>CM040404.1:24617481-25214981 GCA_022702515.1 Ilyophis sp. 1 JC-2022
TTACCTGCACACATACATGTACACACACAGTCAAGCCAATATGCCTACATGCAAACATATCCCAAAAAGAGACTGCACACACATATGCATGTTAATGGTTCACATGTGCTCTTCTCCCTGCTATTCACACGGCACACACACACACAGATCCTGGGGCTCCCTGACGCCCCTCTGCGCTCTCTCCCTGCATACATCGCCTGGCAGGCAACGGTATCCTAATTACAGCCCTGCCACTCCACATCTAGAAACCAGACGTTCCTAGCCAAACCCTTTGTCCAGTTGCAGGCCCGTGAGCTAGTCAATCTGACCAGTGAGAGAAGAGGAGGAGAGGGAATTGAATGAGGGACATTGTGGATGACTTGTGATCCAGAGATTGTAGCCATAGTGGTAAGAGTGACATCCTTCACTTGGATTTTTGGAAGGCATTTAAGCATTAAACCCAAAGAAAGCATTTGGTTGTGCAGGTCATGCTTGTAACGTAACAAAAAAAATCACAAAACAATGCTACCCTAAACAACCAATCCAGGGTCAGCTTACCCACCTCTAACAGCAACCCCAGCATGTTTGTGGAAAAGGTACATACTGATCCAGGATCAGAGCTGAGCATTTCTTCACCACTGACGCTTGGAGGAAGATTGCCCTTGGAAGCAATGCGGTTGACTTTGCCTTGTGCTTTGTGAGAGCACCTTCGTCGTCAGGAAGCATACAGGCCTGACGAGGGACTGTCCGAGCCCCGAGATCGGTCATTTTTTTCACAGAAAGCAGGGGTGGGGGAGGAGAAGGCAGGATAATGCACTCACCTTCCTCCCTCTTCTCAAAAAGGTGGGGTAAAGATAATCACACCTGCACATGGAACACTTTATCATTTTGTTTCCCTTCATACCTGCAGCTATACAAAAGAGGAAGGTTTTTTTTATTCTTTCTCCAGGGCTGGGTTTTTTCACCCGCGGGAGTTTCGGGGTGGGGGGAAGGGACTGAAGCGACGGAGCAGTATAGCGACTCTAACGCTGCTCACATTAATAGGATCTTACAGGAACAGGACATGGGTGGCTGGGCACAGCTGAGGAGCCAGTGTCAGAGGAGATAAGGCCAACACTGACCTCTATCCACCAGACGACTACCAGTTTCTACTGGAGCCGGCCAAAAAAAAATGAGTCAGGGTGAGGGGGGAAGCAGGAGGGGGTATGTAATTTCTCAAGGTTTCTCTAAATAATTCCCCTCAAAGTAAGAAATAGATAGAGGCTGCAAAAATGATTGCTGGGTGGCAGTAGAGGATTCCCAATAACAAAAAGGCACTGCCTTGAATGGTCTTTGAAAGTGAGTAAAGGAATGAATGGATAAAGCACAATGCTCTCCCGGTGAGAATAAATATGTAAACCTTACGGGGAGCCATTATGAGCCAGGCTAAAGGAAAGCTTGGAGGGGGGGTGATATTGATATTGATATACTGTCCATTGCAACCCCATCATTAGTCAGAGTTGAAGATCTGCAGTACATACAGTGTATATAGGACAGAAGTAAATAAATCCTGATCTGAAAAAAAAGAAAAGAGAAAGAAATTCCCAAACTTCACGTGAAAAACTTGAGAGATGTCGATTCATTATTCATACCAGACATCAGGCTGTGAGACTTGGATAGGAGACAATTTTAATTAGGATTTAAAAAACATTCTTTGCTGGTAGGCTTCATGCCTATAGCTGTCATTAAACAACGTATTGGGGGGGGGTGGGGGGGTGCAATAATAAACTATATATATATACAGGTGCAGCTCAAAAAATTAGAATATCGTGAAAAAGTTTATTTTTTGTCACTCATTTCAGAAAGTGAAACTCATATATTATATAGATTCATTACACATAGAGTGAAATATTTCAAGCCTTTATTTCTTGTAATTTTGATGATTATGGCTTACAGCTAATGAAAACCCAAATTCAGTGTCTCAGAAAATTAGAATATTTTTGCTTTAACATATTTTTAAAGTATCATATTTAATATTTGGTCGCATATCCTTTGCATGCTGTTACTTCCTGAAGTCTGTGACCAATCAACATCAAAAGACTCTCGATATCTTATTTTCAGGTCCTGTTACAAGCGATACTATAACCTCTCTGCATTTGAACTGATCTCTATGAGAATTGGGGGGTAAGACTAGATTCAGCTGTAAATTCCGCTGGTACAGTATGGAACACATGACTGGTGAAATGGCTGTACGTCATCAAGGGTCTAAGGTATCAAACGAGCCCCAAACCATCACTCTGCGGCCAGATATGGAGTAGATGTGGATGGATCCCTTTAAGGGTTGTTTCTCCTGTTTTTTTTCCCCCATAGAGTTCTATAGGAAAATGAGTCAGGAGAAATAACCCTTGCAGTGATCCATCCACATCTACTCCATATCTGGCAACAGAGTGATGGTTTGGGGCTATTAAAGGGGCCACCTCCAAGTGATTTAGTCTTTCTTAAATAGCACTTTTTGCAGTTGAGGACTAAACTCTTCTTTTAACAGAAATCTTTCTGTGTCACCTTTTACATGTCTCCATGCTGTCTAGCCTTTTACCCCTAAATATTAAAAATCTGTGATGAAACATCTCAATTTAGACATAAACACACTTAATTCCCCAAATAATAACAAAAAATCTAAGTAATTATATGCATGCTGTTGGAAACATCACCTGTTTCAAAATGAGTCATTATAACTTAGGTGTTTCCTTTTGTTTTTACTTTATTCTTCTTTTCAACATATAAAACGCATGTTCAAATTGGATTCAGATCGTGTGACTGACTTAGCCAGTCCAGAATCTTACAGTTTTTGGCTTTTGGCCATTAGGAGTATGATTAGGATCATTGTTTTGCTGTAGGATGAAGTGCCGTCCAGGAGTTTGGATGCATTTGCTTGAACTTGAGAAGATATTATGTTCCTGTACACTTCAGAATTCATACTGCTGCTGCTATGAGCAGTTACATCATCAATGAAGACAAGAGGCAGCTATGCCCAACCCACGACACCCCCACCACGTTTCAGATGAGGTGCCTTAGATCTTGGTCAGTTTCTTTTGGCCACCACACTTTGCTCTTTTACCTACTTCTTACTGTAACCTGGCCATCCAGTTTTTGTGGCTATCTAGTGGTTTGCCTCTTGCAGTGTTGCCTCTGCAGTTCTGTTCGTGAAGCCTTCTGCGGACAGTAGTCACTGACACATCCATACCTGCTTCCTGAAGAGTGTTTCTGATCAGTCAAAGAGATGTTCGGGGGTTTTTCTTCAGTACGGTGAGAATTCTTTGGTCATCAACTGTAGAGGTCATCTTTGGCCTACCAGGCCCTTTGTGATTACTAAGCTCACCAGTACTCTCTTTCTTTTTAATGATGTTCCAAACAGTTGATTTCGGTAACATAAGGTTTGGCTTATGTCTCTGACTGTTTTTTCTTATTTTTAAGCCTCATAATGGCTTCCATGACTTTGGTTGGAACAACATGCTAATAACAGACTTCAAAGGCAATCAAAAGCCTAGAATCAAGACGTCACTGAAAATCTTTTACCTGCAGTTGTCACGTCCCATGCCTCTGTGTCTTGATTTTTTTTGCCTGTTTTTCGTTTATATGTATTTTCTATCTTGCAGTCCGTCCCGTGTTTTCCCTTTCTTCCTCCATTTTGTGTCTCCGCTTCCCCGCACCTGTATTGTGTTTTCTCATTTGTTTCGTCTCACCTGTTCCTCGTTGTCTCGTCGATAATCTGGCATATAAGCACCCCTGTTTCTTTGTTCTGTGCCAGATCGTCTTGTGTCCTGCTTTGTGCTTGTCTCATTACTTTCTGGCATCTTGATTCCTGCCTGTTCCCTGCCTGTCCTTGTCCAGTTCTGCCCTGGTCCTCCTGCCCGCCTGCCCATCTCTGTCCAAGCTCCGCTCCAGCCCTGCTCCTGTTCTCCTGCCTGTCCAGCCTGCTCCTTTCCAGCCCTGCTCTAGCCCTCCTGCCCACCTGCGTCTTCCCAGTTCTGTCCCGACTCCAGCCCTGTTTTATTTTGCTCAGCCCTGTTTCCTACCTGCCCGTTCCTGATCTCCTGCCTGCTGCCCTGTGTGGGCATTTATATATAATTAAAAGTCTACTGTGTGGAGTTCAACCAGACTTCTGTTTCTGAGTCCTGCATTTGGGTCCTATCCTGAGTATCACTGTAACAGCACTAAGGAAGCAATTGAACACACCTGACTACTCAGAAACACCTGTAAAGTAATTTGTCCTAAACATTATGGTGCCCTGAAATGGGGGGCTATGTATAAAAAGTGTTGTCTTTTCTACATGGTGAAAACTAAATGCGTAAAAATACCCTTTAATAAAAGCTGAGAATCTGCACTTTACCACATTGTTTGATTACAATTCAAAAATTGTGGAGTAGAGTCAAACCAAGAAAAAATATGCATTTTTCCCAAACATTATGGAGGACACTGTCTATATACTGTACGTATATACATACATATTTTGTATGTGTGAGTGTGTGTGTGTGTGTGTGTGTGTGTGTGTGTTGAGTGTGTAGGTATGGTTTGCATACAGGTTTGTGTACAGTGATCTACAGGTCACAGTCCTTGGAGCAGAGAGCCTCTGATGGCCAGTCTCCAGTGGTGATCTTTTGCCGTTGAAGGCTACAGTTTGAAGCTGCCAAATGGATTTGGGAGAATGTGCTGGTGTCTCTGTGCCCATGATCACAGGGTGGGCTGTAACTGCAACTGCAACTGCTGGCTGGATTTGGAGAGCTGAAATGAATACGTCTAATTACCCAATTAATTGGACAACTTCAACATATCCCAGCGGGCACCTTGAGTCAAGCTCTGTCTTTACGAGTTTAGCAAAGAAATGCAGTGATTAAAAAAACATATTAAAAAAACAACTAATTATGTCAAATCATATAAAAAATGTAAAAAAAGAAAAACTGGGACAAAAAAAATCACACTACGTTAACCCCCCCACTGGACAGGAGGCAAGAGACAAGCACTCCAGAACACTGGGATAGTATGACAGGAGAGTGAGAGAAAGTGACAAAGAGCCTGAAGATACTCCCGTCTTACTCCCGACCCTTCGACCCAGCAGCCTTGGGTACAGCTTCTCCCCGGGCCTCCGTTTCGCTCTCGAACCGGCCAACTCCGTTTCACTCTCGAACCGGCCACCGAGTTCGGAAGAGGGGCTGTGAGTGGGGGGAGTGATACTTTCCACTGAGGAGGAGAGCGGAGACGGGAATTTTCCAAGCCCAGTCCCCCTGCCTCTGCCTCTCCTTATAAGGCTGGTCTGGGAGAGACGGAGGCGGCAGACAGAGCCCTGTACGACGCACATGCTGTACCGTACACCCAGTCAGCAAGCCCAGGAGGTTTATACTTCACCCCTTTAATGGCTACAGCTCTTACAGCCTAACAGCAGGGTCAGGCGTTACTGCTAAGGGAAACTGATGGGTTGAAACAAATGTTTAAGTTTACTTATGTATTAATTTATTTATTATTTATATAATTACATATGTACCATAAACACACAATACTATTATTGATACAATTTAAAACTGCAACAGGTTGTGAATTTAACACCCGCCACCAGCCAAATGATGGTAAAAATTTTGATTGTGGCTGGAAATATTTTCTACTCTATCAGCCACTTTGGCAGGTAACCAACCAGGTTGTGTTATATTGTAAAATGTATTGTGGTTGGTAAAATGTTGAAAACGGCTGGGGATTTTTAGAATAGCCACATTGGCCAGTGGGTAAAAGTAGAATTTATGCCCTGTGGCAAAAAACATAGCATCAGGATTGTTTGATTGCCTAAAAGTAATTTATCTTCTCTGTACATGTCCTGATCCAGCATGACCATGGCTTTATACATCGCACGTTTGCTCCCCAGATATTTTACTGAAACAAGTTTGGTAAATTGTCTTAATCCAGGATACAACAACAGGGCTTTGCCCAGAATTTTAACTGTGACAGTCCCCTAACCGCTAAACCACATAGCCATGTGCGCTGTGATTCTAGCACACCCACAACTGCGTTTGTCTTAAATAAATGTGATATTGTCTTATTTCAAATGCAGCTAACCACTGACAATGCAACACCAAACTCATGACATCGCACTGGGAAAGACAAATATCACATTGCTGGCAGCAGGTATCACGATAAACAGAAACGGACGCCAGAATGTGCTTCGCATCACCCAGACTTACCATGTCCCTTTCCTGTAAACCAGGAGAGTGCAATTGCACAGAGAGGAGGAGGAAGTTAAATCTATGATGGTGGTTACACATTAATAAAACAGGAGACAGGGAGGGAGAATCATAAAAACAAAAGAGCTTTGGCTGGGAAAAGCAGGAGGGATGGATGGTAAGACGGAGGGGAAGTGATAGAGGGAATAGAATATTTTGCTCTTGATAGACGGATTGACGGATGGGGACTGTGGCTCCCCAGATCTGAGGCTATCACCCCCAAAGGATCAGGCTGTTTTCAAAGCCCACGCTGGGGGACAGGGAGCCTATTGCTGCTACCCCCAGCGGTGGCTTTCTGTACTGTCGCCTTTCTGACTGAAAATAACCCCCCCCCCCCCACTCACATGCACACATGCACACACACGCACACATGCACACACACACACACACACACACACACACACATACATGCACAGACACACGCACACACACACAAATAGATTCACACACACTCACTCACACACATGCACACACATACGCTCACATACACATACACACAACTGCGCGCATGCAAATACATGCACAGACACACACAAACACGCACACTCACACACACACACACACACACACACACACACACACACACACTCACACACACACACACACACACACACACACACACACACACCAGCACATCCCTGGGCCCCTGCAGGCCATGAACAATGGCCAGTGAGGGTCATCTCTCAGAGGAAGCGGACATGGGGGGTGGGGGGGGCACTGGGGGCCAGTCTTTATGGCCCTGAGCTCTCTGAGGCCCCCGGGCCCCCTTGGGGAGGGCAGTTCTGACGCGAGCGGGGAGGCATCCAGTATCTTGGTACCAGGGAAAATTAGATGAAAGAGCTTTCTGCAGGAGAATGCAGCTCTCTCACTCCCTCTCCCTCTCTCTCTCTCTCTCTCTCTCTCTCACCCTCCCTCGCTCTCTCTCCCCTGTTCCGTTCCCCCTGCACAGCCGCTATGCAAATTTCCTCCTGCACATCTGAAACATTCTTTAATTTGACGTATTTCAATACACAACCAGCCTCGCGCCTCGGCATGGAGAGAAAAAAAGCAATCGCTCGGCAGTCGCTCTCTATAAATTTTAAATAAGCTTTTACAAAAACAGACTGCGCTTCCCAAAAGCAGCTCCTCTTATTTCAATATTAAAAATAATATCTACGCTGAATTGTTATAAAGACCCACCCCCCCCACCCCAGCTTTCATTCCCTCAACAAACCCCCCCGTCCCACCCGCTCTCTCTCTCTCCCTCTCTCACAAAATCTGCATAATTTTCTTAAGCATATTCTGATGTATGCATGTGAATAATAAGGCAGGCCTGCCTGCCACTGTTCATTACTGCTTTGCACAGCAAAGCCAAGCTCCATGGGGCACTTATTAAACATTCCGATCAGAATAAAAAGCTCCCTCTCTCTCTTTCCCTCTACTGCTCTCTCTCTCTCTCTCTCTCTTTCTGTTTCTCACTGGTCAGAAAAGATCCTGCACAGTGTGAGCTAGACCACAGGCAGGGGGAGACAGAGAGAGAACGGGAGGGGGGCTATGGAGGTACGGGGGCTGGGGGGGGGGGGGTGGGGTGGGGGCGGGGCAGAGTGTAAGACCTACACTCATAGGTCAGGTGGGACTAAGGGAATATACTCATTAAGTGGACCCATTTTATTCATCAGCGAAGCTCAAAGTGCAGTTTCCGGGTTGTTTCCTTTGTCAATTATGATGTTGATGTTGTAGCTGTTATTATTTATTTAATATTATTATCACTTTTGAGGGCCTGTTTAGCATACAGTGGTTCTTTTTTCTTTTATTTAAAAAATACATCTGCAAGTCTCATGGGTTGCAGTAGGTAATCCTCAGTCGTTCTTTTCTGGGGACAGTCAGTGATGGTCATTCCTCTCTCACTCTTTCTCTTTCCCTCCCTCTATCTCTCTCTTTCAGAGGTTCACCCTTATCCCCAACGCAGGGCTTTTCCATCAGTCCCCACAATTCATCCTTTAACGGTTAAAACAAATACGCACATATCATTTATCAACCGGATATGATAGTAAGAACATATAACTACACTTTAAATACACAGTCTTACAACTGGAGTTTATGAAGGCAGGTGTGTTATATCCCAAATGAGACATGCATGCCCTTATTTGTTTGAAGTGCACAGAGGCACATCAAAACAATTTTCATCACCTGACTATGACGTGCTTAAAATGAAAAAGTCTTCTGCATTCTGTCCATTTGTTGCACTCACGTTACACTCACAAAGACTGAAACATTTGTACTGTGACACTTTTTGCACTTCCGCTTGTAAGCATAAACTAAATGAAAAAAAATAACTGCCCATAGGGACCCTGTGTGTTGCAGCCTGCAGGACGGCCAGGTTCTCAGCCGATATACAAATCCTCCTGTGAGGCTTGGGGCTCGATTCCTCGACACGGCGCTTTCTGTGCCGTGACCCCTCTGCTATCTGTATCTCTCTCTGCTTTCTCACTGTCTGAAAAAAACTCTAAAGATCCATAAGGAGGGCAGACTGTCTGCTCTCCATTTCTTAAATTTTTTTTTTTTAATTTCCATATTTTTGTGGCAGTGTGTACATCCCGCAGCTTGTTCCTGGCCAATTAACGACTTGACAAATTCACTCAGTGAGATCGGGGACTATTGAGACCGTCAGAATGCTTAACTAAGAGTTCCAGTGGCACCACACTTATTAAGTACAAGCGTAAGACTTGTTGTGTATTTGAAAATGCGATTTGTGGATGTATGTATTTTACCTATTTCCAAATTTATTGACCCAAAATGCTCTGTATTTGAAATATTTTAAATACTCTCTTGGTTGTAGTTCTGCATAAAGAAGATACAAAAAATATTACAATATTTGCACAGCCACATCCACATCCAATGACATACAGTGGGTTGAAAAAGTATTTAGCCCCTTTTAGAGTTTTTCATATTTTGTTGTGTACGAATATTTGATAAAATGGATTTCATCAGGCTTTTTTGCTGGCATTCAACACAAACAACTCTACAATGTCAACTTGAAAAGTTAAATCTACAATTTGTTCCAAATTATTTACAAATATAAAACAGATGACAATCAATTTCTTCAGTATCCAGCCCCTTGATTCATTGTACTGTAACAACTATACAGTGAAAGCCAAGATCAGGACCCTAAAATGCATTGCAATGGCTCTTAATTAGAATTTTAGGAAATACAGTGGACGTGACATCACAATACTCAAACACAGTATATGTGATATGGCTTTTGCGAGGGGTTCAAAAAATATATAAATCATCACTCCATAACTATATGCGAAAATGGAGAAGGTGCAAGTTCAGTAACTTTTTACAGTCTGGTTTCACAATGGAAGTCAATGGAAAAATCAGGTGAAAAAACTTTACTGAAATTGCACCTTCTACATCTTCACATATAGTGATGGGGAGCTGATGATTTATATGTTCCATGAACCCACAGGGACTGGTTTCAAATGCCATCCATGAGTGAACAATATCACATATACTGTGTTTCAGTATTGTGATGTAACGTCCATTGTACTTCCTAAAATCCCATTAAGAGCCATTAAAATGAATTTAAGGGGACCTGGTTTTGGCTTTGTTACCAATAAAAACAGTATTAATACACATAAAAAAATATATAATGTCCTTAAATACAATCTAAAAATTATGTCTGGGCAACTTATAATATGCAATTTTGAAAAGTGTTGCCTGTATGGCTGTTAAAGTACAATGAAGCAAGGGGGCTGAATACTGAAAGAATAGATTGTTTTCTATTTTTATGTTTTATATTTGTAAATAATTTGGAACAAATGGTAGATTTAACTTTTCACATTGACATCATAATGTATTTTATGTTGAATACCAGCAAATTCATTTTTATCAAATGTTCATACACAACAAAATATGAAAAAAGTCTAAAGGGGCTGAATACTTTTTCAACCCACTGTAAATACTTTTTGGAAATCGTAAAAAACAATATTTATTCATGCAAAGCAATCTAATATCCAAATAGGTTGTATCTGTAAATATCGCATTAACATGTTTTTAAATACATATTTAAATTTGGAAGTATTTGGAAGTCATTTATATACTTTATTAGATGTTTCACCCATGTCTGATACACAGTATAGTACCTGGTAGGAGTAAAAACATTAGGTGACATTGAAGATGCACACAAGGTTAAAGGGGGCCCCCAAATTATCCTCAGTTGTAATTATTATCATAAAATACAGTATAGTCATAAATGTTGGGATCATTTTAAAGAGACACAACAGCTGCCAGGCAAGGCAGCCCACATCAGCACCATTATATGACCATAGCATTACTGTATCACATTTCAGCCTGAAACAATGTGAATGGATGAAAATAAGTGCTGGGCAACCATCTTTAAAACATTAAAAAATTAACATGCTGCATTACTCCTGTCAACATATTATGAAATTACATGAGCTTAAGTATTTACTAAAAAAGCACTTAAGCATTTCAGCATTTCAGCATTTAAAAGCTACCACTTCATGGCATTTACAAAATTTGACCAATGAGTGAGCCAACGTGTTGGCCTATGAGACCAAGTTAAGAAAATACTAAAAAATTTTTTTTACCACTTACTGTTAAAATGCAACGTTAAATTTATAAGCATGAACTCATCTCCTGATTTTGCTGGCCATAGGGTCAGTGTTCTTGGCAGTGGCAATATTGTGAACTGAATGTCTAACTAGCAAAGCCTGAGTCATCCACCCTATGCAGGCACAGACACGTACACACACACACACACACACACACACACACACACACACACATACACAAACACGCACACACACACACACACATACACACACACACACAAACACACACACACACACACACACACACACACACACACATGCATTGTACATTTTTCAACCCAGTGTAAAGACCGACTGGCTTCACAGTGGACCATTTGTTGAGCTTTACATGGGTCCAACAGACTCTGTCAGAAGCAAATGTGACTCTCTGCTGGACAGTATGTTTGATGCAGGACCAGACCCTGCAGTGGATAGTCCTTAGACAGGAGGGGGCCAGAGGTGAATCAGAGTATCATGGGGCAGCTTATCAGAGGCCTTTGGTGGTCTTGCCCTTTAGCATTTGTGCCCCCCTCCCACCCCTCAAGCCCCAGCCCCAGCCCCACCCCCCGGTTTGGCCAGCACAACGCTGGTTGTTTGTTTTAGCCTTTTGTGCCCTGCTCACCCTCTGCTGACAGATGGTGTGCATGGATCAGGGTGTCCATTGTTTACTGACACTCGGCTGGAACCCCCCAAAGCAGCCCACACCCATTTGGAATTCGGAATGCTGGGCGGGAGCTAACTTTAGGCCTTGATCCGGCCCCCTCAATTTAGACCAACCTGACGGAAACGTGTTCTTGAAAAGGTGCACTGCTAAGACTTGCGCTAACCGCGCAACAGCAATGTTATAACAAAATGTTATAAAATAAGAACCTTCCCTTTGAATAAACATGGAAATAAGGCTGTTGACCCAAATGCAATGTCTATTACACGTGTGGAAGTTTACATCAGGAGCAAATAGTGAAAAAGACAAAATACATTGGAATAATAATTGTGATGTCACAGTGACTACATTCTGTTTAAAAGGCACTGAGCAATTCCCACAATAAAGTATAAATTACATGAGTGAAGTAGGAATGACATACATGGTTCCCTTGTTTCCAGCTCAGCCAGGTTGGGACTGTATGTCTCTCCCACAGCCACTCTTCGATGCACACTGACAAAAATCCAGCACTAAAGGGTTAAAAAATCTCATTCTAAGGAAGAGAATATCAGTGCCTGCTGCCATGCTGGAACTCTTTAATGGGATGCCTAATATGCAGAGCGGGGTTCGCTCTGTTATTTGCATCCCCGGCATTACAGCCATATTTTATTACTTTCCAATTATTCCAGAATATTCCCATTCAGAGCAGTGCCTCAGTGGTGTGACAAACTTGGTGAGATGGCAAGGCCCACCATTTTAAGAGCTGCGAATGGGGAGTGCATTCATTTATTATATCGTATCTAATAAGACGTTTACAGAGTCCATTTGAGAATGCCTCCTTGTAAAAATCAAAGAATCCTGTTTTTCTTTTTTATCTTCAGAAAGCACATTTGTGAGGGCTGCTGGCTGTTCCAACGCATGAAGACAATGAGATGTAGCAATACCGCGGTCCAGTACCAAGTTCAGACTTCCATTCCCAGCTATTGTCAGCAGTCTTGCAGGGCAGCACGTGATTGGCTGTTTTCCAGGGAGGGAGGGATTCATTCAGTGGGATTTTTCTCGACTCATTGATCAATTGCCTGCAGTGTTGGTTCCGTCAAATAGTGTGTGAAGTATGACCAGAGAGAGAAGAAGCAGAGGCTGGCAGCACGTGATTGGGTGGAGAGCGTACGCTTGTCTGCAGTCTCCCACACTGAAGGGGGGCATTGCAGCGATGTGGCAGTTCAACAAATACAATCAGCTTTCAAAATTGTGAGAAAATTAGCCTTAAAAACATGTTTCTAGTCGCACTTAAACAGGTAAAAAAGTACATTGTGTAGAAAAAATTTGTTTTTCTTGGGCAGAGTTGGAGCAAATAAGCTTGGATAAGCAGTGAAATATCTAGGCCTGGCACAGCTGCTGGAGGGTAAACATTCAAGAAACATTAGCGCTTTTCAACAAGTAAGATTTAAACTTTTAAACTGTCTTTTTTTTCCTCCACAAGACTTCTGTGAGAACCAAATGAACACTTTTTGCCAGTGTTAAAATATAATTTTAACCCCCATGTGTACACAGCAATCACATTCAGCACATCTTACCTACACCACAGTAAAATAAAAAATGCATGATTGTGTGCTGTACCCCAGAAATAAGCAACTTTTCAGATTTAAATATTATACCCTTTCTGTACTGAATAATGCATTAGTTAATCCAATTAACTATTTGCTGCTGTTTTTTTTTTTACTTTAAAAAAAGTGACATTTTTAGGTTGATATTGAACCAGGTTTAAATTAATTATGCTTCAGTTAACAGCATTCATTCAGTAGCACAGGGACAATAATTAACTTTTTTGCGATTAGTATTTCTGTAACCTTTATTCAGCCAGGAATGTGGCATGACTACAACTGAGTGGTCAACAGTAAAAAGTACCAGCTACCATTTACACTTGTGCTTAGCACTAAAGCTACGTAAGTATAGTATGTGCATGGCTAATGAAAGGCAGGTGTATCAGGGTATTATCTGTAGACATGAGCTATAGCTCTTTCAGTCTGGCTGATAGTAAGAAAGTGGTGAAGCAGATCCAAAAAACGCTATGGAGACAAGGAGTTGAATCGCTAAAATGATGGCAGGGTCACACTATAGAGGCAAGTGAGTATGGGACCAGAGTTATGATTAACTCTAGGCAGAGCACTCACCACAAATAGCCCTCAGATATGTATCATTACAGTATGTATCATAACAGTATGTATCATTACAGTATGTATCATTACAGTATGTATCATAACAGTATGTATCATTACAGTATGTATCATCACAGTATGTATCATTACAGTATGTATCATGTATCATATCATTATCATTACAGTCTGTACATATTTACGTATTGAAAACTGAAATCCAACCAAAGCAACAACGTGCAATCCTTACATTACAGCAGAGCGTAATGGACTTTAGTGATGTTTAATTGCACATTATTCCTACTGTGACTAGTCAACGTAGAGCTTGCTGATTAAAAATTGAATAGTTTTGCTGTGCTGGGTGTCTCTTTTGTCTCTCTCTTTCTCTCCGTCACTCTCTCTCTCCATCTCTCTCTCTCTCTCTCTCTCTCTCTCCGTGTCACCTTCTGTGTGTTTCTCTGCATCTCCCTCAGCCCCTGCACCCCCCCCCCCCCCCCCACACACACACACACTTCGCTTCTCCCACTCCCTCTCTTCCTCGTTTGCTCCCTCCCTCCCTCCCTCATCTCTCTCAGCTGCTGTCAGGGAGTGCAGAGAGATGGGAGACCCGTGGGAATGTTGCCATGGCAACGCCTGCCACTCAATCCCATCTCGGATGTAAATGACCTCAAATTTTATTAGCACACAATTTCAAGAGATCCCCACAGTTCTCTCTCCTCTTTATAGCATCCTCTCATTACTACTTTATTACTGGGGAGTTGCAGGATCTGTTTTTAAGAGAAATTAGCGCAATATGCATGTTTCTACATATTCCGGGGGAGAGCGGATGGACGGGTTGAAATCTCTTGTGTTATTTTACACGCTATTGTTTATTTAAATAATTGTTTATATCATCACTGATATGCCAACATTTGGATTTTCAAAAGAAAAAAAAACACTATCATACCCCTTGGCTGCAAGTACAGAGCTAAACACTATATTTGTATCACTATTCATTAATAAGTCACTAATTAACACTAATGAATTAACAAAATACACTGCACCAAGTTTAATCTGCATGTTGTTTGCCCTGTCACTGTCTTCTGACAAGTTTGATGAAACTAAATCACCTAAATGTGGTCAGTATCAATTTCCAGTTGTATTTGCACACAAAAGCCAAATTATTCATGCTTAATATTGTAACAAAATATTGATATGAAATTAGGTATAATTATCACTCTTTGCATGCAATGCCCACGGTGGTATTTGTACAATGAATATAGCCCTCAGTCCAGCCTCCAAGCTTTGTGAAGTACAGCAAACACATTACTGTAGTAGTAGTCGATGAGTGAAATTACTACTCAACCCTTTTTCATTACACATTGGAGCCTCAAATATATTATATGGGATGTTTATTCTGTATTTTGTCAAATATATAAACTACAAACAAGAGCCACTGAGCAAGAAAATGTAGTTTAGTTTTCAGTGCGGAATGTATGTTTTACCGTTTATGTTTCTGTCCTATGCTGTCATTATATACAGGGATAGAATACCGCTTGCTGTTCTGGTCCAGGTTTGTGTTTGGACCCTGTTGAACCACTGTCTTCTGCTATGTTCACTTTTCCTCACTGAAACATAATATGAATATGACTAGGATGTGACTCAAGAAATGCAAATGAAAGTAGCAGAACATACTACATATTACATTTTAACCAATGGGGCTCCACAGTGGTGTACCCAGCTAAGAAACATATTCTTAGAGCAGTGATATGTCCCACCATTGGATCAAAACTTGGAAATTACATTTTGTTCCAAAAAATGTAATTACTACCAATTCAATTTCAGTTTTTTAAGTCCATTGACTGTCAGTGATGATGCACTGTTTCCCCTACATAGACTTATCTGTGGCACACCGCCACAATATCAGTACGACTGTCACAAAATAAAAAGTCGGTCAATAGCGGGACTTATTTATGAGTGGTGTGCTTGGAGACACAGTTATCACAAAAGAACGACCGCGGAAATCTGTGACATCAACAAGGCAACGAAAGGTAACTTTTTCTTTATTCCCACTGCTAAAGAAAAAGTTGAACTCCCCCACCCCACACCCTGGTTCGCCATTACAAATTACATTATACCGTGAACACAGTGTTACAGCTAACATTACGACAGCTGCTTGTGGAGTCTGTAAGCTATATTCAACACGTCATGTCGCCACAGATAACCTCCAGGGGATACACTGTTATAGGGGGAAGAGTAAGTCAGCTGAGTCAAACAGTAGCATCTGTGCGATTTAGAAACATTCAGGAATGAACGGTAACACATATACGTAGTTCCTTCTATTCGTTTATTCATGACATTTCTGCCGCCAGTAAAAAGGGCTGTTACTGTTCTCAGTATGTCTGTATTCAAACCCTTGACTGTGCACAACCTCAAGGGTATCTGATTTTAAAAGCAAGTCAGAAATGAAATGCCGGCACTTTGCGATTTGGTGACCTCGGCCAAGATGAAAAGCTTGGCCCATTCCTGCTGCCGTTCCACTTCACGAAACCGGATCTTGTCCGGAAAAGCTGCTTCAAAGCCACCAATGGGACAACCTGTCACCTCTGACTTTCTCTAAAGATCCCAAAAAGATCTTGGAGGAGTGCATGGCCCACAGAGAGAGAACCTTGTTTTCAAAAAAAAGTACCTTACATGGTGCAAGTTGCTCGTAGAACACCCTGATTTTCCGGAAAAAGCCATCAGAGCTCTGTCCCTAGCTTGCCTCCAGTGGTCGGCAGGCCAAAGGTTTGAGACACTACATTTCCAGATTATCTAATCCTGCACTGGTATCAGCCTCTACCTTGAATACACCCCCACCCCCCACCCCACCCACCCAACACAAGCAAATAAAGACTAGATAATATGACTGAACATACATGCCACAAGCTGGCAGGAATCAGCTGCTGAGAGGCTAGTTCGAGTCCTGTACTTTCTGTAAAATATGTTTTCAGTTCACACAAAATTTTTTGAAGGTCATTGTTTTTTCAAAGCAGAAAAGAGAGAAAGAGGTTAAAAAATATTTTTTTTCCAGATATCAATATATGACTGAATTAAAAGTAACCAGGGAAATGCAAGAGAACATGAATTAAAATGTCATCATTTGACATTACATTTTTGAAAAGTAACAACTTGTAAGGGCCCAATCATCCCAAACTTCATCAAAACCCCATCATAAAATGCAGTGTGCTTACTTTCATCAGATGACCTTTAACCTCTGTAATTCTGGGCATTCTGCCTCTTAGTGACTGAGGCTCATATTATTTAGTAATGCCCAACTCCATCCAACCACACCATAAAGACTGTATAATATAGCTGTATATCCATAGCCTCGCTCTCTGATTGCATCTCTCTTTCGCTATCACTCTCTCCATCCATGACATCATACCAAATTCAGGCAATTATAAATACATTTATGTACCGTGTCCTTCGTCATGCTACGCAACTTAATTCATCTCTGACTGAAAGCCCACTGGATTTAAAAGCAGAGATGGATAGAGATAGAGAGAGATCGATTTATGATTTTGTTTGGGGGCTTAAGCAGAACACTATATTTATACTTCTGCTCCATACACACACACGTGTGCACACAAAACCAGCGTTCCACTCGTCCGTCTCTGCACACGACCCTACGCTGACCCCTGTGGATATTTTTTTCCCATTAAATATAAATACGTGTTAAATAAAGTGTATTCTTGTCACAAAACTCAAATCAGCTTTATACTACAAACCTGTGTGTTAATAATGGCTGACCTGGCAACATGAGATTAATATTAGACACACTGTAGACACACATATTGCACGATCAGCCGAACACAATAGTACAAGTGAAAATAAATAAAAATACTCTCTACTGAGAGGGCTGCTCATGAGACTCAGTATACAGAGCAAATATCTATTGCTGCTCCAATTGGGAGAGGAGGACGAGTGGTGAAAATAAACCAATAAACACACGTAACGCCGCATGGAAACAGAGGGAGATGGGCACAGTCTCTTCCCTATCAAGCCTGTTCATCTACCAGATGGCACAGAGATTTACACACAGAACCAGATTAGACTCTTTCTATCAAATAATAATAATAACAATAATATCATCTTCTTAATCATAATATTTCTAGTGGTAAAAGCACTATTGTATGTGGAATACATTACAAATTGTCTGACTGAATGGTTCAATTTAATTTTTCTTCTTGGTAAAAAAGAAGAAGTACAAAGCCTGTCTCTCAGTGACAATGATCCCTAATGATCACGGTCTCATTGCACTGTCAATAAATCAATGACAATATTGTGACATGCTGCTGATTGTGCCAATTAATAGTCTATGCATGCACGTTTCCAGAACTATTAGGCTACATACTGTAAGAATGCTGAACATATTGTCCTTTTACACAGTTCTTAAGGTACATATTTTCATCAATGTCTTACCAGTATATCTGTGAATCCATACTAAAGATTGCGTATGCCATGGAGCTCTTTATAAATGTGTTTACCGTATTTAAAGTAACTTCAGTCTTTCTTATTGAATCTACAGATCAATACATATTGAAAATATAATCAAGCCAACTCCAGTATTTCCTTCGTTTATATTAGCAGAAATCTACAGACGGCAAAAAGGCGAACAAATCTATTTCTGATTTAGACAAATAAAAACTATGTGTACATGTGGCCACATGGGGGTCTATTTATTGTTCTGCCATGTCGCTCTATGCCAGGGGTCAGGGGTCACTCACAGACATCATAGCCAATCATCAGGAGAAGCTCGGTTGTGCAGAGGCTCACGTCCAGCACTCTGTTAGGAGATAAATAATAGGCAGGATAACAAAAATAAAATGAAATATTACAATTATATTATATTCTCTTTCCTGTGCTGACAAATCACAGGATTCTAATTGGGTGATATATGAATTGCTTGGTTAAAATTACACACATAGCACAAGCAAGTGGTTTTGGGAGGGAAATATTCACAAAATATGGGTCGTGATATTTAGTGATCAGCTATTAACACAGTAGATCTGCATTGGAGCTGCACAGAAGATCTAGTGCCCACAGTTGCTGAGGTTATTAGCTAAATGAATGAGTTAGGAAGCAGTGTGTGCGTGTGTGTGTTCTTGCATGCGTGCATGTGTGTGCATGTCTGTGTGTCTGTGCGTGTGGAAGAGAGGGGGGGGGGGGGGTATATTTTAGCGGTAATCCTCCCACAGGATTCAAATCTCCATGCGGCTTGCTGCATGTGCTGTAAAGTTCACTGCCCGTTCTGGAACACAGACACCTCAGCATGTATTTCATTTCCTCTAACTCCCACTTTGCGCCAAAAGGTGGAGAGAAAGAGTACAGAGAGATATTTTTTAAAGGACTCGTTGATTCTCTCTCAGACCATTAGGGGAGTGCTATACTGACAATTTATACTCAATCCGATATAAATAGACCTATCTCTGCACTCTTGGTTTTTTTCCCCTTCTTTGCTGCCGTAGAGACGGGCTGTCAGTTGCACTCAGATCACTGCACCATGCAAAGGGGGTGAGCTAGAGGCAATCAGTGAAAGAATGAGACAAAAACAGACACTCCATGTTGCGCTCTGCTCCTCTCTCTTTACTTCCATATTCCAGTCCTCCTCCTCCCTCTCTTTCCCTCGCTCAAGTTTTTGCTCTGCCGCTCCAGCAGAGATGCCAGAAAACTTTCTCATCTTGCCCGTTTTTGATTCTCCCTGTTCCTTTTTTCCCCCAGAACTGAAAAGGAAAGGAAAAAGAAAATAATCTAGCTGAGGAATGTGATCGGCGCTGAACGGCGTGCTGCTGAATCCTAGCCAATACAAAGCTTTGGTCTTAGTGCTCTAGATTTCTCCCTAATTCATGAAAAATATAAAATAAAAAGTAAAAATAAAATATTTCAGGGAGTATCTAGCTGACAACAACTAATGAACAGACAGTAAGAGCGTAAGAAATTATGAAATGTTAAAAACTTGAGGTTCTTTCACCATCATCTGCAATAACTCATCATTTTAAAACTAGTCATTGCATTTCCACGGGCAAAAACGACTTTACATAGACCCAGAAAAATCGGAACTTTCATGACGTGACTTTCTTCTCCCCCTGTTGTGAGTAGAGGGGAAACTCTTGGAGCAAAACTCTGAATAGGCTATAGGAGAGAACTCTGTCCAAAAAAAAAAAGTAACCAAGGTAAAAAGCTAGGCCGCCATAAAGTTTCACCACATATATATTTTTTCTTCATACAAAAAAGCCTATAAAACCCAGCCATTTTGTTCTGAAATCTCATGAAACATTGCAAGCTTGTTGAGGCATTCTCAGAAAACAAAATGACAACTTTAAATCCCATGGTTCAGTGACCATGTCAGATTTTCTTAACAAAAAAAAAAAACGTAAACAGCATTGATGCAAAGAGACACACATTCATCTCCTTATCAGGAGTGATTTCATAATGAGATCTGTGTAGTCACATGAAATATGGGATGACATTTACTACACGTAAACAGCAATTCCTTGGGAAACGTGATGCTGGCGCGTGTGTGAGCCTTCATTCTCGATAGTTGAATGGTGCTTTCCAAACAGCATTCTTACGCTAATGATTTGATGTGGATTCAGCAAATGTGCTTCTGTTTCAGAGGGATAAAGGAAGCAGAGGATCTGTTGTGCACTGATTCTATGATCGAGTGCAAATACCAAAGGATTTTTTTCCCACTGCAGTGTTTCATTGCCTTTCCTTAAAGCTGATGTGGGTTATGGAATTGCCGAGGACACTCTGCACACAGCACTTTGCCAGAGCCTATCAGCACAGACTGCTCATTTAAAGGCACAAAAACCATGTGGGCCTAGTTTCTCCACTTGAAACCTGTGTACATTGCAGAGGCAACCTCACGTCACACCAAAACGTGACGTGTGAAACACACGAGACACCTCAGAAAAAAAAAGCTGGATGGTCATGCTTCCATAATTTCAATGGAAAACTTTCAGCGCAGGGACTCAAATGAGTGTCAACACAGGACAATAGAGCCTCGATAAAGCCACATATGACCCGGCTCAAAAAATGGCGCATGTAATTATTAAGCGACAACCGGGGTCTCATTTCGTGTTGAAGGGTAAAGCAATCCATAGTCAGAAGGAATCCATAGCCGAGAGATTAAATCAGGATCCATCTTTTATTTGGTCTTGATTTTGTGCAGCAGGAAACCGGGGAGCACGGTAAAGGGTACTCTTGTTTTTTGCTCGGTTGACCTGACCTCATCACGTCAGTTCCTCTTACAGAAGACAGCACCCCTCGTCTCCTGGGAGACACCCCACTAAATCAATACTCTTCATTTTTAAAACGCGGCAATCACTAAAAGAGGCATCCGCTTTAGCCAAGCCAGGGCCCCTTTGCACCTTCCTCTCTAGCCCGTTCCACTGATCAATGTGCTCTCTCTTTCTCTTTCTTCTTCCTGCTCTTTAATTACACGGTGGCAGTTTGCCGATCTGTCAGCTTAAACGCAGAGCAACAGCACCTCATCGTCCTGGAATCTTCTCTTTTTTTTTTTGTTTGAAACACATCAGCTTATTTCACTGTTTTATGAAGAGTGCAAGAAAGAGGTCTGAGTGAAATGTAAAAGAGCTTTCTCACTAGCAAGCTGTTAAACTGCTTTAGTCGGCTGGCTACAATGTGTTGCTTACATAACTGCAGTCATCTTGCGTTGAGTTGTGATGATGTAGGATGTTGCCTTTTTCACCATTATTTTAACTTTCAAGACAATACAGTCAAATGTAGCACCTGCAAGATACTGTGTAAGAGCAAATTAAACAATGCTGTGCAATTATGGTAACGAAACTATTGTACACACAGTCTGTTTTTCAAGTCTAGTTTGTCTTTTTTCAGTCTAGTAAAAAAAGAATACTGGAAAAAAGTTGGCTCTAAGTGTGAATAAAGCTTGTGACTGCTTTAAAATGCAGTTATACAAGCTTCCCATGTGTAAATAACAACAACAGAAGACGTGAAATATGACGTTGGCTTATTTTTTCTTGAAAAAAAAGGAAGCCACTTATATGATAATTACTTTTAAAATGTCAATTTGCTACTATTTAAATGAGACTATAAATGATGCATAGTTGATGTCTTACAATGAATACAGATATACCTTATATGTGCCCTCCGTAATGTTTGGGACAAAGACTTTGCACTTCCAATTTTATACTTGTAATCAAACAATTCACATGTGGATAAAGCTCAGACTCAGCTTTTATACATTTTAGTATAAATAATGGTTATTTTTTTAAATAAATAAATAACATATCCAACCCCCCCCCCGCCCCCTTTGTTTGGAGAACATGCTTTATCAGTATGTTTGGGATCATTGTCTTGCTGTAGAATGGAGCACCGTCCAATCGAATGAGTTTGGAGGCATTTGCCTGAACTTCAGCAGATAAGACGTTCCTGTACACTTCAGAATTAATTCTGCTGCTGCTATGAGCAGTTACATCATCAATGAAGACAAGTGAGCCAGAACCTGTGACACCCATACATGCCCAAACCATAACACCCCCACCATGTATCACAGATCAGGTGGCATGCTTTGGATCTTTGACAGTTCCTTTCGGTCTCCACACTTTGCTCTTGCCGTCATTCTGAATCTTGGTCTCATCTGTCCACAAGGCCTTTTTTTTACAGAACTCTGCAGGCTCTTTCAGGTGCTTCTTAGCTGATCTGACCACCGTTTGTAGCCAACTAGTGGTTTTCCACTCGCAGTGTAACCCCTGTAGTTTTGTTTGTGAAGTATTTTGCAGACAGTAGTCACTGACACACCCACGCCTGCCTCCTATGAGTGTTTCTGATCTGTCGGACAGGTGTCTGGGGGTTTTTCTTCATTATGGTGCGAACTCTTCGGTCATCAACTTTAGAGGTCTTCCTTAGCCTACCAGGTCCTTTGCGATTACTGAGCTCACCAGTGCTCTTTCTTCGTAATGATGATTCAAGCAGTTGGTTTTCGTAAGCACAAGATTTGGCCCGTGTCTGTGACAGTTTTTTCTTATTTCTCAGCTTCATAATGGCTTCCTTGACTTTTATTGGCACAACTCTGGTCATCATTTTGACAAATACCAATAACAGACTCCAAAGGCAATCAAAAGCCTAGAATCAACACTAGATACTGAACACTCTCTTATAACTTTACTAAGGATGCAATTGAACACACCTGACTAATCAGAAACACCTGTGAAGCCATTTATACCAAACGGGGGACTTTCTATAAAAAAGTACTGTAATTTATACATTGTGAAAGCAAAATTATACCCTTTAATACAAGCTGAGAATCTGCACTTTAATCTCATGTGAATTGTTTGATTACAAATCAAACATTGTGGAATACAGAGCCAAATCAAGAAAAAAACATGTCTTTGTCCCAAACATTATGGAGTGCACTGTATATACTGTATACATAAAACAACTACAGTCATGGTATTTGACTCCCTGGAAAACACATGAAAATATGTGAATATATAAGAGAAGTGTATACACTTCTTGTTTCATTAGGGTATACAAATTAGGTTACCCGCATGTAAAATGAACAAAAGAGACAGATGTTTGCTGACGTGCACAAAAAATACATAAATGGTTAACATACCACCAACAACTGAAATAATCAAAAAGTTTCAAACATCTGGAACAGTTGCAAATGTGCCAAGTAGAGGATACAATTGAAGAGGGCTTTCCAAACCTCACCAAGTCCAGTTTTGATAAACCATATTTTTCAAGGTGGCTATTAATTTTCGGATAAATGGTTAGGTATTTGTAGTTTTACTTTAACACTACTATACTTATGTATTTAAGTATAAAATTTTAATTTTTCATGCAAAAAACAAAAATGTAATGGTAAAAGTGGGCTGAGTGAGTTTTGGAGAAAACACTCTTCAATTGCATGTTGTCCCCATGCAGTGAGGAAGATGGTGAGAGAAGCAAAAAAGAACCCAAGGATCACAATTCAGGAAGTGCAGTTTAGTTGAATCTTGGGCTAAGTCTGAAAATTCACCATAACCATAAAATGCCACCACCATACCAATGTGTGCAAAGTATTTGCAGTGACCCCTCAAATCGGTCCAATACATAAGAAACAAAAGACATACTTATGATTTATGAAAAAATATTGTTAACAGCAAAAAAAAAATCCCCAAATTCCTAAAAAAAGGGAAATTTTCACAGAAATTTTCAACCCTAATCAAAGGTACCAATAATTCTGGGCCTGACTCTGTGTGTGCCTGAAAGAGCCTGCAGAGTTCTGTAAAAAAAAGGCCTTGTGGACAGATGAGACCAAGATTCAGAATGACGGCAAGAGCAAAGTGTGGAGACCGAAAGGATCTCAGCCCGTTGACTTGAATAAGCACCCAGGTATAAATTGGGGACCCCTGCATCTGTCATGACACACAACACATGGGGAGGTTTGATCAGGTCTCAACATTATTACTTTTTCCTTCCTCACGGTTATGTCCTTCCTTCCTCTTTTAATTTTCAAAGGGTGAGGAGCAAGTTGAATATCTTCCTTCAATCACATACCAAAATGGAGGCAATACATTTTTTTCTGATTCTATACTTATTTTGATCACAGGGGTCATGCTGAAGTCTCCTGTGGTGCAGAGATGAACTACATTAGTTGTGATTACAAGGGAAACTTCCAGGGGAGCTTCCAGGGGTTCCACAAACTTCACAAAGGTTTTGTATACTGTGGTGAATCACGTTCCCCAAAGATCACTGTTTGGTCTACTTTTGATAAGAATACAATATCATTGCTATTATTATGCATATATTCCATAGATGCACTCCTACAGAGTGTTTTTACAGTTGCTTTGTAGATAGAGCACAAGTGTGGAGTAAACTGAAAAGTGTAACATACAATGTGAATAAAACGACAAGTAGACAAACAGCAACTCATCTGCAAAGCCATGATGCCCAAAGCTAAATTTGTCCAAGGTAACAGTTCATAAAACTAGATTTGTTAAAGACTACCCAAATATAAAGCATCTAGAGGAATCAAAGACAAATCGGAGAACCTTTTGTGCGTTATAAAGAGATAGATATTTTGTATATGAATGTGACTTGCACTGCATTGCAGATAGATTAAATAATATATAGGCTACTAGTCTTCAAATATATATTTATTACATACATATTTTCCTCCTAAAAGTTATTTTACAAGCTCAGTACATGTTATGTATTTATGTAATTAAACTTATTGAAATCACTGCCAACATAGTATGCTTAATTTATAAGAAATGTTCAAGCCTATAAGAGAAACCTTTAAATAATCTTTGAATAATGCTTAACTATATATTTTTAGGACAGATATTCGATAATGAATTAGGTATTAATTATTTTTCCAATTTCCCATGATTAGTTTACTTTCGTAGTCTGTGATAGTTCACAGGAGGGCAGTTAACTTTTTTTTACTGCTATCCCAGGGTGGAAATCATGGAGAATTTGGTTAGGACTGCATCTTCAAGAGGAACTTCCAAGATGTCAAGTGGGACAGCACCAGAACCTGAATCAGCAGCTAGGTGATAGGCAACAGAAGGATTCTTTATGGATTCTGGAAACGAGAAATAGGCCAACTGTGAGATGTTCTGTCAGAGGTGGTTATAAATCTCTTTAATTTTAAAGATTTTGGTTTGACTGCATGAGAAAATATTCCCTGATAAACTAAACTTGGAAGAATAAAGGTTGAATTGATGACACTTAACTAGCTACAAAATTATTATGATCGCGAATTAACTCCTCAATTACCAAATATTGAGAATTATTTTAAACAACTACGTGGTAGTATCTCAGTATACAGCGTATTGATACGCATAGGTAATTTGGAATAGCAACTTAATTGGTTTATTTTAAGTAACCTTAGTAACAGCATGCGGTAATAACCTATTTTAACGAGGTCTTTTTCAGCATATTTAAGCAAGTAGCCTAACGCCAGTCTTGCCACAAAGCAACTGATATGCTATCATTTTGTTCTTAATGTTGGCTTCAAAAGTAGCAAATTCTCAACATACAAATACACTGGCGACATAATAACATCGAGTAATGAAGTTACAGAAAGGGTTTGCAATTGAGTCTGGTCATTTGCGTTGCCAGCAAAAGCGTTTACACTTGTATAAGCTAACCGAAAGGAGCCTTAGCAGCGCAGGACAAACAAACATTTCTGTACAATGGGGTGGAGAGACGCAAGTGGGCTCTCATTTCCAAACGTAGATCGTTTCCAATATATTACACTTTCGTTTTTGTGCTTTAAATATGAAATCGTCTTACTGGGGAAGCAGTCCTCGCATCATAGCGACAGATATGCTATTTTAAACAGCGGTGCTTGTCGGCCCTGAACATCAATGGTTCATTAATCACCGCGCGCCTTCACACAACTGGAAGCTTCTCTCCCCGCTACAACCAATCAACGAGACGTTGCCATGGAAACAACCTCTACCCTTGAGAGGTTTTTCATAGATTTTTTTTCTGTGTTGTTGATGTTCCTTCAGCTTTCATTCCCGGCATCGTTTAGCTTTTGGCAGATGTGCTGCGCTGGGGAGAGAGCAGGGAGAGCAAGTTGGAGAAACAAGATCACGAACGAAATGCTCCGTCTCTTTTCAAATTAAGTAACTTTAACCAACACAATGTTAATCCTTAGCCAGGCTAGCGAACGTTAGCTAAATCTATTGTGTGTGTGTGGCTATCGGTAAGAAGCTAGTTAATAATTTTGCCAGAATTAGTTTCAGGTTTGGAGACGCCAGATCAGCCAGCAAGGTAACGTTAGCCAGTTCGATAAATCTCTTATCTAGTGCTAGAAGTGTTGGCTTGCTAAATATAGTGCAGTGATATGTATATGTAGATGGCTATTAACAGGCTTTATACTAGTTAGATGGTTAAGTAGCCTCGGTAAGGCAGACTTTTTTTTGCATTCCAAACTGCGTCTTCATTGGGACGTGACGTTGAGCTAACGTTAGCTAACTAGCAAGGTATCATTTTTCTAGCGCGCTGGGACATGCAAGTCATCGTTTACCGCCTGTTGCGACGCGCTCGGTGGTTAGTTAGGCCCATATCATTATTATGCTACACAATCTTAGGTGTCGTGAATGACCAGTGGATTTGCTGTCAGTGATAGCGAACTACCTTCAATTTGTCCAGTACAGTAATTTAGGTTATTTAAAATGCGCTGTTTTTGCATGCCCAGCCGCAGTAAGTGCTTGCAGTAGGGTGCAGTAACGTTAACCAGCTAGGGAAAAAAATGTCATGTAGGCCTAACACTTACTGATACACAAAGCTAATAGTTCAGAATATTTTATTTGTGTTAATCTAAACACAGCTTCCGTCTAGTTTACGCAATTAATTCGTTATCTGTTTTTACGAAAATGACATTTAAGTTCCAAATGCACGGTTGTTTTACGTGGACATTGCAAATACAACCTCACGTTACCCATTGCTACCTATAGCGAATAGTTCAGTTCAAAATTGATAAAGCAATATGAGCCCGTTAACTAAAGCTGACAATTAAGTCGTTTATTCTGAATCTAGAGGTTATGTTATTGTAGCCTGCGCGTAGCTTGTAATTCACATTTCCATACAAAACGATATATGGTTGTTTTGAACGTATGCGTGCAGCTATTAAACTAGTTCATTCAGCACTACTAAATTACTAACTATAAGCTACACCCTATGCTAGGTCGTTGTGTTGTAAACGAACAGTACAAGCAGAGCACAATGGTGCCTTCGTCATTTATCCCGTCTTCAGAGAAGCCTCATTCACTCTCAGTAACATCATTGGTTTACTACTTAAATTTTAATTTCTACAAAGTCTGCTTAAGAAACATAACTAGGCTATAGAAAAAAAGTGCACCATACTATTTTGATTCGGTTTTATGCACCTGATCCTACAAGTGTCATTTAATTCCCAAATAGTATACATATGACAATGTGTACATGAGGAAAAAGGAGAGTGGTTTTGATCTGAACATACAGGAGTGCTTGTCCTTGTTTTGGTTAGGCCTGCATTTTGGGGGGGGTGGGGGGCAATGAGACCGAGGTGTGGAGTGAACAAAACTAGCACAACATGTGTGGTCTCGGATTGCTGAAAAACTAAAGCTGATAACCGGGCAGCTGCTGGCTGTACTTCTCGTCCACACAACAACCACCGGACATGCTACTGGGATGAGAGAGCCAGGAACGAGTCGCCATTCATTTACAGTGTATACGTGTGTGGAACATTGCGCGTCTGTGTTCACCCAACAGCACTCTGCATGCACTAAAGCAGATCAGCCACATGTTCTGCTATTCTTTTGTTGCATATCTAATCATTGACTGCTTAGAAATCATTTATATGAACTTAGGTTTAAAAAATATATTTTAGTTATATCTGTTGTACAGTTTCTTCTCTAAGTATTCCACGAGATGTTCAGTTATTATTTTGTATTGTTAATATCTCTTAACAGGAAGGCAGCACTATAAATACATATCTGGACCAGTGTAGCTCACTAGGCTATGTGTGTACTTGTGCTTTGGTGAGCACTGTAAATCAACTTTGTATTTGGTCATCGTTGTAGTTTTGAGGAACTTTCAGTTGAATTCAGTCCTATTTAATCTCAATAGAAACTAAATGTCAATCACACACCGTGAGGGGGCTAAATAACAATAGGCTGAATTCTTTTTGAAAGTGGCAAGCTCTTGTTTGTGTGCGTGTTTTAGCTTTATAAAAGTTTATTTACAAACTTTTTTTAAGCAGAATTTGGTTCCATGTTTTTTTTTCCTTTGATAAGGTGCTGTAGAAATGGTCGTCACATAATGACATTTGTTAATTCTGTGTTATAATTATATAGGCCTTGCTACGTATTGTTCTTTCTGTTCTTTCAATGAAACTCGATTGTGAAATGATTGAATTGCTAGATATTAATGAAAAGGATCGATGTCAAGTTTCCTGACTATGGCAGACAGAGGGTAAGGTCTAATGCTAAACGGGCAGATCGTAGTTTCTCTATCTCAGAAGTGCTGGATTGGTTACGCTCTCCTCACCACAGCTAGCCCTTACGACAAACTGGGGTGTGCGCTACACTAACCCAGATGAACGCACACTCCCCCGGACTCACAGCACTACGATTCCGATTCTAGATCCGGGGGCATTATGATCTGGTCTTTTAGCCTTTGTTCGTAGTTCTGTTTTATCTTTATCTTCGTCTTATCTGTTTTTATCCGCTGCTATTCGTTTGCTCTAAACTGCCTGATTGCCTGACCTGCTTCTGCTCTGTGACTGCCTTATTTACACAGTTTTATATGCAGTGACCTTTAGTGTTTAGGAAGACCGTATACAAAGAGCAGTAGTATGATGATGTTATGATTACTGTGTGGAGTGATTTTTTTCTTTTCCTTTTTTATATATACATTTCAGTTTTGGGGATCCCATCCTATGAAAGACCCAGCTTGGGGTCGGTATTGGTGAAATGCAGTAACTTTATAGTGGTGAGGAGAAATCTGTGCTGACGCTCGGTGCTGGAGTCGGTGCAGCTGTCAATTAAACGGGTGCCAGAATGCCACACCCTATCCTACCTTTATTCCCCAGCCACCCTCCTCTGTCCCCCACGCCTAATTTCTGAGGTACAACATTCCAGTCATTCATTGTGTCAAATTGTCTTACTGAGCCATGTTATTTTTTATATATAGGCTATATCCTTCGTTGTAGATATCCTCTTTGTTTTTATCCGGAACCTCCTGAAGGTTTCCTGTCACTACAGATAGATAGGTGTCCCATGGGGGGTATTTGCTATTGAATGTTTAAGTGACTGCCACTATTGGTGTCTGAATGTCAGAGATCAAATTCAACTGTAATTTGGATACTGTGCGCACAGTGTACAAGTGTAAACGTGCCACGTTGACGTGTGCCTGTAGAGTTTGTGTTTCCTTGCATTGTCTGAAAAGCTCTTTTGGGGAGAAGTTTTTTTGGTACAATGGAGAAAAACAGCAGGGTTCAGGAATGGAGGGGGAAGGCCAAGTGAAAGATATCTTATTACATGTCTTATTAGATGGCTTACTAAGGCATGTAAGCGATTATCAGCTCCGTTTGTCTGTGGTTATCACCGGGGCCCCCAGAAGGGCAGCCGTCTACCCTGGTGCCCAGTGTCACAGCCCCAGAACCGGGCGTGCCAGGGCAACCAGAAACCGCCGGCAACCAAAGCTCTGTAAATACAAACACTCTTCACGCAGACTGACTGCTGGAAGCCAGACAATTAAGGGATGGAAGACGCCGCATTTGCATACATATTAAAGTGAGGCCGTTAAAAAAGAGAGCGTGGGGAGGGAGGAGGGAGGGAGAAAGAGAGAGAGGGAGAAAAGAAAGCGTGCACATGCACACAAGCTTCTCTCTCCTCAAAAATACAGGAACCACCATCGCTCAGGCATAAATCTGCATCCTCTTAAGTGACGCGCACGCCCCAATCGGGCGGCAGAGGAGCCGGGCGTCCGAGTCACACGGGCGATGGGGACACCCCGCAGGGCGGCCTGCTCCCGATCCGCACAACGCAGCCTGCCGTTGAGCCAAGACGTTTAAAAAATAAAAAATAAAGAAAAGCCACCGTAGAACAGTCACAAACAGAAAAATGGCAGGCGTCACAAGATGCCAAGACTCCAGTAGGGAGACGGTGAAACTCGCCGTCGGCTTGACACGTGGAATAATTTCACAACGGGAATTCACTTATAATGGCAGTTCTTAATAGTATTACCGCTATTGGAACTGGCGAATAATAATTACAAGCAGCAGGGATAATGGCATAAAAGGTGGTGAATGTTAAAAAAAAATAACGAAAATAAATGGTTGTGGTGCTCACAAGTTGTATCAGTAGGTACAGTTGGACTGCTTGCACAATGCCATTAACAATGACTGTCTGAACCACTTACAATGACAGCTGTGGCAGCAGTCACAGTTGCAGAGGTAGTAGCAGCGGTCCTGGCAGTATGGGGTACTGCAGGAGAGGAGAGAGGCGCTGAGCCTGTGCGCCGAGGGTCAGGAGGAAGGGAGCCCCACGCTGGAAGGAAAGGAAAGGCTGGTTTTGATTGTAACGAGAGAAGCGTCGTTAGGCTCGAACCCCCTCGCGGCGCGTCCCAGCCGCTGCCACCCACCGCCTCGCTCACAAATCGCGCGCATTCCTGCCGAACCTCAGGGAGACGAGACGGGGACAGCGAGACTCACAGAGAAAGAGGGACAAAGTGATGCGAAGGAGCTGGACTTTGATTGGATAAACTGGTCTGAAAAGGAAAGTATGGCCAGAGTTTTAATTTAGCGTCTTGTAAATTATTTTCTGAATGAGTTAAAGCTGGGTAAAAGATGGCATGATGCATTTTTTAGGTCCAGAGCCACCTTTTTCTTGTACATCAAATTCACAGTAGGGATAATCATGTAGAATCCGGAGATGGTCTGTGTTCGAAAAGATTACTAACACTGGTTTGTTCACTAAGGTTTGTTTTAAGGCTTCCAGTAATATGCAGCAATCACACATTCCTACATCATCATAGTAATTGTAATTTTTCATTCTTAAACTTTGGAATCCCCTCCCATATCACAGATCTTTGGTAGCTGATTCAAAGCACCTCAACACTGATACAGTCCACGCCTCGAATGGGATTTTTTATAGCCTGTTCTTTAGTGCCTTGATGTAAATGGAAGTACAGTTCAAAGTAAATGGTGAAAGCACAAAGAGACATACAATTTAAGTGAAGGAAGGAAGTGTGGAAGAAAAACTTAAGACATTGGGCGAGGTGCTTAAGAGGACTACATGGGGGCAAGAACACACACACATTCGCACGCACAAACACACATTCAGAGGGAGGGAGGGACCGTTTCTGGGAGTATTTCCTGCCACAGGACTTGAAGCTGGAGCGGGTCCAGCTGTAAAAGTCTCCGACTTCCTTGCCAAATTACATGAAAACTGGGAATGGGGGGATTTCCAAATTAGGAGCAGTTTCCGCAAGCCGCTATGAGGTCATACTCAGGACCTCCGGACACAACTGGACAAGGTTTTAGAGTGAGTCTCCAGAGGGTGCATCTTTGGAACATATCGCACATCAACTGGGGTTTCTCCCAGGTGTGTCCTTTACATTCCTGCAATATAAAAATCTGCCGGGTTATATTGTGTATCACTTACATATATTGTCTGCCTTTTAATTCAGTTAATTGGGTCAACACTGAAGTTGACAGATCTGTCAGATGACAGATTTTCCCCTCAAGTAAGCTGTAGTTGCATATACTGTATGTATCCTACTATAAGACTCAGTAGTCTTAAACATTAAATATTGTATCAATAGTAGTTACAAACATTATCATATAAACACGGACAGTTTATAATTTATAAACAAAACTATTTGCATGTTTTCTTGAACATACCTATGCATTCAATTTGGTACAATATCATTGCAAGTTTTTGATAAGTTTTCTCCCCAATATGTAATTTGATTTAACCATAAATCTTTTAAAAGATCTTATTTTCTATCCAGACCTTAAAATCTACCAAGAAATGGTTAACTCATAAAATTGCAGTTTTGCAATGGCTAGCTCGGCCTCTGGACCCAAGCAAACAAATTGTATTGAAGAGAGCTGTTTACAAGCACAGATCGAAAGATCTGAATAATGTTGAAATATTCTGTATAGTGAAATGGTGTGTTAGGGGGTCTTTGACCATAAAACACTACAGAAGGCCACTTAGTGATGTTATTCTTGCAAAGAGGGTACACAGAAGAATAGGTGTGAATAATTGGCAAAAATAATTATATACTGTATATATAGTTTAAATATTTTTCTCCAATACATTGTATTAGTATAAAATAATATAATTTTACAAATGTTTTTGAGCATACAATATATCTCGTTACCCCTATTGTTTATTTTAAACAGCTTTCTTGGCTCATCTTTGTACAAGTTGTGAATAATTTTGGAAGGCACTGTATGTGTGTTGATTACATAAAAGCTGAAATCTATTGACCAAGCACCAGGTAGCAAAATACATAGCCTAGGCTGTGTGTCAAAGTGTATCCGTGAGAGGGAGAGAGGCTGTGTCACATAGCCTGGGCTGTGAGTCAAAACGCATCAGTGAGAGAGGCTGTGAGTCAAAGCGCATCACATAGCCTGGGCTGTGAGTCAAAGCTCATCACATAGCCTGGGCTGTGAGTCAAAGCGTATCAGTAAGAGAGGGAGGGAGGCTCTGATTCAGAGCGCATCAGTGAAAGAAGGAGGGAGGCTGTGAGTCAAAGTGCATCAGAGAGAGAGGGAGGCTGTGAGTCAAAGCGCATCAGTGAGAGAAGGAGGTTGCGAGTCAAAGCGCATCAGTGAGGGAGGGAGGCTGTGAGTCAAAGCGCATCAGTGAGAAGGATGAAGGCTGTGAGTCAAAGTGCATCAGTGAGGGAGGGAGGCTGTGAGTCAAAGCGCATCAGTGAGAGAAGGATGAAGGCTGTGAGTCAAAGTGCATCAGTGAGAGAGGGAGGGAGGCTGTGAGTCAAAACGCATCAGGGAGAGGAGGGAGGCTGTGAGTCAAAGCGCATCAGTGAGAGGGATGAAGGCTGTGAGTCAAAGCGCATCAGTGAGAGGAGGGAGGCTGTGAGTCAAAGCGCGTCAGTGAGAGGGATGAAGGCTGTGAGTCAAAGCGCATCAGTGAGAGGGAAGGAGGCTGTGAGTCAAAGCACATCAGGGAGGCTGTATTTAATGTGCAGCTTGGTTTGGGCAGTCTGCAGGTGTCTGGTCAAGCAGAGTGATTTGAGTCCTCTGGCGCGTTGAGACTGGGCATGTCCTGCTAACCGAAGCCCTCCCTTTCCGGACAATGTGACATCCAGTTGTGTCCCCGATTAGAGCAACCATAATTCAAATATTAATACCTGTAAATGTTTTACTTTTAAACCAAAAATGTTCATAACTTTTCAAGAATTACAATATAGGCCTTGCGTCCTGCTTTATTTGAAATGTGTGTTCTATGGATAATTTTTTTTTTTAACTTATTTGAGTCTCATAATTAATGTTATTGTCCATAAATGTTTGTAACAAAATGTATATTTTAGATTTTAGTTAGATCAACATTTGCCTATATCTTACAAATGCAAAATGCGTGTTATTTCATATTCACGCGCAGAGAATTTTGTTGATTTTGGCCGATAAACCAAATTCCCAACCATACAGACAGAAAAATTACAATCTGTCCTAAGACCTCTTCTTAATACACCTGAGCTTGGTGAACAAGAGGAAAGACCGATGACACAAACACCATAACATTTTTGTCTAATAGTAATAAAGAAATGAAAGTACAATTTCTCTGTTCAATTATGATTCTTTAAATTCTAACAAAATGTTTTACTTACATATGATTTGACCTTATTCATGGATGTTTTTTTTTTTATGACGCTTCATTCTCAGTGCAATCACAGTGCATCATAATAATATTAAATTTCCTAAAAAAACTAAGACGCAGTGTCCGGCATATTGAACCAAACCATGAATTAATCATAGGAGGGAGAAATAAACAATATGAGCCAGGAAATGAAAACAATTCAAGCACATCTTATTATAAAACTCACAAAATGACAATCAGCCAGGCTGAGCCCTCAGAAATGAATCATTTCAATAACTCCCACTTTAGCCTTAAGCCTGCGTGACCCCCGTTTCAAAAAGGCTGCTGATCAAGTAGAGCTTATTAGATACACTTTAATTTTGTCATTTGTGGTTGGAGAATATAAATAGTGGGAGATACTGGAAATAACTGGGCTGAAGTAAAGGCCACTGAGGGGAATCTGTATATGCTTACCTCGTTCTACTTTGTCCCACATTTTGCAGAGACAATCAAAACCAATCATATCTTCGTCAAAGAATGTATAATGATGTATTTCGTAGATCCCAAAATCAATTCCGCAGTGACCTTTATTCCTTGTCCAACCTTAAGTCTAGAACACTTCTTGAGCTGTTGATGATAGAACTGATGTTTACCACTGTTTACTCCATACCCACTGTTATAAAGATGCTTATTATGGTGCATTCACAACTTGTACAAAGATGAGCCAAGAAATGCGTGGATTGATTCCACAAATACTTTAAATTTGTTCATATTGCTGTTGATGAGTTCAGATCACTGAATCACTCAATGTCTTTGAATAGCCCTTATCCAAAAAGGCACTGTGAAATAAGTAAAAGTGATTCTAGGAAATCAAACTGCAGCCTACATGTGAAACAACAGCAACCATGTGAAGGTTTTTTTTGGGTAATAACCTCTTTTTGGTTTGAGAAAGACTGGGGGGTTATAGAGGAGTCAGGAAACAATGAGGCAGTTGAGCCGCAATGATGGATAGAGGTGAGGAGTCCGAAGGCATGGGGACAGAGGCTCCTCCTGCCTACCTCTGGCTCCCTGGACCAGACTTGCTCTCCAAACTGACTGACGACCTGCTCACGCCCCCCCTCCCCCCTCCAATGCTTACGGACGGATAAGGAGGTCCACCTATGTTTCCATCCTGCGCTCGCATCGAAGACAGATATTAGCGAGGCTGGCTTTTGAACACAATCGCCAAAATGCAAGATCTGATTCCACAGCCAGGGGCCCCATGCGTATGTACTTGATTATCCAGGCATGCATATTGCCACATGGCACACACGCATGTGCACACTGAGCCTAAATGAACTCAACAGACATGACTCAAGTTTTCATGCCTTAACCTCCAAATTACTGGCTTTCAAGCCATAAAAACTGAAAACCAGTTTTTTTTCTTTTTTGTTTGTTTATTTTGTCCTGTTAACTTCTTTATTCTTTGTCCTTTATTCTTTAGTTCTGTTTTTTTTCTTCCATGTATAATTCCTGATAGCATCACTATACTTTGTTCAGTCTGTAGATATGCTTTTTGCAAGCCACACCCATTCTGACTGCAGATGTTTTTTCCACAAATGCAAATAAGTTGAAAACGTCCACTCATTCATCTCACACTTCTCCTAGCTCTAGGTCTCAGGCCACATTCAGTCATGCCTGATATGGTAAACATTGCTGTTGTTTCCAGATGTGGGCAATGTGATTTTCTGGGGGAAAAATTGCGGATTTTTTTTTTTTTTCCAGTATTCAGTTGCGTAGCTAATTTTAATTTATCTTTATACACTTGACCTTACCTCAAAGTCAATGGTCAGTCATTTCTTTCTTAAGTAATTTGTAATCACAGTAAACTGGGTGGCAGTATAAAATATGTATCTGTCTCTGGAAAAAAGTGTACCAACTATGCAGTAAATTACAGCACAACAAATTTTGTGAGTTATGCATGAAAAATATTTAAAAGAATATGACTTTATCATTAATATCCACATCCCAAATACCACAAACATGCTTCTGGTGGCTTCCACTAATCACAAGACAACATTTTGTTTCCTTGTTGTCATGGGGACCGGCTGCAGAAATCTCACAGTTTCTCGCACACTCTTTGCAAATGCGTTGCTCCCAGAGCCCAGGGGGGGTCACCACGACAGTGCGATTCCTGCACGCTACGAGTACCTGCGCATTGGTACCTACACACAGCTGCCGTGGGGAGCACCACTTCTGAATGGCAGAGGGCAACTCTTTGTCCGCCCTCCTGGTTGATGAACTGTCCTTGACCCCGAGATAGGCAGTGCAGTTAATCAATCCCAGAGCAGCGGCAGCGCTGGCAGAACATTGCCTCAGCAGACCGTAAAGGACACACATTTTACTAATAATAGCCAGCTCTGCGGGGCACAGTACCTGTGACAGCAGGGCCTAGAGCAGATGAGGAGTACTTTCACCAGACTGTAGCTCATTAAGGACCAAGCACAGGAATACCCCACACCTGCATACCCGCTTGCCTACAGTGCACCATATTTGACAATTCATCTTATAACTGCTTTACCCGTGCATGAGAATTCCTCTGCTCCCCTTCTGGAAAACAGCTATGTTGAGAGAGTTTTTCTCAACAAGCTTATCATGGACCGTTTCGCATTCAGTTAATTCACAGTCTTTTTTTATTTTATTTTTTAAGATTTTTGATTCTATCTATGGATTTCAGAGAGCTGTGTAGATCATCGATGCTAAATTTGAGCACGGCATTTGACAATACAAAATGTGGTACAGGTGGCTTCTTATAAGCTGTTAGGATAGACAGTGCACTACAAGCTCAGTAAGATGAGGTGAAAAATCCCAAATTTGAACCACGCTGGAGTACCCATGTCATGGAAAAGTTCCGATTTTTAAATGTCATTCTGCTGTGATTTCAGGCAACTGGGTGATGAACAAATCTACCTTGAATGTGTACTGTTCATATATGGAAGCATATTTCTGTCCCACATTGAGCTTTGCCTGTAAGTCGTTCTGGATGAGTGTCTGCTAAGTGATTGTAATGTAGTATGAATGAAGCAGCCAGAAGGCTCTGCAGTAAAAAATTATTGTCTAACTGCTTTTTTCTTTTAGTAAGATATTCTGCAGAAACTTGAGGTCAGGAGTACCAGGCTGTGCACACACAGGCATGCATACATGTGCACATAGAAAGTTATGGAACTGCAAAGCTCTTTCAAATGACAGGTTGTACTTTAGTGGCGGGGAGGGGTGAGAGGACAGAATTACATTGAAAATCAGCTTAAGCCAATCATCTACCAAATCACCACAGAGACAGTGTGGCGCTGTGAATCTGGAATCACTGTAGGCGGAGTTGTACGTACGTCGCCAAAAATCAAGAGACCCTCAGCTCCTAAGAGGTCAAAGGACATCTGCTCAGAACCCCGCGAGCACCCGGCATGCAAGCGCAATGAGGAAAGGTCCACTGCTGTGGCCCACCGCTGAGCAGAAATGAACCCACGTACTTCAGTGTTTGAAAACACTCCCCTGGTCGTTTACCTAGTAACCGATCAATGGACTGCACCTCCAGTACAGCTCACGCCACTGCACCTCCCACGCAGCACTACAGTGGCGGGTTCTTGATTCCCTTCCCGGAGGTCGCGTTTTTATAGCTCGCTCCTGAAATTATCAGTAGCATTAAGAGCACGGTGAGGGCTTATTAAAACCTGGTAGCTCCTGTTTCAGATTCTATCTAGCTCTCAATGCTAGGGGAAAGCTAACCAACGCACCTCCCTATCTCTTGCAACCCCCCCCCCCCCAAGAAAAAATACATTTGAGCATGAGTGGCCCAACAGCCTCACTCCCCACTTCCTGCCTGAGCTGGGAATAGAGAAATTGGGGGCCTCAAGGCAGGTGCCCCAACACACTAAACATTCTGGGGTGAAAAAGTGAAAAACAGACATTTTCAAAAACTGAATGCAGGCAAAGGAATCTCAGCTATAGAGGTAATTTATAGGACTTGGGGAAAAAAAAATATTCTGAAGAGCCCCTTTTTTTATTCTTTTGTTTTCAACAAGCGTGCTTTTCGTCACACACAAGCACTGCGTTCAGCATTCTTCTGGGGATTTTCATCTTGTGAAAATTGGTTCCTTCTCCTTTCTGCTCTCCTTTCCTTCCCTTGTTTTTTTTTTTCCTTTTTTTGCTTCACATGTGTGTCATATTAAAAGTATGTTTTATATGTGTTGTAGGACTTCAATGACACGCATCTGCCCAGCACATGGAAGGGGGCCATGGGGTCTCCCCTTTTAAAAAAAGAAAAGGTGGGTCACTGATGATGATTCGCACCTTTACCACAAGTAGTCGAACTACAGGAACATACCTTGAAAATGGGTGCAAGACCTCCACAGTGTCCGTTTTGCCCTACATTCATTTTCTTAGTGTGCAATGGTCTGTTATTGGGCCGTGTGGCTAGGAAAAGGAGGACCGTATCCAGATTTCAGCTCCTCTGGAATCAGGCACGGGAGTCCAGTGTGACACAAATGCAGTCTCCAAAGATGTGATCTACATTGCTAGTCTAGCTGCTAAATTAAGAAGAAAAAATACAACTAGAACACCCCCACCCGCACAAACACACACACACACACACACACACACACACACACGCAGACACAAACTGATCTAATAACCAGTGACTTAACTGATCGTCAGATCATTAGACCCAATGGCCTTCTACATTGTCTTGACTTGCGTTGGTGACTAGGATACACTGAATATGTGAGTTTTACTGTTCTATTTGATTTAAATATGGAGCACATGCTGACCAGTCATGGTATTTATTTAATTTACCACAGATTTTAGGTACAAATTACCTATTGAATCAATGTAGTGTCAAAATTGGAAAATATACAGCATAAGGATAAGAAAACAGAAAGTCAACATTCATTCATTTTTTTCATATTTTTCTGGCAAACTCCTGATAGTACCACCCCACTGAAATCACTGGTGGTTTCATATATGAGGTGTTTCGAATGGTGAAAGAAACCATGATCCATGAAAAATATCTGAAATATTTTATAAACAGCTATACACACAACATATTTTCATTCAGCGAAAATACCAGAATTTTGTAAGACACACACATATATTTCAGGCCTGGGTATTAATCTTATGTCATAATGGGGCTATAATGAAGGACTGCCATCAAATTCAATTCATGAATTTATAATTGCACACAAAAGATCCACCACAAGTCACCTCACAAACAAAGGGGGCAGATATGCTCTGCTCTGATCGACGCGCATCGCATATTTTTATGTTCCTGGGTGTTTTTTTAAACTTTCGGTTAAATTTACCACAAGGCTTTTTATTTCATTTTTTTTTCTGGGGCTATATTTTAATTCTGTCCCTCCCGGTGTCTGTAATAAATCTGCATGTTGAGTGTTTAAAGATTAATGCTTCAGCCTCTCTCTCTCTCTGCCTCTCCCTCCTCCCTCTCTCCCCCTCTCTTATTCTCCGTTCCATCCAGGCAGTACCCTCACGTCTGCATATGTAAATGAAAGGCCCCGGCTCGGTGGAAGTAATTGTATGCATTTTTAACTGGCCAATCGGCTGACAGATAGGCATAGATTGCCTCTGTTCTTTTTTTTTATTTTTTATTTTTTTATATTTTTAGCTCTGTGCTTCCCCCTCCAGATGCAGAGAAAACCATTCTGTGGGTGCCTGTCTGCTGTGGAGTAGATTAGAAATGGAGCGCTCTCCTCGCAAGCCTCCCCCTCCCCTCCTCTCCTGCCCTCCCCATCTATCTGTCCAGTTCTGCATTTCATTTTGCAGGAGTCGGCGGGTCACTGCTCCACTGGGGGGATGTTTTGGAGGATTTCTGAAGGAAGGATAGGGGGGAATAGGTAGAATTAAACACTGCAAGAAGAATGTGATATACTGTATGTAATATGGTTGTTGTGTAATATGCCACCTTTTCATCCATGAATTTTGAATGGGTGAATTTTGCCTCATATTCTTGTTATGTAGCACATTTATTTATATTTCACATGAGACTCAAATAAGGTTCAAGTCCTTTCCTGTAGAACTGTAGTCAGATTCTGATATGGAGATAATCATGCTTTTCGTATACATACAATTGGACCCACATGCCATGTTTAACACCCCCCTTTTATCACATTAAAAAAACAGAATAGGCATAGAAGACAATAGAAGCTGATCCCAATAAAAAACACAACACCAGTTAGCCCTCCCCTCGTAATTCTGGTAGAGTTGCATCACTGATGTTAATTCACGACCCCCAATAAATTGGATGAATTAAATGAGGAAATAAAGAAGAGAACTTGTCATTTTTATGGACAGCATATCGCTGTTGAAAGAATACTGCTGTGAAAGTAACATGAAATAAGAATAGTAAGAATCCAGATATACAAAAAACGTAATGTTTTGGATCTTTTTCCTAAATTAATGTCTATTCTATTATTATTATTCTATTAATGTCTTTCTCTTTCTTTTAACCACAAGTTAAATATTACACACTTCTCAACAGCAGAATAATCAAGTGAAATATTTATTCTGGTTAATTTCTCTGCGTACATAATTCAATAAAATAACATCCAATGAATGCATCAAATCCTTTAAGCTCATTATTAATGACTCACTGTTTTTTAAATGTTTTTAAATTTTATTTATAAAAAATATCAATATTTTTTTTTGTGCTGTGCCTTGATTATCACAACTAGGCAGAACAGGGATGGATTTAAAAACATTTAATTCAACAATATAGCAGAACCTTATTGATCCTAATGTTATGCTCCTTCTTTTTTGATCACCTGCCACCCCCAAGTAAAAAAATTGTTCATTGTAAATAATATGGCCAAAATGTCTAAAAGCCACAGCTGATAGTTCAACAGTATTTTTTCAATAATCATCTCCCTATATTCTACACAAAATATGTAAAACATACATTTTTAATGTGTATCCAGGGCAAACTTTCCCAATGCTTACAGGTCCAACCATAAGAATGAACAAAAATTTACCCGCATATGTCCGACTAAGAAATCCTCCTCAAGGTCAATACATCTCTCTCTCTCTCTCTCTCTCTCTCTCTCTCTCTCTCTCTCTCTCTCTCTCTCTCTCTCTCTTTCTCTCTCTTTCTCTCTCTGGCATGCTGGGAGTTGGGTGCGTGTGAGGGTGCTACATGTGAGAGGGTGCTGTTTCTGAAAGCGTTTTGCTGGGGTTTCCCCTGTTCTTTTCCCTTTTGAGTTGTATTTTTCCCATTAATGTAAGATTGACAGCTTTTCTTTACTTAAGTAAAAAAATGTTCTATAGTTTGCGTAACCGGCAGGTCATTTATATCGTCCCTATCTCTCCGGCATGGCGTGAGGGTTGTGCCCGAGCCATCGGTGACGGTGGAGGTTGGCCATGAAAATTTAACATACGCCTCTCGTATGAACAAAGCAGTTGTTGTGTTTTTAAAAGAAGAACACATTGTTAACAAATTGATTGAGAGCGGTGTTTTCATCAATAATACATTTGTACAGGTTTCTCAGCTAGCTGCCCTAGCCACGCAAATTATAATTTCAGGCGAGTGGATCATGGGTTTTTATTTTCAACGTTAAGAGCTTTTGGTTTTGGGGAGGTTTTTTTGTCATGGCTGGGGTTATTGTATGAAGGGGCAACATGCATGATCAAGGTTGGGGGTGGGTTGAGTCACCCAGTCCCTGTTCAGAGAGGGATTAGGCAAAGTTGCCCTATCTCGGGTCAGCTCTACAGCCTGGCGATTGAGCCATTGCTCTGCTGGTTGAGGGACAAGCTCACAGGGTTCTCCCTGCCAGGAGCAATTCAGAGTCCTAGCCTGATAGTGTCTGCTTATGCAGACGATGTCAATGTTTTTATTAGAGGGCAGGGGGATGTTCAGTTTCTAACTGATTGTCTTGGGTTGTATGAAAGGGCATCTTCTGCGAAAGTGAATTGGGGGAAATGTGAGGCATTGCAGGTGGGGTAGTGGCAGCAGGGGGGAGCTCTGAGCCTACCAGGGGGTCTTAGTTGGGGAAGAAATGGGATGAAGGTTCTGGGGTTTTCTTTGGGAACAGAGGGTTTCCAAAAACAGAATTGGGAGGGTGTAGTGGAGAAGGTGTGTGCCAGGTTGTCTTAATGGAAATGGTTGCTGTCTCAGCTGTCCTACAGGGGAAGAGTTCTGGTTGCTAATAATTTGGTGGCCTCGACTCTATGGCACAGATTAATCGTGTTTCAACCGCCGAGGGGGCTGATCCAGGAGGTGCAGAAGCTCCTGGTAGACTTTTTCTGGTTCGGACAACATTGGATCCGAGCAGCTGCTCTATACCTACCCCTTCGAGAGGGGGGACAGGGCCTTGTGGATATCACCTCAAGAATTAAAGCCTTCAGAGTGCGAACTGCTCAAAGACTTTTGTACCATAGTGGATTGAGCTGGCTGGAGCCTGCTCAAGTGTTGCTGAGGAAGGCTGGGCGGTTGGGCTACAATAAGCAGCTATTCTTGATTCAGCCTGAGGAGGCTGACCTGACTGGGCTTACACCATTCTACCAGTCAGTGGTACAGGCTTGGCAAGTTCTTAACGTTACTCGTGCACCTGCTGGAAAGCCGGGCATGTGGTTATTCGAGGAGCCACTGTTTTATAATAGCTTCCTACCCTGTCTTCAGCTAGCCTACGATCCAGCCTTTGGGAGGCAGGGTGCATGAAGTTGGGGCATCTCATGAGGTCTATGGAACCATCAGTGGCAGTGCTCGGGGAGATGGCTGGCATCAGGTCCTCAAGGGTGCTGCAGAGGATAGTGGAAGAGGTCTGTGCGTCCCTGCCAGAACCCCTCAGAGTGTTTGTGGAAAACCATACCCAAACTGACCAATGGGAAGATGAATGTGAGTATGTTTTCCCTGCTTTGACTGTCACTGCTAACACAAGGAAGTGGCAGGAAGGGCATGGGCAACTACTGTCTTTCAGGACCCCGGAGCTGGGGGAGTTTCAGGCAGTGGGAAAGAAGGCAGCATACTATGTATGTGTAAAAGTGTCTCAATTACGCTCACTGGCAGAGATGAAGGCGTCGAGGTGGGCCGAATTTTTTGGTCCAGACTCTTCCCCAAAAGGCTGCTGGAGGTCCCTGTATAAGCCTCCCGTTGAGAAACGGACAGCTGACCTACAGTGGAGGATCATCCATGGGGCTATAGCTACGAACAGACATCTGGTGCACCTGGATCCTAGTGTTGGGGAGAACTGTCCTTTTTGTTTAGAGTCAGAGTCCCTAACCCATCTGTTTTTACAATGCTCTCGCTTAGCACAGGTTATTAGCCGACTGAAGAGCTTTTATCAAGGCTTGGGGGAGGAGTTTTCATTTGAGGTTTTTATTTTTTGCCCAAGGTTTACGGCGAAGAAGAAACGCGTACAAACATTAATACATTTTTTGTCAGGGGTAGCTAAATTAGCAATATGGAAAACTCTGAAGAATCAGATCAGAGGGATGGGCTCCTAGGAAACCTGGAAGGGTTCAGGAATATGTGGGGGTTTGGGAGTGTCCTGTGTACTGTTGATGGAAATGGAAAGCTGTGTCTTGCTTTGTGAACCTTTTTTTTTCTCCCTTTTTCTGTTTTTTTTGTTTGTTTCTGTTGCAGTTATGTTTTGTGTTTTGTAAGTTTTCTTCTTTTTTTTTCGATTTTGGTTGGCTTTTAATAGCCTGTGATGTTTAGCTAAAATTTGTTAGTGTCACAATAAAGGTGGCTTAAAAAACTCAACTCTGGAATCTGGTTAGTGGCTGGAACTAGATCTTAAAACATTGCTTCTGTAGTAACCCTGATGGGCAGGTGAATACCTTTTTCTGTATGTTTACTACCTAAATCCATCTCTACCTCTTACCAAATTCCAGCTCATGTAGCCCTCTGATAAATTCCCATCCATTTGACAGTCTAACCCAAACCTCTTGATGAGCAGTCAATGCACAGAAAAACACTGACATTGAAACTTCTGGCAATGGGAGAAACTGAGAGACTTTGGAAATGGATTAGTGGTGTACCGCAGGGGTCTGTGGTAGACCTGCTTAGTTGGTGAATTGTGTAAAACACAGGAGTGTGTGTGTGTGTGTGTGTTTTACAAGATTATTAAAAACCTAGAATATTGAGAAACTCAATCCAATAAAATGAAGCAATTTCTGAATGGGTTCACCACAGGAATATAAGATTACTATATAATCAACAAAATGCTCATTTTAGTTTTATCAATTTAAAAGGACATTAGTGTTCTACACTTTAAGATTAAATGGTTGCCTACATGCCTTCCAGGGAGTTTTCCCTTGTCACTTTGCTTCTGGCTTGCTTGCTTGGTTCAGACAAGGATATATTGTGAAGCATGTTCTTCCAAACCTTTTGCAAAATGGGCTATATAAATAACATTTGATTGATTCATTGATTATAAAATACTTGGCTACTTTAACCCCTTTTGCACAGACCCCCTAGTGGCCAATGCCACCGGCGCCGTAAGATTGCTCAACTGCGACATGCATTGCTCCTGGAATCAACTATGAGTAGAAACCACAAACTCTGTGTAGCTTTATTAGTGCACGATTCATGACAACTATATGGAGTTTCTAAGTGCCACTATTGTCACATTTATCAAGCAACCCCCCACCCAGTCTCACCTGCAACGATACCGACCCATGCGTGACACAGTGGACAATAGCATTTATCTGTGAGTTCATCAACTATTCTTTCACTACCAAAAATGTGTATTCTCTCACAGCTATAAGATAAAGCCAACAATAGCCATAACGTATGCAAAAAAGCGATGAAATCCCCTGCTCACTCAATAGCAAAATAAACCATCCACTGTCAATATCTGCTACTAAATATTAAATAAATATACAATTCTACCATGGTTTTATGCAAAGAGATGTCTCTTTCAAGATTCAGTCATTTGTTGTCTTGGGCAATCCATTTGAGAAATACACACCCTTTTATAATGCTAATACACGATCTGAAATATTTATGTGTAAAACACCACCAGCTGTTCATGCAGTTGTTACGCATTCCAGTTCATTCTGTTTTGATTGATAACTCTTTTATCCAATAAAGGACAGTATAATCTTCGCAACAGTTTTATCAATGTCTTATTGAATTTTTTTGACAATATAATATGGCCGAGCGTAACAGCATTTTTAGTTTTAGTAGTTTAGTTTTACACAAATTACTACAGAAAATGCAAGAATGTACATTCATTAGCTGAGGTGTAATTGATTTTTGCCCAATTTGTCAGCATGGCTAGAAAAAATCCTCACTGCTTACATGTATTTTGAGAGTGGCTCAGAAGAAGATACCATAGTATTGATTCTATCAAAAAATATGCCTACGAACATGACAGATTTTCCTCGATATGTAAGTATTACTGCTTGTAATATTTCAAATATGTATGTTAGTTTTTTCACTCCACCACTGTCTTGTGCCATATGTTTGATATTGTTATTTTTGCATTTTGAGTGCATTTCACATACTGTAGTGTAAGCGTTCATTGGTGGCTCAGTCATGTTTTATGTTTAATGCATCTAATTGCCGTGAAGCTAGAAGATTTGCCAGCATTTTTCTAGTGGCGGAATATTATTTTATTGTAATCTTATCGTACATAATACAGACTATGACGTATTACTGTAGTATCTCCCTGGGCTATACTTGTCACTTAGGGCATGGAAAATACTAATTCCAATTTACTGTGTGCTGATATGTGCTAGATGAATGTAAAATATTTCTTGGAGTGATTATAACATTTTTGGGGAAAAAAGTACTGAGAAATGTCATCCCAGGGCATAGAGCAAAAGATTACATACTGACACAGGGCTCCAGACATTTTACACTGGTGGCAGTGCTGCCACTAAATAAAATGATATTCCACTTGAAAATGATGCTAAATTTAGTTTTATGAGTCAAAACAGTTGATTTGTAGTTAAATATATGATTATTGTATGATTTACAGCAGTGCACAATTTAGCCATTTTGGATAGCTTTGGAGACACTAAGGGACAACAGGATACACTGCTTACATTTTCCATCATAGATCTTTAGTAGTTCTGCATATCACCCTTATATTTGTGGACCCAGGAAATGTATAGTTTTACCTGTTTTACATACAGTCCACTCCAAAAGTGTTAGGACAGTGACACATTTTTTTGTTGTTTTGGCTCTGTACTCCAGTACATTGGATTTGAAATGGAACAGACTAATTTTATTTGAGGGTTTTTACATTCAATGTAAATCAAACTGTGTAGCAATTCTTTTACATATAGTCCACACACACACACCCCACCCCCCATTTTATGGCACCAAAAGTAATTGGACAAAATAAACTTACATAAAGGCATCATATTTAATATTTGGAAATATCCTTTGCATATCCTTTGCATGCCATGACTTCCTGATCATCTAAACTCTTTAAAAAAAGACTTGATATCTTATCTTCAGGTACTCTTACACGTGATACTATAACCTCTCTGCATTTGAATGGATCTCTATGGAAATTGGGGGATTGGACTAGATTAAGCTGTAAATTACACAGGAATAGGCTAAATGGATGTGAGTCATCAAGGGTCTGAGGTATCAAATGAGCCTCAACCCATCACTCTGCTGCCAGATATGCAGTAGAAATCACTAACAGTAGATATCAAATTAAAGCTGAAAGTCTGCACTTTAACCTCATAGTCACTGCTCCATTTAAATCCAATGTGCTGCTGAGTACAGAGCCAAAGCAAGAAAAAAATGTGTCACTGTCCTAACACTTTTGGAGTGCACTGTATCACTCTCAGTTCCTTGCATTGCAGTTCACGTCATTGCAAACTAAAGAAAAATAACTTTTTTAGGCCGCCGCGGTAGTACAACGGTAAGAGCGCTGACTTTCAGTCAGCGTAGTTGTACTCCGAGGATCGGGGTTCGCGCCCCGGTCCTGCCATATCCGAGCGTGGCCGGTGCCCTGTGGAAGCGGCAATTGGCAGCCGCTTCCGGGTGGGGGGAGGGGCTCGGAGAGAATCGCTGCGCACGGGACCCAGGGCGTGTCACGGTCAGGGGCTCGAGGAGCTGCGCCCTGTAGAGGACGTGGCCTCGCCTTCCAACTACTAATATACCGATTGACGGGGTTGTGTAGCAGTGGTTCTCTAGCGGTTGCTACACAGGGGGGAATTGAATTAGAATAGGGGTTCAATTGGCTACCAAATTGGGAGAAAAGGGAAAAAATCAGAAACAAATTTTTTTTTTTTTAAATAATTAAAAAAATAACTTTTTTAGCATTTTTGCCAAGATTTTTTTACATTTATGACACTTTATTTTTACCTAAAATATGAAAATAAACTAATATAAGTTAGTATTATAAATGGTACAACTGTCATTTAAGCTATTTTCCAAGTGTCTGTGATGCTCATCTGGAGTTGCATAGCCTTAAATAGAACAGTACCTAAATAGGCAAAGATTGGCCAAATTTGGCATCTGTGCAAAGGGTTCAGCGTTGTGAATATCCTGTTTTCATACATTTAGTCAACTCTTATTTTTTAACTGAAAAAATAAATATGAACCATAGATTAATATCTATGTCATATTTTGTGTTGACAGTTCTCACCTTGCATTTATGTAAAATGTAATTAACATTAGGGGTGCCCCGATGTAATTAAAGGTACCCTACTTGCACAAAGTTGTGTGTGTGTGTGTGTGTGTGTGTGTTTGTGTGCATTCATGAGTGGATGTTGGAGAGGATTGGATGGCACGCCTTAGGATGTGAAACACTGTCAATGTTTCCCTCAGTGCTGTGGCTAAGCCCGTAGCTAGGTGCATTGCAAAGACTATGTATGTTTTGCTTTAATATTTAAAAACATATTTGTTTGTGCATTGTATACAGCACTACATGTCATTTGTTTTATACAGATCTCAAGGTCAGCCAAGCACAGTGTCTGAGATTCAGCATCCAGAGTACTGAAGGTCAACATAAAGGGAAATGAGGGAAAAAAACCTTACAATCCACCAATATGAGCTTAGCAACAAGGGCCATGGTCCCAAAGTATGTGACTCCTCAACATGTGACTTGAGAGGTTTCCTTTTTAAAATCTTTTTTCAAATGAAGAGATCATGCGCGGTATGCGAATATGAAACACGAGGCAGTTGGACAGCAGTGTGGTCTCACCTCTTTTTTCTGTTCACAGCGCGAACTCTCCTCTGATTGGTTGAGATGTCTATGTGATACAGTAGGCCCAAGCCAAGCACAGCAATTCAATTCAAAAACAAAACTCCTTTGCTTTTTTTTCCATTTTTCCATTTATCAGATGATACTTCCAAACTCATTCTCTACTGTAAAATTCTCAAAGATGCTGTGGCCAGAGAAAAAAATTCAGAAATTTGACCCTGTCAATTTGAACGTGAAAAACTTTGTATGTGCTTAGGGCAAGTTACACAGGTCACACATTACCCTTTAACACAAAAGCAATTTGCAATAGAAACAGCTGAGTGCTTGACTAGAGGCCCAAACCACAGTTTGGAAGAGTGTATCATCCAAACCACAGCGCCTCCCAACAGCAAATGGTCAATGACTATAATCTGGAGGGGCAGAGTAAGTGCTGTCTCTACCCTCTAATGCCTCTGCTGTAAAGGGACCCCGCTATTGGTTCAGGCAGTGTTACGGAAGGTTGAATTTGGGACTTGGCTGCCGGGAGAACTCAGAACTACCTGTAGGATTTTTTTCCCCCTGAGCGCTCTGCTCTTCGCATTAGGGACTTCCCCTTCCATTATATTTAGCAAACAACTGCCGTGTCTCCCCATGCTCCGCAGATGCCAAAACATCTGTTCCCAGAATGTACTAGTAAGGAGCTCCACATTGTATTCACAGCACCACAAAGTGACACGGGTACTTCTCCTGCTTCAAAATGCTGACTAGGATTCTGCTCTTTACATACTTGCATAATATTAATAACATATAGTGTGGGAGTTCATTCATAAATTTCATTCATCTCTATAAAGCACCTGAGAACACTGTCAACCAAAGCCTTGGAGAGAGACCAATAATTTATGTTACATTTATATAATAATTTATATTGCACAGTGTGGGTATAGCTGAGATACACAAGACCAATTTTTGAAACTCCCTACCTCCCTCCTTCCCTCCCTCCCTCCCTCTAAATCGTTCTCTCTCTTTCTTACAATAAATTAAATGCATTTAACCTACTTATTTAAGTTTCTGGCAGTCCATATATCATTAAAATGTTTGTGTGTGTGTGTGTGTGTGTGTGTGTGTGCGTACGTGCGTGCATGCTTGCATGTGCGTGTGCCCGTGCATACATGTGTGTGTGTTTTTTCTCATTTCTTCAGCATCCATTGCTAAACCATTACCATTTTAAAATAAAAAAGGAAAGAATGCAATTAAATCAACTTAATATTTAATTTAGTTTGGAAATTCCACCCGTTTCCAATACAACTCTCCTGTACAGCTCTCAGGTTTGCATCTTGTGTGTTGACAGGCCGTGAGCAACCCATCACAGGTGTAACTACACAATATGGATATCAGAGCCTGGCTTTGAATGTCTCTATATGCCTGTGTGTCCAATTTTGTCCAATAAATAATTCTGTTTATTCTTGCACAAAATTCTTTGCATGTTTCTCAGAATCTTTGCTCATTTTTTAATTTAATCTCCAAAAACAAATTTAATGGCTTTCATGTGGACAACCACACAGTTTTACCACAGTAGAAAGTTATATTTTGTAGCACTTGCCATTAGCTGATATTCTCACAACATAAAAAAATAACCTGGAACAAATCACCATTTCCATCATTTTAAAACCATATTTCTGAGGGCTGAACAAATGAACTTTGTCCCACAGCAGTAAATTTAATATTTTTTTACAAATAGCAAAATGATAGTTTTATGATATAATTACTGAAAAAGACAAATATGACGGTTATGGACAGGTTTAATTACAATGCACTGTAAGTTGTTGTTTATGCTGTAAATGTTATTTAAGCCTTTTGAAACTTTCCAAAAGTTTCAGACATAATGCTGGTTTTTACGTATTAAATGGAGGAACACCATTAATCTTAAAAGGTTTATGCTACAATCACTCAAGAAAACCTTTCTTGCACAAACCGTGCAAATACATTTGGTTGTGCAGCCTTCAATTGTGTAAAAATGAACTCAATGGCAAGTCATTCATATTAGCAATTTGTTTTGATTAATACTATACCAAAAAATAGTACATTATGTAATTTAAATATTTTTATCATGATGATCTTGTCATGGTTTGTGGCTTTTTATTTTCTTTTTACGGTTCTCGTCCTGGTTTATGAATCAATCGGATTTTTTCCACGTTCCGTTCTGGGGTTTGCCTTACTCATTATTATTTTCACCTGTGCTTCTACCTGCGGGGTATTTAAGTTCCTTGTTTGTCATTCCACATTGCATCGAGCCAGGTATAGCCAGGTACTAGCGACCTTGTGATATTAAACGCTGTTTATGTTCACGAGGGACTTGCTATTTAGCTATTTTCAGGTATGGGATTTTTTCCTCCTGTAAGCGTTCTGCGCTATTTATTTTGTCCATTTCTGTTCTTATGAAGACAGTTTATTTTTGTTTGTTTGTTTTGGTTTTACACTCTTCCGGCTCTGAGCTTATGTAGCCGAAAGTGTTTTTTTCTTTGCTAGATTTCTCGTTCTAGCTCTAGTATTGATCTCGGCGGATTTGATTGGTATTGCACTCGTTCTCGAGTTCGCCATATTTTAGTGGGTTGATTTTGTTTTGGCTGTTTAGCCTCAAGGAATTAGTTTCCTGTTTTTTCTTTTTTTTTAAATTGTTTTTCTCCTCTCTATTGGTTCTCACTGATGTGAGCTGACTTGTTCTGATTCCCCCACCTTCGCGTAACCCATTACAGATCTATGTAAACTGCTGGAATTACTTATTTTTTATAATTTAATATCATCTGTATTTCATATGTAATATACCTCTGTTTCTGATTATAATAGTGTGGCTGATGTTTGCAGTACCTCTTCGGGGTACTGCAAACATCCCACAGTTTCATGTTCCTTTATACATCAATTGATATGTCACCATTCACTGACTGTAGCAAATCTTCAAAACAACACAATCTCACACACATGCCCATACATGCAATATATAATTTAAATCATATTTTTCTACTGTAATATTAATTGCTGTTTAATTTAAATAGAACAGAAAAATGTAATTAAATTTACAGATTTAAGCATGTGAAAATTCTTTAAAAAAACATTTTATTCAAAGGTGCATCCATGGTGAGTAACATTTATAAAACATTAACTTTTACTGAAGTATTTTTCAAAAGTATACTTTGACTTTGACTTTACTACCACATTACGTGCAAAAATAATATACTTTTTATATGTGTTTGTGTGTGTGTTTCTAGATAGATAGATGGGATAGATAGAGATGTACACTCAGGCTGGTGTAAAACCAGTAAGCGGTAAGCATGTGTCCCTCTTTTTCAGTACTGCTGAAAGCAGAAAGGGGAGAGTGCATTTTCCTGCCATGCTAATGTATAACCACAGTGACACACAAGGTGTCATCAAACCACAAATCACTTCAAACTACGACTGGGCTCCTCTCCCTCCCTCCCTCCCTCCCTCTAAATTGCTCTCTCTCTCTCTCTCTCTCTCTCTCTCTCTCTCTCTTGCAAGCCCTTCCTCTCCCTGTCTCCCCCTCCCTCTCCCTCTCCCTCTTTCCATCCTGCTTCCCTTGCCCTCCCTTTTCTCACTCGATGTCCTCCCACCTTCTCTCACTCTCATGCTCCCTCATTCTCCTTCCCTCCCTCCATTCCTCTCTCAGCCCCTATCTCTCACACACATGCGCACACACACACAAGATTTTTCTCTCTCCACTTCCTGTATATTCCGTTCTCTGCCCTATGTAGGAGACTGTGAAAATGCACACGCACACACACAAGCACGTACACACATGCACACACACACACACACACACATGCACGCACGCAGGCACACACACACTTGCATACACAAGCACGTACACGCAGTCACGCACACACACACACACACACACACACACACACACACACACACACACACACAGAGCATGTGTTACTGTGCATGTGGACTGCAACACAGAGCAGCAGAGCAGCAGTAGACGGCGGTTCTTCCTGGCTGGGCCCCTGCCTCCTTAAAGCTGAAGGCACACAGAAACAAGGTTGAGCACGCCGAGCGCCCCGCCCATCGAGCGCCGGAGGGCCTTTTATGCAAATGGAATGCGCAGCATGGGCATGCCTAGATTTGTTTATTATCTGCTGATCCCTCCCCCCCTTCCCTCTCCCTCCCTCTTTTTTTCTCACCACACCCTCCTATTCCCTCCGTCCATCCCGGTCACTCCCCTCCCTCTTTTTCTTCTCGCCACTCCCTCCTATTCCCTCCGTCCATCCCGGTCACTCCCCTCCCTCTTCCTTACAGCGGAAGGAGACACCCCTGCTGGCCACCGCATCCCAGGCCTGTGTCGTCCACCCCTGTCCAGGCCCACCCACTAAGAGTTACAACAAGTGCTTGTGTGCCATTATCAATTGTGATCCAGTCAAGTAATGCTTAATGCATTAACTGACACGCCTCAAAGTGGGTCAGAGGCAGAGACTGCAAAGGATCATGGGGAAGAAACGCATGGAGGGTAAGAACAAAATATTTACAATTTTATTTGGGAATTGTTTGTGATTCATGTTTTAGACATGTTGTCTAAATATGGTACGATTCATTTTGCCTATCCTCATCAAGGCTATCGAAATGGCCTTAGAATAGAACTAAACAAGATTTTTCCTTTATTAATAACAGGTTCATGTCACATTGTTACCAGTGAGTTTACTACAAAAGTGATCCATGCTGCACTTACTTTAATATGTTGGGTTTTAAAGACTTACCAGCAGTAGGATGGCCACACGTCTCCTTTTGAAAACATTTGCCTGTATTAAGAGCTTAAATCTTCCAAACTTAAAACATGTTCATAAGACTGGTGGGTATGCGGTGGGAGCTTGTCTGTAGACATGTTACAACAGGGGCTATGCTCTGTGTGAGTGTGTGTGTGTGTGTGTGTGTGTGTGGGCAAATGCATTTGTGTATATATGTGTGCATGTCGCATTTATGCGTCCAAGTGTGTGTCCATTAAAATGTGCTTGTGTGTGTGCTTGTGTGTTAGAATTTAATATGCGCTTATGTGTACGTATGGCCGAGTATGTTCCTGTATGTGTATAAGTATGGGTGTGTCTGCAAGTATATGTATGTGTGCATTTGTGTGAGTTTGTTCATTAATGTGTTTATGTGCTGATGTCTGTCTGTTTGTGCATGTGCGAGTATATCTACATATCTGTGTTTATCTATGTGCCTGAGCATGTGCATACTATGTGCATATATGTGTTTGTGCGTGTTTATATGTGTGGGTGTGTATATGCGTCTGTGTATATATGTGTGTGTGTGTGTGTGTGTTGTGTGTGGGAGGGGGGCAGTGGGTAGAGAGGTGCATGGAACAGGATTTTGAGCAGTATTCCGAACCACTCTCCATTCCATCCCCACAGCCCTACACCCCTACATACACACATATCCACTTTCCATTTCATCCCCACAGCCTTACACTCCTACATACACATCCACTCTCCATTCCATCCCCACAGCCCTACACCCCTACATACACACATATCCACTCTCCATTCCATCCCCACAGCCCTACACCGCTACATACACACACATTCACTCTCCATTCCATCCCCACAGCCCTACACCCCTACATACACACACATCCACTCTCCATTCCATCCCCACAGCCCTACACTCCTACATACACACACATCCACTCTCCATTCCATCCCCACAGCCCTACACCCCTACACACACATCCACTCTCCATTCCATCCCCACAGCAGGAAGACCAGCCCTTTTTGAGGCATATCCAGTGATGAAAGAGAGTGAAAGGACCCTGGTTATAAAGGATGAGAGGGTTTCTGGGATGATCCTCTAATAGGCCCCACCCCTTTTAAGGCTCTGTACCGGTTTTTCGGCTTTCTGAGATTGGGGGGTAGTCTCAGAGGGGGGTGGCCTCACAGTAAGTGGGCAGCACACTAGAGCGCAGACCGCAGACCATGGACACAGTGTAGGGGGCAATTAGCTCACCACTCCTGGCTCCCCTGGTGAGCCTTACCTCCAGGATACCAGCTAAGACCAGCAGGTTCCAATCCAAACAGTCATTTACTCACAGATCACACAGTCAGAGTGACAGAAGTCAGCCCTCGACCAGTAAGAGAGCAAGGCTTCTGACAGGGATAAACAAGCCCCAGTGAAAACTGAAGTTGGTCCATAAACATTTTTCGTGCAGTTTACAAAGACCAGAATGACGAGCAATCATTAGCCAAGTCTATATGGGTTACAGAAAACTACAATTTCCCCCCGATTTACCCCAGAGGTAGCTAAGAGAAATCCAAGTACGGTTTGCATCAGACTACCAGGACTAAACTGTGTTTTTTTTTTACCTTAATACCAAAGCAGCATAGCTGGAAAAAGGTCATTCCCTTTTACCAACATTACCTAATAAATTACTGTTTGGTCAATCTGTCTTAAATAAATATATGGGTTTGTGCTGTAAAAAAGGCACATTTCAGCAGAGGTTTTCTGCCATTCGCCATAGATATTTTAAGTTGTAAATTAAACAAACCTCCAGTTCTGCGTTCATACGTTATTTGTAAATAAAATACTGTCAGTTATGTGTGTTTAAGTTATATGTTATATGAATCTGAAGTGCCCTCCAAAATAATAATAAAAATTGACACATGAAGATGAACAAAAAAGACATAAAATACAAATACATTCACACCAAAAAGATAGGCAAAATAAAATATTGTATGAAAGATATAATACAAGTACAGAGCTATATTTTAATTCTCAAATTAGTAGAAAATATTTAATTTCAGTGTTTCATTGGGAACAACCAAATTAATACTTTTTTGTAATATATATCAAACTAATTTCCTGAAAAAGTAAGTGTCACAAATTTTGACACCCATTTTTTCCCAATTTCTTTTGCAAGAATAACACTATTGACTTGTGTTCTATAGTGTTTTATGAGATTGGTGTACATATTGTAGGGGATCTATGACCATTCGTCCATAACAAATCTTTAAAAATTCTTCAGATCTTTCAGTCTGCGCTTGTGCACTAACTGCCCTCTTCAATTCAAACCAAACATTCAATTGAGTTCAAGTCTGGAGACTGCCAGTCTTAATTCTTGGTTGATTTTGAAGTATGCTCGGGATTGTCTTGCTGAAAGATTAATTTGCAGCCAACTTTGATGTTCTTGAAAGAGGGAACCAGTTTTCAAACATCCCAATGAAGGTTACCATGCCGCTTATTGAAGAATTTTTGTGTAACCGTTCCAAAAAGAGTTGGTGTCTGATGGTAGATGGAAGATTAAATAATACATTTGTATTGTGCAGTGTGCCAAGTACAGCTGCAACACACTTGCTTGGAACTAGTTGTTCTTAATAACTTGTTGGAATTCTTAATAATATGTTGTTATTATTGTCCTCGTCGTAATTTCTGTATATATAGTACAAAACATTGCTGCAGTTAAACACATTTTAGGTGACTTTACATCTGTTTCTATGTTCCTAATTTGCTTATTTTTGGAAATATAGTGAGGCTACATTTTAGTGAAAGAGCATGTAAATCCTTCCACAGTGCTGGTCCTTCACCTGGCTGACTGACACAAACATCTAAAGAAGAAGAAATAAAGAAAAAACATATTCTTAACAAATAAATAAACCTGCTGTGTTCTTTGGAGCATGAGTGAGGGTCAGTCTGTCTGTTTGTTTCAGTTGGTGCCTCTGTCTCCATCTCAGGCTCAAAATCTCTAACACCCAGTGTGCTAGCCAGATACATACTGTAACCCCAGTGTGCTAGCCAGACACATACTGTAACCCCAGTGTGCTAGCCAGATACATACTGTAACCCCAGTGTGCTAGCCAGACACATACTGTAACCCCAGTGTGCTAGCCAGACACATACTGTAACCCCAGTGTGCACACATAGCTACAATAGTGCTGATTCGTTGTAGTTGTGTGCTACAAGTGGGGTACTGGAAATGGACAGAATTGTTTGTTCAAAACAGTTCTGGTACAAATATGCATGCATTGGGTTTTCAGCCACAATTTCTGTAACCATTGTAGGAAAGTGATAAATTGCTAGTGGCCACTTCTCCCTGGCCATCTCTCTCTTTCTCTCTCTGTCTTCCACCCATCAATCTTGTCTGTTCAAGGTCCATCTGAGGCCATTTCCCTCCTGCTCTCTCCCTCACTTTTTCTCTCTTCCCATGTCTTTCTCTATCCTGCCCCCTCCCTCATTCTCACCATCCCACCACCCAATGTTCTATTTCCCTTTGGTTCCCTTTCCCTATTTTATTTTTCACTCATGTGTTTATATTTTTCTTCTTTGATCACTATTATATGTGATTGACACAGATTATAACATCAAAATGAAAGGAACACCAAAAGTCAAAGCCAGACTCTGTGGCTCTCTCTCGTTCTCTCTTTCACTCCCACTCTCTCCCAGACGTCCTCTCTGTTCAGTGTCTACAAGTGATGGTCACTGGTCCAGCCTGTCAGGCTTTAGGCCAGTGCGAGGGGATGTGTGGCTGTAGAACTACATTGCCCTGCAATTGACACCATCCCACAGGATTTGTCATCACCATGGAAACACTGACCTATCAGGGCCCAAGGCTGCAACAGGGGCGGGTTCACAGGAGCTGAAACTTGCATACAGGGAGAGAGAGAGAGAGAGAGAGAGAGAGAGAGAGATGGGGGGGGGGGGGGGGGGGGGGTAGAGAGAGAGAGTGTTAGAGATTTTGAATTTTGCAAGAAACTTTATTCAACAACTTTTACACACCAGAATATTAAATCAACAACAACAAGCAAAAAGAAAACAGGAATGTTTTATTGGCATCATGTGTCAAGTGTGAGAGGAAAAAAGCTAAAAATGTGGTTTTGTGGAGCTTTGAATCTTCATTGAATCTGACACTCAGCCACAAGGCGGGAGCACAGAAGAGGAGCATTATCATTTCAGAACAAACACATTAGGCCCAGCTGCAATAAAAATAGAATTAAAAGAGGAATGAGAGGAATGTAACATTCCAAATTAGCTGTGGCTGTGCTGAGAGCTTTTTCCTGTTGATGAAAAAAACTGACCCACATTCGATACACGCACTAACATCGGATAGCACTCATGAAGCACTTTACTATCTGTTTATTTTTTATTTATTTAGTTGTTTGTTTGTTTGTTTAATCAAGCTCTTCACTGGAGAAAAAATATGAATAAATTTGAGTTTAAAAAGTTATGATTTGAAAAATGTCAATAGCCACAAAGCATCCTGGCGGGATGGGTCATCCTGTTGTTTTTTGTTGCTGAGGTAAGAAAGTGAACATATCACATCAGAAATACACTATATGGCAAAAAAGTAGCTGGACACCCCTTGGTCTGGGCCTGTTTTTCATGGTTCAGGCTTGGCTCCTTAGTCCCAGTGAAGGCAAATTTTAACACTGCAGCATACAATGACATTCTAGATGATTCTGGGTTTCCAACTGTGTGACAATAGTTTGGGGAAGTCCCTTTCCTGTTTCAGAATGACAATGCCCCCATGCACAAATAGAGGTCCATACAGAAATGGTTTGTCAAGATTGGTATGATAAATTTATGTGAGAATCATAAAATCATCCCTTCAATAAAACAATGACCACTGACAAATTGTCTATTGACAAGAATAGCTCAGTTAGTAAACAAGCTAGCTGGTTGCACTAAATACATATTTGATTACCCATTATATAGTTAATGGTTTTGACTTGTAGATACATTGAATTGCTGGTACATATGCAACTTAATTACTTTTGTTTGACTGTTCACTGCATTTTATAGTTGTTTATATTTTATCACCTTGGGGAAGAGGCAGGTATGGTGACAAGTACTGGCAGGCATGGATGCAATGCCCTCCAATTTTGGACTGTACTACATGTTGTTTCCTGTATTTATTTTCAGTATCTTGAAACAAAAAAATACCTTTTAACAAAGAATCCTGGAACAAAATACATTAGACATTTTTGTCTTTCAAAAGCAAATGATAAAATACACACAGGTAATTAAAATATGCTTTTTAAATATTGAGCATATATTTCAGGTACTGCCTACATCTACTCCGCCCCTGCCTCCCCACCAACATCAGTACCATGAGCTGCTCACAGCACCACAATTGGGATATATTTTTAAAGGGTGCAACACAGCCTGACTACCTCCAGTATGAGTTGCATGTTTTTAGGGCAACACTCAGTAGAACTGAAAGAACCGGTTTGCCAAGGTATGTGTGAGGGGTGAAATAACAAGGAAAAACTTGACTCTACAACCAGTGTGAACCGAGGCATTTCAGCACTTTTCCCCATGTACAAAATGAGCAATTATGCCAATTTCACATTTCTTACAGACATGTCTGAGTGGAAGCATTGCTTGCAGGTGGCATTTAATTTCTTAGTTTTGTTTGTTATTAAAAGGTTTGTACAATGTATTGGATCCTTGGAGAGATATAACAATGGAGCTATAATGACTAAGACATACAGTGGGGAAAATAAGTATTTCACCCCCTGCTGATTTTGTGAGTTTGTCCACTTACAAAGAAATGAACGGTCTATCATTTTAATGGTAGGTTAATTTTAACAGTGACTAACAGAATATCAAAAAAAATTCCAGAAAGTCACATTATATGAATTTTTAAAAATGATTTGTGTTTTATTGAGTAAAATAAGTATTTCACACCCTACCAACCAGCAAGAATTATGGCTCCCACAAACCAGTTATGTGACCATGAGGCACACAGATTAGTCCTCTTACTTTAAGAAAGTACTCCTAATCTCAACTCGTTACCTGTATAAAAGACACCTGTCCACAGAATCAATCAATCAATCAGATTCCAACCTCTCCACCATGGGCAATACCAAAGAGTTGTCTAAGGACATCAGGGACAAGATTGTAGACCTGCACAAGACTGGAATGGGCTACAAGACCATTGGCAAACAGCTTGGTGAGAAGGAGAATACTGTTGGTGCGATTATTCGAAAATGGAAGAAACATGAATTGACTATCAATCTCCCTTGGTCTGGGGCTCCACGCAAGATCTCACCTCGTGGGGTGACGTTGATCATGAGAAAGGTGAGGGATCAACCCAGAACTACATGGGAGGAGCTTGTTAATGATCTCGAGGCAGCTGGGACCACAGTCACCAAGATGACCATTGGTAACACACTATGCCGTAATGGATTGAAATCCTGTAGCGCCCGCAAGGTCCCCCTGCTCAAGAAGGCACATGTACAGGCCCGTCTGAAGTTTGCCAATGAGCACCTGGATGATTCATAAGAGGCTTAGGAGAAAGTGCAGTGGTCAGATGAGACCAAAATCGAGCTCTTTGGCATCAACTCGACTCGCCGTGTTTGGAGTAGGAAAAATACTGACTTTGACCCCAAGAACACCATCCCCACCGTCAAGCATGGCGGTGGAAACATTATGCTTTGGGGCTGTTTCTCTGCTAAGGGGACAGGACGACTTCACCGCATCGAGAGGAGGATGAACGGGGCCATGTACCGTGAAATCTTGGGTGAGAACCTCCTTCCCTCAGCCAGGACACTGAAAATGGGTCGTGGATGGGTGTTCCAGCATGACAATGACCCAAAACATACGGCTAAGGCAACAAAAGAGTGGCTCAAGAAGAAGCACATTAAGGTCATGGAGTGGCCTAGTCAGTCTCCGGACTTTAATCCCATAGAAAATCTGTGGAGGGAGCTGAAGCTTCGAGTTGCCAAGCGACAACCTCCAAACCTTAAGGATTTGGAGAGGATCTGCAAAGAGGAGTGGGCCAAAATCCCTCCTGGGATCTGCGCAAACTTGGTGACCAACTACAAGAAACGTCTGACCGCTGTGCTTGCCAACAAGGGTTTCTCCACTAAGTACTGAGTCATGTTTTGCTAGGGGGTGAAATACTTATTTTACTCAATAAAACACAAAAATATTTTTAAAATTCATATAATGTGATTTTCTGGATTTTTAAAATTTATATTCTGCCTCACTGTTAAAATGAACCTACCATTAAAATGATAGACCGTTCATTTCTTTGTAAGGGGGTAAACTCACAAAATCAGCAGGGGGTGAAATATTATTTTCCCCACTGTAAGTGAATGTCTAAATAGATCATAAATAATCTTTAGATAATCGTTTGTGTATGTTTACATATATTAGCACAGATTATCCAGTGCCAATGACCTGCATCTGCCAATTCTTCAAGTACAGGTTTTGGAGAGCTTGCAGTATCTCACTGCAACTTTACACAGAGAGATCTGGATAGTCTCTGCCTAGTTTATTATGTCTACTGGTGGCCTTCCATGCCAACACTATTAAGCCCAACCACACCACAGTAAAACCCGGAAACCCTCGAATATGGACCATATGAACTTGCAAAAACACTGTACCGGGTTTTACTCAGTGCAGTTAGCCAGCTAACTCAGGCAATATTTGGGGACAAATTAGCATCTGTTACAAGCATGTGATGAGCAAGGGAACAGTGGTCAAAGCAGTCTGACTGACACTGCCTTATTATTATTATTATTATTATTATTATTATTATTATTATTATTAGGTGTGGTTGGTTTTGTTGTTGTTGTTTAAAGGTTTAGGACAAAGTCTGTCCATACTTTACACTATAAACAACATGTGTAATGGAAAGCAGTGATTTAGCAGTCAGTTGGTGTTGCTTCTGCAAAAAAATATGAATACTTTTATTCATAAATAATGAAACAATGCAGGATGTAAAATCTTATTCTCTTTTTTTATTTAGTTAAATATTACCTTTTTCAGGTTTACTCATCAGACAGAATACATTTATTAAGGCTTATATTCTACCCTGCAGATGGGTGAATTAACAGTGTGTTTAGACTACAAATAAAACAAGTTACACCTCAGAGCAATTAGACCTTTTTATATTTACTTAATTAAGGTTGCTGTCTGGAATTATTTTTTTTAGGAGAGGCAGGTAGGTTTTCAAAAGCAGCTGCTGATGAACTGTGCTCACGCACCAATTTAAACAAACACACAGACAACATGCAATCAAAGCTCATTCTGCCGACTGAATTCTCACAGATTTCATAGAGTAACCAGATGGTCAGCTCCTACATTCTTTCCAAATAACAAGACTTCCCAACTACAGGAGATTCTGGTTGGTAACAGAAGTGCTATATTCAGGTGCTACTTTACAGTACAGAACATCTATTGCCACGGTATTGTATTTGTTCAGGCCCGTTCATGAATATTCCAAAGAGGAATCAAACTAGAATGTTTCAGCTTCAATGTTAGAGAGACCAAGCATGCATTGAATGTTCAGAGCAAATGAGCTGAGAAAGGATATGATACTGTGAGTCTGTAGAATGAGCGGAAGATCCTGTAGGTCTGTAGATTTAGCGGAGAATCCTGTGGGTCTGTAGATTGAGCAGAGGATCCTGTGGGTCTGTAGAATGAACAGAGGATCCTGTGGGTCTGTAGAATGAGCAGAGGATCCTGTGGGTCTGTAGAATGAGCAGAGGATCCTGTGGGTCTGTAGAATGAGCAGAGGATCCTGTGGGTCTGTAGAATGAGCGGAGGATCCTGTGGGTCTGTAGAATGAGCAGAGGATCCTGTGGGTCTGTAGAATGAACAGAGGATCCTGTGGGTCTGTAGAATGAGCAGAGGATCCTGTGGGTCTGTAGAATGAGCAGAGGATCCTGTGGGTCTGTAGAATGAGTGGAGGATCCTGTGGATCTGTAGAATGAGCAGAGGGTCCTGTTCAGCGCATGCCACAGCCAGACGCCCGTCACACAGAGAGAGACTCCAGCACAGACAACAGCTGCAAGGGCACACAAAGCAGAAGAGGCATGTGAGTTAATTTCACATCTTACAGGCATGACAATCATGCCCCGTATAATAAAAGGCACCAGGCACATGCTATCGAGAGTGAAATGATATGTTTAATGTTTTAAATAAAATAATAATAATAATAAGAAGAAATAAATTGATAGTTATTTTTGTTATTTTAAAGCTGAAAAACTTCTGACTCTGGGCTGAGGCAGGGGCATATCACTTTCCCTTACTGTAACTGGGACCCGGCAGGGCTGAGTCTAACAGCCCACCCCTCGCCCAGCCGTTCTCCGCCACATTACATAATAACCAGCACCAGGCACTTGGCAGCACTGCCTGGGCCAGGACTCTTCTGGCTGCCACGTTCCTGCTGGGTCAGCTGAGCCTGGAGTCCCGAGGAAACCCAGGCAACAGGTGAGACATAAGCCAGCTGTTTTCAGAGTGCAGCCATTCCAGGCCGTCTGGTCTCCCTTTGGGAAGGGCCTCTGTGTGAGAAGGCCGGTCGCCAAGAGTGTCATACCTCGGCCGACCAATGCCACATTTTCCCCCCGACACACTCGGAATGTCTTCAGCCCCTCCACACGCTCCAAATTTCTCCCTCCGCCATGTTCACGTCTAGCTTTGAGTGGACACATGATGCGCCACAGTGTAAACTGCATAATAATTAAAGTCGCTAAAATTCCATGCTGAAAAACTGTCATCCATTATCATCTTTTTGCAAGTTTTACTGCCAATTCTGATATAAATGGAAAAAGGTAAATAGGACATTTTAATTGCATTTCACTCAGATCCAATTTTGGAAGATACAACTTAAAGTTTGTGTTTAAAACACAAATCTGATAAATTCATAATTTTCCAAAACTCCATTTGTGGTGTAGAGCCCTAATTATATCCAATTCCTGGCATTGGTTTAAATAAGAACCAACAACTAAATCAGTAAAAAAGACTTGATATGATGGATTCTGCAGGTAAAGTAAAATCCTACTGAGCTGTGTCTGTCCTATTATCCATGTGTTATTATCCATGTGTTAATTATCTGGTCTCTGGATAGACAAGCTTTACTGCAGGCTAATAAGGTCACTGAGGTAAAAATGAACAGCAATGAAGGATAACAGACAGCTGCTGGTCCTTCCCATTAACCACTGATATGTTCTGATCTTAATTCTGATACAGTGAGAACAGAATTTCACTCCACCTATCTCAAGTCAAAGTACTACCCAAAAATAACAGATATGAAACAAATATGGCCAGAGGTTCCTCTGCCAAAATGTGAAAAAATAGGAAGATAAAAATATGGCCATGGTTCTACAGCATGGTCAGGATTATGGGATGGGCACTAGCGTCAGTAACATGGCTACTGGTCAGAGAGGGTACAGGTACAGAAAACAACAGACCCAACTGTCATGACATGCACGCTGCTTGTTCTGAGTAACTGACTCATTCATTGAAAGGGGCATGTTCAAAATAATAGCAGTGTGGAGTTTAATTAGAGAATTCATTAATTCTGTGAAAAAACAGGTGTCATTAATTGTCCTTTATTAAGGAAGAAGGGAAGCAAATGTTTCACACATTGTTATAAAATATATTTCCTTCTGAATTGCTAAGTAAAATGGGCCGTTCCAAACACTGTTCGGAGGAACAACGTAATTTGATTAAAAGGTTGATTGGAGAGGGGAAAACGTATAAAGAAGTGCAGCAAATTATAAGATGCTCAGCTAAAAAGATCTCAAATGCTTTAAAATGGCAACAAAAACCCGAAACACGCGGAAGAAAATGAGCAACTACTGTTAAAGCGGATTGAAGAATAGTCAGAATGGCAAAGATTCTGCCATCATCACCTCCAGAAAGATCAAAGATGATCTAAAATGATCTCTAAGTGCTGTTACAGTCAGAAGACGTTTGATTGAAGTTAAGCTATCAGCAAGAAGCCCCCGTAAAGCACCATTGTTGAAAAAACGGCACGTGCAGAATCGGTTCAAATTTGCCAAGGAACACATTGATTGGCCCAACGAGAAATGGCGTAACATTCTGTAGACTGATGAGAGTAAAATTATTCTTTTCGGGTCTAGTGTTCGTCGACAGTACATCAGACGACCCCCAGGTACTGAATTCAAGCCACAGTACACTGTGAAGACAGTGAAGCATGGTGGCGCAAAAATGTTGGGCCTATTTATCGTATACCAGAGATCATGGATCATTTTGAATACATCAAAATACTTGAAGAGATTATGTTGCCGTATGCTGAAATGCCCCTGAAATGGGTGTTTCAACAAGACTACGACCCGAAACACACGAGTAAGCGAGCAACATTTTGGTTCCAGACAAAAAGGATTGAGGTAATGGAGTGGCCAGCTCAATCCCCCGACCTCAACCCCATTGAAAACTTGTGGGGTGACATTAAAAATGCAGTTTCTGAAGCAAAACCCAAAAATTCACAGGAACTGTGTAATGTAGTTTGTTCATCCTGGGCTGAAATACCTGTTTGTAGGTGCCAGAAGTTGGTTGACTCGATGCAACGCAGTTATCAAAAACAATGGTTATGCAACTAAATATTAGTTCAGTAATTTAAAGTGAAGTTAAATCTTGAAAAATGTCTTCAGCTTATACAGTAAGTGTTTGAGTTTGAAGAGAAAAATGTCGACACTGCTATTTTTTTGAACAGATTAATATTCATTTTCTTTTCTGCCTGTAAAGCGTGGACTTGATAAAATTTGTTAATGCTTTGATTCGGAATTGAATGTGTAATCGTTCCACTACATTTGAAATATGGAACTAAAAGCTATTTAAAAATATTTGCACTATTCACTTTTTTTAATGCACTGCTATTTATTTGAACACCACTGTAGTTACTCCTGAGGGTCTCTTGCACCACACTCAGGGACTGCATTGATAAACATTTTATCAGAGACAAGAGGGGGGAAAAACACCAAAACATTTTCTCAAGCTATAGTATTTTTACTGCAAATCATCTGCTAATGCTCATTGCAACAATCCCATGTAACAAGAGCTATCCGGTCCTCTTTTAACATGAGATGATAGGTGTCTGGCAGCCAGTAACATGGCCATAATTTAAGCATTGATAGATAACTCTTAGAAACTGAGCTGTTTCTCATCTTAACTATTACTGGATGGGGGAAAGATATAAACATCCAATAATTGTTAGAGCGCCAACGTTAAATCTCATCTGCGAGGTGGGTTACTCAGATGAGAAAACAATCGCTGGAAGACTGAAATAACCACAGGGCATGAAATTCATAATAGCTGGCAGCTAAATTGCAGCCGCTGATTTCATCCAGCCCCTGAAAATTGACATTTACTGGCCGGCCCCTTCGCAACCAAGGTTTCCAAGCATTTTATCACACCGTACCAGAGGGAGTGTGCAGTCCTACACCCGCAAACCGTAGTCCCCCGATGGAAGGGGAATGGCTTGAGAGGAGGGACCAATAACAAGACACACAGAGAGATTATCAGTTTCACGGTCACATGTATATATTTAATGAAGCTAATAATGAAACCACGGTGTCTGAGCCGGGAAACATTTTTCACCAGAGGGTAGGAGGTAAGGGTGGAGATAAGAGGAAGTAGTTAGACAGACTGTTTCTCCTGCTCTTCCATTCCTGTGTGAATGGAAATCATACCTTCCAGCCTCTGGCTGTGTGACTACAACCAGTCCTCCACTCCTACGTGCATTATATTTAGTGGCTTTATATGACTTCACCCCTGGATGCACCATGATGTGAGGTCTTAACAAGAGGAACTGTTAATGACAGTCAATGGCTTGGTACAGCAAGGATGTTTTGGTCATTTTCAGTGGATAAAACAAACATTTCACCACCTGATAGGGGTCACAGCCCCCTTTTTTATTATGTCAGATAATTATTATTTTTTCTTAGCATTTAAATGTCAAATATTTACAATCTCCATTATGATGTGATGAAAGTGCTCAGGGGAAAAAACCTATGACTGTCTATGTGACCACCATGTAGCATGTGTATTAGTCACACAGCACAACAACTTTGGTTTACATTGCCATGATACACAAAATGCCTGTTTTGGGTAAAATATTTTCACATGTCAATCGTACTTTTCAAGTAAAGTTCAATTATATCCCCAACGATGAATATAAGTGGCACTCTCACAAAAATCTGTAAATATCCACAAACAAATGCAATTACATTTACAAGTACTTTTTTTGCACAAAAGTACTGATACATGAAACCTGTTAAGAGTAATGATGGTAACAGCTACGCTCTGATTCCCATTTTTTTTCCCGTACGTAGAGCGGGCGGGCCTAGAAGACAATGTAGGTAACTGACTGTCTGATCGCCGATGTTGAAAAATGCATGCACAAGTGTTAATGTGCAAACGCATGCACAACTGTTGAAAAGTTAATGTGCAAATATTTGAGTAATTACGGTAAAAGGTTTGCTGTCTAACTCCCCGTCCCCTTTTACTAATATGGGATTTATTTGGATTGAATTTGTTTTCTTTGAAATGTATTTTATTTGAAGGTTTAAATTCTGATTTAATGACAAATACTTTTATCATGAAATATTGTATTCCTGTTTATGTATTGCTCTGCTGCGCAAGGGCAGAGGCGGGAGAAGAGAAAGAAATAAGTTGTGTTCTCGTTGGTCATGGGAAAACGGAAAGAATTACATAAATTATTGTGAGACCATTTTGACACAAAATCAAATAGAATTCAATACTAAGTTATGCAAGTGACAGCGAACCTTGCATAACGTTGGCTTGCTCTTATGAAAGTGGGATTCCCAGCTGGCAAGCTAGCTAATTAGCAAGCTAGCTCACAATGTAGAAATTGAGACTTACATTTTAGTGAGCCTAGCCATGCAGCAAAACTTTTTTTAACGTTTTAAATCTGTTTTGCTGCATGTGCATGTCGTAAAGACACAGGTTGATATTGACCACCAAGCTGCTGTTACTGTTAGTTACTTAGATATTTCCGGTTTTGCTGGTACCTACAGGCACGTTCATAACTTTAGAGTGCCAGCTAATTGTATTGTGTATTGGTGGACCTGGGTATGTGAGCGGTGCGGAGTGGACGCGGAGCTGCGTGATTTTACCTGGGGCTTTTTAGAAAGTCGGAGCGTCGTCGTTCTCTCGCTCCAAGATCACCCCGATAGCCTACCGCTCCATCCCACGAGCAAACACATGTTAAACGTTAGCATTCACCACATTGTTATACACTCTGTTAAAAGTTAGCTGCAGTCTGCAGTCAGTCATGGAATTTGCCAAATATTATCGGAAAGAAAAGGACAAAAATAGCCTACAAATGTTTTGTAAAAATAAATGACACAGACGGTGAATGCGGGTGTGGATATGTGATTACTACGACCAGGGATTTGTGGAATCTAAAAAGCTGTGTCTAGAAAACATGATGGAGTTGTCTGTGCATACACAGGAAGAAAATCTGGGAGGGTAAGTGAATAATGTCCCAGTGAGAAAAAGCCGGAATCTAAATGTAGAGAGGGGTGGGCATCTTGAAAGACATTTTGACATAGATGGCTAGGTTAACGATATAACCTACATTCTAGTCGGCTATACAAAACTTTTCAACCAAATGGAGCCGGTTTTTCAGCTGAACCCTATAGGCGTTTCACTAACTTTTCAGCAGAAAAATGTTTGTTGGGGTTTGTGTCTCTCCTCTCACAGACACATTTTTAAATCATCATACAAATTAATAGATACTGCGTAGCCCTCGCAATTGTATGAAAATTGCGCAAACATGATTTCCCATAGTGAATTGAATTTAACAAACGACTAAAAACGAACGGGTACGACTGTAACCATGTCCTATGAGTTCTGGATGACTATTAGGGTCGTCAATATGGATGGCCTTCTGGGGCCAGATGCATCAAGACTTTTATACCAGAATTTGTCATGGTACATGACCTCCGCGTAGTGACGTAATTCCTCCCATAAAGGGAGCATCACTGCGGATGTCCTCTGAAATTTTTTTCGAGCCACGAGCCTGATCGGCTGGTTGATGTGAAAACAATTTTGGGCAGGAACGATGGATTAGGCCGCAACGTGACTGGTCGGGCGGTCTCCAACTTAGACACTCTGCGCTGATGGAGAGAGCGCAGAGCTCACCAACACGTCTTGCTGATGCCATCGCAAGCAGGAACGCCATCTGTAAACGAAAGCCACCTAAGGCTGATCATCCCGAGAGGCTCATAGGGCTGAACCGTAAGCGCTCTCAACACCAAGGGAAAATCCCAGGAGAGAGCTACCAGTGAGCTTACAGGTCTCAGCCGCCGGGCACCCTTCAGAAACCGGCTGACCAGGTAATAGCTCCCTGCAGGCTTGTTATGTACCCCAACATGCCTGCTGGATATGACAGCCACATAGGTTTTCTGTGTGCTGGCTGCTTTCCTGTTATTAAGTAATGACTGTAAGAAGTCCAATAGTACAGGAATCGGACAGTGTACATGGTTCGCACCTTCCCATAAGCACCATGTGTTCAATAGCTGCCATATATACCCATAGGCCCTCCTCGTTGAGAGGGCTCTGGGGTTAAGTCATGTCTGCTGGACATGGAAGCCGCACTCTGTCAAACAGTGCCGCTCTGTTGTGATAACAGATCTTCCCAAACTGAAATTTTCCAGGGTGGATCGCAAACAAAGCAGAGGACCTTGAAAAACCAAGGTTTTATTGACCATCTGGAGGCTACCAGCAGAAGCTTGGGGTGACTCGTGCTGAGCCTGTGCAAAGTCGCATTAGTCAGCGACTCGGGCGGAAATGCGTAGAGCAGGCCATCCGGCCACTCGTGCGCTAATGCGTCTATACCCAGGGGACTTGAATACTCATTCAGTGAGATACACTGGGGGCAATGAGTAGACTCTTAAGAGGAGAACAGGTCTGTTTGAGCATAAACGAAGCGGCGCAATATCTCCTCCACCACCTCAGGGTGGAGATGCCATTCACGGGGATGAATCCCCTGGCAAGATAGTACATCTGCTGTGCCGTTCCGAATACCTGGTAGGTGAATGGCACGCAGGGAGGTAAGTTTGGGACGTGCCCACGTTAGCAGGCGGTGGGTCACTTCCAACGATCGGCGGGACTTTAGACCGCCCCGATGATTTATGTGATATACTGCCGAGGTGTTGTCCAACCTCACCATCACATGTTTGCCCCGTAATACGGGGGCATATTTAGGTTATTTATGTTTCTCAGATTCTCTCGCGAGAGCCTTCCAATTCACAAACTGGTGTCATATTTACATATTTAGGTTTCTCAGATCCAGTATCATTCTCTCGCGAGAGCCTTCCAATTCACAAACTGGTGTCGGCGGCCTAACCGCTAGATGGACCTATGGGGTTATGTCGTAAGTCCGATACCGGTGCACGGGCGAACGGACGACAAAAAGCTCCCCTGCCATATACACGTTGTGCGTCCCTACTAACCATTAGTTGGAACCAGCACACACCAAAATTTGCCCAATCCCTGTGTTTTACTGCCTCTACAGGCCATTCCAGTGCCTGTCTGGCTGCTTCAGTAAAAAACCTGGCCGGGAACCACTGGCTGGTCTCTGATTGTTCTCTTTGTGGCGTCTGGTAAGGGCGACTGAGCCAACTACACTTGACGCAGAGTCACCATGAGCAGGAACATTACTCGGCCTAACTCACGAGTCATAAACGCAAACGCTTGCAGTGATGCGAATTACCAATTTGCGCTGCTCTGGCAGCCGCTTTATAAGCCTTACAGAGCAAATCGTCTGTTGCTCTGCATTGTGGCCTAGGGCAACGGGCGTCTGCCTGGACCACCTCCTGTGGGGACACCACTAACGCCGCAATGGCTGGTTTCACCGAGGGCATTTGGTCCAGCCCATGGACCGCTGCGTCTGACATGGACACAAATGTCCTACAATCTCTGGCCATTCGATACATATCAGGGCGTGGCCAGCATTTATTTAGCTCCGCCAGAAAATTGTCTGATGCTGGCATGGCAAATAGTGCCCCTTGAGGGGCCCGTCAGTGAAATCTATATGCTCCCGAAGTGCTAGCCGTATGCAAATCGCAGCCCATGCGTGCCAAGGCCGCATGGAGAATGGTTTCCAGAGAGGCAGAGTAACCCACTGAGCTGGTGGTGGAACCTGAGCCTCCTACCGACCCACTATCAGATTAGTCTACTGACTCGGACCTACTCTGATGAAAGTAGGTGATAGAAGCTGCTGTAGAAAGGGCGTCAAAAACATCACAGTCTGGATCCCTGCTCGGATCCTCGTCTGTAGGGGGTCCCAGTGGGGACCCATGCTGGGGAGCCGTTACCACGTTCTCGCGGTCTCCCAGCATTTGGTGTTGGACTGCCACAACTTCCGCGGACAGGTTGCCGTCCTTGCCAGCCTTGCCCTTCTTTCGCACAGGGGCGTCGGTGGCGGGAGTACACTTACGTTTGGGTGCAACCTCTTCTGCCGCTGGCGTTCTGCCCGAGGGAGGCATGTGGGACATGAACGCATCTAATCGGGCCTGCTTATTCTCCAGCGACATGCCCATACAGCAGGGGCAGGGGTCTGAGAACGCTTCCTGCAGATGCCTTAGGCCGAGGCACAAATAACAACGGGTGTGCCCATCGGTTAAATCCATGGCTCCCCCACATTCAGTGCACAAGGCGCTCATGCATTAGATAAATAAAGAGCACTTGCAGATGAAAAAACATGGCGGTGGTCTTTTAGTAGAGGAAGCCAAGGCAGCTAATATAGCGAAGCACGCATACTCAGCCTTACAATCAATGTAACAGAACTCACTGGGGTATACTCTCCCCATCTAGGTTCGATCAACAGAATTTTGTACCTTAGTACAATAAAGAGCACCTGCAGATAATAAAATGTGGCACTGGTTTTTAGTAAGGAAGTTGAGGCAGGTTGTGTAGCGAATCAAGTGCACTTTGCCTTCAATGAAATCGCAGAAAGAACAGACCTGTACTTTACGGCATAACAAACTGTTTCGCATAGTGAACAACGCAATGCAGCAGGCACTATGTGCCTATACCCTATAGTATCCAATCCGCTGATATCGTGCGCGATAGCAGGCTATTCTTCGCAGATGCCACGTACAGTAAAGTACAGTATCTGCTCTTTGGAGTACGATAAATCGAGAACAATTGAAAAATAAAAATCCCCCGACCGACAACACACAAGACACTGTGGGATTTCACACAGGATACAAAACAACTTACAAGGAAGTTGAGGCAGGTTGTGTAGCGAATCAAGTGCACTTTGCCTTCAATGAAATCGCATGTTATGACCCTTATAGTCTAAGGAACTAAATAGAACCACCAACACACAGTAGTCTAGCCCAAGGGCGTAATTTATGGGGAGGTCGGGGGGGTAAATAAATAGCTACGTTTTCTAAAATTGTTTGTTGACATTGGTTGAGTGACCAGCAATACGTCTAATAAGTTAACGTTAGTTAGCTAATGTTAATTAACATTAGCTAGCTTTCTATATACACTGCCTTTACTAGCTAGCTAACACACGTGTCAGTGGCGGGCTGCCACGGTAAAGATCAAACAGTCAAAATTGTTATGATGTGGGGAAAATGTTAGGGTGTTTCTCAATCAAACAACCAACCCATCGGAACATTGTCCCGCTATCCATCCTGCGAGTTCCGGTTAGTGAACAACTACGCGGTATAAACAAACTTGGCTCTATTCACTTACATAAAATTTTTTAAATGATCATATCTCCATGATGATTGGGTCTTTTAACATGCTGCAAAAAGCCTCAGAGCCTGCTAGATGAGTTGCATTGAGCTACTTAGAGCAGTTGTCCGAAATAGTAATTAGGCTAAGGCTGATTGGCTACTGACAGAATTAGATCTGCAGAATTTTTTAAAAGCATGTTGTTCTCTATTGCGTAGTTGTTCGCTTCTGTACTTTTGATAAGGCTAGGCTACTCATGGAAAACACACTAAAAGGTACTTACATGGTTTATAGGTATTTTAATAATTCCTACCTATTTCTGACAAGTTTTTTCAGCTGTTCATTACACTATGTAATGAAATATATATGGTCTTTGAACTGCTAATTTTTAGATAGAAACTGTGGTCTAAAAGCATTTAGTTATTGGTTTTTCCAAATAGGCCTATGTTCCAGGTGTGTTAGTTATTGGTTTTTCCAAATAGGCCTATGTTCCAGGTGTGTCCAAGGTGCGTAAACATCTTTGGTCATTAAACTATCCTCATGTTGGGATTTTTCATCATTTCACAGCTGTTCTTTAGAAAACAATCTTACAGGGGGAATGCCCCCGGACCCCCCTAGAGGGTCGGTGTACTCGGGGCCTATGCATCTCAACCCCCCCCAATGTTCAAACCAAAGTAATGGCCTTGGACTAGCCTATGTTGAAAAATAGCCTATATTGAGAAAGCAGTTAGCAGTTAACCTAATAGCCTATGTGATTTGTTTTAATTCATAGAACTATAAGCCTACCCATGTTCAAATTTTAGTTTGTTTTTTTCTTTTAAAAACAAGGATGCATTCTGTTTTTGTTCATTAACCTTTTCATTTATTTTAATTCTGGTTAGGCTGTTTTCTGCATGGTGCAAAGTAGCCTAAACAGTTATAAAGTAGGCTTCATGGTTAATAATAGGCTTTAAATATTAAGTTATGAACTCATCATTTCACACAGAATTTACTGAAATGATTGTCAGCTGCTCCACCTTTGTTTGTGTGCGTTAAGTAAGCTGCTTGAATGACAGGCATGTAGACTCCTATCTGGCCAAACGTTACCATTAAGTTATTCACGGCGTTAACAGAAGTTACACTATATCAATTTCAAACAGACTCATTTTTTAAATTGTTAATATGGTGTATCCTATCCAACTTATTGAGTTGGACTATGTTAATGTTAAAAATTAAGTTATCAACTTGCCACAGATCAAACATTTACAGTTTATGACGGTTAGCTTGCACTCATTTATAACGTAAATACAGCTAGATGCTAGCTTACAATAAAAAATCTTACAAAAAAGCCCCGCATGAAAATATAAAATGGCGATAATTAGTGTTTTGATCCCCCCCCCCCCCCTTCAACGATCGCAGCCACAACCCGTCAACGCCTGTGGATACCCTCCCGGCAACAATCACTGATGCCACCCTCCCCCCGTCATGCCATCTCACCACCCCACCTACAAATACAACCTGAACCTGGGGGAAACACTGAGAGGATAGTTATTGAGATATTGTTTTTGAGAAAATAAAAAACTTGTGAGAATGCTGTCAATGTGTGCATGTCAACAGGTAATTAAAATAACTTCACCTATCCATATAGGCTAAAAAATTATTAATAAATTAATATTTTATGAACTAAAGTAATGTGGTAGGCTATGTAAACAAAAAAATGTGATGCCCACTTTTATCACAATATATAAACCGGAGCGAACTGGAGCTTGCGGAGTGGTAACGCCCTAATAGTGCTCGTCACTCTAATTAAATTACGTCCGCTTCCCCTCCTCGCTCGCTCCCGCTCACATACTCTGAGGCACACACGTTTGAGCATCAGATGCCCTCCGTCATCCCGGTATGCAGGCCAGCCTGCAACCTGAATGTTCCAGAAAAATATCCGCCATGCCTTGTCAACTGTTCCCTACTGGCTGCATACAGGCGTCCGGGCTGAGCTAGGCTTGCCTAGCCTTGTTTCTAATCACAACCCAAAACAATTCAATTTGGTACCCAATTTCAGGGTAACCTATATTGACAGGAAGTGTATAAAGTGTATATTACACCTATTACACCTTTAAACAACACTCCACACAGCGGCCCACTTCTCCTTAGTTTACCTCTCTGAAAACTTCAGACGGTCGACCCACCGGTCTCCCGTTCCACCCACAGTGACATCTGAATCCCCGAACAAGCTGACCTCACGTTTGCGCAGCAGATGTTTTTCAAGCATGCCACTGGACATAACGGGATTTGTGTGCAATTTATTTTGTGTAAAGGTTGTTGCGCTAAAGCCCCGCATTTTGGCAACAAATTATAAAAAAAAATTGAAATAAAATAAATAAAACAATAAAGCAGTTGCGCGTCTCCGGAAAGAAACAAGTCTTTTTTGTCATGCGCGTATCGTAGCGTAACAAGAATTTGAGGCTTGAATAACAGTGACGGTGTGAGGAAGATTTACACGGAGACGAGGGGACAGTAAACATATTTTATCACTTACCCCGACACAGCGGTAATAAATCTGCGCCTTCGCTGCGTTTTCTCTAATCTCGCAGCAGTAAAAGGAATTGATTACAACTGCCCGCTCTTTAGCGCTTGGCACACACAACAAAATAATAATAAAAGCTAAACAGGGTTACCTCAGTGCACATTTACTTTGAACGAAACACTTGATTGAAATATGTAGGGTACATAAGATAAAAGTGTTGTTTGTGATCTGTAGGCGTTCTTCTTCCTCGCCGGACATTCTCAAACGGGTTTCTGTTCGGGCGGATTTGATGATTCTTTCGGCAAGTAGAACCCGATGTGTATTCAATCCATTGTCAACTTTGACTCAATTAAATGCTCGCCTTTTATTCTTCGTAAGTGCAGATTGCCGATTTCAGCAATCACCAAATTTAGATTGTATTTGAAACTGTATTTTAAGTCAAATTTAAGCACACGTGCAGGTCATAAGAAATAAGGAGGGGGAGGGGGGGTCTGTTACCTATGCAAGGTAGGCCTACATCCATGTGAATTTACTGACAAACAGTTCTCTCTAAACTGTGTATAGCATTGTGTGGGAGTTTCGACAAGACAGCTTCAGTTTGTATGGTAATTCAATGCTTAATGTCACGTTTTAGTGTAGGGTGGGGGTAGGGCATGCAGGGGAATAGCTCCCCCAATTTCGAGTTCACTTTTGTTTTTAATGTTTAGCTGATAATTTAGTGTTGTAACTAAAATGTTGTATTCCGCCCCATATGCAAAACGTCTTATAAATTCTATAAAAATCACATATGCCATATACAAAACGTCTAAAATAAATATGTGGTATAGACCTAGCATATAGGCTACATTTCAAACTAAAATAAAATAGTTCCCTAACATACATGGTACTCCCTATAAAAACATTGAGAGATTGTAAGAATTGTACATGTCAAATACAAATAATAATACTAATAAACATGATTTTTATAAAACTTTGCAAATCATATATGATTTTACAGACCTTTTGCATGTGTGTCAAGAAATAGGATTGCTTTGACTCTGTCCATATAAGTCTCTATAGAATTATCAGGATTTTTCGGAACAGACAGTGAAAAACAAGGACATTCCAGGGAAAACCTGGACGGGTGGCAACCCTATCAAGAATCTGTTACCGTATGTTACCTATAATTGAAGTTTTACAAACATTCAAATCCACAAATGTATAACTGCTTGAGCACACATACAAACCCTGTATACTGTACATGCGCACACACACACACACACACACACACACACACACACACACACACACACACACACACACACACACACACACACACACATGTGCATGCATTACACACCTATGCATACTCTTCTTGACAATCATATAGGCTCAGTGGCATAAACACAGGCATCCCCAACTCCTCACTCAGTCCATCTTCCGAAGTAAATTTGTAAATGTCAGCCTTATCGTAATGCTCCGAAGCTGAATTATATTTTTTGCTTCACTTTGCTCCCTGCGTTGAAAAAGCCAGGGAATTTTGTGCTATATCCACAGGATGAAAAAAAGAGTTACTTCACATCCTAAATTATTATTTTACAATATTCATAGTTTTTGGAAGTAGATGTACCATGGCAGTGCTTACTAATGTTCAAAATTGGATTGGGGAAAAAAGTTAAATATTTTTAAAGGTGCCTTTAGAAAAATATAAAAGCTTGTTATGTCCTTTGCTTCTAAATTTGTCCACAACACTAACTTGAATATCTCCACATACATACTGAAATTTGAGGATTCTTAGTTTAGTTTATGCGGTAATCCCAATATTGAACTGTGTACAATCCAGCCCACAGACCTGAAATGTCATCCGTCTCTGGTTATTTTGTTCATTAGACTTAAATCAATCTTTACTTGCTTATTTTCACAGTTTCAACAGATATAGAAACAAATCCAGGGAAGTTTGTGTTTTTAGGATAGATATAAAGATATCAAAAGCAAACATTTCAAAACCTTGCTAATGACACAAACATGCATATAGTAAACAATCATTATAGTGTCTGACTGTTTAAAGGAGCTTTATAATATATATTCACTCAAATATATTTTTTATATTTCGTATCTTCTCCCTTGTGACAGCCTACTCCCACAGAGATCAGATCTCTCTCTCTCTCTCTCTCTCTCTCTCTCTCTCTCTCTCTCTCTCTCTCTCTCTCTCTCTCTCTCTCTCTCTCTCTCTCTCTCTCTCTCTCTCTCTCTCTCTCTCTCTCTCTCTGTTGTCATAGTGCCAGCATCGTCCCTGCTTTCTGTGTAGAAACATAGCGTTGAGGTTCTGGGAGCTCTTAATCACAGCACAGGTGGAAACAGGTGTTCTTAACCGACTCAACTGTGGGGCCTGGGAGACGGGGAGTGCCCGTTACCTATGAAGACTCATCACTTGTGACGGTTCGCCGTTCCTGGAAAACCCCCTGCAGGTGCACGTTTGTGTGTGTGTGTGTACGTGTCTTGTCTCACACATCTGGTTGTAACCTCGCAGTGGAGCGACTGAGGTGAGCTGTTTATGAGAGAGGAAGTAACCTCAAAACAGCGTCAATCATAAAACTACACCTCCCAGCTTGCAGAGCCTAATTTCTGCTCCAAACACCCCACTAAAGTTCACCCTTTTCACAGGTTCACTGATCAGTGAAAATGCGCTAAATATTGTCACTATGCAAAGCAATATTTTCTATTTACCATACAACTGTAATGTGCCTGCACCAGGAGCCTGGCATCTCACACTGCACGATTGCACTGATTTGCCCATTGGAATGTCTTATTCAATGACTGATTGAACGATTGGCTGTATTCAATCATTATTTAACCAGATAGATCAGTTGAGATCATACTTATAATTGTAAGTGACAGAATGCCAGAATAAACCTGTCCTCTTAGTTTACAAGTCTACTCTGAGGTACTTTTTACTGGTGACAAAAAACACCGCCCCGGGACTCCTGAGTGGCTCAGTCTGTAAAGCCACTCACAGGTGCAGGTTAGGTCCTAATACCTTAAATCAAAGAGTTCAGGGCCACAGCTGTGGGACATAGCTATCGTTCTATTGGCCAGGGTTCCAGAGATACCACTGCGTTTAGTCACTGGCTCTTCACATAGCTGTAATGCTCGTAGCACGAGTGCAGGTGGCAACGTTTGAGAGGCACAATTATACATTTTCAATTGGAAAGAAATGTCGAAGAGGAGGTATAATAATAAATGCATCGCCATAAGAGATGGATTGCTGCCATACTTTGAAAGCATGATATCAACTTTGATGCATTGACTCCATTCACTACACCACTATGCCACTCCACTTTGATTGCACGGTTATTTTTGAATAAAGAATGATACATACAGTGCCCTCCAAAATGATTTCTACTCTTGATAAAAATGTGCAAGGAAAGCTGTATGAAGTGCACAATACAGATAATGAGCTATATTGTATGCTCAAAAATGGGAAATTCTATTCTTTTCTGCCAATACAGAAACGCATTTTCGAAAAAGCATATATCACAGTTATTCACACCCCTAATAATTATTTTAAATGAAATCTTACAAAAGTAATGGCAATAATGTGGTACTACTTTACTTAATCGCAATCTTAGGGAACTGCATTGTGGCATGTAATGGCTTCCTGTTTCACTCAGGTATAAAATGAGGTGTAGAATCCATCTGTCATCCGTCACCATAGGAAAAGACAACTCGCAGAAAAAACAAGATAAAGGCTTGTTGACCTTCACAAGCCAGGGGATGATTACAAACAAATAAATAAATAAAAAACTAAAGATGCCACTTTCCACTATTAGGTCAGTAATTAAGAAAATGAACACCACTGGAGCAGTTGTAACCCGGCCTGGTGTACATGTGCATCTTACCCCCATCCACACATGGTGAGGCCGATTTGGGTGGTTTAAGAGGCAAAGAAATTGGGCCACGATTGGAGATCTACAAAACTGGGTTGCATCTAAGGGAACACCAACTCTTCAAATCTACATTCAGATGTCACCTCTATGTCAGTAAGCTTTTTAATAGCGTTTGTGCTAGCTTAAGGGTAATCAACAAAAACACCACCTGGGGTTTGCTAATCGGCATTTGGGCTTTGATGAAAACTGGTTATGGCCAGATGAGAGCAAAATTGAGATTTTTTTTGCCACACCCACCAGCACTGGGTTTGGTGTTGGGAGAAGAACATTTATGTTGAAAAGGACTTCATATTGACAGTGAAATATGGTGGTTGATCTTTGATGCTATGGGGCTGTTTTATATCCATTGCTGCTGGAGCTCTTGTTAATGTCAATGGAAAAAGGTACCAAGACATTTTGGTCAAAAACATGGTAACCTTTGTTTGTTTTACTGGCTTGCAATTGCCATCTAAGTCTCCAGACTTGAAACTGATTGAAGACATGTTGTTTGAATTGAAGAAAAGCAGTTCACAAGCTCAGATTGAAGGATCAAATGTGCTATATGGAGGAATGGTTAAAGTCTCTGCCCAACCAATGTCATAAGATGCTATAGAACACAACCCAGTAGTGTTGTCCTTGTGACGGAAGGGTTCACAAAGTACTGAAAGAGGGCTGTGGATATTTGTGATGTTTATTTATTAACCTTCCTATGGTATTCGTCTTTTAGTCACACCAGGGGCTCGGGTCAAATTTTGACCCCCCTCATTCATCAACCATTCTAAAAAGTAAAAATAAACCCAAAAAATCCAACTAGGGATAGGGAGGGAAAAAATTCAAAATGTGGAGAATATACTGTAAATCACAACAAACACTATCAATATCAATCACAATCACAAACCACACAAACAATATATAATATATATAACAAATATCACATATATATAATATAAATATATCAAACTAAAAATACAAACTACTGTAAACTGACACTCTCATTCTGTCTGTGTTGTCTGTGTCTCTTCTGTGTGTGTGTTGTGGTGTGTGTGAGGGTGTGTGTGGTGTGTGTCTCTCTCTCTGTGTGTGTGTGTGTGTGTGTCTTGTCTCTCTCTCTCTGTGTGTGTGTGTGTGTGTCTCTCTCTCTCTCTCTCTCTGTGGTGTGTGTGTGTCTCTCTCTCTCTCTTCTCTCTCTGTGTGTGTGTGTGTGTTCTCTCTCTTCTCTCTGTGTCTTGTGTGTGTGTCTGTCTCTCTCTCTTCTCTCTCTCTCTCTCTCTCTCCTCTCCCCTTTTCTCTGGCCGGGGTCAAATCACCCCAAGACCCATGTGTGTGAGTGAAGATGTGATGGGGGGGGGGGGGGGTTTGAAATGTGGGGGGGTTCATGTTGTTTCACAATGTAAAGTAAGTAAATGAGCAAGCAGAAGAAAAAAAAAAGAAAAAAAAAAAAAAATTTTTCTTTTTTTTAAAATTTTTTTTTTTTTAAAAAAACAGAATGACCCGAAGAAGGTTAATAAGCATTTGTAGAAATTTTTTTGGAGGGAGTAGATTTATAATTTGGAAAAAAGTGTTAATTTGACTGTGTCCATTGAATCATTATAGGATAACACTTTCCAGATGTTTCAGAAATAACGTATAGCCCAGTTCAAGGATTATTTATTCAAAGTTCATTTTTATCAAGAGTGTGAGTAATTTTGAAGGTGACTATTTATCGGGCAGCAGTGTATTATACAATTACACAACAGAATTATAAAATAGCACCCAATGCCATTCAAACATTTTTGGATCGCAGAGCAACTTGGCTCTGTCTGTTTCACAGTCCGTTCTTTGCCGCTGCTGCTGCTGCTGCTAAGCAACGGCTTCCCGAAAAGCCAGAACCAGACGCACCGCACAGCGCTGCACGGAGTAGCATTCTCCTGTGCTTTACGCAGAAAATGTGAAACGCACGGGTCGTGACTGAGCCAGGGAAACTTTTGCAGCTCGTGTCGGGCTAAGGAGGCCGGGCAGTCCAGCCAGAGGGGGACTCGCACATCCGGCTGTGATGGGCGGAGTTAGTGGTAATGGGAGCGATGTTTGCGGATCTTCTGTACGGCTGCTTTGCGTGCACTGAGCCTTGCTCCCGAGGGGGGCTTCTCCATTGCCCCCACAATGGTGCATGTATGCCCCCAACTCCTACCCTCCCTCCCTGAATGGGTTTAATCAATAGTTAAAAAGGGTCATAAATCAACCAACCGGAGACACTCGTGCAGGAGGCCCTTTTGAAAAATGCTTTGGTATAAGTAAATACCATACACTGTTTACAACACACCCGGCACATGCACAAACCCCCCCCAAAAAAAAACACACACACCAACTGAAACAATGCTTCCCACCCCCCTGGTTTGGACAGGTAAAGGATTTTTGAACTGGTGCATGTAATAAGCAGGTAGGGGGTGTGTCAGGACTGTAGAGGACACACTGCTCTAAGTGAGCACTCCCCCGAGCCTCATTACTGGCCTCGCTGCTATACACCAGCTGCAGGAGGGACGTTGTGTCCTTTCTGCTCATCCTGAGGTGTGCACTCGGTGTTGCCCGTAGTCTGACACACACACACACACACACAGGCATATGCACAGGCTTAAACTCTTCATTCACACATACACGGACACACATCACACAAATACATGCATTACGCACACAGACGTAAAGGCATGCGCTATTACATACAATATGTTATACACACTATACACACAAACAATTTCATGCTTGTACACATGCACATACCGTTACAGGTTAGCATGGGCTACGAAGCTAATGCGCTGTAGAATCCATGTGTTCATCTATATGCAACTATGCTCATATCTGAAAGCGAGGAACCACTTTCCAGACAGACGCAGAACTACCTTGATGTACCTGAAGCACATCCCTTCAAACACAGGTAAGAAAAAAGGAGAAAGAGAGCGAAGACTACTGCTAAAGAAAAAAGCAGAAAGCACTTTGCAAACTGCAGTAGCCTGGGTGTCTCAGGATAGTCCGTTCCTCTATGTAAATCAGCAGGAGTAGAGTTCTGAGGATGAGCCAGACAAGCTCAGCGCCCCCCTGGGGAACTCCTATGGGCCGCCGGGAACCCGAATCTTCAGGATCAAAGTGACTCTCCAGTGTCAGGTTGGACGGTTACACCCCGGTGTGCCGGCAGACTCCCGCCTTTCCGAGACCACACTCTTCTCACCTGACACACACCTCACACCACCTCTTAACACGGACAAAGTCAAGATCATCCTCTATAAGAAGCCCTCTGCCAGCATTCACTCTAGACTGAAGATCACCTTTTTGAAGAGTCTTTTTGTTTCCACAGTCTAACAATCTTATTTATACTCGCAACAGTGTAATAACCTGTGCTGATAGTTGCCAGACTTACTGGCGTGATAAAATGACTGAGGGGCATAAGTTTCCAGTGCTCTCTGCCACACCTGACACATGAAGTCATGTAGGATGGCGATGAGGTCATCAAGAACATGATCCACATGACAGAAACTACAGACGTCAGACAACACTGTTGTTTCCCCCACGAGGACAAAGGGCAACCACTAGGGACAGCAGGGAGGTATTCACTCAGCAAACAGCTCCAACAATGAGCAGGCTTTTTTAACCACTGTGAACTGGAAACTTGCCCAATTTAACACATTTTTGTTTGTTGATATTATTAGCATTATTCATGGAATAATACTATGAATCAGGAGAAGAGCGGAGGAGATTATCACTCTTTGTGGTCCTGGTGAAGTACCTTGCATTCCTCAGAGTCCGGTCCAGAGCAATGGTGAGAGACTGTTCTCACAGCTGGAATACACAGGAGCAAACACAGGCAAACTTAATGCCATTTTGCCTCACTCTCTCTCCATCTTTCTCTCTCTCTTTTTCAATTTCTTTTTTGGCATGACAACTGTATAATTTCTTGCCAAGGCAAACACGATTATACAATGTCAATTATAATTGTAACTTTACCTTATATATTATGATTGTAGCATTATAATATACATTAGAATTGTAACATTGTGATACAAAATTATAGTTACTTTTTTAAAAATTAAAACGACACATAACTCTAAATAATAATATCTCTGTTTTTAGCTTCCTCTCTCTGTCTCTCTCACACACACATACAAATAAACAGCTGAAATATAATTTAACAAACTGTTCTGTAGCGTGGCTGCCTGTCACATGGGCAGGGCGAACGGGGGTCAGAGGTCAAAGGGTAATCACCGATGCCTTGTGCCACTGACACGCTTGTCTCTGCTTCCATTATATGCAGAAAATCAGCTGAAAGAAACCAGTATTTGCATGAGCAGTTGTGTTAGCTCTCCATGGTGAAGAGCCTCACAGTCTTTATGTTTCTGTGAAATACCAGGGTGTCATTTCCTGTGTATGGCAGTTTTTGTTCTCCCCAATTCTCGCAGCTTAATTGGCCTAATTGGTTGATTTCCTGTATTACTTTACACCAAATCCATATCTGAAAAACTGCTATTTAAAATGTGTTTTTTACTAGTTTTTTTGTGAAATAGAAAGTAATGTGTGGCAAATAAATTGACTAATTGCATAAGTAAGGCAGGGGGTTGGAGCAAAAACCAGCATACTGTATATCAGGCCTTGATGTATACAGGAGCTGTTTTCACCTCTTTATTTTATAGACATATAATTATTAATGTTGGGGACTAAAATCACCATGAATGGCTCCTCCGTTCCATGCATGCAGACTCACAGGTAGAATTACGGACGGCCCTTTAGGAAGTGATTCGTTCATGTTTTTGGCCTTAAGTATGCTCATGGCCATAGTAAGTTTAGCTCTGTCCCATCAATGCAAAGTCCTCTATTAATTTGGGTGGGTGAAAGCGACTCTGAAATACATGCAGACAGCCACTGTTTCTTTTCAGTCTGCAATCCTCCAGCTGAGCTGTGCAGTTGCTGCATCTGTGGTCTGTGCAACTGGCACAGCTAGCAGCATACTGCGGGAATCCAGCAGACCCGGGGAGTATTGAGGAATGAGACATGGAATACTCCGCTAATTGAAACCCTCCCACTCTGGATGGCGCTAAGCTCAATTAGCATAAAAGTTTAATATTGCCTTGTGAGCCTTTGAACTAAAAAAATAATAATTGGTGAAGATAAGGTAAATAGTTCACATGTATATATTCTGTTTATTTATTCAGAGTGACCAAATATAATATGGTTTTTTTCAATACAAATGGTCTAAAAAAAGTGATAGTTACGCTGAACAGCAAAACGTTTTACTAGCCGCTATTTAGCTGGGACATATTTCACATAAGGGTGTAGTAGTTGGAGGGGGCATGAATGGATGAGGGAGTAGCAGACAGGTGGGCTCAGGTATGCGTTCCGGGACTGTCAGCAGGAGCGGATGAGATCAGGATGTCTGACACGGAGGCCTGCCTGTGCGCATCCTCCCCCGTCAGTCCCTGCACACCTGGAGCCCCCCCCCCCCCCTCCCCCTTTTTTTGAAGGCTCTGCACTGAGCCGCGCATGCGGGCGCACGAAAGCGGCAAAAAAATAATAAATACCCGCAGAACAGAGGGACCGGAGGCGCTGAGGGAATTCGCAAAGCGAAGCTCCGCCTTTTTTATTTTTATTTTAGCACAATGGTCGGTTCGGTCTGACTCAGAGGGTGATTCAATCATGAGAAACAAGTCAGAATCGGCCGAGTCTTAGTGGGTAACCTACTTATGCGAGGGACTTTCCTCTGCGTCCTCTTCACAGACACGCGAGGAAGCTGAACACATGCCTGACGCACGCAAAACAAGCGTGCCGTTCCCATGGTTACGGATTAACAAAACGCTCAAAAGGCCACACGCGCTCCCCCTGAGCGTGAGCCCTCCTCTACTCTTTCTCCAGCAGGTGTCCCATTTGAGGAATAGCACATCTGGATTGTACCAGGTCTGGTGTACCGAGCCATTAAGTTTGAAGGAGAGGTGCGACTGAGGAATTAAAAATGGCAATGAATACGCAACAATCCCCAGTGAAACCGTAAATAATATAGAGTAGGGCAATCAATTAAGGCACAGCACACATCCACCTCTGCTAGAGTAATAGAGCATTGAATAAAATCCATAAACAATCTGGGGAATTTCAAGAAGAAAAGTCCAACACTGCCTAATGAGCAAAGTACATTAGGAAGAGCTTATATTACAGGCCCCTTCTTTGCACTTGTTCATTTAGTATATCTCTTTACGCTAATGCGTTTACTGCATGCTTGCACAGGATATTGTGATATGCGTTATGGTCTCATGCATTCCTGCCGCATCTGTCTGCCTGCCACAAGAAGAAGCCCAGTGGAAATAGGTTTTCTGATTTGATTGTGTTGTCCTTGATCGTTTTTAGGTCCGAACACTAGGGGCTCTGATCTCCGATTGTGTCATCAGAGATTCTGTTGTATTTTAATCATCAAATAAAGTAAATCAATTGATGAATGAAAAGCCTTTAGACCAACTGATCTGCATTCCATGCAGTAACTTCAAAAAGTAATGGGACTTTGGGATGTGGTATGAGTTTGTAATAAATTTTCTCCATTTTTAAAGATCCAGTCAGAACGAGCCAAAAGAAGAGTCCTTTTTTTCAATCAGTAATCTTGGTAGAAGTTTAAAGTTCAATCTCACTCCTCTTTGCCAGTGTCCCCCTTGTGGGTGGGGTAAATCCCCGCTCTCAGACTTCAAACAGAACCCTGAGCACATGCTGCATTCATCTGGAACTTACAGCTTAACCACAGAGTTCAAACAGCGCACCCACGCCCAGGCTACGCTGCTTCCTGCTCAGCACACAACACGAGCACACACACACATAAACACACACGCATAATCACACACACTCAAACGCGTAAATGCAAATTTGCATCCTTAAACGAAGACCCATGTGCACACGCTCAAACACACGCATGCAAACACTCAAACACATATGCATATACTCAAATATACAAATATGCACACACTCAAATGCACACACATGCTCAAACACACACACATGTACAAATGCTCATACATACACATATACTCAAACACACATTGAAATACATTGAAACTCACATAGGCACACACTCAAATGCATATACTCAAACGCACAAACTCAAACACTCACACATACGCATGCACACACACTTAATGTGCACACACAATAACATATATGTCTGTCCACATACACTCAAGCACACACTTGTGTCAATATAGATATACAGGCACATGCATGCATGCTCATTGAAACATAACTGTAGCAGCTAGCTTCCTCCTACGTGCACACAGCTATGCTGACTATGGTAAACACCCCTGCACATCCACACGTGCACCCGCTGGATTAGCCATGGTAGAGACACACGCACACAGATGTTTTAGCCATGGTAGACACACACACACACAGCTGGATTAGCCACTGGAGACACACACACACACACATCGCTGGATTAGCTATGGTGGAGACACACAAACACACACACAACTGGATTAGCTGTGGTAGAGACACACAAACACACACACAACTGGATTAGCTGTGGCAAGGACACACAAACACACACACAGCTGGATTAGCCATGGCAGAGACACGCACACACACTCACAACTGGATTAGCTGTGGTAGAGACACACAAACACAGACACAACTGGATTAGCTGTGGTAGAGACACAAACACACACACACAGCTGGATTAGCTGTGGTAGAGACACACAAACACAACTGGATTAGCTGTGGTAGAGACACACAAACACAGACACAACTGGATTAGCTGTGGTAGAGACACACAGACACAACTGGATTAGCTGTGGTAGAGACACAAACACACACTCACAACTGGATTAGCTGTGGTAGACACAAACACACACACACAGCTGAATTAGCCATGGCAGAGACACACAGACACAGTTGGATTAGCCATGGCAGAGACACACACACTCACAACTGGATTAGCTGTGGCAGAGACACAAACACACACACAACTGGATTAGCTGTGGTAGAGACACAAACACACACTCACAACTGGATTAGCTGTGGTAGAGACACACAAACACAGACACAACTGGATTAGCTGTGGTAGAGACACAAACACACACTCACAACTGGATTAGCTGTGGTAGAGACACAAACACACACACACAGCTGAATTAGCCATGGCAGAGACACACACACACTCACAGCTGGATTAGCTGTGGTAGACACACAAACACACACACAGCTGGATTAGCCATGGCAGAGACACGCACACACACTCACAACTGGATTAGCCGTGGTAGAGACACACAAACACAGACACAGCTGGATTAGCCATGGTGGAGACATAAACACACAGATGTTTTAGCCATTGTAGACACACACACACATAATCAGATGGATTAGCCGTGGTAGAGACACACACACACAGCTGGATTAGCCATGGTAGTCACACACACACACACATACAGCTGCATTAGTTATGATAGAGACACACACACTCACAACTGGATTAGTCGTGGTGGAGACATAAACACACAGATGTTTTAGCCATGGTAGACCCACACACACATACAGCTGGATTAGCTGTGGTAGAGACACACACACACACAGCTGGATTAGCCATGGTAGAAACACACACACAGCACTAGACTGGATTCCCCAGCACAGCTCAATGGTAAAGTTCAGTCACCAATGGCAGTGTATCTTTTGATTAGTTTGTTGTTTTCATTTTCCATTCTTTTTTTTCTTTTTACTATACAATTAACAGACAATTCACAATTTTCAAAGCCCATGCTTACTTGAATATTTTTTTTGCTTTTTTTTTTTACAGCCTAAAGTCCAAATACCAAATTCATCACAATCCTGACATCTAATAATTTAAAATTAAATAAATGGTCCTCGAAGTCAACAAAAGATGCTTATCCATTTTCATTTCCGTTAAGAGCTTGGCAGTCAACTTGCTGTACATTGCCAGCCCCCCGTCTCTAACTTTTAAATATGTTTCATATACAGTATATGGATCCAGTGAAGCCTGCACATGTGGAAACCCTAACCAGAACTGCAGACTCCCTTAGAGTCAAAACACGGTCTAGCCCTTGACAAGCACTCACAGCTGCTAGCATGTTGGCATACCGGTCATGAGTGTGTGTGTGTGTGTGTGATGCAGTGTGAGAACATTTGTAGGCAAAACAGACCCATGGAAGCCATGGCTGAGTTATGCAACTATTTTGGAGGGTGTGTGTGTGTGTATGTGTGGAGGGTGTGTGTGTGTAAGAGAGAGAAAGAGGGAGAGATTTCTGGCTTCATTTTATATAAATGTTTGTTTGTGTGCCAGTGTTTTATTGTGTGGTGGTGTGAATTTTAAAAAAAACAGCATAGGAAAAAAACATACCAGTTATTCAACAGGATTGGTTGCCCATTGCTTGCCCCAGTGTTGAGCATCAATGCGGGGCGACTGAGAGCTGTGGTCTCAACCCTCCTTCTAACCCACCCCAACTGGCAGCTTGAGCGAGAGGCCACCCCCACCAGTGATGAAGAAAATCCGACCTGAATCACTCACATGCTCTTTCATCACGTCAAACACGCACACACACATACAGAGGCGCTGTGCTTTTTCAACATGCTCCAGCTGACACGCCCCACAAAAACACACATGATTATACACGCGCGCATGCACACGGACACATACGTACACACACATGCGCGCGCACGCATACAAATGCGAGCATGCACACTCCTATATGTGTGCATACAAACACACATACATGAACGTGAACACACGCAATACTACACCTACACACGTGCGCACGCATAAATACACACACATGCACACAAAAACCCCAGTAACCTCAATAGAGAGGTCATCTTGCAGTGCCACTCCAAGGAGTGCAAGCTCTCCTCTTTTTTTCCATCATTGTGTTCTACCTGCAACACCTCACCTGCAACTATATGCATATGTGTGTATATACAGTATTGGGAGGCAGGTATGCCATCCGTCCGCCAAGTTACAGTTTATCAGGGCATACCCTATACCTATATATCACAAGAGTTCGGCACTTTTCAGGGTTTCCTGCAGAAATAACCGCAATGACTCTGTCCTTAAAGATCCCCTCCCCACATATTTTAAACCCTTCAAAAATATGCTATATTGAATAATAATTTGTTTAATAAGGTTTTTCCACCAAAGAATGTTCAAGAAACTACTGAAAATGGCTTAGTAGCGGCTCTACACCTTTACCCTCATTGAAAATGCCAGAATCTATGAATATGCAAATTGCCAACACCCCCATGGCCTCACCCTTTCCCTTACGTAAGCTGCCTAAATAACACTGTGCTTCATTCCAGGATGTCAATAAGAGGCAAGATTTGGGGGAAATAACATTACATCCCAACATGTAATGAGCCTCAGTCGGATTTTGAGTCAGAAGAAGTCACTCCAAAATCAGAGACTCTGACTGGTAAGTTTAGTTCTCAGTTTGTGTTTACTGATATAATTCGCAATCATCTCAACTACAGCAGCTACGTAGCTAGGTAGCAAGGTGGGATTGGTCATAGGTAGATGAAATTCAATATCTGAGCCGCGAGCAATTTATATAACAATAATGATTTTGCTAAGCTATTGATACCTTGTCTAATGTCCGTTAGCTGCCACAATAAAGCTCTACTGACATTATCTGTGCCTTGCTCAGCTGATCGACAGCTGTGGTCCCGGGATTTATGGTTGGCATGAAATTCCGGATTCAAAATCCACTTTTTCTGGAAGCAGCCATCTGTAAAATGTGCGCTACAAACACAGATTCCCTGTATGCTATCCGGCACATCCACACAATTTTTATGAATAAAATCCAACCATTTTTGTTCTAGAATGAGCTCCTTTGGTAATGTGTTGACTTCTAAAACTACACGTTCTGCCATGTTTAACGCACCAACTGTCACAACAATGTCATTAACGAGTAGTCAACTTTCTGTGTGCTGTTTCAGTTTACCACATTGCTCTCCTGTAATTTGCATATCTTCACATAGTGGGCCATGATAGGTTCAACATATTTGTGACGCCACAAATTGCTCTCGTACGTGTATGGTACCAACTCAGATTTCAGTGGAGTGAGGAGAAGCTCTCCCTCTACAATGGAAGAATGTGAAAACAGTGCTCTGGTGTCCTGCACAAACATATAGTTAAAAGTTGTGTTTCCAAGAGTTAACCATTAAGAAAAAAATTTTTTGAGTGGAGTGGGTCTTTCAGAACATTAATGTACCTTCTGACATCATGTAAACTTTCAGATACAACTTCACATGTCCACACAATAAAGCCCTGAACTTATTTTTCATCTTCTTCTTTTTTTTCTGTCGAGTTCATCATCATAAATGCTTCAGGCCCACAACTGGACATTTATAGCAACCTCTGCCAATAACAACATATACAGTGAGCACCATAATTCATTGGACAGTGACACATTTTTTGTTATTTTGGTTCTGTACTCTGAGCACTTTGAGTTTGAAAGGATACAATAACTTGAAGAGTTTCTTCTCCTGACTTATTTTTTCATAGAGTTCAATAGAAAGATTTGTCAGGAGAAACAACCTTTAATGTGATCCATTCATATCTGATCTGGCAGCAGAGTGATGGTTTGAGGCTCGTTTGATACCTCAGACCCTTAATGACTTACAGCCATTTCGCCAACCATGTATTCCATGCTGTTCCAGCATAATTTACAGCTAAATCTAGTTCCACCCCCCAATTCCCACAGAGATCCATTCAAATGCAGAGAGGTTATAGTATCGCTTGTAGGAGTATCAGAAAATAAGATATCAAGAGTTTTTTTATATACACTCCTCAAAAAAAGTTCGGAAACGTTATTTCGGTCGATTATTCCTCCCCTTTAATAATACCAATTGGTATTGTATTTTATATCGTTGGAAAGCCTGATTAGTCACCTTTACAACGAGGTACAACTTGTAAGGATCGTGCATTCGTGGAATGAGCAACACAGCTAACCGTGTGGGTAGCGGCCCAAAAAAATGTGCCAAAATCCCCTGCAATATTCTTCTGTTGGTATTCACTCTCGTTTTGAGTTGCTTGGTGGACTGGATGATTGCACTCTCCCACAGTAATAAGGAAAAAACAACACATATTGGCCATTTTTACACTTTATTCATTTTACACTGTCAGGGACCTCAGTAGCGTGTGGAAGATCCATACGCAGCCACAACAGCTTGGCACCTCCTCCTCATGCTGGTCACCAGCCTGGTCACACACTGCTGTGGGATGGCATCCCATTCCTCGGTGCCAATCAGGTGCCAGTCACACACCTGTGACTGGCATACACCTGCCAGCACTTGAAGCTCAAAACGAGAGTGAATACCAACAGAAGAATATTGCAGGGGATTTTGGCACATTTTTTTGGGCCGCTACCCACACGGTTAGCTGTGTTGCTCATTCCACGAATGCATGATCCTTACAAGTTGTACCTCGTTGTAAAGGTGACTAATCAGGCTTTCCAACGATATAAAATACAATACCAATTGGTATTATTAAAGGGGAGGAATAATCGACCGAAATAACGTTTCCAAACTTTTTTTGAGGAGTATAGTTGGGTCACAGAGATAAGAAAGTCATGGCATGCAAAGAATATGCGACCAAATATTAAAAATGATTACTTTATTCTATATCGTCACCTTCTTAAAATAATCGCCTAAGTCATTTTTTGAGGAACATGAGATTTTTGCTTAAATCAGCTCTTCATGATGCTGGCCACCTCTGGTAAAGTTGCCTAGATCCTTAATTGAAAGGATCATGCTGTTTTACCCCGGTAATGTAATCGCCTAAGTCAAGAGTGCTCTTAGGCTGTTTGTATGTTTGCCTAAGTCACAATAAATTTTGACTTAGGCATTTTTACAAGTTATTAATATGGCGGCTGCTTCAAGATGCACAAAGAAAATCAACATAAATGAAGTCATTTCCATGATTCTGGACTCGTCCCCGAATGGTAAGTGATAATGTTTACTACAATATTTGGCTAGGCTATAAATGTTGTGTAGTTATTTAGTCTTTAATCCTCTTATGTTACATAATTGACAGACAGCGTTATTTGTAAGTCAATAGTCATCTATTGATATACCCTTTTTGTGTGAAATGATTAACAAATATCATATATTCTGTATTTGGTTCAGTTTATTCTGTTTTCTGAAAAACTTGAAAATATGACTTAGGCGATTATTTTAAGAAGGTGACGATATATAAATGCAAGGGTGCCAATAATTGTGGCACACATGGTTCTGTTAAAAAATTATAATTTCTTGCAGAGGGATTTTATTTTCTCATAATAAATTAACTTTTTCACTGTGAGAGTAAGCTAATTCACCAAACGGTTAATTTTTTATAACCCTTTTTACTCATCTTTACCAGGGGTGCCAATAATAGTGGAGGGCACTGTATATATCACTATATCACTATAAATACTATATACTGTAATTTTGTGAGTATTTGTGCATGTGTGTGCTTATTAGTTATATAAGGCTAAATTAGTCATACTGTTATGTTCTCTAGAAACAATATTGTTGTTTTTTTGGTCAGAAATTATTGTTTGAAATGCTTTAAAACTCACAGCTTTTGTTTGATCTACAAAGTGGATGCAATTATATCTGAGGGTCATTCGAGGGGGAGGGGTTAGAAGTTACAGGCGGCCTACTGCACCCCAAAGGCTAACACAGATGAATGGGAAGGATTAAAGATATGATCTATTAGGTCGTTCATTGTTTCTGTTGTCATCAAGCCGGTATAATTAAACCGCTTCAGAGGTAAAACTCATACTTGTATGCGGAGTTACAGAAAGTAAAAAATATATATATACATTAATAATAAAAAACAATTTCAAAGGAGGCAGCTGATGAAATAAATCTCAGAAGGCTGAACTGTGATCAATAGGAAAAAAACAAAATGCACAGCAAAACAAAAGTGTGATTGGTGGGTCGGACGCAGTGTGATTTGTAACCCTTGTAGTTCCCCTTTGGGTAACACAGTGACAGAGCGCACTATGAATAGAGGAACCCAATACCAGGGCAGGCTGCTTATTATGGCTGGGCCTAAGTCCCGGCTGCCCTGTACTTTACTCCTTAGGCCTGATCGGGTTTCTGGAGCAGACATGTGTGCCAACAGCAGCCCGGCGCAGCGCTGAAGAAAATGAAGGCTAAGAACAGTGCTAACAGTAGAGCAGCACACTTTCACTCTATCACATTTTCGCGTCTTTTTTGCCCAGTGTCATTTTATCACCAACGAGTATGTGAAAGTTACGTCCTTGCTGGTCTTGTTCTGAGAGTTCCGGACCCTATTTAAGTTGCTAAATTCTCAGGTTACGGAATCCTTTTGGTGTAAAGAGAAAGAGTCAGTCGTCACTGTTTCAGAAGATACTATTTGATGTTACACTTCTTGTTTGACGATAGAGAAAAAGATTAGGGAGGAGTTTGTTTTTGTATGCATCTAGTGTGTGTTTCCGGTCAGCAAGGGAGGGCGACAACAGAAAAGAAGAAATAAACTTAAGGCGATGAGGTTATGCGTGCGTGACAGCAGTCCTGCGTCATACATTGGGGAACTTAGACAAAATCTTGATCTGTGTTTAATCCTGATGAGATGTGCTTATTTTGTATAATTATAACTTTTCCATACCATGACAAAGACCTGATCAGTGCAATATATTTTTGGGGTGGAACCTAAATAATTTTGGGAGGAGCTTGTGGCATTAGGGTCAGTGTCTGGGCTGATGGCATGAGAAACACAACATAGCACTCATTAGCAGTCTGCTGTAGACTCACACTGACCACTCCAGCATTGGCTCATCCTAGGCATAATGCACAAGTAGTCTACATATATTCTCTGACATGACAATTATACATTGTAGCCTAGGAGAGCAACATAAATATATTCCAATCCAGGGAAAGAAGGAAGGAATGTTTGTATGCTAGAATGTTCAACAGCCAGGACTAAGCACTCATCCAACTGGTATAAACTGACCTTGTGAAAATATTCAGGTAAATTCTATAGAAATGTCTGAACACACTTCGGAACAGAGAAGTGTACATTCACAAGAGCTGCACTCCACATTGTTAACTCCTAACATTCCTCCCTGGAACTTGGCGGAGATACATAGTAAATATAGGGCTCCCCTGCGCTCGCCTCATGAGTATGGCCATGTGTGTTCGATTAACGCTGGCTGAAATATTTGTTTATAGTCTCTCTCTCTCTCTCTCTCTCTCTCTCTCTCTCGCCCTCTCTCTCTCTCTCTCTCTCTCTCTCTCTCTCTCTCTCTCTCTCTCTCTCCTGCCTTCCTCTTCCTCTAAGTCAGAAGTCAGAACACACCTCTGGAATTCTTTTTTATGATAATTTGTCAATCTTTTCCACGCGGATTTGAGGTTTAGAATGCAGCGGGACAGACCCAGAAAGAGTTGGATTATAGACAGCTATGTCGGAATTCCCCCCGATTCCTCACACTCTCTAAGAGCCTGTTTCAGAGGCAGGAGGACCAGACGAAACTCACTGCCGCATCTCACTGACAAGCCTTTTAACCATTTGAGTAAATTTAGCTTCTTGCATCAACAGCAGGGCTTTGTAAAAAAAAAACAGCTCAGTCTAGCAACGTCAAGAGCTTTCCCATTCCAAAACACAGCACAGTAAGTGCGTTTCTACCCTTGTATTTGTTTGTTTTGTTTTGTCTGATTTCCACACAGCCTTATACACATTCATCTCTACCTACATGCATTATACCATAGAGAAAATAACAAGCACCCATAGTGTTCTAAAGCTAATCTTGTCTTTAAAATACAAGAATGCCTGTTTTTTCCCCACCTCTAAGTGGTTACTTCCCAGAACATACACCTAAGTCAAACAATAAAAAAAATAAGAAAGCAATTTCATAAAAGCTGTTAAAAGGATTTTCAACTGGTGCTGGTGCTGTTAAACGAGAGAAGAGGTGCATGTTGATAAAGTATGCAACCTCTTCAGAATCTCCAGATCTGTTTAATCATCTGCATAACCACACGCACAGCACTGTACCAGGCCGGGTAAGTCTTCCTGCAAAGATTCTGCTCACTACAAACGAGAATAAGGTAATTGAGCTTCAGACACGGAACATCAGCTGTTATATCAAGCAATCTAAAATCTCAACAAAAAAACATTTTCAACGTACAGAAATGCCAAGTTACTCACTCATAGCCTACAAACACTGTCTATAAGTATTGGCCTGCCTAGTATTTTAGCAAAGTATCAGAATTAGGCCAAGTTACAACAAAAAATACTGGCTATTGTAGCACACACTACTTAAACTAGCCCTATTCCAAAGCAATGCAACCCAATCGTTCCTAAATTATTTCATGTAACTTGGCCCTGTGTTTGCTCATCTTCAAGCAATTATGTTGGCATTAGCTGATTGGGTAATCCTTTCATCAGTCCAATTGTTTAGCAATAAAGCCTTTGTTTCATTCCAATGAGCCTTGTTCAAAACAAAACCTTTTCCCATTAACATCAATTCATTTCTTAACTAGGTAGCAGTTTAAAAATAAACACTTAACAGTAGGTTATTGATCAATAACCATTAACAAGAAAGTAATTGGTATGGGTTGACTTATTAGTTTAATCAACTAAACGATTATGTAAAATAAAGTATTCAATTACTACGATGAGCTTTAGTAGATGGAATCCCACCTATACTAATGATTTACACAATAAACAATATCAGCACCAGGGGACATAGTTCATGTTGATAATTAGGACTTACAAATGTCTTTCTTATAATGAATGCATGTAAAAGATAACGAGGAATCTTAAAAGAAGATATTGTTTTTATTGTTATTCTTGTTATTATTATTATCATTATTATTATAATTATAAATATTATTATTATTATCCACGTACCTTGTGTTTCCTCAGGCTAAATGGGTTAACACAGCATACATGAACTATCAAGATCAAGAGAATTACAGTAAACACTATGGTGGAACAGCAGAAAAAACAACATGAACAGTAAACAGCAGCACTTGTAAGCAGTATGGAGTGTATTTTCATACACACACACACACACACACACACACACACACACACACACACAGCACTATGGCTGAGAGCTGTTACTGACACAACCAATTTGAGGTGCCTTCGTAAGAGGGAAATTGAGAATGTCTTATCTGTTGTTTTTGTGAGAGTGGAAAGGGAAGTGAGGAATTGGCATGTTGCATAGTAATGCTGATCATATAGTACAACAGCAAAATGGCTATGCCTTCTATATGATTGCAAAAAAAAATAAAGTTTACAAAAGCAAATTTAGATTTCCCATCTGGGCAGCACCACTGTTTCCATCTGCACATGGGCTGTTTAAATGCCAGAAATACAATTAGGGGTCGATTTACTAAGATCCAAAATAAGGGGTGTTATTTTGCGGGGGCAGCCCAAGTATTTGCATGCGTTAACATTTCACACTTTGTGGGTGATCAACTAAGTCATTATGTAAATTACTCCAGCCGCAAACAGCCATATTTACATGAGATTTTGCGTGTTTGGAATGGTTATACTGTAAGAAAACGGTGAAAAGACTGGCAGCAATGTTGCCATTTTTATGGTATTTTTTTTAGTGTAGGGTATAGGCTACTGTTACACTGAACGAGCTGGCGGTTTATTACAAACTGTTTCACAGGATGTTTTTTAGTTTCTGCCGGGAGTTACAGTTTGTCAGGACTGAAATGATCATAAGTATGCCTATTGCAGTAAGCCTACTCGTGTCATAAGTGTGATATAAAATCACATTTCCATTTGATCAAGGGTTTTATTTTTATAAAGTTTTGATTTGCTTGTTATTACACCTGCATGCGCATAGCCCAAGCAGGGGGTATTGTTTTCGCACCTGTCTGTGAGTGTGTCTGTCTGTCTGTGTTTGTGTCCCTATCATCCATAACTCAAACAATTCTACTCCGATTGTGATGACTTTTTGTGAAAATGTTGACAGTTGGACCTGAATCTTGAATTTTTTTCCCAGTTGGTCTATGCCGACAGTGCGAGATCAAACTTTTAGCCCCATGCATATTACGTTCAGGGTCGAGATTAGCACACGTGCTGGTGTTCACTGTTCACTAGTTCACTGTTTGTTATCATAGATGTTGTATTGCGTGTTTGATTCAAATACTAGTTACTTTTGTATTCTGTCACATGATTTGCTTCATGATTTAAAAAAATATTCTTACTGTTCATGCTATCCACAAATTATCTTCTCGTGTATTTTGAATGTTAGCTAGAATGGGCCAGTTATTGTTATGCAATAACTTGGATATTCCAAACACAATCGTACGTGTCTTGCTACAATGACAGCTGTCATCTTATCGATTCTGTATCTTTTAATACCTGCTTTCCATTTGTACTAAAATGCACCCGTAAATACCTTTCCGAAACTTCTTTACATGTTAAAGTTGCATGACCACCCCCAACTATTAACGTAGGGGCGCCCAATTTTGCATATTCATTCAGACTAACCCGCAAAAATTTGAAATCAACGTATCTTTCAATTTTAGCATACACAATCCTCTTTACACCTTGTTAGTTGATCACCTCGGACGATTCTTTGTGAGTGGTAACAGTTATACATGTGTTTTTGTACGCGCAAACCTTTACGAAATCGACCCCTTACTAACAGCAAGAGAACAGTGTGTGTGTATGCGCGTGTGTGTGTGTGTGGGCAAATGCATGAGTGTATAATGTGTGCATGTCCTATTCCAGGGCTGGTCTCAGTGCAGGTATCAGGCGATGTGTTCTGGCTCTGGAGCTGGTGTTCATTAAGGGAGGCGGGGAGGACTCAGTCAGTCAGAAAGAGAGGGTTAGGATGTGATACATACAGGCTGCGAACGTGTGACTCCCCCAAAGGAGGACCCCCAGAGACACTGACTCACAGTTGCACCTCCCTGCCACCTCCCATCCTTATCGACCAGGAAACTAACTACAAAAAGGTTCAAGCACTCCTCAGCTTCCTTCTTCTCTTCACCCTACAGAGATAGGCTACATGCTACATCAGAAAGAATGTGACCATTCATCTGCTGTTTGTCATGAAATAAAGAAGCTGAGATAATTACCTGTGATAAAAAAACAAGATTTATTTCACTAAGTCCTACTTTGCTCAGTTTTGTTTTAAAGTTGTGTTGCACGTGTGTAGTACAGGCAGAAACAGTCATAATGGATGTGTAACTACTGCATGAGTCCCCATTGTGAATGCAGAGAAACAGGTTCTGTAACAGCACAGCAGGCAGAGGATCTTAGGAAACATGTTTACCTGCATTTCGCTAAAGATTAGTAAACCCGTGAGAAACAGAACGTTTCTTTCCCTGAGCTGCTCACTGCCTCAAAATGAAAGGCGCTGGAAACTCAGACAGAGACGGAAATGACACAGTGAAAAAAATGTCCTCGTTGTGAGCGCGCAACCCTTTCCCCTCTGAATCACACACAGGCTTCCCCGCGCATGAACCAAAGAGCCCTGCTGTTTTGAGTTTCATGTAATGAAATGGGGAGGAAAGAAACATTTGGTCTTGTTTCAGAAAAGGCTGCCAAATCACAGGTGTTCACAAGTTTACATTAAGGCAGTGGATGCAGCTGCCGGCCATTTAAAAGGTACCTGGGGTGTTTCCCCAAACCAATTAAACCCAATTAGATGGATTGTTGAGATCATATTTGTCAAATACAATAGCAGATTATGCTTTCTTTCTATAGAACCCTGGCTGCCAATCAGTGTAATAACATTCTACCATTCCTGGCACATTGCACAAAACTTGTAATTCATTATTATTATTATTATTATTATTATTATTATTATTATTTTGTTATTGTTGTTGTTGTTGTTGTTATTATTATTAATAATAATAATCATCATCATCCAAATAAACTTGGAATGATTAGCAAAGAGGTCCATTTTATGAGACTGTCGGATGGAGGCACTTGTTCTTAATGCAGTGATGTGCCCACAAATCCAGACTGAGCCAGCATTGACTGCTGCCAGGAGCTCTGCGAAGTGTCAAATCAATGACAACAGCATCACCCAGAGAGGGAGGGTTTCAGCCAGCATGGCACTTAATAGCAACTCCTCTGGTCAGTCAGATGACTGCTCCAGGCTATGCCAGTAGTACAGCCCTCTGGCGCAACAACGGCACAGCTCAGCCGGTGGACTGCAGGGAGAAGCAGTGGTATAGAGTGCACTCTCTCAAAATGACGTAGGATTCTGCAGTAGCAAGACAGACCTACAATTACTACTCAGAAAAATTTTCTTTTTAAAATGTAGCCATATATTCCATGTCTGTGGGCAAAGGGAATATTTTAGGTCCTCTAGTTCTGCACTATTTAACGCAGAGTGCTATCCACAGCTCCGACATATGGATCACTATGGTTGTCTGTGGTGACCCATTTCACAGGCACACACACAGCATTTAACCAAAGCTCAGAGAAATTTCTGATTATGTGTAAGAGTTCATGATAAAGGTCAGGACTGTTCACTTTGCAGAGTAATCGTTCCAGTAATGCAGTGTGGTGCTCCAGACAGGTTTAATTAGACAAAGTGATTTAATTAAGATGATTCAATACTTGGTAATGCGTAGTTCTTTGCACTCTGGACAGATAATAGCAGTCCGAAATATGTAGGTTTCATTTAGTTGAACATTTGCATAATGTATACATCAATCACACGCAAATACCCAAAATGCACTTGTTTTATGGCTGCCCCCTGTGTGTGGGATGAAATCTGTTCTTTCCAGTGCTCAGTACATTACTAGACTTTATTAATGCTGTTCCATGCCTGATAAGTGAGGCGAATGGGCACATAAGTGTGGCTAGTCTTCTTCCCGAAACTATAAAAAAGCATATAACTGCTGTGGACTCACAAAGGGGTGATGACATAATGAACATTAGAGAGGGGCTTTAATAGGGTGACCCAAAAACTGTACTTCCATTAAGCAACCACAGAGCAATGGGAAACTTTCTTTAATTTAGTGCCTTATTTCTCATTACTATAATTTGTTTTTGGGTGAAGTAATTTTCCTTGACAGTAGCTTTTGTAATAACATCCCAAGTTTGTAGCCCAAAGCGGCGAGTAATACTTCCCAACCTCAGGCCGCAATTTTCTTTAAATTTAAACATGTCTACATTCAATTCTGACAAAATTTCCTTTCAATTCCTGGGGTTATTAACCCCTACAATTCGCTAGTCAATGTCACAGTAATGTGATGATTATCATGGACAGGGTATGCACTAAAATTACTGTGTTGTTATATCAACACATTTGCTGTATAGTATAGTTATTTAGCCTCTGCAAATCTAAGACATAAACAATTAACTCAGCAGTGTGGGCAGAGCTAAAGACATAGAACAGCATTCTTACAGATTAGAAAAACCAGGTCGCCACAGATACAAAATGAGTCAGAAAACTGTGGGACACTGCAAAGGTTTTCAAAGGCAAAAACAAATCTCGCAAACAAGAGTGGAGATCAATAATGTCTGCTAGCAGCAAGTATCAGGATATTCTGTCAGCCTCCTCTCCACACAGGCACTCTTTTGAAAAGCTACCTCCTACTCTTCTGGAATAGTCTACTAGTCTGGAACGGTTTTCAGTGCATGATGTACCCTACGGTCTGGTACTGAATCAGTGCTGACCATGACCAGCAACTACGATGGTCAGCATTAACACAACTACACTAACTATTCTTATGCTTTTGTAGGCTTTAATAGGCCTAGCCCTGCCATTGATATGTAGAAGATGAGGCGCAAACTGACTATACAGCCATTTTGTATGCAATTTGAAACAAGAGCTGACTAGTTCACAAGGAATGTATAGGAACAAGGCTTCAGCAGACCACCAACTAATAACAGCTTTTGTGATGCCACTGTACATAGACAGCTGAGAAAGTCCTGTTTTATCTGTTCAGAGAAATCTTTACTTTAATTACCTTTTCTTTTCAATTAAAACTTTGTTTGTAGTTTATTCATCTGCAACATTAAATATAAACCTGCATACCAAGGCAGACAAGTTCAATCAGAGGCTATGTCCTGGAATCTTTGGTATTCTGAAATCACAAGATGGTAAGAATAGAATAGAATAGAATAGAATAAAATAACTTTTGCTTTCCCGCTAGGAAACTTCAGTTGTAGCCACCTGCAACAACAACAAAGACATAGACAGTGGGGCAGACCCACAACACACAAACAAACATATCAAACAAAGACATTCAATAGAATCATTGCATTAATCAAACTAATTAAGTGAATTAAAGTGTAATAGCCTACAGCCAAACGTCATGATTAAAAATAGCCCCCACTGTCCCGAGATGTCCAGTGTTATCAAGCAGTCCAACACACAAACTCCGCCTCCACGACTTTCCTCCATGCACACATTGTTGCGGTCTCTGTCCACTGTCAACACGGAGCACCGAACTGCATCAGCCTTCCCACTCACTCTTCCCCCGCATTATCTTCTCCGTCCCCTTCCCTGGTGGCCTTTTGAAGATTGCTTGCAGTCCTAGATTAGTCCCCACATCTTCAACTCCGGTGAAGAGCGATGGTAAACTTTGTAGCTGCAGATCCAACGGACATTCCCGAGCATAATGTGAATGCGTCTCCATAGTGACGACCACAAACAAAATTATCACGAATATACAATTTGTCAATATTATCAAAATGAGCAGCATGAGTGCCCTGAACAATCTAGCCCACTTCCCCATCCCACAACAGACACACGGCGCATGAAAAAAACAAAAGCCTGACACAACAAAATACATAAGAATTAACAAACATGAACATATGAGACAGCTGGACTACATGTCCCCATTACAGGGCCGCACGTAAGCTTTGCCATACTGGAGGTTCTGTCCTTGGGCAGTGAATTCTGGAATTGATAAAGGCCCTAGGCCTATGTTTTACTAAAGATTCTTCCTCTCATGCGTCCCTGCTATTGCCCTATGACGCTCTCAAATCATGAAACATGCATCACCAGCTCCCAAATAGTTCTGTTGGTAAAGGTGCTTACTATGAACACAAGCTATCAGGTCTGAGCCTCGGATTGGCTATAAGCTGACAATGACCGGGGAGTTCACCTCAATGGGACAAAACTGTCTGCATCCAGGGGAAAGCCAGTTAAGGCTGTCCAGGGTTCTTCGGATTACCACTTTGTAAAATCTTGTGTATTAGATAGGTCACTTGATTTCAGGAGAGTGCCTAAGAAGAAGAGCACATGCTTCAGCTGCAGTGCCTCTCACATGGGTGTGGGTGGCATTGCAGGGACTCGAGGGGCACAAACAGTGATGCCCACCTGGGGAAAATACGAGGCTGAGAAAGGTTGAGAAACATCAGCTCGCTGCTTTACATAGGAGGATACGACACTGGAAACTGTGGGCCCACATTAGCAGTCAGTGACGACATGGCTTTGTCTTCCAGATGATGAATACCGCCATGCTTTGCTAACTGTCAGCATGATATGATGTGTTGTTATGTAGTACTTAGTCAAGACAAAAATAGATCTTTATATATAAATCCTTAGAAACTAACTGACAATAATAGCTAATATTAATGCACTATATTAATGCACATTCATTCATTTTTAACATGGAAATGTGACATACAATAAGCAAACTTCACAAAAGTTTTTATAATAATAATAATAATAATAATAATAATTCAGAATCTCAGATCTTAATAATAAAAGTAAGATTTGAGATTCTGAACTATATTTAAAGTGTGAGTGTGTTTTATGGCTTCCTGCCCTAACTCTTGTTTCTCTGCACAGTGTACATTTTAACAGGGTGGCGCATGCTTAGCAAGGCTTTAAAAAGAAACCCACAGTGGAAGTTCCTAACCTGACAGAGATAAACCGATGCGATTGGTTAACTTCTCTGAGCAACCGTACTCTTTCTCATTCCCCCTCTCTTGTAGCTGCTGAGAAAACCAAAAACGAAACTAATCCAGCCAACTGATAAACATTTGTGAAATTAAATTGTTTTGTATCTAAGGAAGTGTAAGCTCACATCTGTACTTTAAATTAATGTAACATGAATACAGTATGTTTAAAAAAAACTTCACAAACATGCACACACACATATATATATATACACCTACGAAACAGGAACAATTTTAGTTTAAAACATCTGCGTGTATTGGGAAAAAGGAAAAAGAAGCATTATTGATTCAACCCCAACTAAAGCACTCTCCAGAGTAAAGCCACTGCCCCTGACTGCCTTTCTTCCTGAAGACTCCGTTCCCTTCATCTCCTCTCCTTGTCCTCCTGGGGGCGGGACACAACCAGTCAAAGAGTTCGAGAAATAAAAAAGAAAAGTGAAAGAAGAAGAGGGAAAATAAGGGAATTTCCTGGGGTTGTGTTACATGGCACATGGGTGGATTTGAACCTGCTTTTTCTGCTATCCAGGATTCATATTTTCTTTGTGTATAAAAACTTAAAAGAACACAATTAGGACATTTAAATTTAGTAACTGAGAAAATAATAACAAGAACCTGTCTAACTAAGCTTATTTTATGTAACTGAATATTTGAGCTACTTTTATACATATCTAATGTCAACACCCACAGTATTTAGTGTGAGTAATACAGAAAAGACTTAGCCCTCCTCTGCTAGACGAAACAAGGTCAGAAATAAGCCATATAGATTTTGCTAACTGTTGACTGTGTTCAACAAAGAAGCATGCCGTCTGTATGTGTGTCTGTGCATGGCTGAGAGCGAAAGAGCTAGAGAGGAAGTATGAATATATGTGTGTAATTGAGAGATAGAGAGTACATGCATACTTGTGTGTGTGTGTCTGTGTGTGTGTGAGAGTGAGAGAGAGAGATAGAAAGTGAAAGAGAGAGAGATAGTGTATCTGTCTGTGTGTGAGCGAGTGTGAAAGAGAAAGAGAGAGAGTGAAAGAAAGAGAATGTATGTGTGTGTGTGTGTGTGTGTGTGTGTGTATGTGTGTGTACATACATGCATGTGATTGTAAAACTATTCAGAAGGCACCACCTCCCTGCTGTATGACAGTATCAATCAAGATTATTCTCATTTTTAGCTCAAAACCAGTAGTATGGCTGAGCAGTACTGTAGGGACAAGGAGCCATTTAAAAATAAATTACAACGATAGGACAGAATATGTCTATACAAACGCATGTTTGTATGCACTGCAACATCAAACAATTCACTGCAAATTGCAGTTTTGTTCATCGACTGATACCAGGGTAGATATCTGCAAATTGTACCCACATTTTTTACATTTATTGACGGTTATATATCTCATAGATCCCATAATTATCTGTTTCTTTCATATAATGAATCTAATAAATAAATAATCTAGTCCTAATTAGCATTTATCTGATAAAAGAAATGTCAAACATGCAGAGGCACTGCATGGCACAGTATGTGAGAAGCCATTGGGACATTCTGTGGTATACGAATCAATGCAGGCTCTGCGATTCACAGAGTGAGAGAGAGGGAAAGAGGGGGGGAGAGAGAGAGAGAGAAGAGAGAGAGAGAGAGAGAGAGAGAGAGAGATAGAGAGAGAGAGAGAGACATGGCAATACAATGTGTCCTCCACAGATGGAGCTGTTTTTTTCCTAGATGCATGTACACGTAATATGAATGCATGTGAGATACAGGGGCACAGTGGCGGGAGGGTTAGGGTTAGGCCTGTCTTTCTCTCTCAGCTGCACTGTACCTTTAATAGGCAGGTGTGGGTGGCCCTGTGCTGAAAACACCTGCGCTGCGAGGCACACAGATGAGTCTCAACAGGTCAAAGGAAGTCAACATTCCAGTCTAGCTGGGAGAGCGAAAACTCTGCTGAGTACAGAAATCCACACACACACACACACACACACACACACACACTCACGCACACACACACACAAACACACGCACACACTCACACACACATATTCACGCACACACACAAACACACGCACACAAACACACACACACATACAAACACACGCACACTCACGCACACACACACACTTACGCGCACACACGCACACATGGACACACACAAACACTCACGCACACACACGCACACTCACACATACATCTACACACACACACACACTCACACATACATCTACGCACACACGCATACACACTCACACATACACGCACACACACTCACACATACATCTACGCACACACGCATACACACTCACACATACATCTACACACACTGCCATGCACAAAAGCATGTGCACACTCTGTCACACATAGATACATACACAGACTAATTTATAAACACAGGAACATACACACACGCACACACACTCAAGGCACTGTCATGCACAAAAGCATGCACACATAGACACATACACAGACTCATTTATAAACTCAGGAACACACATACACATACACACATCTACACACACTGTCATGCACAAAAGCATGCACACACTCTGTCACATATAAACACATACACAGACTAATTTATCATTTTTACACACACGCACACACACACACACACACACACACTGTCAAGAGAGCTAGTTACAACACAGCCCAGAATTGAAGCCATTGTATGAAGTATGTAAAAAAAACAGATTTGAAATAGATGGACTAAAACAGAAATTCTATCTGAAAATGAAATGAAAACAATCTATTTGAAATATGTATATAGATATATCAATCCTATATCAGGTTATGTAGATATATACATATTTTCATTTTTTGAAGAGAGAAAATAGAGATTGTACACATTTGGTTGTGTCTCTTGGTTTTTAAAAATTCTGTATAGAGCACAGGCCTACTCTGGTTACATGTATAATAATACAGGATGTTAGTAAGGTTAATGGAATGAAAATTCAACATGATAGTCATGTGTCCTAAATGCCAACGGTAGCGTTACATTGGATGGCATACGTAGCCGAGTATTTGTCCAGTCCCACCACATGAAGAATTTAGACCAATCAAGGAAGAGTGCGCATTGTTTGCGAAGAGTATATTAACAGACGTACCAAGGCGAATGACTGTAGTATTTGCACGTTAGCAAACCCGAATAATACGGTGCAATAACGTTTCAATGTTTATGACGTTGCAATGTTATAATTTGTAGTGGGCAAAAACAATTACAATAAAGCGGACAAACTGATCTATATCCTATCAACATTTTACGCGAAACCGGCACTTGTGCCTGTTGAGGGCGGTTTGACGTGTGGTCTCCTTGGAAACCATAGATATCACTCAAACTGTAAACCCGCCCTTTTTCCCTGTGGCATGAAAGACTGCTCGTTAATTGGCTGAATTCCTAATAATGAAATTGACCCCTCCTCCACAAGAAGAGCTGTGGGTCTTAAAGGGGAAAAGTCTAATCTTTTGAATTTATGTCCGATTTCTGTCGTACGGCAGATCTATGTCGGTGTACCAGTCACTCTCCAGAGCCGCCATAGGCCAGAGTTGGCGTAAGATCAAAAAGAGAATACTGTTTTTGCCGTTCTGGAGCAGGCTTGAACTGTCTATGAATTGAAATCAGAGTACTCAGAAAATGAATGCAGTTCAAAATAAACAAAAGGCATTAAATACTTGTTATGATGTAATTTGCATGGCTATTCTATGTAGTAAATGCCCATGCCCTATTTAAGAGTATTATGTTCAATTGTTTTAATTTCTGTAATTTCATTTCTGAAGCACAGTCATCCATTTAAAGATAAGATCCCAATGTTGACTGTAACTTAGAGTAAACACAGGTCTAAGAAAGGTACCTATACCATGGTATATTAATGCCGTTTTTAATTGTATTCAGTAACAGGTGCTTCAAAATTAGTTTGTTCCTTCATTCTTTCATGTTAAATGGTAGAACGTGCCACGCGCGTGCCGTGCAACAGACAGGTCCGTTTCAGAAACACAGACAAGACAGCATAGTGCATTGATACACATTACGACATTTAAACATTCACAATAAGAAAAAGTTAAGTTGGTACAAAGAAATGGTTCACAGTCTAAATAATAATTTAACACATGTATATAAAATAAATGGATATGTACACAGAATCTGAAAATATACATCTTAACAACAAGTACTGTGACAGTTACACAAGACAATGAAGTGAGTGCATGGTGCTTAATCTTCCATCGAAGATTTAAGCTACCATTACCTTTTTCACATCCTCCACATTTTCACTGATTTCAGCAACTGCAAAGCTTATAAGGTTAAGTGACAAAATATGCTAGGCACTAAGAGCATACATTTCAAATATAAGTATTATATTAAGTTTAGCAGCTTATTCCCATGCATAGTTAAGCTTAAAATAGTCAGTCTACAACTCATATTTTATAGTTCAATAACTGGTAGCATATAGCCTTTGGGTCTTGAAAAATGCCAACCTGCTTAAGTATGTTTCTATTGACTGCGCAGGACATGGCATGTCTAGTGTGACAGATGATCCTTTTTTGTTATTGTATGTCTGGGGCTTACATACATTGGGATGGCAAGCTTTTCTGAGAAGTATTTTGCTGGCACAGATGCACTATATATCTCCCTTTATGCTATAACTAATGAGTATGTTTGAGTATTCTATGCTGAGAGGACACCAAGCCAACTACACTGCTCAAAAAAATTAAGGGAACACTTAATCATCACAGTATAACACAAATTCAATTAAACCATACCGGTCATGCTGGATGATGTTGCAGGCAGCATAACATTCGCCACGGCGTCTCCAGACTTTTTCACGTCTGTCACATGCGCTCCGTGTGAACCTGGTGTTCTCTGGCAAATGCCAATGGAGCTGCACGGTGCTGGGCTGTGAGCACAGGTCCCACTACAGGACATCGGGCCCTCATGCCACTCTCATGGAGTCTGTTTCTGACAGTTTGGTCAGAAATATGCACACGAGTAGCCTGCTGGAGGTCATTTCGTACCGCCTCATGCTACCAGTAGTGACAAGGGTGAAGGGGTGCGGTTATGGTCAAGGGGGATGTAAATGGTAAATGGTAAATGGACTGCACTTATATAGCGCCTTTATCCAAAGCGCTTTACAATGGCCTCTCACTCACCCATTCACACACCAATGGCGCGCAGCTGCCATGCAAGGTGCTGCTGCTCCATTGGAGGCAAATGGGGGTCAGTGTCTTGCAAGGACACTTTCGACATGTGGACAGGAGAGGAGGGGGATCGGGGAACTATATCCTGTGACCAGACCAGCGGCCCGCCCTCTCTCCCTCTGAGCCACCTGGATGTCATAAGTAGCTTGTAATAAAATGCAGAAGTTAGTCCCCATCTTTCAATGGGACTCGGAGTATGATGTTAACACCAAGGAGCCATTCTATGGGGGGATTTTGAGTAACTTTGGCACCTCAGTGGCCTTGCAGGTGGACAAGCAAACAGGCTAGCAGTCTGAATCTTTGACAACGGGCTTTTGGCATGCACTCACTTGGCATGACCAGGTTAGCCTTACTATGGAAATGTGGCTATTGCATATAATTTTCTATTCATAAACAAACATTTGTGTAAATAGCTCTCAGCTGCAATTAAATTCAAATAAATTAATTGGAAAATAGTGTTTGTGTGTGGACAGGAGCCTACATCAAATGCTAATGCTAAATGGCGATGGTTGCACCCTTTACACACTCTGCGTAAATGGTTTCATATCCACGGTTATTTTCCAGGACATTTTATGTGACCAACACCTGTAAGATGGGGGTAGGTTGGGAGAAGTGTTGAGATTGCGGCTGCAGACTTTAAACTTAAAAGTTGTTAGCTTGTAATGTAATGTTTTCCAGGACAACTAAATGTTTCATGAGATTTGAAAAATTTTCTTGTTTTCCATGACTGGAAAGGACACGTGGGAACCCAGATAGCTCATCAGACACTAGTACAGTTATTGGCTTTCTATCTGTGTCCATCTCTTTGAAGACGGAGCCACAGCTCTGTCTGTACGGTTATTGTCAAGGCATTTTGACAGAGCTATTGTTTCAGACATTCCTAAATCCAATTATATTTTTCATGATTATACAATCAGTTAATTGTATTTTGAGTCCTACCTGACTTCCAAATAATTAATTGTGTTTATTAAAGCATAATTAAAATATCCTGACAAAAATGGTTATGCAATCAATATATTCACATGAAAAGTACTTATCAATTGTGTTAATTTGTGTAATGTCAAATTCACAGTTGAAGGTATAGGCCGGAAAAAGATTTAAATATAAGAGCCATGTGTCATGGTTTGTGGGTTTTTGTTTATTTTCCGTTGCGGTTCTCGTCCTGGTTTCCCGATTGAGAATCTATCGGATTTTTCCCACGTTCCGTTCCGGGGTTTTGCTTTCCCTCACTCATTATTGTTTTCACCTGTGCTTCTACCTGCGGGGTATTTAAGTTCTTCACTTCCGCTTCCCCGGTGCTTCTTTGTCATTCGACATTGCATTGAGCCAGGTATAGCCAGGTACTAGTGACCTCGTGATAGTAAACGCTTTATGTTCATGGGGGACTTGCTATTAGCTTTTATTTCAGGTATAGGTATTATTCCTCTTGTTAGCGTTTTGTGCTATTTATTTTATTATTTGCTGTTCTCTCTGAGACAGTTTTTCTTTGTTTGTTTCGTTTTGGTTTTACATCTTTTCGGCCGCCCAAACTCATGTGCTGAAGGCGTTCTTTTTTTTTGATAAGTTTCCCGTTTTGGCTCCAGTATTGAGCTCGGGAGATTTAGTTTGTGTTTCACTCGTTATTTGAGTTTGCCCTATTTTAGTGGGTTGATTTTTGTTTGGCAGTTTAGCCACAAGAAAGTAGTTTCCTGTTTATTCTTTCTTTTCATTTATTATTTATTATTGTGTGACTTGTTCTGATCCCCCCACCTTCGTGTTTGATCATACGCCACAATAAATCCATTACACCATGTGGTAAAGTTATTGTTAAGATTTGTACTGGATTAAATAACTGCCTATCTTTTTTTGTACTGCATTGTTTGCATTGAATCGTTCATCCAGTACAAGTCTTTACAGTAAACGTACCATATGGCTCCTATATGTAAATCTCTATCAATCAGTATCAGGCCTACACCTTAAACTGTGAATTTGAGGGATAAGAGCATTAGAAGGTTATAGGTTCAACACTTAGGTTGGGCTTTGCCTGAATTAGCCTACTTCAGAACATTTTTCCAGCTGTAAAATTAATCATTAAAAAATAAGCCATATTAAATTCCCACTGTCTTGTATGTCTTGTATAACAACTGAATATACTACTGTCAACAATATTGCACTTCACCAAAGGCTATGCACTGTATGCAGTGTGAATCTCACACATGTCCAGTCTCCCATACATACACCGAGTGTCTCATCATAATTCTAGGTCAATAGTCTGTCTTACTTACACATGCAGGTATTGATTTCTTCCTTCAATGTACAACTAAAAGGGGAAGGCTCTGTTCCCAGGCATTGTTCAGATGCTGTGGAGGTGTAGCACTGCACCGTCTCTAGTGTCTTGCAGGTTTGAGGGAACAGCAAGATCTCCACACACTATTCAAACTTCTGCTTTTGCATTAAAATATGTTTCACGAACTCCGTGCAATGAAGAAAGAGTCTTTCTGTTACTGTCTGTTTGCATTCTGTAATTAAAATGACTGAAATATAACTGATAAAAACTGGTGGATCCAATAGTTTTTTAGATTGCTGTGCTCATTTGACAGACTTTTTGTAAAGCAAGGAAACAGTTCCAAAAAAATCAATCAAATCTCATTTAGTGGAACTTCCTTTGCGATGAGGGCCAGAGTGCTTTGAAAAGTATTAAGAAAGGAAATGGTATTTCAGTTTGCATTCCTGAGCAAGTTACAGTGCATCATGACATTAAATTTGTACAATCAAGTACTGCAATTAGGCTTACAGTTAATACAAGCTTGGTTCAAGTACAACCATCTACAGCCAGATACAGCCTCAAAGATGCATGTTCAAGAATAAACAACCCATAGTGAGGGACACATAAAAACAAATTGTAAAAGATATATTGAAAATAATTATTTATTTAAATTGCTAATATTATAAGGCATGGTAATTGCAGTTCCTTAGCTGTTAGGTATTTGGCATTCATCTATTTATCCATAAATTCCTGGACTATGTCTAGAGATATATGGTGGACAGAAATTAGTGATATAAATTCAAAAATGTAAAACAAATAATAATAATTGAAAAATACATGTTCTTGTCCTTGTACAACAGAAATCAACACTTATTATTTTGTTAAAAGTTATACAGAAAAAAATCAATTTTTCTGAAAGGGCCAATAGGGGTCACTGTATATTGCAACATTAATTTAAATATAGGTATTGGAGTAAGTATTTTACCATAGCTATGTTGTGAAGAAATCACTAGCCTATATGATTGTGTAGATATTTTACCATGAGACACTGGATATTTCTATGTGACTGTCATTGTTTAGTACTGTTATGTCAAAATCTGCTGGGATAATTAATCAATTACTGGGCAATGATGCAATGTCATTTTATTACATCTTTAAATTGGAAAAAAAAAGTAAGTATAATTTATGTCATAGTATGAAATATCACCAGAAATTGATTGTTTTCTGATTGTTTTCATTAACTTTGTATCTGTTTATTACCATATTTTCATTAAATTACAACGTCTCTGATTTTTTTTTCTAGCATTATGTCATTTGTTGCACATTGTTGACAACTTTCGAGTTGTGCTATATTGACATTACCACAATCCCTAATCTATGAACTGCTCCTTGTTCATTCTGTGATAATTTGCATTTGGTCTCAAATCATTTGTTTAGCTGAGGAACTAACAGTATGCTGCATTCAGCCTGCAATGCCAAAGAAACCAGGACTGCTAGCGGAGGTACAAATGAATCCCCAGTTAGACAGGGAAAATAAGTTCTTGGGCATTAATATGTCCATACCTTCAGATATGGTTAGGCTATACTAAATCAACCTCCATATGATGAATCTATACATTTATAAATCATCTCGGTTTTTGCTAGCACACTGTGGATTTCACGGAAATAATTATTAAAATGAGTAGATGGTCCGCTCTGAAAAAAAGATTTGTTAAAGCTCAATTCTTTTTTATTGACACGGTTAAAGCATGACAAATGCAGAGCATCGATGTTTTAACACTATGCCTTCTTCAGTGTGTAATCCAGCCATAATCTCCTCAATTTACATTGGATTAGAATTCGTCAGATAATATACAGTCATGATTAAACATTTGTGCACTGTGTGATCAATTATGTCACCAAAATTTGGGAAAATTTGAGATTTTGCCAAAATGTATATTAAATATTCTCTTTAGAATTAAGAATAATATGTACGAGGTTGTATTTTTCTGCTAGTTCTGCGTATCCGTCCCAGTTATGTGCCCTGATACGTAGCCTGCTGACATTAGTAGACTACTTCATACTTATGCATGTGCCAAAGAATATCGTTGAAGATGTTTTTTAAATCATATAAATTGAACATACCTGATATTTTATCACGCTAAATTATCGCTCAATCTTCGATTGTGTCGCGTACTAATTTAATTAATGAATAGCCTACTTAATTTCGAGAATTACCGGGTCATTAATTGAATTCCCACAGGCCTACAAAACTGTTACGGCATCTAAAATATCGAAATAATATATATGTTCTGTATAACATATGTTTTGTTGAAGAAGTGAATTACTAACATTTATAGAAACCTTCATAAACAGTTATAATGCATAAATATGTAACCGTCAGATGTCATTTTTGGAGGACTCCCGCCGAGTAATAGCTACTTTTAAAAGTTTTAAAAGAACGCGGCGTTGTATGGTACAGCATTCATTGTGCATTGCCTGGGCGCACTCCGTTTCAATTCGTCTCATGAGAACATTCCACTCTGGTAAAGTCAGTTTGGTATTTGAATAGCAGAGAGGAACCGCCTCTACTTTATTGGCTAGGAACGGCAGCTGTAGGCGGGACGTGCAAGCCAGTCTCCAACGAACTCGGGCTCTCATTGGTGGGACCTGTTGTGGGCAGAAACCTCTACGAAATATATCTACTCTTGCTAAGCCGAACAAGCCGTTGAAAGCTTGCTCACATACATAAGGGAGAGGGGAGCTGTGTTCAATGTTTCTCCATAGATCTGGCTCAAGCCTTCGCCCCAAACGAAATATCGTAATTCCCTCCGAAAAAGAGGCTATTTTCCTGACCAGTGAAGAGGGAAGTCAAATTTACTTCACTGATGATCAACACAATGGAGTGTGCAGTGGACGCACAAAGTCTGATCTCGATTTCTTTACGGAAAATCCACAACTCCAGGACGCAGAGAGGAGGAATCAAGCTGCACAAAAACCTCCTGGTCTCCTACGTCCTGAGGAACGCCAGGCAGCTCTACATGAGCGAAAAGTACGCGGAGGTTTACAGGATGCAGCAGTACGAGGAAGTGATGACTGTTTGTAACGAAATTCAGGAGCTGAACCCCCTTGACTTGGGCGAGGACTGTATGGAACAGAGCGAGGACTGCTGCGGCAACGGCGGTGGAAGCGAGCCGGCGAGCCTCTGTGGTGCGCTACTGCCAGTCAGCCACTCAGTACAGTCCGCGCATATCCAGACGGCCACTGCCTGCTCTGCGCCTTTATCGCTCCAAACCGAAGAGGTCTGTAAGGAGCCCGACAGCTCTTTCTACCGGAGCTGTTGTGCCGAGCCATACCCAGTCTCGAACTGCGACTTTTCCCAGGCGAACGGAATGCACTGCAACAAAACGACGGTGCTGGATCTGGACACGCATGTAGTGACTACTGTTGAAAACGGGTACCTCCACCAGGACTGCTGCGCGCCGCTCCAGCAGTGTTGTCAGGGCGCACAAACCCCAGCAAAGAAGCGCAAGGTTGACTTTGGGTATTACGTGACCGAGCCCGAGGAGGTACCGGATTTTACGCCATGTAAACGAGCAAGGTTCGACGACTTTTCCTGCCTGAATTCAGATCAGTTAGACTCTTCGAACATTTCCAATCTAATCTCCATTTTTGGATCGGGGTTTACGGGGCTAGTGAGTAGACAAGCGGACTTTGAGCAAACCCTAAACGGACAATTCTGTAGCACACAAGCCTTAGCGAGCCTTGGAGCGTGGACTCGAGCAATTGTGGCTTTTTGACTCCGTGGTAAATTAGAGACAATTAGTTAAATAAATTGTACAGAGTTTAAAACAAATTGACTTTATTTTTGCAAGAACAGCACATAGGCTATTTAATTATCAAGCAGTTTTATTTCATTTTCGTTTAAATCGGGAGGGGAGATGGTTACACATGTGATGTGCAGGCTTTTCTTTAGACTGACCTAAACATTTGAAACATTTTGAATGGTTGTTGTAAATCCCTTCTTAACGAAGTTAATGTCGTTGCCTTAACCAATGCATACTGCTAGCTACTATTGCTACAAACATTTAAAGTGATTGAATGTTTCGCTCTTTTTAAAATCCAATCAACGAAACTGTTTAATAGCCTACAAAGTACACTACATAATTCCGTATATATTTAAGAAATTCTTAACTGGAAACTATGCCATTCAACTTGGTAAGATCACACTAAGACATTTTGTACGTTTTGGTTTTGATATACTAAGCGACGAATGTATAAGATAACACATGTTAAATAATGACGTTTTTAAACTTGATCGTCGTTATATTTTTGTTTTATGTGTGACACTCTTCTGGCTTCAGCCAGAAAACATTGGAAGGAATATTGGCACGTCCGCAACCAGGCTAAAGCATTAGCAAACTGGTGAAGGCGGAAAAAAAGATGCAAACTTTTTCTTACCCTCAGCTACGGTTTAATGTATAGGAACATGTTTTTATTATTTGATAACTGTTTCACTTGTGTACTTGGCCGGGTTGCTGTGTGTGGTGTCAGTTCTGCGGGACTTGTAGTCCATTTGTGTCAATCTTCCCATTACAATTTGAATTGGAGCAATGAATTATCACTACAGCTCCCAGAATGCACAAACAGTACATCGTTTAATCCAACCATGTATTTTAATGACAATTTGGTTTGCTGAGCGTTTCCCATGTGTGTTTCTCCCCTTGACTTTTCTACAAGTTACTGATCAAGCCTTCCTTCACAGTAACTCACGGTGCCAGCATTGCTTGGATTTGCGAGTTAGAAGTTTTTCTATTGAGCCCTTTTGTTCTAAAAAGGCAAGTTTGTGACTTTAGCCATGCATCCTCACAATATAAGCACTATGTGTAATGAAATAAAAAAAAACGTTTTCAGACGTTCTCTGCATATTTTGTTGATATTCTTGTATTTTTGTGCATATGAAATTGTATATCACCGGGTAAAACTGTTTTAAAAATATTTGTTTAAATTTATAATCTTAATTAAAAAAAAGAAAAGAAATCTGCTTTTGATCCATTATTTTCTTTAAAGCATTGTGTGGATTGGAAACCATGATACCAGCTTCTTAATATGTTTTGAGGATGAGATATATGGTGGTTAAATACATGCTGGGTTCAAATATATCTTATGGCAATATGATATCTGTATTCTTTAAACGAACCTGGCCTACACCAGAGGAGCAGGTGACATTTTACACCCTCATTCAGTAGAATGAGTTTAATAGTTGGTTTTATAGATTGGGAAGTGTTGATGTAGTAACAAATCCATTGGTGAACTGGACCCAGAAGAACTACAAAGTGCACTTCTTGGAGGCTACACGCCCCCCTCAATTCACATGTGCTACTCCACATGTGGGGGAGGAGGAGGGGTGTTGGGTGTTGATGATGCTGAGTGGGGGTTGTGTGGCTCCCCACATGAATACTACAGTGAGGGTCAATGCCTAATGACTAGTATGCCTCAGCTTAGTAGCACAAAAGCAGAGTTATCATTTTATCCATCATCAACACAAGAAGAAGTTGGTATATGAATGGAACCAAGATTTTATGTATAATTTATTGATTATTATCTTCGGGGGGTCTAGTTAGTATTAAAACAGTATGCACTAGGGGTGAGTAACACCTCTCATTGGTCCTCAATGCTAGTACATTGTAGTCACAATGCAAAATACATAATCGAAAAGGTTGGAATTAAAGGTAAGCATACAGACAATTTCTGCTTATCTCACAATACACTCAGACCAGGGTAGGTTCGACAGATGCAATTCCTTTTCAGTGGTGTTTAAAAAGTGCAGTTCAGTTTTTTGTTCTTAAAAGAAACTCAAGAACATGTATTCTTTTCACATCCATACTATTAGTGGGGTCACAATCTGAGTGTTCATATAAAATATACATGACGTTCAGTTAAATGATTATTAGTTGGCATTCATTTATATATGCCAATCTCTGGTATAAGATGCGCAAAAGTCAATATAAACATTGTTAGCTTAAAGGATGAATATTTACAACCAGAAAAGCCTGTGCCATACTGCAACTATTCGGTCTGTGCGTAATGCCGCATGTGTCCTTCAAGCACACCGAGCGCATTTCTTCCCTGGCCACGCTCACAGTTTATCTCTGCTATATGCCACTTGGTGGTGTTCTTCAAAATCAATGAATGGAGAAGGTATTAAAACGCCCGTATAGCGAGACAGAGCCTCAAACTGACCTCGGCTCCGTTGCTCCCCGCAACTCCACCCCCTTCTCGAATTTTTCGTTTTTATTCCAATCCGAACCTTCCTGTTGCACGTTAATGCAACAACAAACTACAAGAGTTAAGTTTGCAGCACGAACATCTCATTACTTCGTGCATATTTTATGGATCCGTTCATATTTGTATTAAAAAACGGTTATGGATAGTCTTTGCAACTGGTTTATTTTAATACATCGTGATTATTTACGCATACATCTTCTCAAAAGGAGATCGAAAACTGAAGTATTTTATCATTTATTACGCAATAAAAACGTTTAATATTTTCTTAGATTTTTTCGGCTTGTTTTGTTTTCTCTTGAAAGGGGAATAGGTTATGCCTACACATACCTAAACTGTAAGTATAGGCTACTGCACTAAATTTGCGTTTGTTTTCATGAAGCCCTCGATTGATTGAGAACGTTGCTTAATACAATTTCAGTTTGTGTCTTTTAGCCTACCTGCTGTGATACCGTCGCCTTAAAATGCGCACTTAGTACATTCTAAACATTCCGTAAGTGCTAATGTCCCAATTTCGTTCTGCTTAGCGTTAGATAGAACAGATTTGTGTTGAATGAGTGCCTCCCAGTGGTAGGGATGAGAATCCACAGGTTCCCTCGAAATTCAAATGGGAAAAGGGACTTGGGGGTGATGTCTTTCACGCGGCATTAATGCATCCCATTCACTGTTCCTTGAGCGATTCAATCCTCAATTTAACATTTAAGTGCATCACCACGTTCCGTTTGCTTGATCCCAGATGCCATTATCTAAACGTAAATGGACGGGCGATTGGCGGTTTCGTCTGGACACGAATATTCACTAGCTCCTTTCATCTTTTATTTAACGAAACCGAGTACATTATTACATTCATTATGGATTTAATTGTGTTATTTTCAGGGGAGAAAGTAAAACACAATGTAAATATAGAAATTTTTTATTAAGTTAAATTATTACCAGTTCAAATACTTACATTCCAATATTAATTTACACGATACGTACTTGTATACAATCTGATTATCAGATCTAATTCATTGTACATACCTCTCAACGAATTCAATTTATGATAATACTTACGGGTGTCAAAGGCAAATAAGCAGTTATGTAGCCTGTCAAGCCATGTATATAAAATATTAGTTCCCCCAAAAAAAAAAAAAAAAAAAAATATATATATATATATATATAAACACAATAAAAAAATTAAAAAATAAAAATAAAAATATATATATAATATTATATTGAGTTTATATATATATATATATATATATATATATATATATATTTTTTTTTTGAGTTTATGTATATATAAACTCAATAATATATATATAACCTTTTTTCAATTCCTCACTCGTAAAATTAATTAGAAATACAGAAAGTTCAATTAATTTCATGCAAAGCTCTTGTGTATGAGGCCCTAAAATCTATACTAATATTAAAAATTATCTCACCAGGCCAAATCTCTCAATTTATCTCTGCTATATGTTTTCTGTTGCTGTTCTTCAATATGAATGAATGAAGAAGATGTTAAAACGCTTGTGTAGAAAGCAGCAGCTCAAACTGAAGCATGGATCACACTGAAGTAGAGGCATTCCTCAAACATGACAGCACGCAAACAGGAAGTCAGGACCTGACATTCAAACATGGATTGTTATGTGTATTCGGTTCTGACTGGACAACAGCAGATTCTACCCTACACCTCTATGCCCAAGTAGCTAATTATTTGTTTTTAACCAAGACTTTCATCCTCCCAATTTGGAACATAAGTTTGTATTTGTAGGCTTGTCTCATCACAACAACATTCTTTGCCATTTCAGGAGAGCGTGACACGCTGGTTACTTCAGTCTACCAGCTGAGCTGTGCAGTCATTGTGCTGAAAGAGCACACTTCATGCACAGTTGGCACAGTCAGGAGCCCAAACAATCAGGAGTGCAATTGCAACTCCTGTGCAATTAGACAGCGACAGTCCCACCAACTGACTCCCTCCTTGGGCAAGGCTATGGCCAATTATGTGGTGTGCTGCAGGGCTACTGGCCATAAAGGGGGTCTTCTACGGACTGGACCCCAGTACCTTGCAGCCAATATAAATGTCATTTTTTGCTTTTGATGAAATCAAGTGCAGTGTGCGTAAATGTAAAAAGCAGGCTCTGTGGGTTGTGAGTTATTTACACAGACTGCATCCATGCATGATGTGGAGTATAACTGCCAGAATATGTAAGAATACTGCGTTAGGAAAAAGCTATTTGTCCAGAGCATCAGAGAATCAAGGGATGACATGGTCACTACACCATTCATCTTCCTGAAAATTAAACTCATCCTTTAGAGAGTTTAACTAATACTGGTTTTATTCTTAAATTCTTAAAATTCTCCACTCCTTCAAAGAGAAGTGCAAACTAACAAAGAGAAATGCATAGAGAACATGCAGTGGTGCATCCATGTGCCTTTGGTTCAAAATGGTAAAAGCATTGATGAACAAACATTACAGAAGACGGATCTAAAGATTCATGTGAAAAAGATGCAATGATGCATTTATTGCCATCAATCCTCTTCCATTTTGTCATTAGTGGAGGACCAGGTACACTTTGTAATCAATCCTGTTTAAGCACTAAAAGCCAGAATAAGGCCAAGGTCACTCCTCTCTCAAAATGTCAGACCACAGACCAAATGCTGCTTTCTTGTGCTGCTAGAGTATCATGAAAACCTAAGCTAAACATGATATCACCGTCTGTTAAAATTACACAAATTCAGTTCGCTAAAACATTTTTAAAAATCCTTACTGAAAAACATTCCACTGAGAACCTTAGATAGAAAGTTAGACACTACCATACTTCCAGAAGGTGGGAAAAAAATGATATTAAAACAAAGTTACATTCACACACTCTACTTTCTAAGCGCACATAGAGTATAATATAACTCTTCACATGCCTCTGCTTCAAGAATACAGAGATGACCACATTAATTAGTTTACTGGAACACACTCGCTCCATTGAGGATGTGTTGTCCTAACAGGGGCTTATCTGTTTTATGTTCACATTTATAAACATTTCTTAATGCTAATAAATAGTCAACCATAAATAAATGCAGTGCTGTGGTATTGATGACTGTCAGGTTTCTAAAAAATGTGTGTGTACGTATGTACACATGTCAAACTGTGTAACCAAGAGCTCAGATGGAATCAGACACACCCCCTGTACTTAAAGACTAGGGTTGTCTAAGTCCTACGCTTACTATTCTTTCTTATAATATGTCCAAATGTAAATTTAGATTAAGGACTTAGTGTAGGGCGTTTTTACCCACAGTGCCATTGTGTTCTCTGCTACGATGTACTTCCCGGAACCACACCAAACGTGCACATCATTGGTTCTCCATGTGCCCCTTGCACCTCTGGTTATTTAAAGGATGTCCAACAATTGTTCAGAATTTTCTATAGAGAATCTTGGCAAGCAAAGTTATTTTATATCCCATCTACCTTATAGCCCTGGCATCATAATGTGTTGCCTTTATACTCACAAACTTGTAAGTAACAGCATATATTTTCACTAATTATCAAACAACACAATATTTAACTTATGTATTTACATTTTTATTTAAATTATTAAATTGTATATTGCTACATCTACCCATCTTTCAGCTTGATGTATAGTACAATAAATAGGTTGCTGGAGATAAAAACATGTGTGCGTATCGATTGTATAAGGATCACACATTGCTTTTATATAGCTGGGCAGTGTATATAATTGGTAAGTTCAGGTGCTTATAGGTGTTTAAATAAAGGGTGATGATGTGAAGGTAATGTTTACAATGGGGAGAAAATAACAACAAAAAATCCACGCAAACATAAAATGACAGATGCTGTGCATCATCACTAATTGATTTTAAACACGAAAAGCAAAACCCGCTCGGCAGCAAAAAAGAGAACGTGGCTCCAGCAGCAGTTATTCTCTTTCCCAAGGTCTGCCACAGACTGGCTTAAATAGCCCGGTACAGTAGTTAACCTCATCTCAACCTTGCAATTATAAACAGCTTACAGGTAAAACAATCCTTTTACAGCAGGCAATGGCCCTTCGCTTTTGCCAATGGTACTCCAGATCACAACAGACAATCTTACATGAAAACACATTTTACACACACAGCTCTCATAATTACACCCACACATGATAACAGAGTTATTATTATTAACAGTGATGGTAATATTCAGCCCTTACAAAACACAATGGCCTTCGCTACTTCCAATTCAGACACACCTCCCCATCTTTTCACCACTGATTGACAGTGAGCCTATTGACGACAAGAATTACTTTCAGTTTCAATGAAACCTTCATGCATTTTCACAACAGAAGCAATGATATTAGCAGTCGTGCTGATATTCTGAAAAAAAAATGATATTAAAGAGATAAATGAATGTATGGTATATGTTACAGCGCAAAATATATTTGTGGGACATTTCGCATTGTGTACATACATGCACTTATCCACACCCAAGCACACAGCAGGGTCGTCCGCTGATCGCAGGGTTGGCGGTTCAATCCCCGGCTCCTCCTGTCCACATGTCGAAGTGTCCTTGGGCAAGACACTGAACCCCAAATTGCTAATGAGCAGGCTAGCACCCTGCATGGCAGCTGCCGCCATTGGTGTGTGAACGGGTGAGTGAGAGGCCATTGTAAAGCGCTTTGGATAAAGGCGCTATATAAGTGCAGTCCATTTACAGCATGTTTGAAACAATATCTCAGCAATAATTTGTTGCTACACAGTAGAGCAAAGGCAAGCAGCATAAATGTAAAACGGGAATAGTCAAAATGGACAAAATGAAAGAAAAACACGACCTGTGACACTATCACTCAGTTGCACTCACAAAGAAGTATAAATCTTCGACAGAGACATAAAAGTGAACTTGTCGTAAATCATCTGTAGTAATTTATGTGGCCGCTGATAGTGTGGCTTTAGTGGGGACTACATATACCCTGCTTAGGGGCAGGCAGGGATGTGCGGCCTAGGGCAGCAGGGTGTGTATGTGTGTGTGTGTGTTTGTGTGTGTGTGTGTGTTGTATGGGGTGGGCGGCCCTGTCTTAAACTTTGTGGCGTTAAATGTGGGGTTGGAAGGAGAGGGCAGCGTCTCGTTCTCTCACACTTTACTGGTTACTCTGTGCTTTAAAAGGCACTCACTGAATTTGTCATGAGGCCTTGATCTGTGGAGCCGCGAAGCTACTAATGGATTCCTACCCTGTTGGTGTAGAAATTGGCAAGAGACCCGAATGAAATGGCACAGAGGTGGGAGACTGCATAGCAGGGAAAATATACAGTAGGTGGGAAAGATGTGCTTGATAGGCATTAACCTGCTTGCACATTCGGATGATTCTGACTCACTTTGGACCAAGTCAGCACGACACTGATGTTCCACAGCGGTTTGGTATCTGTGAATGGGCCTCTTTTCATCTGGGAGAGAGAAACACGCCGACCCCAAACCAAGAGCCCTTTCACCATTGAGGCTCCCAAATTGAACCCGTTAACATGAAAATTGGTACCTATCACCTATAGTGATCTCCTGCACAGCAGGGTTTTCATACGTGGTCATGATGGTCCTGAGAACTCACTCTACTGGTTTTCATTCTAGCAATAAATGCAACTTCTGAATTGTAATGACTTGTTAATTGTTCTTAATTAGCCATTTTAAATGTCTATTGATAGACTCTATTCAGATTACATTATGTCAGAAATAGAAAAGCATCTTGGGACAATGAATGCTTTAATGTTCTGTAATGTGCTTTATGACAAACAATTCCTCTAGAAAGAGGTTACATGTGGGGTCATAACTGCTGAAAGTGGGGACACCTGGTCATTTAAATTAAACCATTTGTGGAAAAAGAAGACTTCGTTGACAGAAAAAATGGCAAAAAGCCAAATCTGTATAATCCACATAAAGGGAAAAATTTATAGAAGAACTGAAACACATTTTCAGCAACCTTAACTATTCAAGATGATGGCTGCAACAAAAGCCAGCATAGACCGTCGGCCCAAGGACCAAGTTTGAAAAACCCTATTCAGCAATATGCATTAAATTCTGCCATAGCAACAGCCAGTTATGAGTTAAGCTAATATGTTATAAATGTATTGCCAGAGAATATTCAAGGCCTTGGAATAAAGGGAGGTTAAAATGTACCGATGTGGGTGATACCAAGTGCTTTTACTCTCGATAACTAATAGCCCACAAGAAAACACACCGAAAGGCAGGGAGTGCTGCACTGATGTCACACTCATCAAACATAAATATAGTTCAAGCGGTAGCCATAGATACTGGTTTATACTGAAATATTAATAGTATTTTGAGGCATCACTGAACACATTACAAACACACACATACACACACACACACACACACAGACACACGCACACACAAGCGCACACACGTCATGGTGCATTAAGACAGCTGCCAATTAATAATTAAAATGACACAGTAAAATAATTTGTTACCGTCATTACTACTGTTGCTATTGTGCAGCATAGGCAAGGTCTAAAATAGGGTGTTGTTGGAGGGGGAGCAGAGGCTAATTACGCCGGGCCAGGGCCAGGGCCAGACAGAAAGAGGGACTGAGTCGTGGGTACATTCAGACTGACTGAGTCTGAGAGAACGGTGAGACAAAAGGCAGAGGCAGCAACGGGAAGTCCTAATTCAGTCTGGTCTACTCGTGTTCCTGTAACCCCCCCCCCCCCCCCTACCCTACACAGATACACAAACACATGTACGTGTGCATGCACACACACACACACGCACACACACACATGTACACACACACACAAATAATATGGGAACAAAAAGGCTGCCGTGCAGCTGTAGCATCCTGCTTTAGCTGCTGAGTGCAAACCGGACATTAAAGCACCATGTCCCAAATCGACCTCCTCCTCCCCATCTCCACACATGAAAAATCTACACCCACATTTTCAGTGTGACCACCCCACTTCCATAACACAATGAGAAGGTCTCCTCATAATCCAACACTCTGGCTTCATGGGACAGTGGGGGAAAAAATCTACACTGAAATTAAATTCCTAGGAAGTATTTAAGACAAAATGACCAATCAACACAGTGTAACTCTAAGCCCTGTGTTATGTTGAGAAGCAGCAGTGTTCAATCACATGGTCTTTATAGAAATCCTCACCTCATTCATTCATTTGATCCACTCCGGAATCATATAGTCCTGATGATGTTTGTTTAATATCCTTTCCTTTACAATTTGCCTGGGCTCCGTGGAAGGGTGATCTGAAACAAGGAGAGCGCCATGAGAATAAAGTTCTGCTTTTACTCCACTAGATGTCACTGTTGAAAACTTCCAACACCGTATTTGGACAGACAGACAGGATCACACTAATTTAGTTCTCACTCAAGGCTGCATGCAGGGAAAGGCAGGCAAGCCAGGGGTTAACAAATGAGCTGGGAACTCTTCCAACCGAAAGGCAGGAACTGGAAGTTGTCAAGCTCCCAGACGCCTTGACTGCCGGCCGGCTCCATCCTGTAAGTCTTGTGCAATTTCCTCATCACTTCCAGGTATCTGTGAGTGCAACCCAGTGCACCAAAGGAAATAAACACTGACCTTCAGACAGCCACTTCAAACCTGGGATGACAAACCAGTGTTCTTACAAGAAAAAAGCAAATCAAGTGTTTCCTTGAAAACAAAATCAAAAATGGAACTTTGAGTCCACTTTATGTTTGGCCACTTCATTCCAGTTTGGGAAATGATTTTATGTGGAGTTAAAGCTATATTGCTACCTGTCAACCAGCCAGAAGATGGTTGTGAGCTAGTCCTCCACCCGCAGAGCTCCAGAGGAGGCACAAGATGGAGGCCTCATAACCTTGAGGCACAGACAGAACCTTGTAACACCAGCACGGACTCAGGTGTGCAGGTTAAAGCACTGACTCTGATCTGTATGGAGCTACAGCACTGAAAGAGACCTGTACTGAGTTACAGCACTGAAACAGACCTGTACAGAGTTACAGCTGCCTTAGAAAGGCACTGACACTAACTGCTCAGTTACAGCACTGACTCTAAACTGTACAAACTTACAGCACTGACACTAACTGCTCAGTTACAGCACTGACACTAAACTGTACAAAATTACAGCACTGACATTAACTGCTCAGCTACAGCACTGACTCTAACCTGTAAGTTATTACAGCACTGACACTAACTGCTCAGTTACAGCACTGACTCTAACCTGTACAAAGTTACAGCACTGACACTAACTGCTCAGTTACAGCACTGACTCTAAGCTGTACAAAATTACAGCACTGACACTAACTGCTCAGTTACAGCACTGACTCTAACCTGTACAAAATTACAGCACTGACACTAACTGCTCAGTTACAGCACTGACTCTAAGCTGTACACAATTACAGCACTGACACTAACTGCTCAGTTACAGCACTGACTCTAAGCTGTACAAAATTACAGCACTGACACTAACTGCTCAGTTACAGCACTGACTCTAACCTGTACAAGGTTACAGCACTGACACTAACTGCTCAGTTACAGCACTGACTCTAAGCTGTACAAAATTACAGCACTGACACTAACTGCTCAGTTACAGCACTGACTCTAACCTGTACAAGGTTACAGCACTGACACTAACTGCTCATATACAGCACTGACTCTAAGCTGTACAAAATTACAGCACTGACACTAACTGCTCAGTTACAGCACTGACTCTAACCTGTACAAAGATACAGCACTGACTCTAAGCTGTACAAAATTACAGCACTGACACTAACTGCTCAGTTACAGCACTGACTCTAACCTGTACAAAATTACAGCACTGACTCTAACCTGTACAAAGTTACAGCACTGACACCAACTGCTCAGTTACAGCACTGACTCTAACCTGTACAAAATTACAGCACTGACACTAACTGCTCAGTTACAGCACTGACTTTAACCTGTAGAAGGTTACAGCACTGACACTAACTGCTCAGTTACAGCACTGAATCTAAGCTGTACAAAATTACAGCACCGACACTAACTGCTCAGTTAAAGCACTGACTCTAACCTGTACAAAATCACAGCACTGACACTAACTGCTCAGTTACAGCACTGACTCTAAGCTGTACAAAATTACAGCACTGACACTAACTGCTCAGTTACAGCACTGACTCTAACCTGTACAAAGTTACAGCACTGACTCTAAGCTGTACAAAATTACAGCACTGACACTAACTGCTCAGTTACAGCACTGACTCTAACCTGTACAAAATTACAGCACTGACTCTAACCTGTACAAAATTACAGCACTGACACTAACTGCTCAGTTACAGCACTGACTCTAACCTGTCCAAAGTTACAGCACTGACTCTAAGCTGTACAAAATTACAGCACTGACACCAACTGCTCAGTTAGAACACTGACTCTAACCTGTATAAAATTACAGCACTGACTCTAACCTGTACAAAGTTACAGCACTGACACTAACTGCTCAGTTACAGCACTGACTCTAACCTGTACAAAATTACAGCACTGACTCTAACCTGTACAAAATTACAGCACTGACTCTAACCTGTACAAAGTTACAGCACTGACACTAACTGCTCAGTTACAGCACTGACTCTAAGCTGTACAAAATTACAGCACTGACACTAACTGCTCAGTTACAGCACTGACTCTAACCTGTACAAAGTTACAGCACTGACACTAACTGCTCAGTTACAGCACTGACTCTAACCTGTACAAAATTACAGCGCTGACACTAACTGCTCAGTTACAGCACTGACACTAACTTCTCAGTTACAGCACTGACTCTAACCTGTAGAAGGTTACAGCACTGACACTAACTGCTCAGTTACAGCACTGACACTAACTTCTCAGTTACAGCACTGACTCTAACCTGTAGAAGGTTACAGCACTGACACTAACTGCTCAGTTACAGCACTGAATCTAAGCTGTACAAAATTACAGCACTGACACTAACTGCTCAGTTAAAGCACTGACTCTAACCTGTACAAAATTACAGCACTGACTCTAACCTGTACAAAGTTACAGCACTGACACTAACTGCTCAGTTACAGCACTGACACTAACTGCTCAGTTACAGCACTGACTCTAACCTGTACAAAATTACAGCACTGACACTAACTGCTCAGTTACAGCACTGACTCTAAGTTGTACAAAATCACAGCACTGACACTAAATTGTACAGTTTTATCTTCATTACAACAAGACTGAAACTACATATAAAGCAGTACAACTTTGGTACACTTAATTTTGTTCAGTTCATAGTATCTGAAAAAATACAGCTAAGTTCACAATTGTGTGTAAGTGAGTACAATGGTGCTAATGGGCTTCAGGAACATGTGTTGATATTCACCACCAGACACAATAATTGCTGTAACCACAGCTCCCTCTTGTGGACTTTTAACAAATTTTCAAAGATGACAATTACAGCTTATATTTTTAAATAGAGCTTAATATCAATTATAGACAACAAAAAAAGTAACGTCTAAAAAAAATGAAAGCAATTTTCGGACAAAAAAAATATTTTTTACTTTTAAGCAGTTCAACTCAGGTCCTGGAAATGCTGTTTTGCAACTCTCTTAAAATAACACAAACAGTGGCTACTGGGGAGGTAAACTGGGGGGGGGTGGGGGACACTGATGAGTTGAACTAAGATTTTAAGTGCCTGATTGAAATGTAAGCCCACGGCCGCTGCAGCTCTTCTGGAGCAGGGCTGAACTGCCTGGCTTCTCACAACCTTCTGTTTAAAAATGACAGATTCTGGGTGTTGTGAGTCGGGGCCATATCAGACATATCAGTCAACAGCAAATAAACAGCACTCAGAGCCAGCCACTGGGAATTTCCTTCTGAAATGATCTTTACTCTCTCCACACACTCAGTGTGTTTAAGTGCATCTGCCAAATAAATAACAATATTTAATGCAATAACATGTGCTTGGAAAATGAACGTTGGTGTTGTTACTGTTCATTGTTTATGATTATATTTATTGTAACCATTGCTACTACTATTATTAATAATAATCGTCATATTAATCATAATAATCGTTATTTCGGTATGGGTAACTGTTACATAATCATCTGCTCTGGTGGGGATTGCTGTGTCCTTGAATCAGACAGATGCTGCATCTCTGGAGCCACAGCCCTGAATTTGGGGACAAGGACAGCAGATACCGGTCTCTCTCCTACAGTGGACAAATATATGTGCACACACACACAAACACACACACACAAGCATGACACACACACACACACACACACACACACACAGGGCAGTGCAGACACTTGAATTTCTGTAGTACCAAGGCAGAAATGTGAAGCTGCTACCATGGAAACTACCAAGGCTACCATCAGACTATTCTCCACCCTGCTGCTGCACTGCAGACAAATACGGCTCCATGCTTCACTGCCAAGGGCCAAAAGACCTGGTTAAAGCACCATATGCACCCAAACAAACCATCACAGCCAGCAGTGGCCTGCGTGCCCAAATAGAGAAGGCAAAAATCTTACTTTTAACAGAGCCTCGCGTTCAGACCGTTCTCCATCTCTGTTTTTGTTTGGTTGCCATTTAGTTCGATCTGTACGGACTGTCAGGTTCATTGCCTTTCTCTTAATTGTGTTCCATGTGGGCCTCTTCAAATAACATTTTGGCATTTCAATGGTGAAACAGAGTTCAGCTTAGTTAAATGAACCAACTAATTACACACACAACACTTTTAACTAAGATACAAATCATTCAGTAACTACACACTCCACAAGTTTAGCGGGCAAAAGGCAACACACACTAGAAGAACTATACATATGCAGACCAGTTAAAACTGCTGTCTGCTCCAATTAACTGATTTTTTTCATCAACATTCTTTGATTATGACCAGAGCGAACAAAGGAGAACAAAGAATAAGCCCATCCACAAAATTAAGGATGTGTACCACACAGAAAAACAGTAGAGAAATGAATCCAGCCAGGAGACGCAATTAAGACAAAAAGGATTAGTTACAGAATGGTGAGGGTTATTTAGCTAATTTGCTGCTTCCCCATTAAGCAAAACCAAAGCAAATGGCTTGAGGGAAATTATCAGTTTAAGTGGTAGGATTCTTGACTCTTCTTATTTCAAGGTCACTGGCGATGACTGTTATGTGGTAAACAGGCCTTATCATTGGATGGGGGTTTTAAGTCAGCGCCTTACAAAATAGTTTGAGACATTCAAATTAAAAAGGCCATTTTCAGCTGACACATGAAATATTTAACTGCAGAAATTTTAAAGATGGTAATGGGGTGGGGGTTCATCAGTATTAGCAGTACCTGCTCTAGCTTGAGTTGCCATTGCGCTGTCTTCTGAAGCATTTGGACAATTCCAAAGATGTGTATAGGTTAAAAAAGCCATGTACCTAATTGTAGAAGCGATTCATTGATATTCACTCAACTGTTTTGAAGTTTTTGTAGCTAATATCAACAGTTAAATGTCTTTCTGGTTTTCTGTATCTCCTTGTCCCAAATGTACTAGCCATCACATGCCTGTGAGGTTGTGTTACTTAATTGCATACCACCTTGTCTTTAGGCATAACAAAAGAATATATCAATTTGGATTTATATATTTTATATACAGCTCAACAGCTGTAACCCCATCTTCCTGGGCTGGCTCTTGATAGGTGGGTAGGATTGTTTTCCCTCTCGTGACTGGATGGGTTCTCAAACTCTGTCTTCATAGCTATGCAGCCATAGATTAATCCTGGTGGAGGCACTTGTCCAACGCCCCCCCTCCCCCCCAGTTGGTGCTCCTGCTGCTCTATTACACTTTCCCTAACTGTTTTCTCTCTCTCGTTTTTCTACATTCTGCGGTCACCGCTTGCCCCTCCCTCCTCACCACCGCTGCCAGCACAATATTTATTTATATAGCACATTTCACAACAAGTTGTCACAATGCGCTTCACAGAAAAACCCAGCCTAAACCCCCACAAGAGCAAGCCAAAGGCAACAGTGGTAAAGAAAAACTCCCTGGTGTAACTAGGAAGAAACCTTGGGAGAAACCAGACTCAAGGGGGGAACCCATCTTCCTCTGGTCGGCTCAGGGTCTAGGTTACAGCTGTTGACAGGTGACAGTAAGGAAAGCATGCCACTCCACATTACTCTATGGCTAAAGGCTTCTGTGGTCCTGTCTCCGGACTACAACTTGTTATAAGCCTGATCATAAAGGTGCGTTTTTAATCTAGACTTAAATATTGAGACTGTGTCTGATTCCCTTATAAATTTTGGCAGGGTGTTCCACAGTAGTGGCGCTCTGTAGGAGAAAGCTCTACCACCCATCAAATTTTTTTATATTCTAGGGATTACTAAATGGCCTGCGTCTTGGGAAGGAAGTGATCTTTTTGGTTTATATGGTAAAAGCAGGTTACATACAGGTGCAGCTCAAAAAATTAGAATATCGTGAAAAAGTTTTTGTCACATTTCAGAAAGTGAAACTCATATATTATATAGATTCATTACACATATAGTGAAATATTTCAAGCCTTTATTTCTTGTAATTTTGATGATTATGGCTTACAGCTAATGAAACCCAAAATTCAGTATCTCAGAAAATTCGAATATTTTGCTTTAACATATTTTTAAAGTATCATATTTAATATTGGGTCGCATATCCTTTGCATGCTGTTACTTCCTGAAGTCTTGTGACCAATCACATCAAAAAACTCTCTCAATATTTTTTTTTTCAGTACTTGTTACAAGACTATATAACCTCTCTGCATTTGAACTGATCTCTATGAATTTGGGGGGGGGACTAGATTAGATTGTAATTACGCTTACGCTGGTACAGTAACACATGACTGGCGAAGGAAATGGTTTCATCACATCAAGGGGGTCTAAGGTCAAACCCAAACCCAACCCATCACTCTGCGGCCAGATGGGATGTAGATGGATCCCTTTAAGGGTTGTTTCTCCTGACTTTTTCCCCCATAGAGTTCTATAGGAAAATGAGTCAGGAGAAATAACCCTTGCAGTGATCCATCCACATCTACTCCATATCTGGCAACAGAGTGATGGTTTGGGGCTCGTTCGATAGCTCAGACCCTTGATGACTTACAGCCATTTAGCCAGCCATGTGTTCCAAACTGTACCAGTGTAATCTACAGCTGAATCTAGTCTCACCCCCCAATTCCCATAGAGATCAGTTCAAATGCAGAGAGGTTATAGTATCGCTTGTAACAGTACCTGACAATAAGATATCGAGAGTCTTTTGATGTTGATTGGTCACAGACTTCAGGAAGTAACAGCATGCAAAGGATATGCGACCCAATATTAAATATGATACTTTAAAAATATGTTAAAGCAAAATATTCTAATTTTCTGAGACACTGAATTTTGGGTTTCATTAGCTGTAAGCCATAATCATCAAAATTACAAGAAATAAAGGCTTGAAATATTTCACTCTATGTGTAATGAATCTATATAATAGATTTTCACTTTCTGAAATGAGTGACAAAAAATATAGAACTTTTTCACAATATTCTAATTTTTTGAGCTGCACCTGTATATACACTGGCGCAAGTCCATTTAAAGCTTTAAAGGTCAGAAGCAAAACCTTAAAGTCTATCCTATACTTAATTGGTAGCCAATTATGTGATTCTAGTACTGGGGTAATATGCTCATATTTCTTAGTTCTAGTTAAAATGGGAGCGGCTGCATTCTGCACAAACTGGAGATTATTTAGCAAAGATTTAGGGCAGCCAGATAGCAGGGCATTACAATAATCTAGCCTAGATGTAGCAAAAGCATGGATCAATCTTTCTGTGTCCCCTTCTGATAGGAAGTGCCTAATTTTAGCTATGTTCCTTAGCTGAAAGAAAGCTACTCTAGATATGTTTTTTATGTGCGCGCTAAAGGTTCAATCTGGGTCTATAGTAACACCTAGGTCTTTCACAGCTGAATTTGGAACAATTAAACAGCCATCAAAATTTCTCCCTATGTTTTTTTTAAATCTAAAACCAGCATTTCTGTCTTCTCTGAGTTTAGGAGCAGAAATTGAAAAGCATCCAAGCTTTAATATCTGCAATACAAGCCTCTAATCGAGAAAGTGGTAGTGCCTCGCCGGGTTTCATGGAAATGTATATCTGCATATCGTCTGCATAGCAGTGAAAATCTACCCCATGTGCCCGAATAATATCACCAAGGGGTAGCATATATAATGAAAAGAGTACTGGACCTAGCACTGATTCTTGTGGAATACCATATTTCATTACTGAGTAACTACTTCTTCATTTAATTTAACAAACAGTTTCCTATTATGATCTGAACCATGCAAGTGTTTAACCATTAAGTCCAACACAGCCCTGGAATCTGTTTAGTAGAATCTCATAATCTATTGTATCAAAAGCTACACTTAGGTCAAGGAGCACAAGAACGGACACAGGGTTTCGGTCGGCTGACCATAGAAAATCGTTAATAACTTTAACAAGTGTCGTTTCAGTGCTATGGTGGGGTCTAAATCCTGACTGGAATATTTCATGGATATGGTTTGAGCTAAGGTATGCACAAGTTGCTTCGCCACAGCTTCCTCTAATATTTTTGATAGAAATGGAAGATTTGAAATGGGTCTATAGTTTTCCAGTTTGTCAGGTTTGAGGTTTGGTTTCTTCAGTAATGGCTTAATAACCGCCATTTTAGTGACTCTGGTACATATCCAGCTACTAAGGGTGTTGATAATTTTTAACATATGCTGGCCTAGTACGGGGAAAAGTTCTTTAAACAATTTTGTAGGGACTGGGTGAGTAGACATGTAGTCGGTTTTGAGGCCATAACAGTTTAGACAGCTCCTCCGTGCCAATTGGTGTAAAACAGTAGTCCCACTGTTGATACATCTTCCTGTGTTGACCAAGATCTGGGCTGTTCATTGATTTTGGGAGGAGTGATGCCTAGAGGAGGAGGCAATTTGAAGATCTGGTCTGTAATAGTTTCAATCTTCTGATTGAAAAAAATCATGAAATCATTACTGCTGTAAACGCAGGGGTAAGATGAAAATTCGGATGATGGTTTTTTAGTCAAATTGTCCACAGTGCTGAACAAAAATTTTGGGTTGCATTTGTTTTGTTCAATTAATTTAGAGAAAAAGGCAGATCTAGCAGATGCAAGAACTTGCTTGTACTAGAGGAGGGTATATCTTTCCATGCAAGACGAAATACTTCTAGTTAGCTGACCGCCATTTTCGCTCCAGTTTTCTTGTGGACTTCTCTAGGGCACGGGTAGTGTCATTGTACCAGGGAATATGGGTTTTCCGACAAAACTTTCTTTTTAGAGGGGCAACCTTATCAAGGGTGCTTCTGAGAGTTAAACTTAACTGCTTAGTCAATTCATCCAGCGATACTTCAGTGGCATTTTCTTTGCTTGAAATTAATGATTCCGGAAGAATATTTGTAAACTTTGCAATGATGTCAGGGTTTAACGACCGGCTGTAATAATGTATTGGCTCTGATATAAAAGTGATGGTTTCAAAAGTAATAAGGAAATTATCAGATAATACAGGGTTATGGGGTGCAATAGTAAAGGTCATAACATTGATACCATAGGATAACACTAAGTCTAGGGTATGGCTATAGTAATGAGTGGGCCCATAGACATTTTGTTTAAAACCAGCATTACATTACATTACATTATAGACATTTAGCAGACGCTCTTATCCAGAGCGACGTACATAGTGCATTTTCAAACTAGGAACAAGAACGTTATAGAAACAACCCTAAAAAGGCTAATATGAATCTAAGTACTAGGCGCAGTCAGTATGATTGGGGTTTTTTTTTTTTTTTTTTTTTTTTTGGGGGGGAATTACACAACATTAATAACAATAGTCACAGGGAGGTAGGGAGGGGAGGAGAGAGGTGCAGCTTGAAGAGGTGAGTCTTCAATCTGCGCTTGAAGGCGGTCAGACTCAATAATAGAGGCAAAGGCTGTTCCTATCGTCCTGTTTATCCACATGTATGTTAAAATCACCAACCATCACAACCCTGTCTGCCGAAATAGCAAGGCAGGACAAAAACTAAATTCTGTTAGAAAATCCTATTTGTAAACAGACACAAAGAAAAAGGACTGCATGCTACCCCTTATTTTAGCTAGGTCATGCTGTACACAATCACAGAGAGAACTTCTTCTTCTTCTTCTTAGATATTTTATGGCGGTTTGCATCCAACTTTAGGAGCTTTACCGCCACCTACCGAACTGGAGTATGGACCAGGGACCCAACCCACTAAACCCAACCAACCACATTAAACTTCCTACAAAACAAATTAAACCACCCAACTACCACCAAGAATACTTACAAATGTACTTACCGTACATTAATTAAACCACAAACAAAATCCTCTAAACCCTTTTATATAAACCCGTTTCCCTCAAAAATCTAAATAAGTGCCTATATCCCCCATCCCCAGAGTGTCTATCTAAAAACCCCATCTCAAACTCCACCCCACTCTCCCTCATTCGTGCTACCATCCTCTCCCTCTCCCTCCCATACCTCCCGCACTTCATTAGCACATGCTCCACCGTCTCCTCCTCCTTACAATACCCACACCGCCCATCTGGATGTTTTTTTATTACCCTTAGACCCCCATTCAAACCCGCATGCCCCACCCTAAGCCTTGTTATTATTGTTTCCTCCCTTCTACACCTCCCCCCATGTCTGATCCTACCCACTGTCTTCTGAACCCTATACAATTGCCTCCCTCTGCCCTCCCGGTCCCATCCCTCCTGCCACATTCGTTTAACCCTCTCCTTAATTAATGTATTTGCCTCCGCCCTACCCATCTTCACACCCACCTCAACTTCGGCCTTCCCTACCGCCCTCCTAGCCAAAACGTCAGCCATCTCGTTTCCCTCTACCCCCACGTGTGCCGGCACCCACACAAACCTAATCACCAACCCCATCCTTCTCAACCTATACAACGCCCGTGACACCTCCCAAATCAGATCCGGCCTACTTCTAGATCTGCCTCCCTTTAGACTTTCCAGCACAGCACTGGAGTCTGAACACACCACCACCCTATCTGGTCTCACCTCCTCCACCCACTGCAGTGCTAAAATAATTGCCACCATTTCTCCCGTGTATACTGACAGCTGATCATCCACTCTCCTCCCCACCGCCACCCCAAACTCCGGTACCGCAAATGCACACCCTACCCTCTCTGTCACCGGATCCTTTGACCCATCAGTGTATATTTCTAAATGCCCATGATATTTCTTCTTTATATACTCACCTACCTGTACCTCTACCACTTCTGGCTGCGGCAACAACCACGGTGGTACCGCCGGCAACACCACCGTTTTAATGTACTCCCGTCCCCATAAGCCCATCTCCCTAGCCTGACTATCCCCCACCCAAGCAAAACTATTGATCCTCCTCCTCCCGTGCTCCCAGCATTCCCCCATAATACCCTTCGTCGGGTGATTCTCCCCATGCCCCCTCAAAGCCACCCAATAGCTCATCGCCAGCTGCTCCCTCTTCAACCGCAAAGGCATTTCACCCACCTCTACCTGTAACGCCGGCACTGGAGTGGTTCTAAATGCCACACAGCATATCCTCAGTGCCCTTGCCTGCACCACATCCAGCCTCCCCAACACCGTGACAGACGCAGATCTATATGCTATACTCCCGTAATCTATCACCGATCTTATTAACCCCACATACACCGCCCTTAATGCCGACCTATCTGCTCCCCACTCCATGAGAGAACTTCGAAAGATGAGAACGTATTTCCACACTTAGGGGTTAAACTTAAAGTGGACTGATAGATCGCTGCAACACCACCCCCTCTTCCTGACTGACGCGATACCTGAGTAGCTACTTAAAAAACCTATAGGAGACACTTCATTAAGTGCGACATATTGACCAGGTCTTAGCCAATAGTTTCAGTCAGACACAGTACTTTGAGATCATGATCTGCGATCAGTTCGTTTACAAGAATTGCTTTATGAGCAAGAGATTTAACATTCAGTAGTCCAATGTTTAGGACTGATTCACAACAGCTGCTAGCAGCAACATGGTTTAATTTTAGAGTAACAAGATTATCTGTGTTAACACCACGGTTTGCTTTACGTTTAGCATAGATGCGTGGGGCAGACACAGTCTCAATATAATAAATACTAGCTCAGATATGTTAGATAATGGGGCGCTGGGATGAGTACTATTGCTAATTACTAGCTCTGAAACGCACCTTGAAGACAACGGCATTGGGCCATGTGTCTCTGAGTCACGGGCATTGGGAAACGCACGGGCTCCGATGTAGGATCAGAGGCCTGCTGCCTGGCCGGCGCCCTGATAACGTGTCAGGATCTGGCCTTACTAAGACTAGCATGTAAGTTTTTTGCTAGGACAAGGGCACCTCTCCAGCTCGGATGGAGTCCGTCTCTCTTCATTAGGCCAGGCATTCTCCAGAAATCAGGCCAATTATTGACGAACCCTTTGCCACTAGATGAGCACCACTCAGACAGCCAGCGATTTAGCGAAGTCTACTGTAGACCTCGTCACTCCTACGAACTGTGAGCGGGCCAGAGCATATTACTTCCCGACACATCTTTTTAGCTGCTGCACACACCAAAACAAAGTTATATTTGGTGACCTCCGATTGCCTCAATGCTGGTTAACTTCTGTAACAGACCACAGTAAAACATTATCACCAATGACACGTGCAGTCTGCAATTGTAGCGCATAGGATTTACTATAAATGTCAGATAAAAATAAAAAATACATTTTAAAAAGCTTTGATCAAGTACATTTATCTCGTATGGTAGTTGGTTTATTCTTGTGCGAATAGAAATACTGGATATGTTTTTGACCTTCCTGACATCCCATACAACTGTAGTTACATGAAAAGGCCGAAAGGGGGTCGCACAGGGACGTGGGGATTGGGGAATAACATTGGCACTTCGTCCTTGGACCTGGGAATGAAAGATCAGTTTATTTCGGCAGTTTGAGTTCAACCCTGTTTGGGGGCGTTTCTGTAAATATGCTTGGTTTTCTGGCAAGAACGATGGTAAGAAAACGACTTTTTTTATTAGCTAAACTGTCCCAGTTTACTGTCCCACTAGTCTCTGTTGATCAATTGTTTTATTATCGTGACGTGGGTGAGTTGACAATCTAGCCGATTGACAAAGAGAAGCTAGCTAGCTTGTTACTTTATCTGACTTAAGAAATAATTGAACACTGCTTAAAAGCTTGATAGTTACTTTGCTGCTGGTAAATTGTTTGCCTTTATGCCAGGTTGTTTTGACCACACGTTTGTTTTCTGCAATAATGATTCGCTAGCAACCTAGCAAGTAGCTACACACAGTCATTCAGTTCTAACTTGCGCTAGCTAACGAAATCAGCGCCTGCTTGCTTGTGTACAGTTGCTTCAATATCACGTAGCTAGGTGTAGGGTAGCTATCAGTAGGTTGTGAGTGATGGAAAAAAGACTATTACTATCCTTCGTTAATTGTGATACCGGGACATTTATATGCAGTCCATAGCTAGTTGGCTAACAAAGTCCATTCGTATGCGTTTACTATACGTCCGAAGTTTGTAAACGTATAGGTTATCCCATATTTGACTGGATTATGTGCATGGTATCCTCTACAGAACATTTTAGAACTTATTTGTGGATGCCAATTCTGTTAGAGCCTGCTGTGATTCTTTATGTTCAATGCTTCCTGCTTTGTTCTACCTGCTCTGGGATCTGGCATACAGTGCACAATGTTGCCTTTAATGTGTCAATTTTCAAACATTAACCTTTCAGCATGAGAATGTCATATTTGTTGCTATTTCACTTCTCTTTGTAGTGGTGGGGGGCTGTAGCAGGAAATTCTATGAAGATTTTCTGACATGCATATTTCCACAGGCTAAGCCAGCCATCATGAAGCCTTCGGCCCTGGTGAAGCCGGTGTCGGTGACGAAGATCGTCGGCCGGTACCTGGCCCACCAGGAGGGCCTTCCCAAACTGCCAGTGCCACCCCTCAAACAGACCTGTGAGCGCTACCTGGCGATGTTGGAGCCAATCATCAGCGAAGAGGAGATGAGCCACACTCGCAACTTAATGGCCGAGTTCCTGAGGCCTGGTGGCGTGGGAGAGAGGCTGCAAAAGAGCCTGGAGCGCCGTGCTCGCAAGACTGAAAACTGGGTAACTACTGCGGAATGGCTTGGGTAACTACTTGGGAATGACCTGGGTAACTACTGGGGAATGGCCTGGGTAACTACTGGGGAATGACCCGGGTAACTACTGGGGAATGGCCTGGGTAACTACTGGGGAAAGGGCTGGGTAATACCTGGGTAACTACTGGGCAAAGGGCTGGGTAATACCTGGGTAACTACTGGGCAAAGGGCTGGGTAACTACTGTAATAATTCTGTATGATAAAGCAGGTCAGAACATGTCATACTGCTGTTATGCAAATGTATATTTCACACAGAAAATGGATAAAATGTATATTCATTATAAAAAATTTTTGCCCCACTATTTGTAAATGTACCTCATGAATAGTATCACAATGTAAAATGGATCGCTGCCATTCTCGGTTCAGTGTCCAAAATGAGCGCATTTATCAGACATCCTAAGTTCACCTCATTATTTTATTTCAGCACACCCTTTAATTCCAAGACAGCCCATTGCCAAATTCCAGAGATTCAAAGAGAACTTTTCAAGGCTGGAACAACATTCAGTTGCTTGGATTCACATTTATGTTCTAGCAATGTCCATTGAAGCTGGCAATAAATTGTCCTTGCAATTGCCATTTCCTAAAGGGCTCACCAAAGGAAGTAACTGAAGTGCAATTTTAGAGCAGCCTTTGGAAAGTCAGCAACAAATGTATTGGTGTAGCTGTATCTTCTATGGGATAGCATGTCCATTCAATTTGTCCTCTACATGTGCCATGGCCATTTCTTGTCTGTGTGTAGAATTGAAACTTTTCAGATTGGAAGCATTTCCGACAGCAAAATAATGAGAAAAGTTACACCAAAGACCCTATTTTGGCAACACAAATAGTGTTATTAAACGCAATACAGAAATCAACTGCCATTGGTGGAAAGAGGTATTTTCAAATAGAATGACTGGCACTGTACAGACAAAATGTCCATTTTATATTGCTAATCTTTGGGGAATTTAAAATGAACTGATGACACAATGCCAGTTAGTTTAATATGCTGTCATTGTGCTTTGTTTGAGATCATATGTAGACAGAGGTCTCGGTCTATGATCCACGGTTTCTAGTGTAGTATAATGGTTGAGGAACTGGCCAGGAACTGAAAAATTCCCAGGTAGGACACTGCCGTTGTACCCGTGAGCAAGGTACTTTACCCTTGAGCCTGAATTGCTTCAGTATATATCCAGCTGTATAAATGGATAATATGTTTTTTAAAAATGCTAAAAGGTGGTGTAAGTCGGTCTGGATGAGAGCGTCTGCTAAATGCTTGTAATGTAATGTTTCAAATAAACACAGAAATACTATACAATTTTAGAACCAATAGTACCTATCAACCATCCCAAACAAATGATTACGCGTACACAATGCAAGCTTGAGAAAAGTGTCTTTTGCGACTAATGTTTTACAAAGTCCGTGCCATTGAACCACAGCAGTATTGGCTCAACCATCTGCGTTTCATTGTTTTGGGGTGTTAGCGCAGCTACATAATGGCGCCTCCGAGTGTTTAAATAAACAGCCTGTGAAAGGTCAGAGAGGTCATGGATGGCCCAGATGGGAGATGCGGGGTTTGTGCATTAAGTGTATTCCCAGCGGCGTCCGATGTCCCTCTGTTGTCTCTGCAGCTCTCCGATTGGTGGTTGCAGACAGCTTATCTGGAGTTCCGATTGCCCGTGGTGATGAACTCCAGCCCCGGCGTGGTCCTTCCCCGTCTGGACTTTCAGGATCGGCAGGGGCAGATGAGGTGCCTGGGGGTTAGGGTGGGTCAGCAGGGGTAGATGAGGTGCCTGTGGGTTAGGGTGGGTCAGCAGGGGTAGATGAGGGGCCTGGGGGTTAGGGTGGGTCAGCACGGGTAGATGAGGTGCCTGTGGGTTAGGGTGGGTCAGCAGGGGCAGATGAGGGGCCTGGGGGTTAGGGTATAATAACCAACTGTGCATTGCTCTGTGGCACCAGTCAGGATTCAATTTCTTATCATGCGCGCATAGCCCCACCAAGGACTAGTGCTTTAGTTAGTCATAAAGAATGAGTGTCATTATGGATTAAAGCACATTATAATAAATGTAAAGGAACACAATTCAGAAGGCATGGTTATCAAATTTGGATATTTTGTGGATCCCTAGAGACTGGCAGTTTTGACTCTAGGCCTTAATGCTCAATTCCAGTTTGTTACTCAGATCCGGTTTTCAGACTGACTGTTCATGTTCATTTCTGAAAGCGACCCAACAGTACTGCAAATGTGGCATTATGACAGTGTTAAACTGGCTCATGGAGAGTGACATAGTCACTTTGCTATTGTACCTCCAGTTTGGCAGGGTGTGCCCTTCTATATCAGGCATACCCCCCACAAGCATTAGCCTACGCTGGTGTACTAAACGCATGCGTGGACTGGACACTTCTGATTTGGGTGTCCGCACACTAGCCGAACGCAAGTCGCACGGCTATGTATCCCATTCATTTTCACATACAGACAAGGCACAAAATAGAACTGAAAAGATGCCGCTGTTCTATTAACATCCAAACGATGTCACATACGGGGGAAATAATTGGGCTACTTTTAGCTGCAGTCTGAAATGTGGAGCGTAGCCTGTGTAATATGAATTACTGGTTGCACCGTTGCATCTTAAGGGAGCTTGAGTTTCAGCCTGACCTTTGTGCAGACTGCCCGCGCCACACGCTCTATTTAAAGCGCCTTGGCTGGTTCATGGCCTTTTTTCCCTCTGCCCTCTGGTTAAATTAGAAGGCATTGTTTTCAGTGTCCGTGTGCAGTAGCAGAGCCGGTTCAGTGGGGTGGTCATTTTGAGCAGTACAGAGTCACAACGTGAACCACATTTAGAGCTTTTATACATACAAGTGTTGTTTATCCACATTTATACATTTTCTACAGATTAGTGTAGCAGTGCGGCCACTGTGTATACGAGCGACAAAATGGACGTATTGTAAATTAGATGTTTTGTTTCAGTCCACTTATTTTTATTTTATTTTTTTATAGTTTTGTTAGGCAGCAGACACAATTATGCAGTGTACAGTGCAGTCTCGTTAATTTAATTTGAGAAAAGTCAACTGTTGGGGGCAGTTTGAGGATAAGGCTTATTGGTCGACAACTTCGCCAGTTGCTCGTTCCTCCAGTGTAGGTCAACTACATAGCACGGCCGGAGGTTTACAATGTGAATAGAAGAAGCAGCTGCCTGCGAGCTGTACTAATGTGCACCCTCTCAAATTAACGGGGGGCATTGTGGTGATGGGACAATCTTACACTTCCAACTGCACTTTAAGAGAGGGAAAATTGGGTAATGAGGGTTGTAAAAAATGTTTTAATAAAAATTAAAAACATAGAAAATGTGAAGCCACAGGACTTTCACATTGGGCGTGTCTTAGAACCTTTCAAGTAATCGGCATCATCCGGTCCTGATGGCTAAACGGCGGAATGTTGTGGCCTCAACTTAAATTTCAAAGTTTAGAAAACATAACCGTGTGGTAAATAACTTTCTAAATGTTTCTCCCTAGGTTTGCTGCCAAGTTGATTGCCGGGGTTTTGGATTTCAAAACCATGATCGACAAGTAAGTACCTGTCCCTTTTACCAAGCAGTTCCTATGATTATATCAAGGTCAGGGCTCAAGCGGAATCAATTCACGCTTTCAGCACACTTTATTATGAAATGGGAATATGTGTGGATACTCTGGTCTTACATTGTGATGTAGTAGAAAGGTTAAAGTTTAAATGATATTTCTGTTCTCACCCCCGCCGCCACTCTGAACTGTACCCTGTGTGTGGTACAGTGAGACCATGCCTGTGGAATACCTGGGTGGGAAGCCACTCTGCATGAACCAGTATTACCAGATTCTGTCCTCCTGTCGTATTCCTGGCCTAAAGAGAGATACAGTGGTGAACCACGCCATTGGCAAGACGCCGCCCACGCACATCACTGTGGTGCACAACTTTCAGGTACACAGGGGAGGGGGCTGTAAGGGTAGACCCACCTTTACTGGGAAAGGTGGGGTAGTCTATGTGATCGGGAGCGGGCTGTAAGGGTAGAGCCACCTCAGTACTGGGAAAGGTGGGGTTGTGTATGTGATCGGGAGCGGGCTGTAAGGGTAGACCCACCTTTACTGGGAAAGGTGGGGTAGTCTATGTGATCGGGAGCGGGCTGTAAAGGTAGAGCCACCTCAGTACTGGGAAAGGTGGGGTTGTGTATGTGATCGGGAGTGGGCTGTAAGGGTAGAGCCACCTCAGTACTGGGAAAGGTGGGGTTGTGTATGTGATCGGGAGCGGGCTGTAAGGGTAGACCCACCTTTACTGGGAAAGGTGGGGTAGTCTATGTGATCGGGAGGGGGCTGTAAGGGTAGGCTCACCTCAGTACTGGGAAAGGTGGGGTTGTGTATGTGATCTTCTGATCTTCCTATCATTCTTCCTCCCCGCGCCCCCCAGTTCTTCATCTTGGATGTGTACAACAGCGACGGTTCCCCTCTGACTGTGGACCAGATCTACATGCAGCTGGAGAAGATCTGGAACTCATCCCTGCAGACGAACAAAGAGCCTGTGGGCATCCTGACCTCCCAGCACCGCAACAGTTGGGGAAAGGCTTACAATAACCTCATCAAGGGTGAGGGTCATACAACACCCTCATCAAGGCAGGGGGAAGGGCCTACGTCATCATCATCAAGGGAGAGGGGAGGGGGGAGGGGTGTACAACAACCTCATCAAGGGTGAGGTGAGGGGCCTACAACAACCTAATCAAAGGTGAGAGGATGGAGCAGGGGCCTACAACACTCTCATTAAGGGCAAGGAGCACCCCCGGGTGATTGTACAGTAGGGACAGGGTATTTAACGTCTATGTTCTGTTAATAGGAGAACAATCCACTTGAACTGCTAACTCACACCTGATAATGTCGTGTTTGCTTGCTGTATTATAACGTGGGGTTTTCTGCTCTTTTCCTGTTATTGTTTTCGTTATAAATGTGGTCTATTCCCATCGCCCTTAAGACAAAGTGAATAAGGAGTCTGTGCGGGCCATCCAGAAGAGCATCTTGACTGTGTGCCTGGACGCTCCCATGCCGCGTGTTTCGGACGACCTGTACCGCAGCCGCGTGGCGGCACAGATGCTGCACGGAGGTGGCAGTCGTTGGAATAGTGGGAACCGCTGGTTTGACAAGACCCTACAGGTGAGTGTAGCCCTACAGGTGAGCGTCGCCTGCGTGATGCTTATTAATGCTCATCTGGCATCAGTGTCAAGAAGACTGCATTTACTTGTGTTGATCTGGAAATAACGTTAACTGATGATTGCCAATGAAAAACTGTTATTCAGAGCTAGTTAATTACAGGCGATATCAAAGCAAAAGTTTATGTTAAACAATCTAATCTACCTAGCTAGCTAACTAATGCAAGTTGGTTTATCCAGCTGATCGATATTACTTTGCTAGCTAGCTAGCTAACTATTCATCCAGGGTGGAAATTTATAGGTAATGACCCTTAAGCCTAATTTATACTTTGTCGTACGCCCTTACGACAAGTGTCGAATGACGAAAATGACATATTTCCAACTGAAAAAACTGTCGCTCTACACTTTTTGTTCAATGTCGCGCACCCCTAGAATGTTTTGTCGCAGACAACGTTGTACTTTGTCGCACAGTCTGATTGGACAGCCAGATGGAACGCCTAAATGAATGGATACGTTTTCAAAGTTCTTCCACCTCTGCAATTTCAATAATTTCACCGAGCGCTGCCAAGTAGCCTATTAGAAATGTAAACAAACGGTCAGAGGTTGTCGTCTCATTACCATAGAGACAATCGAATCCTCTTGGCAGACGGTCGCCCGAAGTATAAATGCCATTCGACACTTGTCGTAAGGGCGTACGACGAAGTATAAATTAGGCTTTAGAGCTAACACTACCTAACGGTTATATTGAAGTTATGGTTCTTCCATAAATGATACCGTAATTTCCGGACTATAAGCCGCTACTTTTTTCACACACTTTTGACCCCCTGGCGGCCAACAAACAACGGTGCGGCTATAGATTTTTACGTTTAACGGCCTCGGGGGGGGGGGGGGGGGCGCTCAAGAGCGAGAAGAAGACAGACAGAGACGCCGAGGAAGGAGGAAGACGCTATGTGTTTTTGTGTGTTTTTTTTGCGCATTTTTTGCACACCCTGCACATGGAAAAAACACACAAAAAAAAGAACACACGAAGAATGCAGTTAAAGAAAGGCAATCGATCTGGCTGTCGAAAAAGAAGGCTGAGAAAACTGCAAAAATTTTTAGGAAACGTGCCTGATTATTACAACGCGTTTTTGCATGGGGTGAACGCGATCGCATTGGCATATACAATACAAAAAAAAATAATAAAAAATCAAAGAAAAACTATAAATAATACCAAAAAAAAAAAAATAAATTACGTAAGGCCTACAAAAAATAATATTAGATTTTTTTTATTGGTTTTCACAACGCGATAGGCAACGCTTACTTTTTCCCTACTTTTTTTAGGGCTGCAGGGCGAACACTTAATCCTTTTTTTTTTTTATTTTTTTTTTAATTTTTTTTTTTTTTTTTTTTTTTTTTTTTTTTTTTTGTAATTAAATTTTTTTTTTATTTTTTTTTTTTAAAACATTTTTTTTTTTAAACAACATTTTTAATGTTAATACATTATTTTAAATATTAACATTTTGTCATTATTTTTATTGAATTTGCTAGGTATGACTGTCTAGTCGACTAAATCGTATCTATCGAACTGTACGCGCACTGTGCTTATGTTTACTATGTATCACTAAATATCATTTACTGTGTGACATCACCGGCTGATATACAAGGTGTATATACCATATGTGTTTTTTTTTTTTTTTTTTTTTTTTTTTTTGGTGCGCTTTTTGTATGGTTGCGGCATTCAATTTTTAGTTTACGTAAATTAAAAACAAGAAAACTACTCTCAGGGGGCATTACCTCAGGATATTTCCTCAGAATCCTTCTAATCAGTCATCAATAAGGCATGGTCTATCACTGCCATAGAGTACAATCTCGACTTTATTTGCATTCAAAAGCTTGGACTTAGAAATTAGAGGCAAATTAGAGTCCCAGAATAAAACACACATTCTATAGTTAAATGCGAGGGTCAAGTATATATTCAGTAGCCGTGTTCCTGATTTCTGGAGCAGCGGTGCACCGCTATTTTTTAATGGTATGGGAAATACCGAGGCTTTAATTAGCTTGGTTTGCAGCTGCAAGGCCTCATCACACATTCCCTGTAAAGTCTATCTTCATGCTTGTGTTTCGTTACCTGCAGTTTATAATTGGAGAAGATGGGTCATGTGGTCTGATCTACGAGCACGCACCTGCTGAGGGACCCCCCATCGTGGCCTTGGTGGACCACGTGGTTGAGTACACGTAAGCGCCCGTTTGCAGGCCAGGGCTGTCACATTAATAATGGCGGTAAATTTTTACTGCTGACAGTAACTATGAGCCGTATCTCAGACCTGCCTGTATAACTGCCCATGTGTCAGCTTCATAATAATGAGTCTGGGAGATTGAAAAATGGAAGATTTCTCCCCCTCTAGTTGTGAAAACACCCCAAAGTGTACAGCGGTACACATTCTGACGTTCGCGTGTCAAGGACTCTTTTGTTGCCATCCCATGTCATTCAATCTCCTGATAGGACTTAAGAAAATATCACACACATATGGAACTAGTCTAGTGAAAAAGCATCACAGACCGTTCTATTAAAAGAAAAAAATTTTGGTGTGTGAATGACGACCTCTTAAATCTTATAATTTAGTTCTTCCAGGAGTTCATACCTTGCTACTCTATGGGGTGAGGTCAGTCTTTTCTCATGAATGTTATGCTTTATTTGTTGTAAATCTCAGAAAGCCCATTCCTTGTGTCTTAACCTTGCCTCTTCTGCAAATAGCATTTCCTTGTTCTTGTGCAAAATACGATACGTTTTATTATCTTCCTTTCCGAACAGGAAGAAGTCGGAGATGATACGCTCCCCCATGCTGCCCCTGCCCATGCCCCCCAAACTGCGCTTCAATATCACACCCGAGGTCAAGAAGGACATCGAGAAGGCCAAGCAGAACATGAACATGTGAGCCTTTAATGTGTGCTTCTGTGCAAACGTGTAAACGATGACAACACCCAGATGAGAGCAGTCAATCGTGTTTGTTAAAACCTTGAGAGGCAGTGATTACATAGATTAAATGATTTGTTGTATTTCGTGTTAATACTACGATATTTGTGATAGCTGCTCGTTTAAGGTTCGTTAATCATATATTTATAATTATTAGCATTGTAAGTAAATGATGATATTATTGTTTTCTCAGCAAGCACCTTTTTTTCAGACCAACTTACAGGCCGTATTTTATACGTGGATACTGGCTATTGTGTAGGTACAGCAGCAGTGCCCCTCTGTAGATCTGAACCTGCAAGCCTATTCCTAAACCACCCTGCCAGAGTGCTGTTCCTGTTCCTGTCTGAAGTTGTGTCCTGTTCTTTGGTTGCGGTTTCCACCTTCCTTTCAGAATGGTGCATGATCTGGACGTGAAAGTCATTGTGTTCACCCACTACGGGAAAAATGTCCCCAAATCTTACAAGATGAGCCCCGATGCCTTCATTCAGATAGCTTTACAGCTTGCTTACTTCAGGTACGCTACCTGCAGCACCAATGGCCTTCTTGCCACAGCATTATCACTTGTTTTGGCACCTTGATTTTCATAAAAGGAGTGAAAGTAGAGCAGAAAAAGATTATATAGAAAAAATTGTGCTTTCCTTTTAAACAGGGCTATTGTATGTATAAACATAAGTATGTAGGGATTAATATCACACATTATACAACAATGAGATCCGAACGAGTAACGCCATTGGCCGAGACGCATTCCACCAGTGCTGGTATTTATCATAACCGCACTGCCAGTGCGTAGACGCGTTCTATAGAGCGTTGCCTAGGAAGCAACAATAGCAACAGCAGGGTGTTAAGAATTTGGCGAATCCAAAATAAAGAATGGGTTAATCAAACGTTATTGTTTCAATATTTTTTCATTACCTACTAAACATTTATGTTAACATTGTTGTATAAAAACAATAGATCACTCAAGGTTCGTGCATTATTGGATATAATCACTGCTGAGACCTGCACTCGTTGCTGCAACGTCACAGCAGTGATTATATTTCCAATAACGCACTCCCTCTTGTGATCTATTGCTTAAATATATTTAGAAATACATGTTACCTATTGTACTTTTTGTTCTCTTTCACTGTATGTTTGATATAGTATTTTTTTATCAACTCTGTAGTATCTGTCTTTTTCTCAGTCCATAAAGAAAAGGGCCCTTGTGCAATAAAGTCAGCATTGTATTGTATGGTTGTATTGCTGATTACTCTCCTCTGATTGGCTCAGGATGTACCACTACTGCTGCTCCACCTATGAGAGCGCCTCCCTGCGCATGTTCAAACTGGGCCGCACTGACACCATCCGCTCCACCTCTGTCGACTCGCTCAAATTTGTCCAGGCGATGGACGAGCCTTCCAAACCGGTCAGTTTTCCCCAGCCACCCCTGTACAGGTGCAACTGGTCAGGAGGAATCTCACAAACTGTCAAATGTTTTTTTATTTTGCATTTTCACAATGTTGTTTTTTTAATTGAAAAGAGTCAGCAAAAAAGCACTTGAAGTTTCAGCAGTAGTCTCATACAAGGACTTGTAAGGAGGGAACATTTACTGTGGTGCACAAAGCTTTCCCCATTATTGGAAATTTTCTTAAATTGTGTGTGTGTGTGTGTGTTTGTTTGTTCACAGGACACAGAGAAGGTGGCACTGTTGCATAAGGCCGTCAGCGCTCACAGAGCCTACACTGACATGGTGAGTATTCATTGGTGAGCTGTGCCAGTGTTACGGAGTCTAATGGCCTCTTTCACATTACACTGGATGCAATTACACATACATGGCCTCATAGTTATGGCCTGGTTACAGCTGGGGGCATGGTGGGGTCATTGGCTTCCATCTGTGTACTTTTACTACGTGGTTATATAGGGCTATTCTCCTTGTTATTAAGAGTGATTATCTACCATATCTCAAAAAGGAATTTTTAAGGCTGACGGCTGAAATAATTCCGGAAGAAAAACTTTGTAACACCTGTGTTTTTATTACACTGTGTCCTCTTCAGGGACAATTTCATGTGGTAATACATGTGGTGGAGAGTGTTATCATTTTAAACCTTTCCTGATAAACACAGGCTGATAAGGACACGTCAGTGCCAGTCGTTTTTCTTTGGACGCATTTCTGCATGCACCCCTTTGTGACTGTGACTTCACATGACACAGACCACATTGCTGAACTGTCTCAGTCCACATGATATTTCCTCCGCTGTGCCACGAGCAGGCGATCCACGGGCAAGCGATCGACCGACACCTGCTGGGGCTGAAGCTTCAGGGCATCGAAGACCTCACCTCCATGCCCGACATCTTCATGGACACGGCCTACGCCGTGGGACTGCACTATAACCTTTCCACCAGCCAGGTACGCACACCTAGGCCACTTATCCAGGGACTCGCACACAGTGGAATCCAGGTCAGAATTGGCAAAAATAAGGACAAGGTCTCAATTTTTGTCATATTCACGTGCTTCACAGTGCTTCACAAGCTCAAATATGACAAATTTAATGAAATCTTTCCAGGTGCATCACTCAGGACAAAGTAAATTACCACAGAGCTCAGCTCACAAAAGCAACTCAAAATGATAAGAGCAATGATGCAGTGGAAAACAGGCCATCACACAGAATAATAGTGTAAAATAGCTGTAGGCTATATTTGTATGGGGTTTGCTTACAAAGAGCTGTCCTCATGTGATACTTTATATTATATTAGATTAGATTTGTTCTATTAAGAAGGTGTGAGGGAGAGAAAATAAACAATCCATTTAAAATAAATGAACTAATCCAGAAGTAGGCTGGGGAAATGACTTGCAACCCCTGCCGTTCCAGTACCTAACAAACATTACCTAAGAGAGAATGGAACCTAGCTGTTGTGCTGCAGATTAAGAGAAGTGGTGTGAACTGTACTGGAGAGCAATGTTCTGAGTGCTCGCCTGTCTTCTCTCTAGGTTCCGGCCAAGACGGACTGCGTGATGTGCTTCGGGCCGGTGGTGCCGGACGGGTACGGCGTGTGCTACAACCCCATGGACGAGCACATCAACTTCTCTGTGACGGCCTTCAACAGCTGCGCGGAAACCAACGCCGCCAAGCTGGCCCGCGCCTTAGAGGAGGCACTGGTGGACATGAGAGACGTGTTGGACCGGACGCCCCAGGCCAAGCTGTGAGGAAGAGGGGAAGGGGCGCAGGCGTCGCCCCGTTCTCTGGGGTCCCAAGCTAACGGTGGATAAAACTGTCAGGGGGAGGGGTTTTTGTGCATTTTGTGTGGTGTTTGAGCGTTCGGCAGAGTGTACAGAGCAAGCTCTGGCTAACGTGTTACCCCCCTCGACCACCCAGAAAACAGACCCAACATGCCCGCCCCAGGGTGGGGACAGAGGGGACTCTCCTTCGATCTGCCTTGTGCAGGAAGCGTAGACGTTTTTCACAAAGAATTTTAAATGAAGATTTCCTCCTCGTAAATGATTCACTTCTGGTTGAAAAGGTTAGCATGTTCCCACAATTCAGAAATGAGTGAAGAACAGGTACCAAAGTGGCTGCTCTTGTTTTGTTACATAAATGATTTCTGTGCATAATGGAGCTAGGGTCGTGTAATCAGGGGTTTTTTGTTTGTTTTTTTGTTCTGTAATATTTATTTAGAGTCTCACAGTATGTGAATGAACCTGACCCTGTAAATAGTTATGGTAATAATGACTCATTTGGGTCAGAAGGTTTTCTAACACTGGTTAGTTCATTTAATTTGTTAGTTGGCCATAGTGTGGTAGTGGTCGTGTTATGAATATTGAATGCATTTGCTGTTTTGAATGGGTCTTTGCTCACTAAAAAGTGAGCACTTGCATGATACACATAAGTGTGCCAGTAAAATTATGTCAGAGAAGAAATTAATAGTTTTCTAAAAATATTTTGTTCTCAAGAGCCTTATATATTCCAAACACAATAGAAGTTGCTATTCGGACACTGGTGTAAGTATTCCGTAACCCTTTCGGTTGGTTCCTGAGTTTCTATTACGGCACAAACATAATGTTGGCATGGCCAGGCAGGTTTATTATGTGCGTTAATGGGGTAATCATTGCAATGCAGTGCCTCCCATAGTCCCTTATCATAACAGTGCAGTGTGCCTACAAATCTCCCTGCCACTTCAATAAAATTTGCACAGAGTTTGAATTATAATTAAAATTCAAACTCATCTTAAAGCTCTCAGAGCCCACGTGTGCCTTCATAATTAATTTAGCACTGGATTGCCAGCAGTTACTTCCCCAGCCATACCCATGTGTTATTACCTTGAGATATTAAACAACCAATGCAAACCTCAGATTAATGGACATTTTCGGATTGACTTGCAGGGATATGTAACGCCAGTGTGTTTTGTTTCTTACTGCTTGTATGTATTTGAACCCATCTTATGTGAAGTAATGACAGGCTTTCAGATTGACAGTCGTTACATAAAAAATCATGAAAAACATAAATAATTTAGAAATTTGTGTGTTCTATATACAGCACTACTGTCATTGTCTGCTTAACACATTTTTTCAAATTCTTGTATTCATTGTTCAGATTGTTTTTCTATGCCATTCAGTACTTGAGGCTTTACAGTGGTCTCAAGTACTGGGCTTTTTTTTTCTTTCCTTGCATTGGTCAGTGAGTGGCCAGTTTGCGTCACATGGTCACTTTTGACCAATTGAAGAGCGCACGTTGTGAAGAGAAAAGCAACTCTGCCCTTTTGTTATCTGGCAAGAGACTTGTTCAGCTTCTGAGAATTTGTGCCACCCAGTTGCCATGTTAGAATTTTGTTATCTGTACAATTTGTTTATTGGTTTGTTCATTTATCTGAAGTCAAGTGTTATGTGAAGCAATGACATGTATTTCAAGTGCTGAAAGTACTGTATCAAAATCTATGCAAAGGTTCCTACTTTCTGTGCCTTGCCATCACCGTTTGTGCAAATACTCAGTGGCCTTGCAGCTGTGGTGTTCAATAAAACTATAGAATTGTGCAACTGTGGGAGTGGAGTGTAAATACCCCAGCAGACTGGTCTGAGAGCAGCAGCTTAAAGAAATGCCAGAACAGGGCACAGATACATGAACTGATTTAAAACATCTTTATAATAGTTCTTATTGTTTTGTTATTAGTTATTTTATCAAGTTCAGCTAGATTGATGTTAAAAACCATTTTTTTAAAAAGAAAAAAGGAAAACAATGCGGTGACAGATGCTTCAGTCTCTGAGTTCAGGCTGTGTTCTTTCCAATGTTTCCCGTTTCCTGTACAGTGGTATGCCATCGTATCCGAGTATAGGGTCTCGGTCAGGGCTCTACGGTGGAATACTCCGCCAGAAAACTCCCCTCGTGGTGCAGGTAATCTCCGTGGAACTCCACCTCCACGCTGCTCCCGATGGAACTCCACTGGAAGAGTCTGTTGCCGTCGAACCATGTGGTCTGCATGATGTCCGCATCCCGGATCTGGGAGAGGGCGGCAGTGGGCCACAGCAGTTAGACTGAGTTTGTATTACGACTGCAGGTTTGCTGCTTAGGTGGGCTGTTGCTGTTGTTACCCTGGAACATGGTGCTGAGAATAGTAAGTAAATACCCAGCTGTATAAATGTAAAAAATTATCATTAAAAAATTATACAGATCCTGGTCATTATCAATGCCTTGACCTCTAGCGATGGGGCAAAATAGGGCCATCCAACAACGTGCTAGGCATCCACAGGCCATCTGCACCAACAGTGTAACAGTAATCAATGAGAGATGCATATCTACTCCCGGTTCTGTAGTAGTACATGGCCTGTAGGATGGAGGTACTACTTGCCTCCATCCTACAGGCAGTACTACTTGCATCTGGTATGGATAACAATGGTAGCTCAAGAGGCAGAATAATACTGTATAAATAAGAACATTCCTACAACCAACAAACTAAGAAGCGGCAATGCCCTGTCTCCGTTCCTGCCTTACCAGTATGAAAGTGGGCGTGGCTGCATCATCGTCGGAAGCGGGAAGCACGCGGACGGCCCGGATTTGTATTTTGGATCTGGGCGGGACGTTGATGAAGGTACGGCATGTCTGATTCGTTGAGCCGGCCCGCTGGGTTGGGTTCACGATCTGCCCGCTGGGCCCAAATAGCTGCACATCACAGTCTGAGGCTGGTACAAAGAGAAAATGAGATTGCTGTCGCATCATTGGGTCTTCATGCTATCTGTTTAACCTGTGGATTTTTGGGGGGCGGGACTCTCCTCTTGACTAACTTACCTCTGTGGCGACTCTTCATCGTGTTTTTCTGACTGCGGTAAGTGAACAGTATTCCGTTGCCACGGGAAACACGGCCCTGGCGCACAAACAGGAAGTTGGTGCGGGTGGTCAGGGTGTAGTTCGTCAAACTGTTGCACTTCCTCATCATCATCCTCCTGTTGGAGAGCAGCAAGTAGTCCTCTACACATGTGCACACACGGACAAACACACAGAGGATCATGTAACTTCACTTCTTATGGCATGCTGGGAGAAAAGGTACGTTGTGTCCCTTGCAGGTGACCTACTGTCCTTGCAGCTGAGGGAGCTGGACTCCACCCTGAAGACGATGACTTCGTCCAACGGGCGGCCAATTGACAGTGTGCAGAACCTGCTTGAAGCCTTTCTCAGGTCCACTGTGCCTGAGCTCTGCAGAAGGAGCTGTCCACACTCACCTGAGGGCAGGTGGACACATTTGTGTAAGTGTGTCCAGAAAGGACCATTTGCTAAGCAATTCACGTGCATAGGTTTTGTCAGAACTATTTTGTGAATAGGGTCACAGCACTGTAAAAAAAAAAATGCTGGAGACATAGATCGAGAGAGTAGCATGTTGTTTTGCAGAACGTATTTCGTAAGGTGACCAACACATAAACTACAGAATGCGCCAAGAGCAAATAAACATAAAAATACAGGTTTTCTCATTCAGTAGTAAGAACAACTGTTCCTGGAGATGTACCATCCTGTAGGTTTTTATTTCAACTCTAATTTGGCACACCTGATTCTGTTAATTAGCAGCTCAATGAGATCTCTAGCTGTTGAATGAGGTGTGCTTTATTAGGCTTGGAGTGAAAACCTACAGGACGGTAGATATCCAGGAACAGGGTTGAGGACCACTTTACTAAAGGATAGAGAATAGACTGCCCCATTCCACCTAACTGGTTTCAGCTGGCTCTGTCTGTGGGGCCTCAGTGGGGGGAGCTGGGCTCAGTACTGGGGGATGCCATGGCAGCGCGGCAGCTCGGTACCGGGGTATTTGTGGCATCTCAGGAGCTGAAGAGGGTGCCTGTTGCACAGGGCCGGCCGTGACCATTTGGGCCAGCTTGTGCTTGGCCTCCGGGTGCCGGGGCCAGTTTGTGGTGGAGCGGGGTTCGGCGGTGGTATGGGCGGGGCCCCCACAGTCACCCTGGTAGCAGCCCTGGATGGTGATTGGCTTGGGCATGTGCATGCAGAGCAGGGGGCTGAGGGGCCGGGGCTGGAACGGTCCCACACATGACACCGCCCTGGACTGGATCCCATAGCCACAGGACATGGAGCACTGAGAGAGGCGTGGGGTGTGCAGGTCAGTTTGGAGCAAAAAAGCAACATTCGAATTATGTAATATTAGTGACGGAGCCAGAACCTTCTGGACTTTATCTCAGCTGTATGTAAGGGCTCTTTAAATTGCACTGAGAGCAGTGGCTTATATATGCTCCTCTAAACATTATATGGGGAGTGAGTGGTGGGGCCTCACTCAGACAAAGCCCAGGTGGGGCACAGCTGTTTGACAATGTATTTTTTGATAAAATATCCAGCTGTATAACAGGGAATGAAATTCACATTTTTACCTACTGGCCAGAGTGGCTAGTGGATTCTAAAAATCACCATCCATTTTCAACATTTTATCAGCCACATTACATTTTACAATATAACACAATCTGGTTGGTTAACTGCCAAAGTGGCTGTTAGAGCAGAGAATCTACCAGTCACAATCAAACATTTACCACCATTTGGCTGGTGGCTCGTGTTAATTTCATTCCCTGCTATAAATAATAACAATTTTATGCATATAAAATATATATTTAAGAGCCTCGTCATCAAGATGTTTAAAAGTGGAGCATGATGTAATCATTTTGTACATAGATGTTAATATTGAGACTGCTGTTGTGTGGATTTGGTGTGGGTGGTTGTTGGGAGGTGGCTGTATGAGCGAGGGTGGGTGTGGGTGTGGGTGTGGCAGCTCTACCTGACTCCAGTCCTCCGCCTCCCAGCTGAAGGTGCAGGCCTGTACGCGGCATGGCACCGCGGTGGGTGGCCTCTCGGCTGGGGGGCACAGACCCTCTGACACCTTTCTCTCTCTGCCCCCTTGAAACTGGACACAGGACACATTCCGACGGGCGATGCCCTCCCCACAGGACACAGAGCAGGGTCCCGTGCCCAGCGCTCTCCACCTGGGCAGCGTATGGTACCAAATGGTGAGTGATGACATTGGCCCAATGAGGTTTCAGCCCTCACTCATGCTTTTGAGAGGTGTGTGTTTGTGTTTGTGTGTGTGTGTGTGTGTGTGTGCACCCCTGTGCATGTGTTTGTTACCTGGGGGGACAGGCATTGGTGTTGCACGTCACCAGCTCTGCTGGCCTGGGTGCAGTCCTGCACTCTGTGTCACTCACAACCGATTCCCCGCCATCGATGTCCCGTGAGCAGTACAGTACCCTGAGTGCCACGCCCCCTCCACACGTCACACTGCACACCCCCTGCTTGTAGTGCCACCTGATGGGACAATCACACATTTCCTCTTTTTGTAAACAAATTTGCAATCCTGCTTATTTTTATTTCTTCCAATTAGTAGCCTAATGGAATACATTTTATTCATAAACCTGTCACTCATGTCATCCCTTAATTTGGGAGTATGCATAAAGGCATCCTGACCTGTAACAAGTGCTGCCAGCCATTTTACTTCCAATGTACACGGCACTACTTAAAGGCATAGTATTCAGGATTTTTACCTTGAAAATATTTTGAAATAACCATGCTCATTCAAACGACAAGCGGACAGGGTTCATTCAAAAACCAGTCATCCTTGGAATTACTTTTCCTCAATGGCGACAGCTGAAGTTCACCAAGGGAATGAACAGTGACTTGGAGGTGATACATTTTCTGTTGGACCTGTAAGTAATGTTACCTCTGGCTATCCTGCTAGCTATGGGTTGAGAATGGAGGATTTGATTGTAAACACAGGACCACAGCAAGGCTAAAAACCTGCATAGTATGCCTTTAAGCCATGTGTCAGGCCATAAAAGTTAATGTGTAGCTCATGCATATAGCTCTTGCCAGATCAACATGGCCTTTTACTGTCATGCTTTAAAAATATGATTTATAATCCATATATTAGCATTTTATTTTATGTAAAACATTCCTTTCCCTATGTTTTACATCCCATATGTCAGAGTTTTATAGTCAAATGTCAATGCTTTATAGTGAAAATGATAGCTTAACAGGCTCCATCCAATTTCTCAATGCTCCAGGTGAGGCGGACTCACATTGTGGGGCAGGGGGTGGGGTTGCAGGGCTTGGTGTGAGGTTGTGGCTTGCTCGACCCATCGCAGTGGACCTCCAGCATGGCCAGCTGGGACTGGTGATCCACACAGGAGTACCACACTTGCAGCAACCCTGGAGAGCAGACCAGTCAGAACCACACAGGACTCAGATTATTCCAATCCACATTTGACACGGGAGCAATGCAGGCAGAATCTTTTAGAAACCGATCACACTCACCATTCCCACAGCTCTTTGAGCACTGGCCAATCACAGGGCTCCATACGTACACAGGTCCTGCACTGGATCGTGGCATCACACGGTCTGTGATATTGCGTTTAAAAAGGGTCTGTGAGAGAAAGTAAGTAATCAGTCCTGTCAGCACTGCCAGGGTAATTTAATCTGCATCTTGAATACTGTGGTCATTCTGCGGTCTGTACCTTGCCGTTCGTCTCCCATCCGATGGGGCAGACGTCCACCACGCAGGGCACGGTATCGGCCGGCCTGGTAGACTGCGGGCACAGGCTGCTGTCCACTCGAACGTCGGCACCCTTTTCAGTCCGGACACATGACACGGTGTGCCAGGCCTCGCCCCGACCACAAACTGCCAAACATTTGCCAGGCTCCGATACGTGCCATCTGGAACACGGTCATGCGACGGTCACACAACATTAATGTAATGGTCACACTCAGACAACTACAACAACAATGCAAGGATCACAAAATGGTCACATGATAATTACACAAAAGTCTCAAACAAAACAAAAACTCACATTATATTACAGGCCAACTGAGAAGTATCTCTGTTTTTGTAGTGCTTGTCACGCTTCTCAACAAATATGTAATTCCAGGGGCAATGACCGTATGTAAACTACATGAAAATTGTCTGATGTTGGATTGTCTCTGTATGTTGTTGGAACTGGTGCATGCTATTGATTTGCAATTCGTTTTTTACCAGTGGGTGGCACTTACTTATTGTACATTATATTTTAATGCAAGGATATGCAGATTGATTATATTATTAATATTTTTCAAAAGTTAAAAGTAAATTCCGGGACTGGATGTAAAAAGTATTTGGAGAAACAGCATCATTGAGACATACATTGCTGCTCGAACGTTTGTGAACCCTTTAGAATTTTCTGTATATCTGCATAAATTCAATCTAAAATGTGATCACATATTCATCCAAGTCCTAAAACTTGATAAAGTGAACCCAGCTCAACAAAAAACCTTATTATTTATCATTTATGTATTGAGCAAAATTATCCAACATTAAATGCTTTGTTGGCAAAAGTATGTGAACCCTTGGATCATATGAATTTATAAAGTATCATATTTAATATTTGGTTGCATATCCTTTGCATGATGTTACTTCCTGAAGTCTGTGACCCATCAATATTAAAATACTCTCAATATCTTATTTTCAGGTGCTGTTACAAGCGATACTATAACGTCTCTGCATTTGAATGGATCTCTATGGGAATTGGGGGGTGAGACTAGATTCAGCTGTAAATTACACTGGTACAGTATGGAACACATGACTGGCTAAATGGCTGTAAGTCATACAGGGTCTAAGGTATCAAACGAGCGCCAAACCATCACTCTACGGCCAGATATGGAGTAGATGTGGATGGATCACTTTCAGGGTTTTTTCTCCTAACTTTTCTCCCCTATAGGAAAATTTGTCAGGAGAAATAACCCTTGCAGTGATCCATCCACATCTACTCCATATCTGGCCGCAGAGTGATGGTTTGGGGCTTGTTTGATACTTTAGACCCTGGATGACTTACAGCCATTTAACCAGTCATGTGTTCCATACTGTACCAGTGTAATTTACAGCTGAATCTAGTCTGAGAGGTTATAGTATCGCTTGTAACTGTACCTGAAAATAAGATATTGAGTCTTTTAATATTGATGGGTCACAAATATGAAACCAAATATTAAATATGATACTTTAAAAATACATATGATCCAAGGGTTCACATACTTTTGCCAACAAAGCATTTAATGTTGGATCATTTTGCTCAATAAATTAATTATAAAAGAATAATGTTTTTTGTTAAGCTGGGTTCACTTTATCAAGTTTTAGGACTTACATGTAGATCACATTTTAGATCGAATTTATGGGTTCTAAAATTCTAAAGGGTTCACAAACTTTTGAGCAGCACTGTATGTACCTAGCAGGACAGAGCTGGGGGTTGCAGGGCTCTTTTGAACGTGGAGCAGAGTCCTGTGGGCATTGCAGGGCTGACACCTCCTCTGTCACTTCCTCCTGTCTCTGCACACACTGCACCGGTCGCTCCCTCTGCCCTCCTCCACAGGAGGCGCTGCAATGCCCAAACTCCCCAGTCACCCAGCTGAACAACAAACACACACACACACACACACACACACACACACACACACACACACACCACGCCATCAGGTCAGTTCCTGCTTGAGAGATAGTTAGATAAGCACATTCTAACACTTGCCCTTGATACTGCCAGCTAAACTCTTAATTACTTGGCCTTGAATGATGTCTATTGAATTCTGACAATGTACCATGTGACCATTATCTTTACACAATGTCCTATAAATCCTTTGTAAATTGACTGTTGAGGCTGTGCTTATAAAATGATGGAATAATTCATAACCGGACACTAAAAATAGATCAGGGCAGCTGTCACAACTAAGCTTCAGTTATTTATGGTCTCGTTACACAAATCACTCTCAATCAATTAATGTGAATTCCTGCCTATATCATTGATTTGTTCGCAAATATTCTAATAAATATAAATCGTTTAGATAACTAATTTACTTGTATAAATCTTTCACTCAAAAAGCAGTGCCTGTAACACAGTGCTAACCCGATTATAAAATATACGTCTGGTCAACATTAGCAATACATTTATAGCTTGAACGCACATAGAGCAGAGCTCAGACGGACCGTGTGCCTATGGCACAACCCCCATTGGTTAAGGAAATGCTGAATTAGAGAAGCAATGATTAATTTTACTGATGGTGTCACATAAGCCACAGGTGATGAGATGAGAACTGGTGAGGCAGAGGAAGTGGGCAGTACTAGGGCGGGCAGGCGGGAAGGTGACAGGGGGCGGGGAGAACGGCGGGTCGATCGGCTGCTTCACAGAAAGCCTCCTCCAAATGCTCCCGAGTGTCCCTGTCCACACAGAGGGCAGTGGCTTCCTGGATTCCTGAGGGAATGAGATGGAAGAAATAAGTTTCTATGCACAAAACTATGGGCTTATAAATTAGGAAAAGCACACAAACCATCAAAACTACACGGCAAATCTGCTGTTCTGTCTGTACATGGGAGGGACTTTGATTAATGTGTCCACAAGCATTTCAGTGGGAAATACAGCTGGCAGTCAATTTACTCTCAGCCAAAGTGCTGCACTGCTGTTATCTGTAAAGTGTTTTGATTCAAATGTCAAGTGCCCTCTAGTCTCGCGAAGGCCAGACTTAGTGATAAACACAAAGTCTGGTCCATAGACTTGCCTAACGTGGTAAAGAGCCGCCCACTTTGACAAGATGCCACCCTTGATTGACATGCAATATAACCAACCATAGACCGTCTATGGTCGATTCAGAAACAGCGCTACAAGAAGAACAGACCCGCGTGAAACAAATGTGATTTATACAAATGGCAAGGCGATCTCCAGTAAAACAGTCCATCACACCAAAGAAATGCAGTGAACTTCAAAAACTTTCAACTTTTTTTAATCCAGCGTTAAGTTAGTCTTGGTCCGAAACACTCATTGTTCTTGATGGATTTGCAGCATTCGCTAGCTACCAATTAGTTTGCACAACTTGTTTCCCGGCGGACTGATAAAACCTAATGCATAGCGTTGTACCAGAAATACGCGCACACTCTCCTGTGATTGACAGTGCTGCTAGCCAATGAGTGCGGACTGTCAGTTTTCCACAGTAGGCTTTCCAAGCCTATGCATCAGACGCTGCATACAAAGTGCGTCAAAGCGGCTGAGGCTGAGATGAAGTGTCCTCAGTTCAATTTACCTGACCCACAGGTGACAGAGCAGGGTGATGTTTCTGCTGTCCATTCCCCCCTGAGTGCAGTCTCCTTAGCTACGCCCCCAGGCACGTAGAAGGAGTATGAGATGTTCGGATTGGTGAGTTCTCCATATCCCTTTCCGTACTTCCGGTAGACCTGTGCAGACAAAGAGAGCTATAATGTGCATGTACTTACAATAGTGTGTGTGTGTGTGTGTGTGTGTGCAATTGTGTGTACCTATATGGATGCGTGTGTGTGTACCTGTATGTGTGTCTCCTCTAATACAGGCCCAGCCAGCACTAGCTCCTCCCTCTGGGGCAGGCCATCAGATGTGAGGTACAAGCGATAGGTCAGCTGGCCGTCCTCCAGAGGAGAGGGGTGGGTTGTGTTTAAAGCCACACGCCCACCACCAGCCAGCACATACCTGCCCTGGATTAACACCGCTATTGGCACAAAGGCATATATGAATGTACATGCACACACATGCACATTAGAGGGTTCAGTCAGATCACCCACATTCTCTCAGAGTTTCTCCCCACTCACCCAGGTGTGTGAACACAGGCTTAGTGTTTACAATCTTAACACGTGTGGTGTTCAGTGGAAGTGTCAGGAACGTGATGTACTCTGAAAGACGCAAACAGGAAGCAATTCATGACAGTGACCTTCACTCCAGTTGGGAAGCCCAGAAACTTTTTTTGAGGCAGGAACAAACTTTCTGTGTTTACCTCGGGCCTTGCCCTCCATGTATGAGTCAGAGACCATGGTACAGGTGGAGCCATCTCCACCACACAGTCCACACATGTCCTCCTCCTTCCTGGAGAGCAAGTGGCCATCACAGCCGAACAGCTGGTGCGTGCGTGCGTGCGTGCGTGCGTGCGTGCGTGCGTGCGTGCGTGCGTGCGTGCGTGCGTGCGTGCGTGCGTGCGTGTGTGTGTGTGAGAGAGAAAGATAGAGAGAACAAAAATAAGGGTCATCCATCTAGCATCATTTCAAGAGTAACAATCTGTTTTTGTTTTCATGGTCATTACAGATAGAAAAACGTGGTTTATTTCCATGGATTTTTTAGAAGCTTATTCAAACTCATCCTAGAATTACATTCTTCGGGTTCATTATCTCAAGATCATGAGTCACATAACTCAAAACTAGGTGTGAATTTCTACAATATCAACTTTCTCTCGCATTCATTTGATATCTTGTGATTTTAAGGAAACACTGAGGTAATCCTGAGGTAATTATCGGTTATATAAACACGTGTGTGTTACTCTATATTAATTATAGTCAGTGCTACCTGGCACTTCCCCCCCAGACACGTGGTCACCATGCCTGGTGGAGCCGGAGTGTTGGGCTCACAGCGGGTCCCATCGGTGAACTCTGACCCCCGGCTGACCATGAAATGCTCCCCATGGGGGCAGCACATGAGCTTGCATTGTGCGTCTCCTGAAGGGAGAGGGCAAAGGAGTAGTGGGGGGTGGGGGTTTGGGGGTGTGCAGAGGGACAGAGATCAAAGTGATTATCTAAATTGGTGTAGATCCAATGCCATTTCAGCATGCGATTCAGCAGTGCTCCTAGTCCAAGCATCATGTTCCCTCCCCCTACCTGTTCCCCTTACATATGGGAAGTGTCACCTGTGATGAGGCCCACAGCAGGGATCCAAGTGTACAGGGTGGCAGTGTCTGGGGACAGAGAGAGTGGCTGGGGGTCTGTCAGGGAGCACTGTTCCTCCATGAATCTCAGCTGGGTCGTAGTGCAGGGCTGCGTGCCGCACACAGAGAGGGACAGACATCAGACAGACATACACTACATGGCCGAAAGTATCCAGATATGCCTTGGTCTGGGGCTGTTTTTCAACAGTTTGGGAAAGGCCCTTTCCTGTTTCAGCATGACAATGGCCTTATGCAGAAAGCGAGGTCCATACAGAAATGATTTGTCAAGATCGGTGTGGAAAAACTTGACTGGCCTGCACAGACCCTGACCTCGATCCCATCGGACACCTTTGGAATCGATTGGAAAGCTGACTGCAAGCCAGGCAGCCTAATCACCCAAAATCAGAGCCCGACCTCACTAATGCTGTTCTAGCTGAATGGCAGCAAATCCCCACAGCAATGTTCCAACATCTAGTAGAAAGCCTTCCCAGGAGAGTGGAGGCTGTTATCGAATCAAAGGGGGGACCAACTCCATATTAATGCCTATGATTTTGGAATTAAATGTTGGATGAGTAGGTTTCCCTATACTTTTGGCCATTATTGTATATACACCGTGCGTGCTTATGTGTGTGCGTGCGTGCATGTATAGATTATATATACCTGTATATTGATAGCTATTTAGTCTGTTAGAGAGGCAGATGCAGAGAGGAGCTTTAACCCTGTAATCCCTTTCTCCCCCCACGTACACCCACACACAACGGAAGAGTTTCCAGCCGCAGTGTCAACATGACCTCTGGAGCCTACCTGCCTGCTACAAAGTTCAGCTTCAGTGTCTCTCCCCTCACACTGTGTCCCTCCAAAGGCAGGTCTGCAATGAGACAGATACAAACGGAGGGTGCTGCTGTTTTATTCTACCTATTTGCACTGGATAAGAATAACTGCTCAACTGATGTCATGTAATCCAATATAATCCAAAAAAAATGAAAACCAGCCCAAATCAGTTTGGCTGATTGAGTGATGCCCTAAAAACAAAAAGAACTTGATACACCCTGTAGCTCCAGATTTGTAGCAAGCTTGTAGTGTGAAATAACAGTTAAGGTATTTGACCTTTTACAAGGCTGCAGGTTTAAATTATGTTTAAATATTGAGGTTTGAATGCTGATGTTGTACCCCCTGAGGAAAGTATGTAAGCAGAATTGCTTAAATATTCAGCCGCAAGGCAATGAATAGTTCAACGTGGTATCAAAGTTTTGACAATGACTATAAGGGGATACATCTAAAACACTTTGTACAGCTATAAAATACATCAGACCTAACATCAAACTGGCCTTTGACTGCATCTATGTCTGTCAAAAGAACAGATTGAACTTTTTTTTTCACATTGTACTAGTTTGAGTGACAAGGCTGGCGTGATTACCGCGGGTTATTACACTGCCTTCTCCGGGAGGTGACTCCCCCACCGCAGGTCCGTGAGCATTGGGAGAACTCAGACCAGCTGGACCATGATCCATGCACCACCATTGGGGAGCTCAGCTGGGAAGGGGACACGCAGCGCCCCTTCAGGCACCACTGAACATTGCAAGACAAAAAAACGTTTAAAGGTTTCTCACAAACAAATTAAATTAAATTCAATAAAATTTTTACAAAGAAGTGTCACAAAGACACTACAGAGAAACAGAGAAAATTTTGGCCAAAAACAGGCCTGAATTCTCAGAAAGCAAACAAGGTAAAAACTCCCCAGTGGGAAGAAGAACACTCAAATGGGTGTCTTTATTTGTGAGGAACAATAACATCAATAAACTGACGGTGACGTACGACTGCGACAGCTTTCTGACCAAACCGTGTGCTCTGTGATTTTGGTTGCCTTCATTGGCAGGTGATACCTTGCTTGGTGCACATTCTGTTCCGTCCAGCAGGGGGATTAGCAGGCGTGTGCAGGAGCTCTGATCGCCTGCGATGATGTGACAGGATAACACGCGACATATGTCCTGCAAGCCGGGGATGAGAAAGGGGATTCTCACATCCATGTCCGAAGCAAAAGCAAGGAAGAACTATCACAAGACGTGCGCGATACTCACCATATCGGCGTGCGTGAAAGAGCAGGCTCTGGCGGTGCTGCCGAAAGCTATCCGGCACTGGTCATCCACCCCGTAGTAGAGCCCTGGCTTCCAGTCCTGCAGGGACCCACCAATCACTGGTAGGTCCTGCACACAGTCTGCTCTGCCTGTGCTGCAACACCACCAAGTGACTGTAAGCGATTGTAATGATTGTAGCCACTCTACTAAGTGATTGTAATGATTGTAATCACTCTGCTAAGTGATTATAATGATTGTCACCACTCTGCTAAGTGTTTTCAAAGACTGTAGCCACTCTGCTAAGTGATTGTAATGATTGTAGACACTCTGCTAAGTGATTGTAATGATTGTAGCCACTCTGCTAAGTGATTGTAATGATTGTAACCACTTTGCTAAGTGATTGTAAGGATCGTAAACCACTCGGCTAAGTGATTGTAATGATTGTAATCACTCTGCTAAGTGATTGTAATGATTGTAATCACCCTGCTGTGTGCTTGTAATGATTGTAGCCACTCTGCTAAGCAATTGTAATGATTGTAGACACTCTGCTAAGTGATTGTAATGATTGTAACCACTTTGCTAAGTGATTGTAAGGATCGTAAACCACTCGGCTAAGTGATTGTAATGATTGTAATCACTCTGCTAAGTGATTGTAATGATTGTAATCACCCTGCTGTGTGATTGTAATGATTGTAGCCACTGCTAAGCGATTGTAATGATTGTGACACTCTGCTAAGTGATTGTAATGATTGTAGCCACTCTGCTAAGCGATTGTAATGATTGTAGACACTCTGCTAAGTGATTGTAATGATTGTAGACACTCTGCTAAGTGATTGTAATGATTGTAACCACTCTGCTAAGCGATTGTAATGATTGTAGACACTGCTAAGTGATTGTAATGATTGTAACCACTTTGCTAAGTGATTGTAAGGATCGTAAACCACTCGGCTAAGTGATTGTAATGATAGTAATCGCCCTGCTGTGTGATTGTAATGATTGTAGCCACTCTGCTAAGCGATTGTAATGATTGTAGCCACTCTGCTAAGTGATTGTAATGATTGTAGCCACTCTGCTAAGCGATTGTAATGATTGTAGACACTCTGCTAAGTGATTGTAATGATTGTAACCACTCTGCTAAGCGATTGTAATGATTGTAGACACTCTGCTAAGTGATTGTAATGATTGTAACCACTCTGCTAAGCGATTGTAAGGATCGTAAACCACTCGGCTAAGTGATTGTAATGATTGTAATCACTCTGCTAAGTGATTGTAATGATTGTAATCACTCTGCTAAGTGATTGTAATGATTGTAATCACCCTGCTGTGTGGTTGTAATGATTGTAGCCACTCTGCTAAGCGATTGTAATGATTGTAGACACTGCTAAGTGATTGTAATGATTGTAGACACTCTGCTAAGTGATTGTAATGATTGTAATCACTCTGCTAAGCGATTGTAATGATTGTAGACACTCTGCTAAGCAATTGTAATGATTGTAGCCACTCTGCTAAGAGATTCTAATGACTGTTAAGATGAAAATCTGGTCAGCTGGGTTTGCTTTGTTTAGTCTTTTCTGTATTAGTTTGTTATTTTACCTGTGAGAGGGAAGAGCAGATATTTTTGTTTTTTTGTTTTGTGTCTGTGGGGGTGTGCCCTCTCTCTGTGGCATTCCCAATGATAACCCTGAATTTCCGCATCTCCCTCCCAGGGGTGTCGCCTGGCATGTGGCAATCAATTAAACGATGAGTAACAACAAAAAACTGAAGACCGTGCGGCCAGAGTTGAAAAACCCAGGGTTCAGAAAGTAAAAGTCCTGTCATGTGTTTCTTTTGCCCATGAACTCAGCCAGCTGATTTCACTAATTGGTTCTACCTCCTCTCTGAAGAATTGTGCTAATTAGCAAATCCAGGTGATCGGGACACATACTGTAACTTTCTGAACCTGGATTTTCCACCTCTGAGGGGACCCCAAGGCTACAGTGTAGTCATATTATCTTCACAGCGACATGCCGAAAGACACCTGAAGAAGTGCTGGAGCTGGTTGCGGCTGCACTGTGACCAGGTCAGGTCCACACTGTTGTAGCCGCCATCAGACGCCATCATGAACCCACTGCTGCTGCAGCTATTTCCAGTGCCATCATGATTAATGCCAAAGCTGCCAGGAAAGTTTAACTTTTTTAAGCAGTTTTAGATTTTTACTCTTCCAGTTTTTACTCATTTACTCAAACATTATTAAAAGCATTGAGGGGACTACAAAAATAAAATGTGTCGAGACTGTTAAGTTACAGTAGATGCACTAATGATGTTGATGACCAAATGTATAGTCCCCAACCAGCAAGGTAAAGTTGTCCTGCAAAACTTGTCTTTCACAACCTTGTGAACTCAATTTTCAAAAATATCAGGAATACTGGATAGTCAAGACTTGAATAAGTCAAGCCAAGGCCTGCCAATAAGAGGCGTCTTTCAGGTGCTTTTTTGTTAGTCATTTTTCATTCAAGTTTTAGGCTCTCTCCTTACCTGTGCCCTATCTCATGTGCAATGGTAATGCCAAGATCAAAGCCTGTGTCCTCGGTGATCACGCAACTCCATTGGCTGGAGCAGGCCCCGCCCAGTTGTGCTACACCTCTCACCTGCTTGTTCCTGTCAGGTAGCTCTAGGTCAAACCTACAGGCCACAAAAAAACAACATTACATCAGGAAGAGAATCACCCAGTGAAAATCACCCTGTGATGGGACCTGTTTATATACGATTCCCCTAAACAGGTCTGGTACGGTTTACTGGCATGTGCAGAAATGTAGTGATAGTGTCAATGTGTTCAAGCCCTACCGTGTAATGTAGAGCAGGAGATCAGTGTGTAGGGGGTCCGTGTCATTAAGGGGGTTGACCCTGTGACCCCACGTGCACACGCTCATCAGGGAGGAGGTGATGTTTTCTGAGATCTGAATTTCTGGCTGAAACAGAAAGCAGGGCATCCAGAACAGTCAAGAGGCTCCCGAAATCTTGCAGCACGAGATAGCACAGGCTTCCCCTTGGGCCTGGAGCGGTCATCTATCCGTCTTACCTCTGACTCAGTGAGGATGATCATGCGGACCAGGTGCACCCTCAGGTTGGCCCCCAAAGTCACGTCCCTCAGCAGCTCGGACGCCTAAAGAGACAGCTCACGTCAACGTACAGGACATTGTCACGGGTCAAAGGTCGCAGGTTACAGCTCGCACTCACAATGTTGAGGTTAGTCAGGATGTATCTCTCTGTGTCCTGCTTGTGTATCTTCTGTACATCTGGGCCGACAACCACCAGCAGCTCCAGGTGAGTAACCTCGGGTACCGCAGCGGCCCTCAGCACCCGCCTGGGGCCAGCAGAGAGGTGCGGACGGGGAGACGCTGTGACAGAAGAGGAGAGGAGATGAAAGGCAGGAAAGTAAAGAGGAGAGAGGTGTGAAAAATCAGCCAACTATGACACGAAATACGTGCTCTTGACATTTCTGGCAAACAATACTCTCAGTGCTTAATTTGTAACAGATCCTGCCATAACAGGACCCGGGACCTCTCAGTTTTGGACCGCCTAACAGCGTCTGCCTACATGTAAATTTGCATCCATGCAATGCGTTCTTGATAGACGGTGGCGCCCCCAGTGCACAATCGCCTGCACGCCCCACCCCCGCTTTGGCACAGTTTTTAAATTGTATTCCAGGACCTCTGAAACGCTTCAGTCACCTCCCTCACACAGGCAGTTTTGTTCTGACGCCTCCTGATTTACAAATTAAGCGCTGAATACTATCCAACTTTTCGTCTTGTTCTGTAATAGAAATATTTAGCAATTCCTAGCAAGACATCAACAAGTGAATACATGATAATTGTTTTCTGATTATTCTGCACAATTACTGGAATAATGAGAAAACAATTATGTGTGCTTATGAAAAAGCTATTAAATAAATATCAAGTATGTAAATGAACATATACAACAGCTGAATGCTTGCTTGCATGCCTGTTGAATAAGCTAATAGGAAATTTGATTGGTTCCTAAAAGAGCAGCACCTTAATGACCATAATGAAAATTATTTAAAACCTATAATTTGCACTTGTCAGGTGAACCTATAAATAACCCTGCGTTAACATATCTGGAAAATTTGTCTTGGTCAGACAATGGCAGTTATGCTAAATGGGGTCTTGATCTTACATACTTAATGCCTGAATGTACATGAATTTGCATTCTTTAGCTACGCCATGTCCCTGTTTGTCCAAAGGCACTCACAGAGAAGAGGGCGTGGCAGGGTGTCCATGGGAAGGTACTGATAGAACACAAGGTGCGGTGTTGCCAGACTGTCAGCGCTGGCGGAAGCCCTGGAGGTTAGGTGCTCATGCCTGCGTAGCACCGGCTGAAGGCGGAGTCTTCTGTTTCCCTCCAGCACCATGCCTTGCTGAGAAAAAATTATTTTCTCATTTTTAACCCTGGCTCTTGTCCTGATTTTGAATTTTGAATTATACTTGTGCATCCCTCTTATCTCCTGGAATGTTACTATGTATTTAGAGATTTTAGAAGACTTCACTGAGATAAAGTCCTCCTGAATTAGAATACTTGCAATAGGATGCAGTCCTGCCTGCTGAAACTCTCTCTCTCTGGGAGACACAGAAGCTTATTATGTGCAGCACTGCCATGTATAGTCCAGACACCACACTGACACAGTGAGGGTATGATACTGTGGGGTATGCATCACTACACTGGGACAGTGTTTTTACAGGATGAGCCACCCAGCAGCCCCACAAATAGTCTTTCATTTGGACTCGCTATGTGAACAGATTGCACCTGCACCCTACTGTGACAAAGTGTGATGATTAGAACCCAATGCATGACAAAGTGAGTGGGAGAGAGGCTGTTTGCGAGGCAGGATGATGGATGGGGTCTGCATTCGCTGGACAGATGTGCTGTGAAGGAGGAGTGGATGATCTCAAGGGAAAATAGTAAATGAGATGAAACTAGCTGTCTTTGTTGATGTGAATTGCGGCAGGGTACATTACAAAAAAATATAAAGTATAAAGAGGGAGGGGGAAAAAAACGAAAGAAATGTATAGAGGGGGAGAAAGGGACAGACAGAGCGGGAACCAGGGAGACAGAGAAAAGGAGAAAATATAATGGAGGGAGCTAAGATGAAGAGGTCAAGAAGAAGAGGGTGAAAGAGAGAAAGTGATGCAGTGTATATAGGATGGCGAACAGAAATCTGCGCTGCTCTCCATCACACAGTAGATGCGGTTCCGCTCACCAGTGTCGCTCCACAGAGAGAGAGCAGGCCCCTGACATGGCGCGGATGAAGAACGTCAGGCTGTTCGCAGCAGATTTCTGGGGTCCTCCTCACCACACTCACGGAGGAGTTCAGACGCCTCTCCACCAACGAGATGCAGGATGAAGGCTGGCTGTCCTGCTTCTGCCCCAGCACATAGCGCCTCCCCTGGGCCTGGAAGACACACTGCTTTGGGCTGGTGGTGCAGCTGACCCACGTAACCTGAAACTCCGGTACTGGAGGACAGAAAGATTTGCTCTTCTTTTGGAGTCGCATTATTATTATTATTATTATTATTAAAACAATATATCTTCTCAGCAGAAGCTCTTATCAATAGCAACTTCCATATCCTATATATTTTTAATACAACTGGGTACATACTGAAGCCACAGAGGTCGATTGCCTTTTACTTAAGAAAACAATGACAGTACCTCAGCTGGAATTTGAACCTCTGAGTTACAAAATACAAGACCAGTACTAAGTTACAAGACACGTTCTCTAACCATTACTGCAGCTTGCAGTGAGTATAGTCTGTCAGAAAATATGGAGCTGACTCACAAAGCCTTCCTCAGCCTTGGATTTCCACATACCTGAGTCTGTCGATGTGGAGCCAAAATAAAACAACACATCTTGCTGGTCCAAAGACTGTAGAAACCACTAAAAAAAGAAAAGAGGTAATGTTTAAGTCTGCGAGTGGCTCTACAATAAGTTGAACCATCGCCTTCTCTCCTGTAAACACAAAGTCCTGTAGATGTGATAAGTATGTAAAACGAGCTGAGTGAGTAAAAATGAAAAGGTAAACATTCTGAAGTGCCATTCTCCAAAAACTCTTCTTTATCTCTCAAAAATGTATATTTAAAAATAAATATCCTTTTTTATTACTAAAAATACCAACTGTTCTCTCCTACATATCTCTACTATTCTTTTCAAGAGAGAAGATAGAGAGAAAAGAGAAAACAGCAGAAGTTGAAGAGGTCAATGTACTTTACAGATGCCACGGTCATCAGTCACGAACTGAACTGCCTTTCCTATAGCTGACGCGGCAGCCAGCTGTGTTTTTCTCTCTTACCTTTTCTAATGGAGATCTCATCAGTGCTGTAGAACCTGGCAGGACTGCCGCCAAGAAGAGAAGTACGGCGGTTGCCATGTCTGTCCCACGACCTATGGCGTGGTGTGATTTGGTAGAGCTGTACAAAAACACAGGCAAAAACGTCTCTGCTGATCGTATCGGTACCAGTCTTGGCAGGAGACCTGCAAACACATTGATCAAAAGCCAAAAACCAAACTCTACAGACTGATAAGAGAAAAGGTTCCCTTGTGGGAGGAACACTTATGATACCGTTTTGCGATTGGCAGGGATGCGATTGATTGTGGGCGTTCTATTGGTAACTGTCCACACAGAAGGCGGAACAACCATACACACAAAACCAAGAGCACTGGCTGGGCCCTGTAGTTGCAGGTTTGAGGCTGGACACAATTGTCCTCGTTCCACCAGAAGCAAAGTCAGCCAAGGTTCCTCTGGTCACTATAACTTCCAATACTCCAAGCATGCACTGACAACAAGTTGTCCTCAGTGAACCATTAGCCTCTCTTTCTTAATATATGTATCTTGTGTTATTATATACAATATACTATAGAGTGTAAAACAATCACTGGCCATCAGGAAATGTGGCATCCTTCACAAGCTGTGCTGCAGGTGCATAACTGCAGATGGCACAACAATAAAAAATATGTGCATTAAGCCAGGGGTGTGTATTCCAAGAGTATACACGTGATTGGTTCGGTCATAGTAATTAATAATGAACTAAAAACATCAGTTCAGCGCTGACATTCCAGCATCAAAAATCTCAGGACTGTCAGGATAGTCGTATAAAATAGCAATTTGTTCTTTGTAGAACAATTTAAAGTCTGTTCACAATGTCATATAATAATGTTTTTGTAATGCATCTTATTTCTTACATACCTGATGTATTTCCATGTGTGAATCAGTGCAAGTTTAACAATACATTAGCATCGATACTGCAGGAAGCAAGGAAAGAAGAGAGATAATTATTTATGAGGTCATGCTCATATAAATCATATAAATAAACACACGTTTATGGGTGGTAGCCACAGTCAATTACAAATAAGCTGTTAAGGATATATGTGTATTAAACACATTTACACATGAATTCGTTTCTATCAAAATTTTAAAATGTATTCTGGTTATTAGTATATATATTAGGATTAATTTTAGAGAACACCACTAGAGGGCAGTCGATTCTCAACATTTGTTGAGAGCCTCACTTATGCCACTCCTGCGTGTAATCCACAGTTCGGTTCATTTTCCTACAGTTCAGCAGTTGATCGACGAAATTTGACAAGAGAAGAGGAGTCGGTAAAGTCAGAGATTTTATGGCTTTGGTAAAGTTAAGTAGGTGTAGGTGCAGTAGCCTACGCCGAATGCGCAGCGTTTCTCTGCTGGATCATGAAGATAAACACGGACTCACCCCGTTTCACTAAGTACTTCTCTTTGAACTTCTAAGTTACCTGATTCAAAGCCTAAACTCATTAAATTTGCATTCGACTTAATTATATTGGCCTTTCAGTCAGTGTTTGATTGTTTACAAAGGGACAGAGGATCTAAACGGCTAATTCAGTGTAATATGGGGCGCGATTTTCTTGTTTCGCTTAAAATAGCGTTGGTCGTTACAGTAAAGTAGCCTATGGACATCTGCATTATGTTAATAATATAACTCATGTTTTATAGATGGTTTGATTGCGACGCTTTACTGTAACAAGGCCTATTTAACTGTAAGCCTACATTGTTCCAAATGTCAGTGAGAACCTGGTTGAACATGAGTTCATATCAATGTAGTGAAAACTGAAAAATCTTATCGTTGAAAATAGTGCAGGAATCGCTCAGTATGTTAAAATGCTTGCCACAGACACAGACTAAGCCCTATAAATGAGGGCACAAATTATTAAAGAGCAAAATCCAACTGGGAACCCAGACCGGAAGAAATCCCTAAAGAGATTGCACAAATTATTAAAAAGGACAACACACTGATTAAGGCACTGAACCCGCAAACCCACAAAGACCAAACCAACCTCAGCAGAGGTGAGAGCCAAGCGCTACTACAGCTGGCTAACAACAGATCATTATTAAACCAGCAGATAAGGGAAGTGCTATAGTTATTATGAATAGAACACAATACACAGGAAGTCTATAGACAACTTCACAACATTTCACATTACAGAAAATTAGATGGTCCCATATACCCAGAAAATACATGCCATCATACAGACACTAGTAGAAAACAAATACATCACTAAAAAACAAAGTTTTTACCTGAGGGGAGAGGACAACCTGAGACCTAGGATTTTTTACCTCCCTAAAATACACAAGCCACCAGAATCTTGGAGCATACCATATGAGGTCCCAGCAGCGAGGCCTATTATTTCAGACTGCAACAGCGAATTCTATAGGATAGCTGAATACTTAGATTTTTTTCTCAATCCACTGTCCACAAAACACAAAAGCTACATCAGACACACATGATTAAACAAAAAAAAAAAAAAAAAAAAAAAACCAGAAAAAAACTATCTGTGTTCCATAGACGTAGTAGAGTCTATACAACATAAACAACAGCAGCGGATTAACAGCGCGGTAAAAAAAAAAAAGAAAAAAAAGTACGGACACAATCAATCGACTGGACTCCTCCCCCCAACCTGGATGGATAAGCCTCACCAAGAATGACTTTGAATTCAATAAAGAATTCTTCTTACAGACCAGCGGCACATCTATGGGCAAACAATTTGCACTGGCTTATGCCAACATTTACATGGCGCATTGGGAGGAGACAGTTTTTGAAAAATGTCCCAAACTTCCCACTAATTATTTTAGGTATTTAGATGACATTTGGGGAACATGGACACATAGCTCAGAAGATTTCAAACACTTCATACGGATCCTCAACACGCACCACACATCTATCACAATTAAACACACCACACGCTATGAACATATAGATTTTTTGGACACTACCACATACAAGGGGCCCTCATTTTCCCAAACACACACATTAGACACTAAAGTCTTTTTTTTAAAAACAGACACACATGCACTCTTACACAAAAACAGTCTCCACCCGAAACATACATTCAGAGGTTTGATTAAATCTGAATTGCTAAGGTTCAACAGAATCTGCACACAAATTACAGACTTTGAGGAGGCTACCAAGACCCTCTTCAATGCATTAAAACCAAGGGGGTATTCCAGATAGTTTCTCAGACAGATTCGGAAAACCTTCTTGGCTACAAAATAACAGGACACTAGAAAAATCATTCCGCTTATCACCACCTACTCGACATTCATCCAAATAGCGAATGGAAAAAGTAAACGGAACCTGGCCAGGATTCTGCAAAACACAGACCTGCTCCAAGAATACAAAATCATTTTGGCCTACAAAAGAAACAAAAACCTTAAAAATCATCTGGTAAGTAGTAAACTACTGGAAATCAACATTTTACCCACACAAGGCCCGATATTTTACAAACAGGCCACTACAGGGAAAAACAACACTACAAACACAACATACCTTATTAAACAAACACTCACTGCTAACACATATAACTGCATATATGTCATAAAGTGCACACACTGTGACATAATATATGTAGGAGAAACAGGAAATACAATTAAGACCAGATTGGCACAACACATATATAACATAAAAAATCATAGAAAAACAGACACACACATAGTGGCTCATTTCCTACACCGTGGACTTGAAGCAGTAGAAATATCAGGCCTGCATTCTAACATTAACTGGACACAGGAGGACAGACGTAGGACAGAAAGACATTGGATTCGAAAACTCAACACCATATTCCCAGGAGGATTAAACAAATGCTGGTAAAAACCTCAACACAAGAGGGACCAAATTCTTCCTACTTAAAGGCTGCAGTACACTGAATGGCCAGTGCAAACTTTTCTTTCCCAAGGGTCCCTCATAAGGGGTAACTTGGGAAATAAAGATTTTTTCTAAACCTATAAGTTAGCTGAGTCTTCATGTTATGACTAGCGGTCTGCAGCAGCACAAAGCCTTTTGTTTTGTCCTGCCTGTAAGGTAGGCTTCAGTACCAGTAAGCCTGAGATCCTGAGCTTGGGGTGTACACCCTACTCTCTAGTAGTTACTTTCTAGTAGTTCATAGTTCAGCTGCAGTACTCTCTGTGAGGGTGCAGGTGGCATTGCAGTTGCATGAGAGCTCAGTACATTTATTTATTTATTTTTTATTTAAAGCCTGCCTTTATTTAATCAGGTAGTTCAACTGAGGGCTCAAATCTAATTTTCAGTTACAACCAGGGGAATTAAAGTGGGTAGGGAACACAAGAGATTGTGTAGCCAAAAATATGTAGGGGGGAAATTGGGTGGGCAGAAGTAGAGAGCCGGTTTTGACCAGTACAACAGCATTAATATCCCTCCTCTTTCAAAAAAGTCCAATGAGACCTTTTGTTAGTACATTAAGTCAGGACCTTGCTTTAACATCGCATCCAAAGGACGCCACCTTCTAGTGCAGGTTGCCCCCTTCACTTAACCTGTCACTCAGTACACAGCCATGCTGCTAAGGAGCGAGCAATGACTAAAAGTGTTTAAAAATAGCCCTTGTGAACGCGTTAATTGGTTGCATAAATACCTAATGATTTGGTTGGGCTTAATGTGATTGGACTCCCCCAATTTCTTTACACGTGAGCATCATTCCGTGATGTGCCTGACAAAGACCACGTTGTTGTAATCTTGTGTGGGGAATAGGAAAAGGAATAGCGGTGTAGTGGTGTTCTTTTCTGATTTTGTGCTATTAGTCTTTTTACCGAGCACCTGCACAAACTTGTGGATGTGCGTATACCCCTGAAACAGCATTGTCAGTATCCTTTCACAGGGTTTCTGTAGCTGCTCCAAATTTGATGTTAGACCCTGCTGAGCAGCAGGTCCTCTGCCGAGGCACACTCTTTTCCCATCTCCATCTCTTTTCATGTTGTCTGCAGCTTTATTTGCAACTCCACTCAAAATGAATAGTTTTGATGAGTCATCATCTGATCTCTTTAAATTCTACATGTTTTCTGCACTGTGATTCAATGTCAGATACGGGTAGCGGTGTTGTAAACCTGACAAATCCTCACCTTTTCAGTTTAGACTTACAGTTATAGTGGAATTCTCTTTTTTCACAGCGTTGTGAGATCTGTGATGGTCACATCACCCCCTTTGCGCTTCAGTCGACCTGATTCGTTCCGTTCGGTCTTTAGTTCAGTAAGCTAATCGTATATCTTGCGTGGGTGGGCGTCAAAGACCAAGCTTTGAAACCCACGGAAAAATCTACCCCTGTAACATGTACATACTTTCCACTCTACTCGGGGGCTGCGGTTCACTGGTCTACTGTTGTTTTGAAGTGAAACAGTGCTGCACAAGAGATTTGATTAGCCTGCTGAGCCAAAGACCAATGGTCCCTAACAAAGGGAACTAATGGAACTCTCATTGCTTCTCGAGGGCTGACGTCACATTATTTAGTGGACATTTACATGATAACCCCCCCCTCTGAAATCTGCTACACCTTCATTTTTATGTTATACGGGAGGCATCCACCTGAATTGCAGTGTTGGCTATGTGTGACTTGTGGCTGGCTTCATCAAGACCATATCTTGACACAGGTGCGAGAATGATTGCATACATTACACGCGGAGTAATACAGTTTGCTTTCATTTCAGTAGTAGCTACTACTGTATCTTTGGCAAATTTGCTTATAACATATGATCCAGAAATTAGACGAGGTATAAAAATGTATGAAGGGTGTAGGAAACGTATCTTTCACTGTGCCGGCTGAAGGGGACTCTTTTCTTCATCCTCACAGACCAAAGTGGGCCAGACCTTCATCAAGCACATCCGGTCAAGGACAAGAAGGTCGCCGTGGTTATGTTGCCACTGCAGTTATGTTGCCACTGTAAGCCAGGGTCTCTCAGCCTCCATCAGCTTCCAGTCTTCCTTGGCCTTCCTAGAATTAGGTCTAATAGTCTCCTTCAGTGCCTCTGTCACAAGCCACACCTGTCAGATTGTATGGGATCTGCAGTGCTGAAATACAATGAGCTTCTGTGTGTTAACACCTTGGTTTGCTCAATGTGGTTTATAACTCTTTGCTGTCCGTGTGTTTGTGTGTGTATGACCGTGTGTGAATATTATCTCATTTTCTAATTAGTATCAGTCATGTAGTCATTTCCCTCTGCATTTAAATGGCTGAACAGTTACTGTGTCCAAACAAAAGAACCATTTCACTAAATGCCAGATGGCCTGAGGGGTGGGGCACCTCACCTGACTTGAGAAGCCTCACTCTCCCAGCACTTGCTGATGGTGCAGCTGAGCTGTCGTTCTGGATTGTTCCCCATTTTATGATCAGCTCTCTCCCAATTAACCATATAATGTATGTGTTTAAAATGTTTTAAATTAATATGTAATCCAGTCTGGAAAGTATCTGAAATGTATTCTGACTCCATTCTATTACCAGTGGGGTATTTGATAAGAGGAATTCAGTCCAGTTCTAATGATGACAAAACCTGCCGCCCATTTGGGCCTCTTCTGGTGTAAATTGTCATGCGCCACCTTCTTTGTTTGGACTGTAAGCCTGTCTTCCGTTGGTCATGTTGCAGTAAGTTGATATAAATTTGACTCGCCAGACATGGTTGTCTGTACCATGCATGAGTCATTAAGATGTTTACAGGAGCCTGCACAGGGAAAGTAAGCTAACTGTCTAGTGAGCTTCAGGTTTGTAATAGTTGATCATAAATATAATAATAAGTATGAATGAATTGCCCTAGGAAAGATTCTGTTCTAGAGAAGTAATATAAACTTTTTTTTTCGCTGTACATATTCGCTGAGTAACAGTTTACTATTCGCTCGGGAATCCGTTTTTTTAACATTGTTTGGCGGTGTCAGCATAATTTACTTTCTGCAATCTGGTTGCTAATTGAAAAACCTACTGATTTGAAGTTTGAACCAAATTAATATATTATGAAAGGCAGAGAGTCATTTAATGGAACGGACAATAAATAAAAATGAGTACCATCAATCTTTGTCATGCCACAAATTCCTTTCCAAATATACACAATGAATAATGTCATACTGTCATGCAGGCTAATGGAGTCATAAAAAAAATATGTGGAGCCAGCCGTTTAAAAGATTAAAAAAATAACATTTTTGTAGATAGCAGTTTTTGTTCCATCCAAATATGGAAATAGAACATCTAAAAAGCCTGATGGATGCATCTGAATTCTTCATTAGGTAATGGATTAAAAGGTCTAACTAGGTCACCTCATTGTGTTCCCAGCTTTATTTTCAATGATAAGCTTTATTTAGTAGTGAGTGCTGAAAACATACTTTGTCATTGTTATGTATTCATGGACCCAACTCTCCTCCACACACCCATTTAACTTATTTTTTTTAATTTATGTAATATATACTATGTCCGCATATGTTTATAATGGTTGAGCATGATTTACAAGAATCACATAGTTTGTGTGAGCATTTCGCTGCCTAGTATGAATATACCTGAGGTAGTCATGTGTCTGTGTGTTAGGTGGGCTGGCCACTGAGTATATCTTACACCAGTCAGTATGGTAGGTGTAGTCATTTTATAAATGTGTTTTAATCATTTTTGTTGTTTTGCAACACTGATAATACTGAAGTTAGTATTATCAGTGTTAGTATAGCACCCAGACTATTGGCCATATCGCTTGTAAGCTATCAATGATTATAGGGTCTGGATATGGTAATAATAAAGGGGTCTGCCTTTCATTGATTGAAGTTTTGAAGCATAGGTTGAAGATTGAAGCCAAAATGTGTTTTTATTGCAATACGTTGGTATTGAGAGGCCCTGACCTCATATAGGTCAGCGGTGAGAAGTCTTGACCCCCCCCCAGAACAGTAATGCATAACCTTCCCATTTACAATGGATTTTACTGAGAGCGAAAAAAGCAATAACCGAGTAGGTACTTAGCTATTCTCACTCTCAGGCAACTGTGGCACTATTAATAATAATAATACTAATAAATAAATACTGGTTATTTTGTATGCATATCTGGTAGTTACACCCTTGCCTCACCCCTCCCCTGTGATGTGGAGGCCAGCTCAGAGAGCCTGGGCCCCTGAGGCCCTTTAATGAATCCCAGCAGCCCTGCACAGGGACCAGAGAGTGCCTGGTGGGAGAGCGAGGTGGGAAAGCAAAGCTCTGCTTCATCTTAGCGTCATCAGAGGATTATTTCATTATGGGCGTCTGATCCTTTTTTTCCCCCAATTTCTATGGACAATTTTCCATGGCTGCAAATTATGATTATGATTTCACAAAAATGAAATGCGCAGACTTGTATAGATGTAAAAGAAACAGATTCTCATCCCTTTTCCTATTATCTTTCCCCCGTGCTATTTTAGATACAGAGTGCTTCTGTTGGAAATTGTGCTGTTTTTTTTTAGGGGGGAGATGGACAGGGTGCGGAGCGTATTTCTCACCCTACTACTATTGGCAAAATCATTTTCAGAGAAATTCGACAACAGTACAAAGATGTGATTCTATATTGAGCTCGGTGTGTTCAGTGCCAGATGAGATACCATATATGCGATGGACAGTATCACGGTATGGTATTATGCCGTCAAAACTCCCCATGCATTTCTGAAGATGTTTTGTTGCAGGGACATTTAAAAGGTGTCAAAGGCTCAAGGTCAAGCGTTAAGTTTAGCATTTTCCAGTTTTGAATGTCCCTGCGTGTGGCTCATGTAATAGCTGGTTAGAAATGGCGGTGACTACTGGCTTTCTTCAGAGAAGTTTCCATTTGCTCAGGCGTTCTGCACCTGTTTCTGTGGGCTGTAGAGTACTCTTATTATGACCCATTTCTCACCGTTTCCCATCGAACAATGTGCCTGTCACTCCTCTAATGATGCAGCGTAATTGCAAGGAGAGGAAGATCGTTTCTTGTGATCTGTGAAGATGCGGAGCCCTTTTTTCCAGATGCTCTTCTAATTAAAGTGAAAAGTTGGCGATTACACAAGAACAGAGAAACACAACACATTAATTGAACTGTTTGCTGATAATAGACGCTCTATTGTCTCTCTTTCTCTTTCTCGCTCAGCTAAGCTTTGCCGCTCATCCTTGCCTAATAAAAGGACACTGACTGGTGATATCTATAAACCTGGGATTCAGCCCCCATCTGCGGTGAGTCTGCTCATATCTGCCTGTTGTCAGGGTAAATTAATAGCCAGAAAAAAGGTATTATACCAACAAGTCGGCAATATAAAAACCTGCTGCAGGAGAATTGAGATAAGTGCTGTCAGGAACTAAAAGCCTCTTCCCATCTCAGATTCCAGAGAGGTTATTTATTTATTTATTTATTTATTCTGCCATCTTTATTGAATATAGACATTTTCACCCTGTATGCACATCATAAACTTGAATTCCTCCCCAGCCAGGGCAACATTGGCCTAGCTTTATCGAGGCTTGTCACAGAGAGAGGACAAAATAGCAGGGAACTGGGAGCTTAGCTGTCTGGACCATTGTCAATTCTAAAACGTTTTACCTACGTTCCTGTGTTTCCAGGAAGAGCAGGCGGTCTGGCATCGCTCTCTCGTGAGCGTACTATGGTTTGTCTCATGATAATAAATGCGTCCAGGTAACTAGCTGTGAGGATGTCAAACAACGGATGTAAAGGGTGCCCTGGGCCAGCGCATCGAGCTGAACCCCGTCAGGTGCGCTGCAGCGTTCAGTAGTCAGCAGCACCCTGTAAATCCTTATCACAGGTCGCTATGTTTCTCATTGTTGCATCGGTCTTTCATTGGACAGCTTCACCCTAGAGATCCTTTCAGCCTGTGTGGGACACTCCTTAAAATGTGACAGATCTTTCTGTAGTTTATAGAGGGCCCATTTTTCTTGACAGCTTTATTCAATCGGGGTAAGTGCTGGATTCATCTCGCCATACCTTCTCAGACTCCGCAAAGCATCCTTCACACTAATCGATCATCTTCATGAAGCACGTCCAATTTCAACACAAGAAGGATCACTTTTGGTTGCGGTATTCTACAACCATAATTTCGCTTGCTTCACTTTAAAGCTTTGTTCGGTAGGCTAACCAAACATCCTATTTGTCCTTGACTTTTCTTTTATTTGGTGCCAAAAATATCCGTCCAAGCGGGATTTCTAAATTCCTAAAATGTCCCGTTAGATTTGGCTCCTTCCATATACTGTAAATAAACAAATAGCTTAGTATTATGTTCATAACTCCTGACCACCAGGATTCCAATATATGGTCAACCTCTGTTAGGAGAAGAAAGCTTCAGTCAAGATATTGTGTTCATGACCAGAAAACTTATCAGTGGTCTTTATGCCTTCTATGTCTCAGAACAAAGTTATCTTCTTTAACACTTATTTTTTTTGTTTCTCTTAGCTGCTTTCACTCCACATTGTCAGTCACGGCATCGTTGTTCATATTCTTCATTCTATTTCATTGTCCATTCTGCAATTGCTTTTTTGTATTACAGTGTACTCTGTGACAATTTATTCATTGCGATATTGATTTAAACAGCGGCAACTGAATGATTGATGACTTGGATCTATGGGCGATGGACACGATAGCTTAGCTAATGAAGATTCTGAACTCAGCTATGATATTCCACTGTAATAAAGCTACAGTAAATCTTTGTGTTGAGGAAAAAAGAAGCAGTAAAGTGATACAATACAGTTAGAGTACACTGCGGAATACAGTTAGAGTACACTGCGGAATACAGTTGCAGTACACTGCGGAATACAGTTAGAGTACACTGCGGAATACAGTTAGAGTACACTGCGGAATACAGTTCACTGTACACTGCGGAATACAGTTAGAGTACACTGCGGAATACAGTTACAGTACACTGCGGAATACAGTTAGAGTACACTGCGGAATACAGTTAGAGTACACTGCGGAATACAGTTAGAGTACACTGCGGAAGCTCCATATTATGTCCCCCTGCATGACTGTGGATAGTGAGCTGGCATGGGCTCAATGTAGCACTCTGCACTGACTAGATTATCTCTACCTGTTGTGTGAAATGCAAGTGCTGTAAGGCCTCCCAGACACACACACACCCACACACACAACAATCCATGAACAAAGATACACTTTTGCACGGAAACAAATCACAGACTGCATGCATACATTAACACACATGAATGCAGACATGCACACAAACACACCCACGCGCATATTCATCCATTTACAAGCACAAATAAACATTTGCACACTGGCACACATAAATCCACACACAATTGGAGGAGGTGTTAGGGGTAACCTGGCGTAACAAAGATGGTTTCTTGACACAGCTATGCTACCCAGAACTGTCCTTTTGCTTTACCTAATTCTCTCTCTCTTTCCTGATGAGAACTCTCAGAAAGTAATGAGCCTGTGTGTGTTGGACTGTGTGATGATGATATGTTCATATTTCATACTGCTTGTGTAATTTGATTAAGTGCTGTGGGGAATTAGGAGACGAGAGCTGGCCATGTAATCCCTTTTATGAGGAGCTGTACTGGGGCTCAGTGCTCTCTCTCTCTCGCACTCTCTCTCTCTTGCTCACTCTCACTCACTGTTGATCTCTCTCTCTCTCTCTCTCGCTCTCGCTCTCTCTCTCGCTCTCTCGCTTGTGCTCTCTCTCTCAGCTCCCAGCATTCTGGGAGCATGCTTCTGTTTTCCTACCCTGCAGCCAGCAATGATCTTTTGCCTTGTATCTTTCTCTTTCCTTTGCACTGCAGGCAATCGTATGCAGGAAGACTAATCTGGCTCACATATTCCATGCAATCTTTTTATATAGCTAGGTAGTTTGCTGAAGCAATTCGGGGAATTCAGGTTTGGGTCAAATACATTGCTGAAGAGTATAGGGGCACTGTCCCACTCAGGATTGAAACCCACAGCCTCCTGCTCTCACTTCCTTTACCACTCTGTGACACTGCAGCCTACTGTGCACACAACCCCATCTGTGCAACCGTGGTGTTTTTCACTTTACAGCAGCAATATATTCTCACAACAGATGGATTCTGTACTACTGCTTATGATTTCTATTACTATTATGTGCTGAAACACTCTTCTTAGCCTTAAGACAATATTTTTTCTTTCCCCCAATACTTTAAAAGCATTATTTAAAAGCATTTTCTGCAAGCTCTGCCAAAGGAGACACTCTCCTGCCACAATATGTGAAAACACCATCTAGAGACCAATCTTTAACTCTGAAAATTCAGTGAGAGAGAGAGAGAACAAATGCATTCACACTTTACAAGATAAATTACAATCGGTGTTCCCTGAAATGTTTTTATTAAGAGAAAGGAATGCATTTGTAAGATTTGCATACTGACGCCCGTGCTCTATGCATTGGTTACCCTTGGCAACCATAACCATAGCTATCCCTAACACATGGCAGGTGGAATTAAAGTGCTCTAATATATGCTCTAACAATCCGAGTGTTTTTTGAGCACCACCATTGTCTTGTACTTAAAACTATTTACTATAGAAGCACTGTATACTGAGGAGCTTAACCTTTGTGTTCTGCTTACTTATTAGCAGCTGTGAAACTGTTAGCCTGGGTCAAATATAACCAGGACATTGTTGGGATTTTAAAGCAGTACACAAATAAAATGTATGAAAAACTGATAAAAGATATACTGTATATATTCTCTTTATCTCCATTCCTAGCAATATAAACAATATGGTTAATGGTTGCCATTTACCTCTGCTAGAGCACATTTAACAATGAAAGTATCAATCATTTTTTTGTGATAAAGGTGTGATATACAAAATCACTATAATGAAGGCATGGGGGCATAGATAATGTTTATCTCAGAAAGATTTGAATGAAACGAGGTTTTCATGCAGTAGATTGTTGATATTTATCGTTGACATTGAGTTATTTTTCATCTTTATCTCATTATATTCAAATAAACTATTTTGGCTAAAATACCTAAAGCAAATACAGGTGATGAAAAACAAATGGAAAAATGTCATGTCAGGATATGAAGACAACTGTTACACAAAATAGTAACAGTGATACTATTCAAATGTACTTGTGTCTTCAGCTTAAATACTGCATGAGATGTAGAACAATGTCTTGCTGCGTGAATTCTAGTGTGATAGAGGACAATAGCACTAATGTAATAGGACTACACCAGCATGATTGAAGTGTTCTTCTTGGCTTTGTTTTGCCCAGTTGTAATTTAATACCCTTTTGTCTCATATAAGACTCCTGTTAATCTGGCCCAGGAAAAGCTCTACAGACACTGTTCTGTAGAGCATGTTATTATAGCAGACAGCTTCTCACACACCGCTGTCAAACTCAACCTTCTCACCCAATGCTCCATGCCTTTATGTATTTGGTTTGTTAGAAAATATTTTTGGCAGGTTTTTTTTTTTTTTTTCAATTCTGCATCACTGATTAATCTGAAGAGTTATGAATGGTAGCATCTTTTATCTACTGAGACAGATGTTCTCATAAAACATATTTCTTGGCTCTTGATGGTTATTGGTTCTGTTTAACTGAGGCAGTGGTAGTTATTTTCCAATGAGCAGCGTGCTAAGGCTTCTAAGCAGCAAGACTATATTGCTTTTTCTTTTCTGTGATCTTTTTCCAGGCTCTCTAATTTTAGGATAGTGATTGAACTAGTAGAGGTTCTACAGTGCCTCTCAGCTGTCCTCTGTGAGTTTCATTTTTTTATCCATTGCAGTGACGTTGTCTTTATTATTATTTATTTATTGTGCGGTCTTTCTCTTGTCCTTCCTTCTCCTCATCCTCCTCTTTTCTCTGCAAAACCGAGGTGCGATAAAATGTTGCTTGTCGCAGTTGGCAATCTTCGTCACGGGTATTTGAGATCAGGTTGTTCACCTTCCACCTAAAAAATAAATTAATTAAATTTAGGAATTGAGGTAGAAACTGTTTTGAAGTTTGCAGCTTATTTGCCTGATGAGATAGTCAGCGAGAAGGAGTCATAACAAAATGTAGCCACTAACTCGAGGCAGTGCGGAACACAACAGCTTTATTACAGTATAGAGCCACTGACTACATAGCACCCGCACAGAAGGGAGCCTGCAGCCCTGTGCTCTAATTAAATGTCCGCCAGCACCAAGGCCGATCAAGCTGTCTGGAAGCCAGACAATAAGGCGTACGGAGTGTGATTGATTGCTGCTATTTAGTCAACATGACTTTCTGATGACACTCAGCTCAGCGTGCTAATCGGCTGCGCCACACCTCTGACTCAAGCAATGAGAACCCTTATCGCTCAGAAATATCAGACAGGGTCGTAGAAATATAAGCGCCAGAAAATAGACCTATTCACATGCTTTTAAGAGAGGGTTTTGTTCTCTGAGATGATGTGTCCAGGGTTGACTCCCCTCCCCAAGGGATGCAAATGTGTAGAAAATTGGTCCAAGTGGCTCATTTTAAAAACACTCATGGCGGCAGACATACATTAAGGGACAGATTCTGTGTATCCAGGCTGTAGTTTTCACTGGTGGTCAGTGTTCAGTGTGCTGCGTTAGCAGGTTCACTGCGCTGCGTTCGCAGGATTGCAGTTTGCCATGAAGGGGAAAAGCAGAGATCTGACCCCAGCAGTGTCAACAGTGTGCAAATGGATTGGCATTTGGTTCGTGAGGACAGTAGGCTACATTTTGATCCCAAGATTAATCTCTCTGCTGTGTGCACTTACAGTCTCTCCACAGTAGATTTTAGTTGAATTATTGTTGAGGAGCCTTTTTGACAATTCTGTTAGAACAATATGAGGTACTGTTGGGTGGCCCATACCACTGTAGCTCTTCGGACAGGTTCTGCATGTGATTGCCTGTTATTTTATTCTAATGAAATCAGATATTTGCTTTTAGTTGCTTGAGGACAGGTACATTTGTGCTGGCAAAATTTATATTTAAGTAACAAATAACAAATCAAAGCTTTAAAGAAAAAAACACATCAACATCAGAATAGAAATTAAACATAGATGAACAATTTTTTTCATCCCTCAGGTAGAAGGAGCATACTGTGACCCCCCCATCACACCTCTCTCTCTCTCTCTCTCTCTCTCTGTTTGTAAGGCAAGTTATGTGTACTTGTTTTTTTGCACTGTGCTAATGGGCATCGTGGCTTCAATACAGTGGGAGATGAGATGGAGATTTTTCCCTGTATGCTGAAGCCACAGCAGGCCTGACAGTACACTGAGCCACGGTGCAACACCAAGCACAGCACTTTCCTAAAAAAACAAAAACCTTTTCAACATTTAAATAACCCCCACCCCCAATCATATGGACAGAACATTTGATAATTACAGATGACAGAGCTTATGATATTCATATTTTCAACTATGGAAAAATATTGGCTGACAACAAACAAAAATGAAAATGCTCAGTAATTTATTGTTGTCCTTCCCATTGTCTGTGTCAATGCTACCTAAACCCAGTCATAGGGAGATTTCTGCATCTGCTGGTTTCTGCTCCATCTTAAATACAATTTCCCAAGTGAAACAAGAATGGTTTTACATGAAGTCGCTATTTTCAGTGTATACTGAAGCCACATTACGTCTTTATGTGTGGTATATTTATAAAAAATTTTGATAACCTGTCAGATCAGTTCCAATATAACTCATGAGATGTACTCTGTGACTGTTCCCCCCAGAAAGAGGTTGTACTTGCCTGGATGGTTAATTGATTGATTGAGTAATATTGGCAGGCAGAGGTAATTAGGCTGGTATGTTAAATGCAAACATTATGGCCACCTGGTTACTGAATATAGACAGCTGCCAGTGGAACATGAAGGCAAGGCATGCAATAATGAGCCAATCCTGCAACATGTCAAAATCAGTTTAAAGAGGAAAATCACTGAAGAGCTCAAACACATGTTACTGTAATGCCATGTTACCACCTGGAGGGAACCAAATGGCACCATGCACAGCTTCCCGAAGTCTGGGCTGTCCTGCCAGTTCTGCATTAGTGCTTCCAAAAATTTATGAACCTGTTATGTACTTAATGAGCAAATATATTTTCCACCGCGCTTTGTAAAATCGTACAATATTGCATAATGCGTACAAACCCCAATTCCAAAAAAGTTGGGACAGTATGTAAAATGCACATAAAAGCAATGATTTATACATTCTCTTTTACATATATTTAATTGCAAACAGTACTAAGAAAATATATTTAATGTTTTACCTTATCAACTTTATTGTAATATTATTGTAAATATATGCTAATTCCGAATTTGATGCCTGCAACACTTTCCAAAAAAAAAAAAAACACTGGGAAGTTCAAAAAACACCTGTTTGAAACATTCCACAGGTAAACAGGTAATGCTATCATGACTGGGTATAAAAGGATATGCATTTGAATGGATCTATATGGGAATTTGGGGGTGGGACTAGATTAGATCAATAGGAAGATCAATAGGAAAATTAGTCAAGAGAAACAACCCTCAAAGTGATCCATCCATATCTACTGCATATCTGGCAGACCCTTGATGACTTACAGCCATTTAGCCAACCATGGGTTCCATACTATTGCCATGTAATTTACAGCTTAGTCTAGTCCCACCCCCCAATTCAAATGCAGAGAGGTTATAGTATAGTAGCTTGTAAGAGTACCTGAAAATAAGATATCAAGAGTCTTTTGATATCCTTTTATACCCAGTCATGATAGCATCACCTGTTTACCTGTGGAATGTTCTTTTTTGAACATCCCAGTCTTTTTTTTTGCCCCTGTCCAAAAAACGTGTTGCAGGCATCAAATTCTGAATCAAATTCTGAATTTGCGTATATTTACAAAAATCAATAAAGTTGATAAGGTAAAACATTAAATATCTTTTTTTTGTACTGTTTTTGTTTAAATATATGTAACATAGAATTTACAAATCACTGCATTCTGATTTTATGTACATTTTACATGCCATCCCAACTTTTTGGGAATTGGGGTTTGTATGTTCAGATATGTCATTTGCATATTTTGTGCATGATTTTAGTTTACGTATACTGTAACTTCTTCTGCAGTACATTTAAATAATGCAGTATTTCCGGTGTGACTCGTGTCAATCAACGAAAGGTGTCAAATATAGCAAGTTCTCATTGTTTTCACATCTATCTTAGCACCCACCTCAACCCCTCTTATCAGCGGGTCCCAGCCAACAACCTTTGGAAGTTTCTGACCTAAATAAACTGATAATACTGCTGGTATTCCTCCTGAGGGGACACCTGTCTCCTACAACTTCCTCCTGCTGCTGTCGCTGTCCTCAGTGGGCAAGGGAGACATGAAGATGGATGAGGTGCTCAGAGCTCGGCTCTTTGTGGGGTGGGCTACTGGCAAGGGTGTTCCACTGAACTTTAATTTCAGGTTAGTAGATGCATGGGCACCCATTGGTCTTGAGCTGTGACTCCTGGCTTACACAAGATGTGTTTCTTTTGTGGCTTCAGTGTGTTATGTGTTATTAACCCATCTTCATAAGATGGGGGGGTTATGTAAATGTCCTACAGTACTTTGAAAGGGTTCCTCTACACAGAGCAAATATCAAGAAACTTGATAAGGCGTCATAAAGCGGCGTCGTCCTCATGTGTGTGTCGATCTCCGGATGCGCCTGACATTTGCTTTGCGCTGGCTGGCTGAACCCTCCTCCTGGCACTTTAGCCTGCCAGTCTTTCTGACAGCCGTTGGTGGTAATGATGGAGCAGCAGGGAAGCTTGTGTTTTGTCTCTCTGTTGCTATTGAGGGAGACACGCATGTCACCCGTCTCCCTCAGCCACGTCCCCCAAGCGTGGGACAGGACACATTTTCAGCTGTCAGTCAGCACTTTAGCACAAAACATAACAGTCTGGAGGCAGGGGCTTCATCTATCAATCGTTCACGATCACGCCCGTATGTTTCATTATAAACCCTGCATGCACGTTTCAACGCAGCGCTGCGCACCTTATCAAAGCGAAAACTTTCATTAAAATTCCCAACAAGTTCACGCGCACTTTTGGCCCAACATAAAAACAAGAATTTATGTGTAGCTGAATTGTGGCATTGCCACAAAGCATGAAGCAAGGACTTTTTTACTTGGAGGAACAGATGTGTGAATATTCTTTATTGTGTTTTGACTACTTTGGATTGTTTAGAACTTTTCTCAGATTTTGCAGGAAGTTAGCTCTCACATCCTACGTGTACACACTTTCAAGTACGACTAACGGAACTGAGTTATTCATAACACTCAAGTTTGCAGTTGTTGAACATAAATAAATTAACTCAAGATAAAGCAGTGGTTCTCAGAATCGGCCCTGGGGCCCCCCTGTATATGCTGGTTTTTGTTCCAATCAATTGCGACAGAGCCATTTTAACAAGCTGTTAATTTTTCTTAATTGCACTTTTCATGTTTTGATGGATTATTTACCCTATTAAGCCAAATGATGTCAGAAAATAGCAATGCATGCCATGTAGAATAAAGCACTTATTGTGCTATATTGCAAACAACTGCATAAAAATAATTAACAAAATATTATAACTGATCAAATTAATGACTGAGGTGAATCAATATGCTCCTAATTAGGTTCTTGAACACGTGTTTAAGTTATTTCATTTAGTTTCCTTCATGCAGGTTTGGTTCGTTATCAATTTGTGTTGTCTTTGAATTGTACATTATCAACCAGATGGTTAGTTTTTGTGGCCATGTGTCCACACTTTCACCAATTAGGAGCCTAATGATTCACCTCGGCCTTTCATTTGCTCAGTTTTGATACCTCTTTTAATTAAATTGTTTGCAATATAGCACAATAATCTAATTGTGAACATGGGACATTTCTACATGGCATGCATAGCTATTTTCTGACATAATTGGCGTAAGAGGGTAAATAATCCATCAAAACATGAAAAGTGCAATTACGAAAAATTAACAGCTTGTTAAAATTCTCGGATCAAAATTGTGGTTGGAACAAAAACCAGCATACACAGGGGGGCCCGAGGACCAAGTTTGAGAATCCCTGAGATCATATTTCAAATTATACTATTTTTGGAAGATATATGCCAGTGCAGTTCTCTGAGGTAAGCATTTAAAATACATAAAGTCGTTGCTAATTGTAGAATACTCATTAATTATTGAGTTGTTGTTTAGCACGATCATTTTGCATTAGAGAGGAACAGGGTCTGCAGAGGGGGGGAATTATATGAGCTCGCTGTGGTGTGATGACTGACAGTTGACCTTGAGTCAACTTTGGTTTCTTCTATCGGGTGAAGAAGCCATAAAAGTAGCTTGGCATTTTCAGCCAAGTAATAGTTTTTAAATTTACTTGTCATGTTACTGCCAAGACTGGCAAAAGTCTCTCTGATTCAGAAAAATGAATCACGAGCATGCATGATGATATCGCAATATATATTATAATTAAAGGCTTATAGTTCCCATATATGGCACAAATAAAAAATAAACAAGGTCTCAAGGTACCTGAGCTCAAGTCACTGGCGATGCCCCATAAATGCCCCATTTAAGTGCTGGTTCAGCATGTTTGAGTGAGTTAGGCAAAGTACAGTACAATGAGACTATTCAACCAATCACCAAATGATTTAATCAATCAACCAGTCGATTTGATTTAATTCATCAATACATTAATTAATCCATGAATGAAAAACCAGCATTTACATTAAATGCAGTATTTAACAGGTCTTGTGTGGTACCTAAGGTTTAAGCAAACTACGCGTAGCTTGCATCTGTTGATACAAAGTGTTCTGAAACCCTGAAAATGGTGCCAACTTTTCCAAGTTAATGCATGTTTGGACATATGCAAATTCTGTGTTTATTGGCAGCTACAACTTTGGCTCCCATCCACCAATTTTGTATTTCATGTCAGCAGGGAACAAATCTAGTGTTTCAAGGCACAACGGTGGTGTATTGCGATATATGTTTTTTATGGTGTTGGAGCAAATGCTGTCCCTCTCTCCCGTCTCCTGGCCGTTACGCTACTCACTCACAGAAAATATTCCTGTCAGCAGCAGATTGACCTTTGATCATTGTTTTTGGCTGCTTTACCTCTTCCTTGATAATGTTGCTTGGTTTTAGAAATAGCCTACTTCTTTGTTCCCTACCTTCACTCTTCTTTCACCCTCCCCAGCCCCTATCCCACCACACGTTCTGCTCTGCCCTGCAGCACTGACTCAGAGTATTTTATCATCCTAAAATAACCTCTGCTAGTGGCACTTTGTGTCCTTGTTCCTCACCTTCCTTTCCCTTGCCACTGCCAAGTCTGGGTTCACAAGTTTATTATTTTTATTTCTGTACTTTTTCCTCACAGAAGCAACTTGATTGATTCGCTTGAATGGTGACTGATTGGTAGGAAGTCTGTCCAGGGAAGATGTAAAAAAAAAAAATCCAATTTTTTCCAAAATGTGAATGGGGACAAGTGTGTATGTCGGATGAGCAGAATAGATTTTGATCTTGACGCTGTGGAGTGTGAATTTCGTGTTGCTGTGATTTTTACAACACGTACCTGCCCAGTAATTCGGTTCTCAGGGGTCCTGAGAACAGTGCACAAGCAGAATAAGGTTGTCAGACCTGCGAGACGTTGCACTGCCGATATGTGATGTCATTCGACACCTTGGGGTCATTATAGAGGGACTTGCAGTCCAGGGAAATGTTCACACGCGCAGCATTCTGCTTTCTAAACTAACTTGCTTTAGGTTACTCAGAATTGGGTTGTCAGCACGGGGAGTTGGCAGAGTAAGATGGGGATCTGCAGTAGCAGAGCTCTCTGTTATGTCTTTGTTGTGTACACCCGACTGTGTTGGCTTGTTTATTCCTCTTTAAGATTCATAATGAGTTAGTTTGAGTGGTCTCCTGTCCACTGAAGGCTTGTGGCAGGGGTGTCAAACTCAAGTCCTCACGGCCATAGTGTCTGCATGTTTTTGTGGTTTCCTTTCAATCAGCATGCAATTAAGGCCTTAAGAACAAGGTGGGTGTAGCCAGTCAACCATTTAAATGAATCACTGAAAACCAGCAGACATTGTGTCCTTCCAGGACTGGATTTGTCACACCTGTGGGCTTTGAGGGTTTTGTGGAGAATATTTACATTGCATTACAGGCATTTATATGTAAACAGACTTACACAACTTCTTACATTTATCCATTCCTATACATCTGGATATATACTGAAGCAATTCAGGTTAAGTACCTTGCTCAAGGGTACAACGGCAGTGTCCTACCTGGGAATCGAACCTGCAACCTTTCGGTTACAAGTCCAGTTCCTTAACCATTATAATACACTGCCGCCCACTACATTTAAGTGTGCAATTAGCACAGGGGAGGGCAATTCCGGTCCTGGACGGCCGGTGTTTATGCAGGTTTTTGTTTCCACCAGTTACTGCCTAAATTAGCTCATTGGCTGTACACACCAACACTGGTTCACTCGTAGATTAGATTACAGTAAAAGATTTCATATAGGGACACAAGAACAGTCTTCGGCTGTCATTTATCTGCTTATCAAGAAATTTCAGATGGCTTAAATGTTCGGGCTAATTAAGACATTAAGGCCAGACGTTGGCATGGAAACCATAAACAGAAATGGTCACCGTTGCCCACCTCTGGATTAGCACCATCTCTTTCTTTCAGCTCACCTGTTCTTGTGTGCTATATTTTTAATTCACGCACCTGCTACACCACTCAGGATTTTTAAAATGGTTTTTAAGAATGTGAAATTCTCTCATCCTCGCTCTCTTTCTCTCCCTCTCTCTCTTCCTCACTCCCTCTCTCTTTCTCCCTCCTCTCTCACTTTCTCCCTCCCTCCCTCTTTCTCTCCCTCCTTCTCTCTCTCGCCTTCCCTCTCTCTGTGTCTCTCTCCCTCTTTCTGTCTCTCACTTTCTCTCTCTCCCTTCTTTGCCCCCTCTCTCTCTCTTTCTCTCCCTCCCTCCCTTTCTCTCTCTCTCTCTGTTTCAGGGCAACCTGTGGTGCGTTCTGCTGAGAGAAATAATCCAGATTCCACGGCAGAGCCAGACAATGCTTTTAACAGCTACTTAGCGTGGGATGTTTGATGAGCACTGTGTTTTATTTATATATCTAAGCGCTGCTTCCTGCATTGCTCAGGCTGGTGGCAAGAAGGGGATACATTCAAGTGGCCTAATACCTTACATGGTGCTCCATTGCTCTGTAAGGAGTCTTCTGCACTGTGCTGATACAGGTCCACCTTGCCTTTCCGCAGAAAAGAAGCTCAACTGTGTTGCTATGTTTTGTGCTATTACTGAATCAAACCTGTCAGAAACTGTCATATCATTATGAATGACTCCCAGGTGGTCAGGACAGGAGAATTGCCATCTTCTGTGCAATGCAGACTAAATTGTCCCATGGGCCTCTACCACTTTCTAGTTCACAGTTTTTCTGTGTCGTGCAGTTGCTAGGCAATTTCCCCTCCCCCACTCCTATTGCTGACCCCAATGTCCCACACACAGGTGTTCCACAGGAACAACATGCAACCCTATATGATTGCGAGAGCATCACCCCCACTGCATCATGGGACCCACCCATTAAGAAGCCACTTGGGTTCTGTCCTCTGTGCCTTGCCTCTTCCCAGGCAATGCCATGGGAGCCGCTAGCATGAGCCTCTTGCAGTAACACAGTAGTTGTCCCACACCTCCTTAGTTGACCTAATTTCCTGTGTGGCTAAAGGGGAAAAAAACAAGTCAGGTTGTGGAATTATGGGGTGTGTGAGGTCATGCGTTTGTCTGTTGGTTAAATAACTGTTGTGTCCCTCCCCACCTCATGGGCGCACACAGTGAGGATGGAGGAGGCTTCTCTGGTTGGTCCCGCTGTGTAAGGACTGAGCCGGCAGAGCTGAGAGTCTGAGGCCAGGCTTCCAGGCTCAGGCTCTTCAGCGACAGATGGGCCACGCAGGCGCGTGTGCGCGGCAGATGCTCCCGCTTGGCACGCCGAACCTCGCCAGCTTGTGTACCAGCTCAGCCTGGGAATATTTAACCAGGCTTGGCTCTCCCAGTGCCAGCTCGCCCTCGCTCTCTCTCTCCTCCTGTTTCAAGCCTGGCACCTCCATCGTAGGTCACTTTCGCTGTCACCCTGGATTCTGAGAGGCCTGCATCTGGATCTGTATGCAAGTCTGTGTTGACAGAACAAAGACTAGCTGTGGCAGCTGACGGTATGTCAGTCTTGTGGATCTTTGTTCACGAGACCTGTTTCCATGTATGCAAGTTTTCTGTCCTTTTTTTATACAGCAGTCATTTTTACAACTATACTTTAACACAATTCTTAGTCTTGAATGTGGATACAGGGTGGAAATATAGTTTATTACTTAGGGACCTGGTTAGGTATCTGGGAGGATGCTAGTTATGTTCTTAGCTGGGAGGCTGCCAGTGTACCCATGACTGACGTACTTCACCAGTAACGCTTCAGTAGGTATCCAGGTCTATAAACAGACATAATGTCAGCTGTGCGGCAGCAAAAATGCTGCTTTGAAAATAATGATACTATTTATGCCTCTGCTAACATACTGTATAAGGGAGAAGCCGTCAGTAAGGCTGAACAGCACGTTTCTCTGGAAACAGAAACTAATTTACCTCCCTATCTTTAGTCCTGGATGGGTGCAGGGGACTGCAAGGGCACTGCTTTCTGCAGTGAATACTAACAGTCTGGTGAGATCTGGATGAGCCAGACTGCTTCCAGTCTTTACTGTGACGGTTTCCAGCTGTGCAGAATGCTGGACTCTGCCCCTGGCTGTTTCCATACACTACATGCAGGATAGCCAGAGAAATGGTAGTCCAACTGACTTTTATAAGCACAGAGATACATTGCTATCCTACAACAAAATGGTTTAATTGAATGTAGGCTCATTAATATGAAACTGTTGGTTCTGCATACATTTAAAGTTTCCCAGGTTTCCAAGACATAGATTAAGCCTAGTCCTAGACTAAAAGAAAAATTCAGTGAAGATCTCCATTGGAAAAAACGTTTTAGTCTAGGACTAGTCTTAATCCTTGTCTTGGAGCAGCCCAAAATGTGTGGACTGAATAACAACAGGGGCTCTTCAACAAATGGATCCAGGGGAACCCGAAAGTGGGGATCGTGACATTTCTTTAAGAGCAAGAACGTGCTGGTCTAAGGGCAGCAGTAAAGTTGTGGTCTGTGCTCTGTATATTCATTTTGAATTAACTTTTAAAAAGCATTGTAATCTACATTTGCCAAGTAACATTACACAATACCCAATCATTTATTTTTTTTTGGTTATAGGCTTTTCATTTGTTTAAATAGTGTTGGATGAGTGAAAATGAACAGGACATCCGGAGGGAAAGTCTCTAGTAGCTAACTTTTATCATCTGTGCTATAGTCCGCTGCACTAACTGTAGCAACGTGTCTTCCCATGCAACAAATTTTTTCGGCAATATAACACAATGCTCAGATTTCTCAGATTATGTAATGTCACCTTTAATTTGCAAGTAGTTGTGACTGAATTAACATACTATTTTTTTAATAAATGCCACATAATACATAAAATAAAAACCCAACTCGGATGGAAGAGAACACAGGCCTTTGTATACTATTGGTTTTGAGTAGAGAAGCCAGGAGAGAGGCCACAAACAAAGCCTAGCTCTCGGTTTAAACCCTTGGTTTACACCTTTCTTCTGCCTTGTTCAGGCCCCTAAGCCAAGAAGACATGATGACAAGTCAAATATTGGAATTCTCAGACTACAAAAAACAATATTAAGATGTTGCTGCTTTAAAATTGAACAGTTCGTTACGAGGTAAATAGCTGGGGATATCTTTGTCATGGTACTGATTATGTAGAATCTGCAAGCTAAGTGCGCACATATCTGCCAATAAATAAATAGTTGTAAATATAGTTGTTCATTGTAAAAAATGGGATACTCCTTCGTGAATGTCTAATCGGTGTATAACTTTTTTTCAAATATGTGTAATATTTTTGGTGAACTACAAGAGAAAGGCAGTTCTTAAGGTATAAATAATATAGAATATATTCAAACTATATGAATGGCCTACAGGATCCAATCAGTAATGTTGTCTGTGAGCTCCAACAGTAACGTCCAATAGTGCAAAAATCAGCAGTAGCAAAAAATTAACTAATGCTGTTGTCAAAAACTTTTTGAGCATGAAAAATAAGGAATGGAAAAATGAGATTATCACAATGTAATACCTTAATTGTATTCATGTTTTGCGGTTCAGCATAAGAGATGACAGCAGGGACCTAAGTTAATTAATTTGTGTATTCCTCAGAAAAGAGCCATGGGGATACCCTGGCACCAAGCAAGGTTATTAAGCTTAACTGAAACTAAAGTGAAATATGTGAAGGGGAAAAAAACTGAAACGAAACAAACTATTGCGTCGATCCAATGCGAACTAAAATTTAATTTAAATTATCTTGAATGATATTTTGTTTAGTTTTCGATCCAATCATGTGTATGAGTATACATTTACAATAATATATTTCATTTGATTATGTTTTCACATGGTGGCACTATGGGGATCATACATGTGTGTTTGGTTGGGAGAAAGGGAAACATGTCACCCCCAGTATTTTCATATGAGTTCATTGCTAGACTAGCTATTATGCTTGCGAGACTTCACGTTTGACTATGCGAGACTAGGTGGCCCATCAGTGTGTCTCCCTCACAAAAATGAAACCTATACCTATGATGGGGATGGCTGGTTCCCTTCTGACCCATGTTGTTCTTTGCGCACTAGCAGGGACATTACATGCCCCAATTGTGGCTATTGTTAAATTGCAAATTGGGAGAAAATGTTGAAGTCCTGTTTGGATGTATTTTCACTTTGTATGTTGGTTGACTAGTTCAACTGCATGCAAATCAAATGTGACATACAAATAAAAGGGAAACTTAAAAAAATAAAAAAAATAACTGAAACTAAAATAAAAACTAAAGTGTTGAAAAACTGTAACTAAACTTAAACTGGAACACATTGAAAAACTACAACTAAACTAAACTCAAACTAACAAACCATTCTGAAAACTAACTAAAACTAAACTACTAAAGGTAGAAAGTGGAATGGAAGCTAAAATAGAAATAAAAAGGAAATGAAAAACACAAAAAAACAAATAATAACCTTGCCAACAAATAAGAGGAGCTTGACTGACTAGTGAACTGGCAATAAGAGTGAAAGAATGGAACCAAAATCCCTGGGTAAGGCAACTGTGAATTAAAATGTTGTATGTTTTATGATGTCATTTAATACATGATGATTTTTTAAATGAAGAGAGTGCTGCTGTTTGCTTCTCATCTATGATGTGCAAACACAGCCAGTGTCCCTCACCTCCCTTAACCCCCACTACCCATCCAGCTCCAAACAGTAAAGGTGCTGCGATGCTGTGAATCACCTCTCTGAATGAAAGACACTGTCTATGATTCAAGTTACTGATTCATCAACATCGCACAGCAATTCGCAGAGCTGAAAATGGCAAACTAGCTTGCAGGCGAATACCCATGCCTTCCCCACCCTCTCCCTCTTCCTTTCCCCCTCAGCCAGCCAAGCATAAGAAATTCAATATCTCCCTCCCACACTGCAGTAATAAAGTAATCCCTCCCCCACACTCTGACATTAAGTCAGTTGTGAAGGGATAGAACTGCCACTGCAGCAATCGCCATCTGGGTGGGGGCAGGTTTTTAAAAAAAATAATAAAACATTTTTATATGTTATCGTTTCTCTGCAGCTTTCCGAGACCCCACAGTGCCGAGGCTTCCATCATTCGCTCGCTGCCATGGCCCGCCAGGTGGCACTCTGTAGACACCAGTTTCCCTGGCACTCTATCTGTGTTCATTAACTTCTTTGTCAGCGAGCATGAAATGGAGCTAGGGCATGGTCGATCCATCAACAAATACAATGGACGACAGGTAAAGAGGTGACGGATTACCCCGTTAGGTAAAAAAATGGTATGTGTAATGTATTACCCTCTGGAGCAAGTATATACAAAGTATATACTGTTCCACCCCAACCATTGTCCTGAAAGTGACATGCTATGTTAATTCTAATTTACCAATCTTTTCCCCAATGTAGCAGAAGACTAGCCATGGAAGCAATCAATGATGATCTCTTTGTGATGATGCATTTAAAGGCATGGTAGAATGTACTGACTGTCAGCAATAATTATCACTGCCATCTCATTAGAGCACTGCATGGTAGGCACCTTCTTAACAAGGAGGGAACTTAACCTCTGACCCTTGGTGGTACTCCTAATTGAATCTGCATCAGTTTGAGTGTAGAGCCACTTAAATCAATCTGAGCCTTATTACAGAACAGATTTCTGTGGCAGGGTAATTAAGTAGATTGGGGGCATTGCTGAATCACACAGATGTACAGTTTCCCCGCATTTGTCAGTCCCCTGTGACTTAGTCTCCCTTCAATAATTTACAAGGTAGCTTATTCATTGACAATCTGCTCTGTAGAAATGGAGGGGGCTGATGTCTCTTTTATGGTCACACCCTGAATCCCATCTGTATGTAAATATGTTAGTAATACACCTTTCTTGTCCAGTGCTTATTTGATAGTACTGATAAAAAAACTGCCAGTGTCCTCTTAAGAATTTAAATATAATAATAATAATAATAATAATAATAATAATAATAATAATGCAAATGGTACTGTGCTGTAAAATAACACTAATTGTACAGTTGCTGCAAAAGCACAATATAGCCAGTCTTGCATTTGCTTGAATGCCTTATCCTTGGTATGTGTGTGTTATGTGGACAAATTTTTATACAAGTGGCTAATTAAGTCTCTGGTCTGTGCCTGCCAATGTAGTGCATTACACATAATGCCTGCCTCCACTTCAAGCTTCTTGGAGCTGTTTTTTTTGTGTGGATTGTAGGGGACAGATGGCAGCTTCAATTATATAGTTGAATCATGGCTGTGGATGTACTGTGTGGGTAGGCTGAATGGTTGCCCTGCGGACACTCAGCGTGCAGTAACTCTGAGCCCTGGTTCTTGCCATTGGTTGTGGCACTAATTGAATTTCACAGGTTCCAAGTGGGAATAGAGCGGTGTGGGAATAGAGCGGTGTGGGATGAGCAACACGGCACCTAACTTGTAGGAAGGATTACGCTTTAGGGTGCGTCTCTGTTTATATCAAGCACAGACTTACGTTTTCCCAATGCCTAGCCCCGTACCAGTCTAGCAGAATTTGTACCCTCAAACTGTCATGTTTGGGTCAAATAAAAAAAAATGTTCCATGAATGTAAGATTCTTAAGGAACCCTTTCCCATCCACTGATGCCCATTTGATTATTACCAAACATGCATAAAAAACACTTTTTCATTTAGGATCAAGTACAGGATAAATTAAGCACTCTGCTCATCCACTGTGAAATTTTCTCAAACTATAGCAGATCACAAGTACAGTTGTCTGTGGCACTTAAACTAAGACAGCCACAGAAGAAAAAAATGTTTTTCTGCCCCTCATAATAGGTATTTTTTTAATCTTCAATGCATTATCTGAATATACAAACTCGCCAGCTCTTTGAAACCCCACCTTAAACAGGTGTAACGTCTCTATTCATGGATTTAATGACAATAACAAGCGTTTGCAAAAACTTCAAATAGAAACATCACTCCAGAAGAATGGTAGGCTATGTGTAGGAGTTTTAAAGTAGGCTACATTTGAGGTTGATAATGTCAATATTTGGAGTGAACCAGTCAGACAATCTGCTTTAAAACAATTCAGTGTAATGGCCGGTTTTGTTCCTGTGCGCAAAACGTTTTAATGATTTTTCATGACAAAATTGCTACAAACACTCAACACCGCACAGCAAATTATTATTTTTTTTAAATTATCCTGATCCTGTCAGTGTATGCGGATAATAACGATTTTACGATTCACATGATATAGCCTAAGCTATAGTCTAGTCTTTCCTGTCGTATTATGAACTACATGCTTTTAAAATATGATGTGAACAGAAACTCCAGAAGCGCTGTATTATATCCAGCGGCAATGTGATGTTTCAGCGTTTCAAAAGCTTCAGTGTGCACAAGCTTTACTCGCAACATTGTTTCTGGCTTATAATCTATTGTCCTATAGGTGGCGAATCAGTTCATCCTTTATTTAAAAATAAAAAATAAAAAATGTATGTCTTGTAACGCCGATGCCGCGGTCTACGTTAATTCCCGTCAACTTTGCCGAGGAAAAGCCAGGAAGGGTTAATGTTAGTTTAGTCCTGAGGAAGGTAGCCTAGCCTACTGGGTGGAGACCGAGTGATGTCAGGAGTGCGCACCGCCTGATGCGCACTGAAAACCGGCTACAGAGCGAAGGAGGTGTCGGAGAAAGGCAGACAAGCAGTGGAAGCGTTGGTGACGTTCGCTACAGACCAAACTCATGACCTCGGTGACAAAGACTAAAGAAAGCCTCGTCCATGAATGATAAAGCCACTCAAGGACCAGTCTCGTTTCATTTGGTTGTCAGCTAACTTTTAGGTTAAACGTACTGACTCCCAGCAGCGAAAGAAACGGTGAGTGCCTCTGCTCTGGCTATCCCAGACTAAAGAGAACTTGGCTAGCTAACGTTAACTGGAAACAAAGAGGTGGCGTAGTCTCTATTTTCATAGTGTTGGAAATTATTCACATTTTGTACTGGCTGGTTAACTTAACATTAACCGTAACGTTAACGTTACATGCGTTTGAATGAAACGTGTCGCAACGTGGCTTTCAAACTTAACGTTTGCTACAACGTTGTCAGGGTGATGGATGTTAGGCTAGCTAACTTTACGGCTTGTAGCTAACGTTACTGTAAACGTTAACGTTATTGTTGCTAGGGATACAGTTGCTGTTACAGAAAATACAACTGGCTGGGCTTGCCAAGAACCAGCAAGCAGCGTTTCACGTTAACTTTGCAAATGCGATGAATTGTAAATGAACAGTTGGCAAGAAAAGCAAGTTTGTCTGCGAACGTAGTCTAATGCAGCCAAATTACGTTCAACTGACAGATGAAATGAATTTGGCAAACAAAACGAGTGAGCTAGACTACAGTTGGTGTAAGTTACGTTAGACAAACCGTCCTATAAAAAAATCGATGTTAAATCGATGAACGTGGAAGACTCGAGCTGACTAGCTAACGTTAATCGTATCGATAGACATAACTGCCCATGACATGTTAGCCTAGGGACTGGCTGGGCAGCTAACGTGAACTTTAAACTATTGGAGCAGTTGATTGACAGTGATTTTAGCACACTGATATTTGTGTGGTCCATGGTCCAAACAGAAAAATTCAGCATGCCATTAGCCTAGTAACTTACTTTCTTAGGATGCGATATGTTCGATCCATCTTTGGGGGATAACGTAGGCAACGTGAATTAGGATAAGTATATTTAGTAAAAGACGAGCATTAAGTTAACCTATTTGGCATCTGTCTCATAAACCTATCATTATAGCCTAACTTAGTTGGAGCAAAACCAAAGCTGTTAATGCATCGACCTCTCCCAAGCAGGTTATGTTGGGCACGCTGTAACTGTAACGTTAGTTAGCTTCGCTAGAAAACTTTATTTCACATAAAGCGACGCTTTAACCTTAGTCTAAAAAAACGGACTGCGTTTCTAAATAAAAAATAATAATAATAATATTTTTTTTGTGCAGATGGTTGAGCTGTAGGCTAGCTGATTCAGCTGCGTCCTTACTCTGCTTCGCATTTGTTTTTGAGGACTTGGATAAGACCGCATAGTTATTCAGCAGCGTGTGGGAGCCGCAGGGTACAGCCCTACTCCTTACCCAACACACATTAGAGAGGTTACCTTGTGAATGGTCCTGGTGTCTCATTCGAAGTAAGCCATTTTTCTTCAAACAATCGTTTAACCAGCATCGTATATGTACTATGGCGAGATCTGTTTACCGCATTAGAAAATTAAAATTGGATCAGTGCGGCCGGGTTAAGTGGCTATGGACTCTAGCGTGGGTTGAGGATTTGTTCTGATAGTCGGCCAGTGTGAAATGGCTGTGTAAGAGCGATGATTGCGGATTAGCAGTACGAGTATATAGTGCAGGTGTAGACGAGTTTAAATGTTCTATAGGCAACACCCACACAAAGGCGCCATGTGGCTTTGTTGTTATAGGAACTGGGCTGGAGTTCTATTCGGAATGTTACTGATTCAGTCTTGGCATGTAGGCTAGTTTGAGCTAGCTATATAGGGTAGCCTAGCATCAAAGTTGGTTAAGTAGATGTAGGCTATATATAGCCTAGCTGTAGGCTACACAGTACACGCTAGTAATATGTCAAAAGACTTTCATGTCACCGTAAACTATTGAGAATATTAGAATCAATGTTGCTACGTCTCTACTCTAACGTTAGTGTTGCGTACCGGTAGACGAGTCAGTCTATTAGGCTAATATTTTATGAATATACTTGGCCAGCTCCTTGTGATTTACTTGATTTGTACACTTCAGAAAAGACGGATGTGCTTAATCCTCAATCAGAAGATTGATTAGCCTATCTCGTTTGACCATGTATAGCACAAAAAATAGGTCTTGATCCAAACTGTAAGACTGTTTTTTTTTCCTGCGGAAATAGAGACCAGGATTCATTTAACTAGGTGTGAGGGAGGACAGAGACAGATTGCGTTTCCTACTCACATCCGTAGTTAAGTGCAGGTGGGGGGCACAGTCCATTTTCATTGACTACAATTTAAGTAAATTTGGCCTCCTAAATCCAGCTGTATGGCAAGTGGCTTTTATATGCAAGTGACATCATGAGATCCTCTTCGATAAGCTCTTTTTTGTTGCAGGAGGTGTCTTTGTGTGTGTGTCACCGTTTGTTTGTTATTGCTGTATTATTCATGCAGTGATGGGTTTTCTCATAAAAGCTCGCCATGCATATTCTACTAAAGCTCTGTCGAGCGTTTTATGATTGCTGCGGGCAATTTATCGGGCGTATATGACTAGGGAATGACATGCTACCGCGTTAGAATTGAGCCTTCGGTTTGCGTTATTCGATGAGGAATTGGTATAATTGCTCCTGAAACGGGTGCAGTGCAGCCAACAGAAATGGCTCCCTCTGCCTTAGGGCATTGCTGAGCTGGAGGTCCGTAATTTCTATCAGACAGTTAAAATAAATTATGAAGGAGCCCCTGAAAGACGGTGGGCCTAACAAGCCGCAAAAGGGATGCTCTGAAATTCATAGCTTTGACCTGGCAGGTTTGAAACGATTGGATTTTATTAAATTAAATTCTAGGTGCCACAGCTTACCCTTCAGTAGAAGCCTATATTATATAATAAAAATTCCAAAAGGAAACAAAAAATTTGTCATCGTAAGACACCTTAAGCAATGCCTAAGGTGTTTTTTGTCTCTCGAGAAGAACAAATGCCAAGATTCTCTTGAACAGAATTTAAGCCCTCAGGTCAGCTCTCTAAATTTTACCAATTGACTATTAATATTTGTACATATTTATTACAGAAATACATATTTTATGCCTTCACTTGTAGTTGTGAAGTGTTTCACTTTATTTGTGGGATATTCTTAAACGACACCATCATGTAAATGATGGGACTGCAGACGACAATGCCTTGCACCCCGATCAACATGTGCCGTACCTCAGTCTCAGCGATTGGTGGACACTTTCGATATGAAATCTCAGCTTTTGTAGATGCGCAAGAGCCAGCAGCCCAGACGCGCTGACTGTGGGGATCAAGCGATCAGGAATTTCTGCGGGGGGGGGGAATGCTCAGCTTGTTGCAGAGTTGATGAGATATGAAAGCTCGGGATTAAGACTAGCTGTGTGTTTGTTGCAATCCGCGGCCTCTCACACAAACTTGACCCCTCGCTGCTGTTTGTTTTCACAGGGCCAGAGTTGCCAAGGTCCCCAGAGCCATGCAGACTCACTGCTGAGATGTGAATGTGGAACTGAATAAGGAAGAACAGACTATCAAGAGAGTAACAGACAGACGGCTCTTGCTGGGGGAAGATTCTGTGTTCTGAGCAGAGGAACAGAGGATGTAATGGATGCAGCTTGCATCGACTAATGCGTCGCTAGCCTGTGACACAGAGAAATTCCATTATGCTCTGTTGTAGCCAGAAATCAGCAAACCGTGCTACAGGCGTACTCTGAGGCCAGGAGGGAGGTGAATTTGAAGTGGAACAGAAGAAAAAAGGAAAGTTTCATACTGTAAATTCTTCGGCTCATACTGCTGCTGAACTACCGTGTTATTTGAAGAAGAAAATTACAACGGTAATGTTTTTACTACATTATTGTTCTTTTAAAAAAATAATTTAACTTCTAATAATCTGAGCAAGGTGTGAGTTGCCTCTTGTTTTAGTTTTTTTTTTGAGTAAAAGAAGATTGTGTCGCAGAGGCGAGCCTGGCTTGTCCAGCTGAAGTTTTGCCCACCCTGTATCTGAGCTGTCAAAGGAGGAAATCTCTTGAGAGTTACCCAGAGCTGCAGAGACTGTGACGGAGGAGCGAGAGAGGGAAGGAAAAACAGGCGGGAGGGGTGGCAGAGGGCAAGCGGGAAAGCTGTAGAGAAAGCACAAAAGCCAGGGAGCGACCGGCTGCCGTAAGGACGAAGGTGGTGGCGCGCTGCGCAGGAGAGATGGCCATGTGCCACTGAGCCAGCGTTTACCCGTAGGTTGTGGAATGAGCCCCTGGGCTGGGAGCGGGTTCCCAGGGGCAGTGTGCTGAGTTCCTGAGGAGGGAAGGGGAGACCCAGGCAGCAGTAGACTGGAGAGAGGGGAGCGGAGGAAGCGGGATGGATGTGAGCGAACGGGCCCCTGCCTCCTGCCCACTCTGACTGCTGTTCGCCTGAGGAGAGCCCAGCTAATCGGCGCAGTTTTTGTAATTACATCTTTTCATTTATTTATTTAATTGGCTCCTTTCTGGGCGCTGTTTGAAGCGGAAGCGAGCTGGAAGGGATCATCGGGGGGGGTTTGAGCGTATGTGCAGCGTGTGTGTGCGTGTGAGGAACAGCAGGAGAGCCGTGCCCCTCAGCTGCAAATTGAAGGAGCTTTAGAAAGTTCGGGGGAAAGGCACAGGCCCTGATCATGGGGAAGTCGAACAGCAAGCTGAAGCCGGAGGTGGTGGAGGAGCTGACCCGGAAGACCTACTGTGAGTACTGTGCATCTCTCCCTTTCTCCTCTCCACCAGCTCATCCCTGTCTTTATACAGCCATCACACCCTACCCCTTCCACGCCCCAAATAAACTTTCGAAATATTTACGTTTGAGGCCTGTCAGAGCTACTGCACTAAAGGTTTATAAATGTGATTTTTCTGAAATGTGCTGATGCTGAATCACAGTTGGGCACCACCTTGGTCTATATATATGTCTGCCTCATTGCCCATGGTGGTCAAGGCCTCAGTTTGGAAGAGAAACCTTGACCTGTTCATGGACACTGTTGCTATGGTTTCATTACCATTACGGAATCTCTGTTTGCAGACTCAAAGGCAGATGACATGAGCCATGGATTTAGTGGATTAGCGGGGCTATGATTGAACACGCTGGTAACGCCGAGATTTTTCGTTGCAGAGGCCTGCGTGCAGTGGTCCCTTAAGAAGCTTAGCTTTCACAATGGTGACAACCTTGACAAAGTGTTTAGGTTTTGTGTTCTTTTTTTAAATGTGTATATATACATGTATCTCTCTTGGTTTTTCTGCTCGTGAGCTGTCACCTGGAGCATGACTCGCATGAATGTAGAGTCATGCCTACGGGGTTGGGAGATTACTGCTGCACAATTTGACCGCAGTTCTGAGGGGCCGAGCTGTCCATCAGTCCTGCAGAGCTGATTGAATGGGGTTGCACGCTTTATGCGTCCTCTGTCCGCCCTGCTCGTGCTGACAGAACTGCTTTGACCGCATTGGTCGCCCGGCTGCATCTCAAAATTGGTAACTACGCCGATTCGTGGTTGGTTGAGCAGTTCTGTTTTTGAGAGCTTTGACTGACTTGCATATGACTGACATATGGTTGCCTTTAATTATTTCATGAGCTCCTGCATCGGGCGTATAGGGGTACATGTCCAGCTTGGAAGTGTGTAGCGTGCAGAGCCCTTGGAGCAGGGCACAGTCAGTGTCCATCATAAAGGCCACACGGGTGAGCCAAGATCTGTCCACTCACTTTCGTGGCTGCAGTATCGAGGCGATGCTTCACAGGCGATTAGCGTTACGCTGAAGCTCGGTGGGTCTGTAGACGGTGAGAGTTTATCCATTGACAAATGGTTTGGTAATTGCAAAACAAACATTCCATGGAAGGGTGGGGGGTGTGAAGATCAGATATGAGTTCATCAGCTCTCATGTTTTTAGCTTGTATGAGAATTTCTACTGAGTCAGGAATGCTGATTAGCAGAAATTTGGAAGCGGCCCTAATCACATTCTTTAAAATCCCTCCACTGGGGACTCTTGATTTATTCATATGGAGATGGGTTATTCTAGAGATCTGCAGTAAAAACTGGTGGTTGCTGAGAGACGACGAATGTAGCAGACTGGAGATTCCAAAAGACCAATTTTCTTCACAGAACGTCACATGCACATTCTAAACATTTAGAGCCTTTAAATGAGGTCGAACCAGGACATGGTATGAGGTACATGGCTGTAAAGGTGAAATGTGGAGATTTTAGGGACTCGGTAGTCTAGACATTTGGCCTGGTTTTGTTTTAGTTAGCAATAGCAATCAGCTAGCCCCTGCATTCATGTGTGGTTTCTTTTTGAGTGGACACCAGAGCCCAGCACTTTATGTAAGCTTAGCGTAAAGAATGCAATAAAGGGCATACGAGACGCATGACTCATTCCCTGGGGAAGCTGACTTTGGAGCCATGTTTGGTCCCCCCCGGTCTGGGACTGGGTCGATCTCCGCCGTGGCGCGTTCTCAGCTGAGTCTTTATCTTACCCTCTCCACTCTTTGCCCTGAGTGAAGCAAAAAATATGAAATAAGGGCAAGTTTTCTCTCAAATGCTTTAAAAAAAAAAAAAAAAAATTATTTTTAATGAAGTAAAGGCCATCATGGAAATGTGACCTTTATCTTACAATGGCTTCATTCACTTGGGCAAATTTTTGTAAACTGTTATATTTATTTAGGGAAACAAATTGGGTTATGGGAATTGGTTAAAATGCATTCGTTATTTGGCTGATGCCATATGACTTTAAGAGTGTGCCGGAGTTTGTAGAACATAGTGAAGTCCTTCAAGGGGGAAGAAAACACATGAAATACACCAGGGGAATTGGAGAAGTGGTCCCCTGCTAATCCCACTAGAGGAGACTATGCATGTCATTGGGCATAATGTCTCATTAACATTTCTAACACTGGGTCATTAAGGCCAGTCTAATATATGTCCTGACGGAACTAATATGTGGTGCAAGTATTATGTACAGCTGTTGTGATGTGAGGAAATCTATTTAAATAATGAATATGCTAGTAGTGAAAGGCTGCAGGCAAGTTGGCTCAAGGCTTTTCATGACAAATTGCTGGTGACTTTGAAATTTGCTCAAGAGAGTAGAAATGTATTGCATAGAGACGCTAGGCCTCATTTATCAAATGATTGCAGATTCTTTCATCAAACTTGATTTGTCCATATATTAAAGCGTGTTTATAAATTCCACATACATCACAAGATTTTGCAAAAAAATTTAAATGAACATAAAAGTGTATCCAGGCTTCCATGTTTGGTGAAGCCATTTTGGAGCCATCAAGCCACCACTTGGGCTTTTTTTATTTTATTTTATTTTAAATTACAGTGTTTAGAAAATAAAAAAAAGTAGAGAAAGTCTGTGGTGCCGTTTTCTTTTAAAAGAAAAATATTAAGCCTCCACCACTTTAAATAAGCATCCGCTTTTACAGCCTCCGCTTTCTGTAAATAAACCACTGGCAACCCTACATCAGCATCGCAGATGTTGATGTATGGTTGGTCACCAGTGGTTTATTTACAGAAGGTGAAGTTCCAGTACTCAGGCTCCAGTGCAGAATATCTCCAGTGTGGAAGTCAAAACAAAATCTAAACAAACTACAAAACAATGGGTGATGGGGTTTGCTCATTACATGGACCCTATACATGCAATCATTCACTTTGGCACTTTGCACACCCTCTCCTGGGAAGCCAGCACTTATAGCTGTAGCCCTTCCTTCCAGGCAAACTAAACAAATGGGCCTATTTAACAATTAAAGCCCTAGGGAACAAATATTCGTGATTGCCTTCTAATTAGGTTAATTTGGGTCTTGTGGACATACAATATGCATATACTTGTATTGGAAATAATTACTTTCTGAATTCCAGAGATACTGGATACTTTTACCCTTGTTTTTGGATTGAAGTTGGGCGGTACTATAAGTGGGAATGGTCACGTCACTAATCCCAACCAATCACAAGGCTGATGTCGCTTGTCCCTCCCACCAGCATTTGTCAAAACTGATGCGTTCCCGCATTAGAGCCTAATTTGAACACGGCCAGTGTGTTTGCTAGCCCTGTGGATTTAGCTACTACTTTCAGTAACATTGCATGTATCTTGGTTAACGTTGGGCGTGTAGCACTAATGTTAGATAATAATGTCACATATGCCTTCTCATCGCTGCGCTCGCCGGTGCTGGGTACAGTGCAGTTGATTTTTTTTTAGCGCACAGAACTGAAGCGGAGCTTTTGTTGATACCAACCAAACAATTCCATGGTATTCAACATGCGAGCTACCCAACGTCAACTAGCTAGCTAACTAGCAGCAATACCCACATTTTTATTGAAAGAAACAAATGTTATAACAAAGTTAAGAAGTGTGGTTTATTATTACATGGAAACCTAGTATGTTGAAACCCACCATTCTGTCACCACCTGTGAAGTGTGGAATTTCTACACTCTCAAATTCAGTGTCGGTAGGCTCGTACATATACGGTTGTACAACCCCGATTCTCTCTGCTATTTTGTATTATTGTTGTGTGTGTTCAGATGTAACATATGTAGCGATTATCTCTTAACCGTTTAAATTATACTTAGCCTGTGGGCTAACGTTACTTTTCAAGCAGTCGAAGATGCATCCCTGCATACTTTCAAATGTATCTTATAGGTCAACAAATGCGACATTATTGATGTGTTCCCCCTTTTTGCAAGCTATTGTTTTTAAGCATTCGTCTGAATCATTTTGGGTAAAATACAGCCACCCTTTAGACAGTTTCGCATTTAGAAAATGGACAGTTTAATGTTAGCTGGCTTGCTAACAGTAGGCTACCTGTGGTCACTGACTGAGCCGTCGTTAAATAACGTTAGCAATCGGAAGCTCGTGCATTGTATTTTACAGTGGCACCGAAATCCGCGTTGGATTCTGTTTGGTAGGTAATGAATGGTATTGGTCGTATGGGTTAACGTTACAGGACTCCGTACGCAACCAGGCAGCTTGGCTAGAGAGCTGTAGACTAACGTTAAAGCTGTTAATGTCAAAGCGCTTACTATTGTAGCTGGAAAGATTAAGAGTGCCCTGACACAGCACATTTAACATGGCCAGTTTTGCTAGTCACAAACTCGCCACTTGCTCGTAATTATACTCTGTGGTGATAGAGTATAAGTAAAGAACAGAAAGGCTGGCATTACCACAGAACTATATACCGACCCTGTTCTTTAGAGGCTCAAGGAGGGCGGGTTTATGCAAATGACATCCGGATGTTTTCACAGGAGTCCAGTAATGATGTCAGAGCTGGAGCCAATTCTGAACAGACTTTTAAGCCGAGTGATTTTTTTTCTTATGCAAAAACTAAAAAATGGCAGGTAGTACCGACTTAATATTTTACCAGCACGTGTTACACTGCATAGAAATGCTAAAAGTAGCTAAACTCCAATTTCCATGATATGGTACCTTTAAGGCAAACAGAACACAAAAACTACCTGCTATATGGTTTATTTTATTTTAGAAACAAACTTTTAAGCTAATCTTTTATTTAAAATTTGTCTCTCTTTTTATCTGCTGGAGTATGAATCTGTGAAATTGAAATTCTGACAAATCTCATTATTGATTGAGTTTGATTAAATAACACACACAGCTTGGTTTGATATCAACAAGGCAAGCTGAAGCATGTATGGTTAATTTGTATTAAATCACATTAACCAAACAGGCATTAGCAAACCGCTGTGAACAGTAGTGAGCTATCAGTATTGGCCCTCAGCTGTTTACAGATACCAGCAGATCATGATTGCATTCACAGCGTGAGAGAGTAGCTAATTTATATTAAAATCTTTAGCAGAAACAGGACTTCACGTGATGATAATCAGCATTACTTTTGAACACTGGCATTTTCATGTTACTTCAAGAATTTTGTTGCTGTTTTGGGGAAATATCAATATATATAAATATAACTTTACAGTGCAATTTTCCAGTTTTATTATTCTGCTTTTGTTTTCCATTTGATGAATTCAGATTAAGACTCTCAGGGACCAAAACCCAAAATCGTCCCAGATTTCATTCCTCATTTTAAGATTAAACAAATGAAACAACCTATCAATTTATGCTGTTAGGTTGGTGTGGATGTACTGTATCTTTGTACACGTTAGCCACAGACCCCTGCCTGGTAACAGGTAACAGTCTGACACTTTTTTGTCTTAGACACAGGATCTAATTCTTAATTCGTTGGGTGGCGGGGTTGGTGGTTGTACCACTTGCAGGTGTAGGATGCCAGCTTGACAGCCCTGCTCCGTAATGAGGGTGTAGTGCGTGCAGTTGGCATCGGGGAGATGGCGACCCAGAGAGCCGATGTGGCAGGAAATTGTAGTGTTGAGGAGGAGAGGACCTGGTACTGAGAAGGGAGCTGTTTGCTGCTGTCACTACAGCGACGCAAGCTCCCTCTTTCTCCCCCCACCTCTCCTCCTGCTCCTTCCTGCTCCCTCCACTGTCTTTATCTCCTAATTGCTTCTCTTTGAGTGAGGAGCAGAGTGGTATAATTAGGGTCTTATCGACTCGCTGTGGCGCAGGGGGGCATCCATATTTTTCGCCCCAGCATGTGCCTTTCTCTCATCCTCTAGCATTCCCCTCTCTTTTTTCCACTCCTCGCTGTCTGTTTAATCTCCCCGCTGTTCTTTCCATTCTGTTCAGGAGCGTACTCTGAGCCCCCCCTCCATATCCCCTCTTGTTCTATTTGTAGAAGCTTACGTCCATTCTAGAAAACACACTCATTCACATTGAAGTGCATTTCTACTAACCTCAAGATATGGCAAACGGAACCCACGTCTACGAGACAAATGGCTATCTTCCGACTCGGTCTACCCTACAGTGGTGGAGCCTATGTGCAACAGATTCGTTGGCCTGCTCCTAGACCTAAGATGGTTCCTGTTTTCACCTGCGCCTTCCATATAATTCACAAAACTTGCTACCTGCCCTGGCTGATTTTCTAGAGGAAGGAGCAGTGGGGGCATTTGCTGGTGTTGTGGCAGAAAGGGCCACTCTTTCTTTCTCTCTCTCTTTCTGCAGAACCGCCCTTTCTCTCTGCTGCCTTTTCTTTGTTCCCTTTTACCGACACTCCCGTGTTCGGTTGTCGCCATGGTGATGGCTTGCGCACGGAGCTCAGGACTTTTTCTTTTGTGCGGTTTTTGTGCTCCCTTTGTTCCGGCTTGCAATATAAAACTGTTGTAGGACCCCGCGCTTTCATCGGCCGTGATCCCCATCCTGCCCGTCCACCACCTGGCCGCACGTGGACCGCGCGGCGTCTTCCCTTCGTCGTCATAATTTTTTCTACAAGCGTTTTTTTGAGGCCTTGTGTTTGTTTGCTTTCGTAAAATAAAAAAATAAAAAAAATTCTTCATCTGATGGAGCGGGAAACCCAGTAATGTGACAGTGAGGGTGAAGGAGTAGGGCACTGAACGCTGTAGGATTTGACATTCCCTCAGGCTGATAAAAGCTCCAGCTCTGCACCAACGCTGAGCCCGGGGGCTGACTGCACGCTCCACGCGCACTGGGATATCTAATACTTTAATGTTTAATTTGACGGCGCTTTGACTGCTAGACAATGGAATCTAGAAAACGCCGTTGTTAGGCACCGTTAACGGCGTCGCCCCGGCGTCTCGCGCTCGTTGCCAGGCTCTTCATTCTGAAGCGCTGCAAGGTGACGCCCCGCTTATAAATCCACCGCGCACCAGAGGAATCCCCTCAGGTGTGTTTATGTCCATTTTGTTGCCTCTGAAATTCCCATTCCAAACTGCACCTGCTGTGGTGTTGTCCCTAAAAGCTGTTGCGCTTACAAGCGTCTCTGACGCCCCTAGTCGTAGACTTCCCCAGGCTTGCGTGTCTTCGGGTTGGTCACACAAGTGGTCCTCATCATACATTGCATTACGTAGCATCGTACCATGTTGTAAAATATAGGCCTTCAGAAAATGACATGTTTTGTTGGATGACTACAGAATCGTAAGTGTTGAACAGAAATCATAGAACCTATTTAGCCTATACTATATCACATTGCAGATCATTATGCAGTCATCTGCCTTATCACCAGCACGTTCAGGAAGCACCTTGAGAAAAGCCTAGGAAATTACCTCTGCAGTCTCCTCTGAGTCAAAGCTAATTGCCGTTGCTTGGTTACTTTAAATATAGATCATATAGGAAGAGGCATTGTGACAAAATGGCATAGTGATCAAGTGAGTGGTCAGTGGGATGATTTAGTTACTGGTTGTCAGACTGGAGTTGTGCATCAGTAGCTGGATTCACACCGGAGCCATTGTGCAGAGCTGATGGCACAGTAAGCCTCGATTGAATCTGGGCTGTGGCAAGATTTATTTATCTCGTTTTCCTGTCAGATAGCCCAAATAAATGGCAGCTGGTTTGTTCAGAATGGGCCAACATTGATCACGTCTGCAGGCAATCAATCGGACAGTGGGTGTTGTTTAGCAAGATTGGTGGTGTGAAGGTTTTTGCAGCGAGTTCCAGGTGTGCTGGGCCGCTGTGACCCCTCCACCCGAGTTTGATAGGACTGGGAATTGCTCGCAATGCACACTGACAGCCTGCAGCGGAATTGTTAAAGCACCTTAGTTAGCATCCATATTGGATTTGTGTGGTGGGGGAGACGGACACGCCAGAGGGTTGTGACGGGAGACAGACTGTCAGAAGCATTAGCGAGGAGCATCTCGCAGTCTGCGCGATGTGGTGAAAGGTTGCCAGGGCCTACGGCTCCTCCGCGCCGGGAATAGCACACACCGATGACACGGCGCCCTCTAGCACAATCAGTCTAGGCGTGAGAGCGCATGCTTCAGTCTCTTCCACTGTCAACCTTTACCCGCGTTTTCTCTATTTGCATATATCAACAGCTGATGTCGATCCTAGTCTCAAATCCTAGAGTTATTATCGTACTCTATCTTCCACTAAATTCAGCTCAAACTAAATATTGAGTAGGCATCAGGTTAAGTTTTGTGAAGTGAGGACAAAGATGTACAGTACAATTTGGCAGGTTGGTGTCAGCGTACATGTTTAAAAAGGCACAGATAACACAGATTGAGAATACTACAGGACAGACCAGGTTCGGATGTAAAGAGAAGTGTCAACATCTCACAGTGCAGTTTGTCTCTCATTGTTTGTGTCTCAGTAAAGTTATTTTGCTCGAGTTTAAAATCATGCAAACGAGTTGCTCGTGCCGTGTTATTCTAGATGCTCTGCCTTTTTGTTATGCCCCGGTGATGAACTTATCATTTCGGCTAGTCGTCAAGTAAAAACAAGATTATGGCGAGGTAGCTCGACGCTACTGTTACGACCTCGGCTCAAAGGGCCGCAACACAAATAATTTAAAACACAAACGGTCAACTTACACAATGTTTTTATTAAAATATCACAATAAAGAGACATGAAACGAGGCGAAACGGTGTTGGAGGTATAAGTAAACAAGACAAGCACGAAAACGAGAATCCAAAGACTTTAACACTGACGGCCGGTGGTTTTTTCAATAGGAAGCGTTGGAACCACAATACCAAAGCTACACGAAAAACCCCGGTCAAATTAGCCTCTAGATCTCTTCACTAGTCACACGTTTCCATGTTTACACTTACTTCCGGGTAGGCTACCACGCATAACAAAAGCAGCGTAAAAGACGCGAATAGGCTACGCTTCCACAAAGCAAAGCTAAAACCAGCTTTCATGCGGAGAATCATGCAGAAATTAACTTAACAAATGCGCACCCCTACATCATGGCAACAACCACGACAAACAACAAAATGTAGCCGAGTATAAGCGCTGCATACAAAACAAAACACCACAGCAATATTCAAAGTAGAACTTCAGCGCGGCTGCAAGCTGGCAACATGCATGAAGTTATCAAAGTTAACAAATAAAACAAAAGGGAAACCAAACCAACAAAGGTAAAATCTTCGAGTAGAGACCATCGCTAATATATATATGCGCTTGGAAAATCCAGCACAGGTGTCTGCAATTTCCAATCATGAGTCAGGTGAACGGAGTGAAACTCGTTAGCGGGCGTTAGGGGCGCACTCACGGTATAGGCAGCATAGGGACGTAACACTACCATCAAAATCTAACAAGGCATCAGCCACACCTCTTGGGTTTTGCAGCAGTGAGCTGATAGGGTTGAAAAAAATACCAGGAGAGATCATTTGACTGTGGTAGCTGTTCATAAAATATTGGTTAAATCTTTGTGCTTTACTGTATGGCTTACAGCATACAGTTATGACGGGTCAAATTTGCCCAGGATGATATGGAACTGTGTTCTGGCGCTTTCAGTAAATAGCTTAAAGGGGTAATATAAGATATGTAGTAGATGTGGATGGATAGGGCGGCAGTGTAGTATAATGGTTAAGGAACTGGACTTTTTGTAACCGAAAGGGTGCAGGTTTCGATTCGTAGGACACTGCCGTTGTACCCTTGAGCAGAGTACTTAACTTAACCTGAATCAGTATGTATCCAGTCAGTATAGGATGGAATAATGTAAGAAGTTGTGTTAAGTTAAGTGGGATAAAGCTGCTAGCTAAAAAATGTAATGTATGTAATAATGTAATGGATCACTTTAAGGGTTGTTTCTCCTGACAAATGTTCCTATTGAACTCTATGGAAAAATAAGTCAGGAGAAGAAATCCTTCAAGTTATCCATTCATATCTACTGCATATCTGGCAGCAGAGTGATGGTTTAAGGCTTGTTTGATACGTCAGACCCTTGATGACTTAGAGCCATTTAGTCAACCATGTGTTCCGTACTGTCCCAGTGTATTAATCTAGTCCCACCCCCCAATTCCCATAGAGATCCATTCAAATGCTGAGAGGTTATAGTATCGCTTGTAGGAGTACCAGAAAATAAGATATCAAGAGTCTTTTGATATTGTTGGGTCACAGAAAGGAAGTCATGGCATGCAAAGTATCTGCGACCAAATATAAAAAATTATTACTTTATTCTACATTATGTTAAACTGTCCAATATTTTTTGATGCCTGTAAATGGGGGTGACTATGTACAAAAGGTTCTATAATTTCTAAACGGATATGGATGAAAATAGCCTCAAATTAAAGCTGACAGTCTGCACTTTAAGCTCATTGTCTTCTTTCAAACTCAAAAGTGCTAGAGTACAGAACCAAAATAACCAAAAATGTGTTACTGTCCAATGAATTATGGTGCTCACTGTGTGTGTGTGTGTGTATATGTATATATATATATATATATATATATATATATATATTCTTGTCCACCCAAACTCCCCACAGTGATTGAGATGGTGTTGTTTCACATGGCTTTACATTTGCAGATTTTCAGTCTTAAACTGAGTACCATAAAATGTTCTTGGAGTGACCATGTAATTGTGCACTATTATATGCATTTGCTGGACCTGATGATGGGTTCAGGCTAACACTCTTAGACCAACTTGGTATAGTTACAGTTTTTAAATATTTTAAATTATATTTAGAATGTGTCTTCACTAAGCCATTTTAAATGGAAGGGAGTGGGAAGAAACATGGCGTAGCTAGAATTTAATGGGCGGAAGGGCAAATAGTGTCATATTTGCTCAAAGCCCAAATATTGTAGGGGTGACTTTAGTGACTAAAAAGTAACTTTGGACTCATTCCAAAATAATCTTCATAAAAAATGTTCTTACACTGCGTATATATACACAGTATTTATATTTTTGTCATTCACAGAGCCAAACGCTCAAAGTAGCTCAGAGCTGCATGAAGTGGTGCTGTATCAACAAATATGCGTATGTGCTCCATAAGGTCAGTAAAGCTTATTTGTGAGAGTAAGCCAACTTTGCCATGCCCTATATTATAGTTAACATTTTCAAAAGCAAGTCAGTTTAAACCCACATTAATCTGCATATGTTCAGTTTGGTTCAGGCAACAAATAGGCTAATTTAAAGTTCAAACATTTAGCATCTGTTGAGTGGGAAATTTCAGGAATTTAACTAAAAAATTTTGTACGATGGCCAGGGTCCCCTGACTTACCACTGTCTTGGCCCCTCCCAAAGTTTCCACAGTTCCCATCAGTAAGATGCCTCTCCTCAGAGCAGTGCAATCTCTCCTGTAGTACTGTGTGGCCTGCTGTGGAAAATATGCAATACTTTTAAATCATTTGTGAAAATTCCTTCTTAGGAATATTATGGTATTGTCATATGCAATGGTCCTGCTATCCTGTTACCAAGCTTTCTTTCTTTAAATGATGATGGCAAAAAAAAATACAGGAATTAAAAAATAAGTAATAAATAAATAACATGCATTCTTGGAGGCTTCCAAATCCCATGGAACCCAAAGAGCTTCCCAAGACAGCAGAGAATGCACTTCCGATCCCACGATGGAAAACTACATCCAAACGTGGAGCTCCTACGACCAGCACGGAAGGAGAAATTGCCTGGCACTACGTTAGCATGTGTTAACCACGTATGTTATGGCCATGCCACGTTTCTTGTGTAAAGGGACCTTGGTAGCTGGTTCTCTAGTGTTCAAACGTTAACTACATTCCCAGTGTTCTTTTGTTGCTGTTCCAACACTTCTGAAAAGCTCACCGTGCAGTAAATCCATGCTGTGCATGTAAAATGTAGCGCCAAGGGGTGCAAGCCAAGTGTTGGATGCCGCAAGCTCTTTCACAGATTTATTTTCTTCATTCACTCGCATTGAAATGTCCCAGCTCCAGTGCAGGGTTTTGATTAGCGACTGAAAATCGAGGGGGAAAAAGTGAAGAGCATTTCACACCATGACAGGCAACCCCAGTCTGATATATGCATTTTAAGAAAGAGAAATCACAATATTGAAGCAAATTATATATTCAGTTAAATGGTTTTCAAGAAACATTGACAGCACTTGGGCTAGCCTGTTTCAAAGCTGGGAAAAACTCTAGCTGCAAAGATATGACTGTCAGAGTTAGATGCTGACCAGTCAACCAAATGGGAATGAAATGGGAGGTAGCATACACTACAGCCGTGACTGAATGAAGGAACATATTAGTTGCTGATGGTGAGAAAGGTGTCTGTGTGTCTGATGATACGGTTTAACAATATCGTACATATTACGTGCTCAGATCAAGCATCTCAAATGCCGGCATTTAAGTTCCTGTGTGTCTTTTCTTTTTTTCTTTGCCTAGCGCTAAACAGATCTGTTATTGCCTACCCATTTAGTCAATTACTGTTGGAAGCACACAGTCCACCAAGTGTGCCATTCCAGAGCACATTCAGCACGGGCAATAACATTGTCACATTCATCAAGCACTGAACCCTGCTCAGACGATAGGCTTGATTTCATTTAAAATGTTGTATCGGGGACGCTAACATGACAGAGGAAGATAAAACTGCAGTAACTGGATGCATTCTAGGCTACTTTATATGGGCGTAGTGTACATGCTAGTTGGACGGACATTGTGTGTGTCACGTGTCATCCCATTGAACGCCCTGGTTCAGTGCTGTGTTTGATGTCCGAATCGCCCCACTTCCTGCTATGCTAAGTGTTTTTAAAGAAATACAAAATGCATACGTTGTTTATTTTTACCTGCCTAAGCATCTGGAAATACAGAGATTAGAGCTGTAGTCTGTTCCACCCGCCCTTGAAACTTTGTGATCTCGTTTTTTTCTATATTTTTGGTTGGAATTCGTTTTAATTTAGCCACTGGGAGTCCTAGTCGACAAGGTTCAGAAAACTGGGCACAGAAGGTAGAAAGCAGATCCTGCTTTATGGATGAGTGTCCATAAACAGGCAAAAAATGAAGCTTGCTTAGGTGAAGACAGTTGCATGCACAAATAGATATGTGTTCCGTTTAGGTTAGGCCTACATGTACATGCTGGTAATGTTGAATACTTGACAGCGAAATGTGTTGGAGCGCTGATAATACCTAGCCCCCGCATTGTGCGTGTTTAATTAATATTTAAATTAATGAATGATAAACGGGGCTATCGTGCTTGAACAGCTGCTGGCACTGTCCTCAACACACTACCACACTGCTGTAAGGATTTTTAGCGTCCTGATATGAATGAGTGGTGTACATCAATGATGCTATTTTTCTCTAGGTTTGTATATCCCCCATGCACGCAATAAATAAATAAATAAACACAATTATTTGGCAATAGGTCTTGTGTGAGACCGAGGGTATCGAAAGAGAGCTGTTTTGACTGAAAGTGTGCTGACCCCACTTCTGTTAAACCAAGAAAAAAAAGAGAACGAGATGTTTCCATTTTCATCTCTAAAATGGGGCATCCTTTTCCCGAAGGGCAGCTGAGACGGATATGGGGGGAGGAGAGGCGGACAGATCGTCTCACTCTCCCCCTTCTCTTCCTCCGCTTCCTAAAACTGGTAACCAATTAACGCTATGTTTCAGTGGCCACGGAGGTCCAAGGATCTAAGTTCAGTTTGTTTGTGTAGGGATCATGGGTTTTTCAGCCTTTACAGTCTACAACATGTCATATTTTGACTGGGGAACACTGGCTGCAAGCCATTATTTAAACACTAAGAGAAATTAGTAGGAAGGTTTGTAAAATAAACCAAAATAAAAATCAATTTGTGAAAGAATTTAAGGCGTCGACTGTGACCGCTTCACAGAATTTCAGATGGTCACATCTGCTCTACAGACTTAGCTCTGATTTCCAGTGTTTTGCGAGAAATAAGATGGTTAACCTTGGAGTGCTACTGAACTACCCATGTTTCAGGAATGGCTTACATCTTTTACATGAACAAAAGGCTTTTAGTCATCTTTAATCACGAAGAAGGACTGTCGCAGAGCCCAGTATTAAATCTGGAACCTTTTCTTATTATACTTCACATTCGTATTTATGATGATTATATAAGGGTTTTTTTCATATGAGCTGAGCTCACCTGGACTACCGCACGCACTCGCACACAGACGCACACTCGGAAACCTGAATAATTATACGCAGGCACACAGTTACATACACAAACTCACGTAACCATGACCTCCCACTCTTAAGAATGTCTCGGGCTTGTGAAAATTGCGTTTTCTGTCATGCGCCTCTAATCTTGCTCTTGGTGCAAAGAAGCTCCTGTTAAGTGCAATATATAACGCATGCAATTATAATCTTCCTTCATCTTCACAACATTTCTTGCTTCTGGAGGCCGACCGAGTAATCGCCCTGACACGCTCCCCCGCTCGGTGACTGAAAGTCGAAGTGGAGAGATGCACCTGAAGAAAAGTGCTAATTGAAAAACGACACACGTTCCCTCCACCTTTCTCCAGTTAGCACCTCTCCAATCCCAGCATGCTCCGGAGGGTGTAACACACAGCAGGGAAATTCTGTTCCGCGTTGAGGTCTTTGTAAATGATTGATACACAGAGCTCTTTTGTCAAAAGACTGAAGCCTTCATTTCTTTTCTCTCAGTGCCAAATTGGGCCTGGACATTTCCTAATAGTCTGAAAATGTGATATGTTTATGCCAGATTTCTGTGTCAGGTGGTACAGCTCCTAGAAATTAGGCGGCTGGTTATGTGAGTGGTGAGGATATTAGTATCCGGACCATCACCACCGGGAGGGTACAGGACTGTTGCATTCGGAAAAACCATCTGGATCAGTCCAAGTGTTTTTGCGACTCCGCCAGACCGATCATTTCCACTGCCCTCTGTGGTGAAAGGCGTCTGTTTTAACAGGGCTCTGCAGTAAGAGAGTGTGGCGTACCAGTGAGTGCTGTCCTCGTCTGCTCCCCTCCGGGGCGTAGCGGCTGCCTGGGGCTACAGTGACCATCTCATCGCGAGGCGGCTCACCGCAGCTCTTTGCCACAGCTGTTTGCCGAATGCAGTCTCCACGGGGGGGGGGCTTATTACAAAAACGTAAATGGATAAATGTTCACCAGTAATGGCCTTAGGTGGGATAATGTTCATTTGTGCTGCCAACCCTAATTTGTTTTCTTATTTATCTTTTTTGTGTGATGAGTATTGCAAAAGAGCTGCTGAAACCCAAAGGAAAAAAAGATTTTAAATGGATTTCAGTTACCCCTCACCTTACAGCCAAGGCAGGTTAGCCATGGGCATTGATTTCTCCTGCCGTTGCTTTAGAGGGTGTGCTTTGAGCCTCTGATCATCAAAATTTATTTAGTTACTTAGGCGGGGCTGGGGGTGGTGCCAGGCCTGCTGGCGTAAGCGGTTGTTCGATTTTAACTCTTGAATAATGCTGCCGTTTGCTTTGGCACAAATGAAAAGGCTCTCGTCCAAAACTGCTGTCCTTCCTAGTCCTTCATCGCTGTTTCCCCCTTTACCATTCTCTCTCTCTCTTTGTCTGTCTGTCTCTCTCTTTCTCGTTCGTTGCCTGCACCATTGCACTCCACTGACCCTGTTAATAATGGTGTTCTTGGACCCCTCAGAAGCCCAGACAACAAGGCAGGGTAGGGGTGTCCAGTTGCTGGTAGCTTTGATGAATGGGGTGGAGACATTGTGTCCTGTTCCAATTCAGTGGAGGTAACGAGGTACGTGCATTCACAGCATAAACGTATAATGGATTTGGACTGGGTCAGCAAAAGAAAGCTATTCAAGTGTAGGCTTTCAAGCTCTAAAATAGATCTGAGGTTATGACAAAAAAAAAGAGACACGACAGATTGCACTGCTCTTACGCGTTTGAACAAGACTGGAGCCTTGTCAGCTGACACTCATTCTCTCACTGTGTTAACCTGTGCTTTCTTATGTAGTCCTGCACTTTCAAATGAATGAAAGGAGATGTAAAGTGAGACTGTGGCTTAAAGACAACCGATTCAGGGCTGTGTGCAGTATTCCTAATGGATATTTTCCTGTGCTTGAGTAGCTGAATAAATCATAGCTATAGAGCTCCGTAGTCCCGCCCACTTTGGTGACGAACGTCTGGTGCCACTTTTCGGAAAAAATATAATGGGAGTCAATGGACTGGAATTGTCACATTTGACAAAGCTATGAAGGTTGTCACATTTTTAAATAATTTATAAAATTGGTAATTTGAAATTATGTCCAACAAATAAACAACAAACACGTTTTCAAAAAAACAACTAAAACGACTTCAACATCCGGTCTACTCACTTGCTCACCACCACTGCCATAAAGCTGACACTTTCGACATGGCCAGACTGATAACGTTAGTGATTCTCGCCCTTCACTTCCATAATAAGACAAAGGGATAGCTATTTTCGCTAGGAGAGCGGCCGGTAGCTACTTCCATAATAAGAGCTGACCGAGTGATAGCCATTTTTGCTAGCAGAGTGGCCGGTAGCTATTGCGTTAGCTCGCGAAAGCGGGAGCCGGCGATGTACGACTGGGGATTCTGGGTAGTGTAGTTATGTTTTTCAAACTTAGTTAATTATACGATTCAAATTTTATTTAAACGCAGTGGTGAGTATATAATGGACTTTGTATCACATATACAGTCAAGCCGGAAAGTCTGCACACCCCTTTCACCTTCTCCACGTTTTATTCGTTACAGACTTATACTGCTATAGATTTAGTTCATTTTTTGCCTCAAACATCTACACACAATAGCCAATAATGACGAAGTGAAAACAGGTTTTTAGAAAATATGCTATTTTATTTTACTGACAAAAATAGCTTATTTAGGGGTTACATATCTGTACACACCCTTAGCCTAATACTTGGTTGCTGCACCTTTGGCAGCGATTACAGCTTCAAGGCGTCTTGGGAAAGAAGCTACGAGCTTGGCACACTTGTTTCTGGACATTTTTGCCCATTCCTCTTGGCATATCCTTGCAAGCTCCGTCAGGTTGGATGGGGAGCGTCGGTACACAGCCATTTTCAGCTCTTTCCACAGATGTTCAATTGGATTCAGGTCTGGGCTCTGGCTGGGCCACTCAAGGACATGCACAGACTTTCTCCGAAGCCACTCTTTTGTTCTCTTGGCTGTGTGCTTCGAGTCGTTGTCATTTTGGAAGGTTAACCTTCGCCTAAGTCTGAGGTCCAGAGCGCTCTGGAGCAGGTTTTCTTCAAGGATCTCGGTGTACTTAGCTGCATTCATCTTTCCCTCTATCAGGACTAGTCGCCCCGTTCCCGCTGCTGAAAAACATCCCCACATCATGATGCATGCTTCACTGTAGGGATGGTATTAGCCAGGTGATGAGCGGTGCCTGGTTTCCTCCAGATGTGACGCTTGGTATTCAGGCCAAAAAGTTCAATTTTGGTTTCATCAGACCAGAGAATCTTGATTCTCATGGTTTGAGAGTCCTCTAGGTGCCTTTTGACAAACTCCAAGCGGGCTGTGATGTGCGGCCAGGTCTAGGAAGATTCTTGGTGGTTCTAAACTTCTTCCATTTACGAATGATGGTGGCCGCTGTGCTCTTTGGGACCTGTAAAGCTGCAGAGATTTTTCCGTACCCTTCTCCAGATCTATGCCTTGACACAATCCTGTTTCTGAGGTCTGCAGATAATTTCTTTGACCCCATGGCTTGGAGTTTGCTCTGACATGTACTGTCAACTGTGGGACCTTATATAGGCAGGTGTTGGCAATCCCCAATCATGTCCAATCAATTGAATTTATCACAGGTGGACTCCAATTAAGTTGTAGAAACATCTCAAGCAGTATCAGCGGAAACAAAATGCACCTCAGCTCACTTTTGGGTGTCATATCAAAGGGTGTGCACACTTGTGTACATATGATATTTTACATTTAGATTTTTAATAAATTAAACAAATTTCTAAAAACCTGTTTTCACTTTGTCATTATGGGCTATTTTGTGTAGAATTTTGAGACAAAAAATTAACTCAATCTATTGTAGAATATGTCTGTAACGTAATAAAACGTGGAGAAGGTGAAAGGGGTGTGCAGAATTTCCGGCTTGACTTTATGTCAAAGTTTGGTCCATACAATGCCATAATATCATCATCAGGGTGACTGAAAGATCCCGAAGTTGGGGCAGGTAATTGCTTCCGGCAGTCTTCTGGGACCAGCAAGGGATAGGAAGGGGCAGGTCTACGGAGCTCTATACAGTGACATCACTTGGCAAATTAGCAACTTCTTGCCACCATAAAGTAAAGTATTAACTGTCATTTGTGATATATTTTCCCTGACTCTTGAACTGTCGCTAACTGACTAGTATGTGTATTATTAATGTAATTCTTGCATCTTCTGGAAGTTCTCTTGCATGTGGAGGGAATTTTGTGTGTGAATGCGCTAGTTATCTACAGGATTGGCCGGAAAAGATGACTGCTGTCTTTTCAGGCTGATCCTAGTTTGATGCCGGGAATGTGGTGGTGTTGTTCATGAGGCTCCAAAGTGCAGGCTTGTTTGTGGCTGGAGAGACAGGTGGGGGGTGAACAGGACTGTTTTTGTCCTGTTATCTAAGTGTCCTGAGACCATCTTGGCATTTCCTGTAAAAAACTTTTTTATTTTTATTTTTATTTTTATCTCCTCTCAGTTGTGTAAGAGGGGACTGTGGGATATGCAGTTTTACCTTGCAATGACGGATGCACAAAAATATCATGTTTGTATCGGTATCAGCCGAAATTAAATTAAATGTCATCCTCAAAAAGTAGCCTAATCAAAGTCATCTATGTTTTTTATTTAATTTTAATTAACCATTCTTACGAGCCAAACTTACAAGCAAAGCTATACAGAGAGCCAGTATCCCTCCAGCAGTAAAACAGCCACAGCACATCCTTAAGCAACCTTTTGTTTGAGAAAAGTGCTACACAAATACAATACGCTATAAGAAAAGTTATTATTATCATTAGCTATTTAGAGGTACCAAATTTCTAACTGCTGTCATTAAACAAGTCTGTTTACAAATCTGCAGTTGTTAAAATTTAGATTTAAAAAAGGAAGGTGAAATGCAACCAATCTCACGTAGGCTAATCATTTGAGCCAGGTAGTGACCGTTGGCACTGGACTGTGCTGACGGGGTGGCGGGGGATTGGGGCGTGAAGGCCATTGAAACTGACAAAGTCCATTGGATTACAGTGTGTGAAATGAAGCTGTAAACAATAGCCTGCTCATTTCAAAATAGTTATGACAGAACTACGATATGATAATTCACATTGACTTAAATGGAGTCATTCTATTGCAGGCACATTCAACATTCAACTTATAGAAATGGTGTAAAGTAAATTTTGCAGAGACCTACTTGGCTACAATTCAGACGTACTTGGCTGAGTACTTTCTACAGGGGAGCTTGTATTTACCAATTTACCATGGCAATCTTTGGCGATGCATCAAGATATGGATGAAATTGACAGACGCTATAGCCTGCTGATTATGATATTTAATGAAAGGGGGGGAATCCATGTGAATCATCACATTCCATCATAGCAAGTGGCTAACTGAGCAGTTAACTCAGGGATTCTCAATCTTGTTCGGAAAGGGCCGGTGTCGGTGCAGGATTTTGTTCCAACCAAGCAGTTGCACACCTGATTCTACTAATCAACCACTAAAGTCTTTGATAAGGACCTTGCTTAGTAGAATCAGGTGTGTTACTGCTTGGTTGGAACAAAAGCCTGCACCCACACCGGCCCTTTCTGGATAAGATTGAGGACCGCCAAGTTAACTGAATGCACGGTTTGGATTTTAAAAAGTTATTGTTATTTTACATAAGTTAGCATGCCTAAACACAACAGATGTATTTTTTTTGGGCAATGGAATGTGGTACAAGGAGTAGTTACACTGTTTAAACATTTAAAAATGTCACATGGCCAATATGTGTTGAGTAAAATCACGGCAGTTCTAGTGCTAGACCCATGCTCTCTGCTTAATAATAAAGTAAGCAAGTGGCACTATTTTGTTCTACAAATAAAGTTAAATTGTTTTGTTTCAATTCTGTGCTTATGAATGTGGAAACACGGTTGCAGTTTGTATTTGTACTGTTATGAACAATGGGGAGTTCTCTGCATCGGCCAAATAGTGGATTTTGATATCAGCCTCAGACTGTTCGTATACAGAATACCTACCCGATGATGCAGGTGCCACTGCCTCCAATTTAACACAGCATCTCCTGAGCTGAAAAGCAAACTAATGGGGAGAGATGGTACACTGTAAGCTTCAGTATCTCATTATTTTTTTGCCCCAAAGTTTTCCTCTGGGATTTTCTGTATGATTGTCAAAATTGTTGCATTGCATATCCATATCAAAACTACATTACCATGTTACAATTCTGGGCAGTCCTGACTCTGGGGGTTATTCCCTAACAAGGGGAACAACCAGTGAGCAGAATAACAAATCAAACCAAGCAAGAGAAACGTATTGCAGGGAGAAGGTTGCGTGGTGTGTTCGTTTTTGCTCAAGGCATGTTATGGCCCCTGGCTTTATTGCTGAGGGCCACAGTATTCTTTGCCTCATTGCACACTGGCGACCCCTGTGGTCACTTGGGCACCTGCAGTCTCTCTGAGCCAGCTGTGGTGATCGTGCAGTCCTCCAGACTGTAAAGAAGCTTCAGCTAGCTGCATTCAGTTTCGAAGGACACCCTCCTGAATTGACAAGGACATTACAGCTATGAAATGCACTGTCAATTATAACTGGGAATTGTAGTTTGTGGATAAAAAATGATTAAAGTTCAACAAGTATATTATGTAACTGCTTTTCACCCCTTATACTTGTCTTGCTAATAATCTTATTTCTTTTCTCTCCACAGTTACAGAGAAGGAAGTACAGCAGTGGTGAGTGCTACCTCTTTCTTCTTTCCTTTCTGCTGTCTGCATTGTTTCTTTCACTCTCTCCTCTTGCCCTCACCATCCTTCTCTGCCTCCTTTCTTTCTTTCTCTATACCTATCTCTCACTCTTGCAGTCCTACCATATTTCTTCAGGGTTCGCACAAGGTGCTTGAAGTGCTTGATTTTCGCAACAACAAAAAAATCAAATACTGGTATACCTTGAAAAAATAGCTTCCTGTGCTAGTTTAGAGTAAGCCACGTAATTTTATTACCAAGGTTTTTTTCATCAAATCATCAGAAATAAATTCCTCAAAGTAAAATACAATTTTTTAAAAAGGTGCTCAGCCTTTTTCAACATTCGTTCTGAAGAGTTACTGTTTCGCGCCACTGCACTCACTCGGCTCTCTCTCTCTCGCTCTAACTACCTCAGAAGATGGAAAGAATGCCAAAAAAAATTATCTTGAAACATTAAACAACTGATTGTAATCAATTCAAACATTTTTATTTGGGTAAATAACACAATTACAAAAGATAAACAAGCAAAGTGCGTGGAGCAGAAAAAATTAAAATTCGAAGGAAAAATGTACTAAGCTCTTTGTTCATTTTCCCATGTTATTCTGCTAATAGAAAGCTCCTGGGGGAGAGAATAGCGATTCACACTTGGCTGCCAACGCCAAATAGCGTTGAGCGTGGCAGTTAGAGGAAGTCTTTTGAGGTAAAAAAATTTAAATAAATGTAAACATTTTTAAACATACATTTTTGGATGATTAAACTTTTGTTGTGTGAAGTCTTTGAACATGAAGAAATAGTTTTTTAAAAAGTCATTGAAACTGCTGTGAGAAGGTGGCTTAAAGACAAGCGTGTAACTCGGTTCGTATAGACGGAACATTGAAGTTTATTTGTCTCTTGGCCACCCATTCAAGTTTATTTCCAACATTTTCAGTGACCGAGCTGGCTGGTGTCTCTTTTTCTCTTTCTGTTATGCCTTGTGTGTAGACAACATAACTTTCAAAAGCATCACATTTAATGACTGGTATTTTCATCTTAGGAATGGTCAACCTGCAAGCATGGTCACATGGGTTCACGTACTACACGAGCCATGCCTAAAGACTTCCAGCAAGAGTTGCACTCTAGTTTAAGACTAAATCTCTAACCAGCAATCAAGACTGGGGATTTTCTCAGGATTGTCTTGATCTTGAAAACTGCAAAATCGTGACTAGCAGTCCTATAGTGTATGCTAGGCATTACTCTCACTCACATAGTCTTTCTCTCTCTCTCCTACAATCACACTCGCATTCACACACACTCATGTGAACAACCTGTCGTGGGTCCAGACTCAGCTCCAGAGAACCTCTCATGTTCCTCCATGTCCCCGGGTCAGGCTTAAAGTCACAAAGGACAGAGAAACGTCTGGGCTCTGCTGAAAGAGCCTGGGGTTCCGCGGCTGGCCTAGCGGCACCCAGCAGGACGGGTCCGACCCCGGGGCTGCCTGTCAGGGCAGGGCGCGGCGGTGTGGCCTTTTGCCACAGGAGCCGGGCGCGAGGTCGTCCGCAGGGAGGAGGGGAGCGTTGGTGTCACGCACTGACACTTCCTGGGCGGCGGCCAGGCTCAGCGGCCGGGCGTTGACTCATCTCTGCCTGGCACTGCGTGTGCTCCGGACGACAGAGCAGCGAGAGAGCGCTTGAGCGTCACCTTATTTACAGTGTGGTGATTTTATGTGGTGCGAAGGGCTTTAATACAGCGCCCACTGCAGGTGACAGAGAGGAACGCGGGTTGCATCTTGGCAGAAGTATAATGCAGGAGGGCTAGCACAAGCATTTGTGTTAGGAATGATGTTCTGGCTCAGACAAGGACAGGGCTATGGTATGTACAGTTGTAAACCACATCGGCAGGCAGTACATATGGACATCAGCTGAACCATAGTTAAATGTAAAAGGTTAGTTTCACTGTGGACTGTGGTATGAGACTATAATCTTCTTCTTTTTTTCCCAGACGTTGTGTGGTATGACACCAGACACACAGATGGCTGAGTTAATTTCACACCTCTTCTGCTCCCATGTGCATTATAGTGTGTAGGAGTATCATTGTGTGTGTTGGAGTGGACCCGCATGTTAAAGTGTATATGAGCGGGAGAGTGTGCGTCTGTGTGTTGCATTGTGTATGGTTTTAGGGTATGAGTGTGACGTAGTGTTCAGCAGTGGAAGTGTGCACGTGTTACTCTGAGCGTATCTGTGCATGCGTGCTATAGTGCAGATCAGTGGGGGTGTTTTTCAGGCTCTCAGGTATATCTCCCTCTCTTTCTCTCTCTTTCTCTTCCTGTTTTTCTGTGTCTCATTGTTCAGGCTTCAGTGAGTCGAGAAGCTTCCAGAGTAAAGGCACATAGGATCAGACCACCCACACCAGTGCCTGCACATGTCAGAGAGAGTCTCTCAGAGAGTTCTTACCCAACCAATGCGCCCGCTCTCATTATTACCCACAGCTGCCTCCGCTGCGTTTCTCTCATTATTCTATTCATTAGAATTATCGAGCTGCTTGTTCAGTCACAAAGCTGTGCTCAGCCTCCTCAGTCTCTCAGCGGCTCAGCGTGGGTTGGGGCGTCGTCCGCGCTTCGTGAGAGCTTTGGCATCGCGTCCGTCGGATGTGAATCTGGGGTGCACGTTAGAGCTCAACGACGAGCAAATCTGCAGAAATCTATGCCGCCGTCGCAGGATCAAGCTGCGGGGTGCCCAGGCGGGGAGGAGGGTGTCACATATGGTGTGTAATTAGCGGGAGTGCATCCGTGGCCGGGTGCGATCCGCACTGGACGGGAGCCCGTCTTTTAAATACACGCGGTCCCAGCCCAGAACACGCCTGTAATTACTGTTAGACCGGGCCCACGGAGCCTCCCTGTTGACATCTGGACAAGGAGGGCATGAGTCAGGCACATAAGCGCTCAGCACACGTGGGGTGCGGCAGGGCGAAGGTGGGAGCATGCTCCCGGATCGGCCTGTAATCGCCCGTTGCCACGGCACGTTTGCACGTCTGCGTCAACGTTTCCACGGCGTGCGTGGAGCAGAGCCATCTACGCCAGCCTCTCTCGCGGAGAGGAAGCTGCCGTCGTCTTCGCCGCGGCCCAGATCTGCGCTCTGACGGCGACAGCTCATACTGCATTCTGGGACTGCAGCCATATACATTCATAAAAACAGTCAATTCCTGCCGGGTCCCATGACTGCGGTTTGTAGGTAATGCCATGAGCAAAAAAAAATTTTTATCTCACGCCAGCCATCTTTGGATTATGTTCATTTTATCTTTTTATCCACTGTATTAAGCAAATAGGTTTTTTAACGCCTGTGTCCCTACAATCTCTCTGTCACACTGTAGAGTGATCTTTACTTCATCTCCTCCTCTTCCTGACTGGTTCTTCGGTAGTGAAAATTACCATTCAGCGGGGTCTCCAGACTCCAGTATCTGGTGCAGTCTAGCCATTGGGGGTGTGAATCAGAGCAAAACTCTGGGTGGTGTGGGGTGGGAGGGGCGGGGTGGGGGGTTGAGGAGGCAGGTGGTTCTGGAAGAGAGACAGACGCAGGTAGCCCAGTGGCTACAGAACACATTTGCATGTCTAAACTCTCCCCGTCTCTTCATTCCAATGGCCTTACATGCTTCTCAAAAAGCTCCTTGTTTTTCGAATGAATTTTTCTCCATAATTTCTATTCACTGATGAGACCCACGCATGAAATGGCTTTGGTGGACCGTAAAACGTGACTGCTTTCTGCTCGCTCGCATTCTGGGATGTCAGGAGAAACATTTCTGTTCTGATTGAGTGAAGGGAGTGAAACACCCTCTGTGCTGATTGAGTGAAGGGAGTGAAACACCCTCTGTGCTGATTGAGTGAAGGGAGTGAAACACCCTCTGTGCTGATTGAGTGAAGGGAGTGAAACACCCTCTGTGCTGATTGAGTGAAGGGAGTGAAACACCCTCTGTGCTGATTGAGTGAAGGGAGTGAAACACCCTCTGTGCTGATTGAGTGAAGGGAGTGAAACACCCTCTGTGCTGATTGAGTGAAGGGAGTGATACACCCTCTGTGCTGATTGAGTGAAGGGAGTGAAGAGTGAAACACCCTCTGTGCTGATTGAGTGAAGGGAGTGAAACACCCTCTGTGCTGATTGAGTGAAGGGAGTGAAACACCCTCTGTGCTGATTGAGTGAAGGGAGTGAAGAGTGAAACACCCTCTGTGCTGATTGAGTGAAGGGAGTGAAACACTCTCTGTGCTGATTGAGTGAAGGGAGTGAAACACCCTCTGTGCTGATTGAGTGAAGGGAGTGAAACACCCTCTGTGCTGATTGAGTGAAGGGAGTGATACACCCTCTGTGCTGATTGAGTGAAGGGAGTGAAACACCCTCTGTGCTGATTGAGTGAAGGGAGTGATACACCCTCTGTGCTGATTGAGTGAAGGGAGTGATACACCCTCTGTGCTGATTGAGTGAAGGGAGTGAAACACTCTCTGTGCTGATTGAGTGAAGGGAGTGAAACACCCTCTGTGCTGATTGAGTGAAGGGAGTGAAACACCCTCTGTGCTGATTGAGTGAAGGGAGTGAAACACCCTCTGTGCTGATTGAGTGAAGGGAGTGAAACACCCTCTGTGCTGATTGAGTGAAGGGAGTGAAACACTCTCTGTGCTGATTGAGTGAAGGGAGTGAAGAGTGAAACACCCTCTGTGCTGATTGAGTGAAGGGAGTGAAACACTCTCTGTGCTGATTGAGTGAAGGGAGTGAAGAGTGAAACACTCTCTGTGCTGATTGAGTGAAGGGAGTGAAACACCCTTGATCTATGTGCATACATTAGCTCTGATGAGGCCCTGGTTGTCAGTAGACGTACTGACAGTGCTAGAACACAGCTTCAAAGAGGGTGGCGGTGGCCGTTCGTTAATGCGGTGACGTGCTGTACAGTGCTGTCAAGTTTGAACGGAAGATTTTGTTTCTGGGAAGAATAATGCTGCTCCACTGCTGGAAGCTATGAGTGTGTTTGCAAATCTATTATTGGGAAAGGGTCAATTAGTTTTTTTGTCCTCAATTGATTTTCATTTTATGATTTTAATAATTTCTGCCGGGTTCCCTCCTTGAAAAAGAGGTCAAATGTTTTTTTTTACAGCCAGGAAGAGGATTCACTGTGCCAGATTTTTATGTTTAAATATTTTTTTAACTGCATTAATGAGGAAACGGAAGAAAATGGATCAGCGGCCAAAGATTTAGTTTGAAGAGAGAAGAAATTTATTCTCTAAAGCCTCCTTCTTTTTTTAAGTGATAACCTAACTGTGCCGTCACTGGAATGAGCTTGTTGGCATTACCGATCTTGAGAGAGGCCTGGCTGCATAATGGTGTTTAAGGCGAAGAGGGGGCTGCAAGAGGGATTTTCCCCTTGCGGGTCTATGCATCCACTGGAGTCGATCACAATTTAAAAATGAGTCGTGGCACCTTCCTTTACCTTTTGAAATGGGTCATCTTTGGATTATAATTGGTTACCTGTGAAATCAGCGGCCCGACAGAATTTCGCTTAGAACAAATTTGCCTCGATTATGCCTTTTTAATTGCAGCAAAAGGAAAAAATGTAAATAAAGGAGCGTTTATCTCAGCTTATGCTAATTGTGTAATCGGCGCAGTCTTTCGTTAAGCCTTACCTTTTTTCTGCCTCCCTCAGTCTCGCTCGCCCGCTCTGTATAATTTCCCATAGTTTTGCCTAAATGAGGATAGATTTTTTTTTCCTTCATCTGAAAGAATGATTAAAGTTTTTGGAGCGAGAAGTTACCGAATGAATGAAGTTCCGCCGTTTGTCGGCGCTTCGTCCTCTTATCAGTCCCTCTCTCACCTCGATTGTGGTAAATCTTCATTAATGACCCTGTCTTAGGTAAAAAGCCACCGCGCCTTGTGCAGTCATGCGGCGCTGAAATTCCGGCGGGAATGCAGGTGCCTCGCCTCTCAGGTGGTCGCCGTGGGACTGAGGGCAGAGCACGGAGGCCGTTGCGGTTTATAGCCTTTGCGCTCACAGATGACGCGCGCTTTACTGGGTTTTCCCACCACAATATCTCTGCTGGGTTTTGTAGGACATTTGCATACACACATCCCCCCACCTTCTATCTCTTAACTCTCTCTCTCTCTCTCTCTCTCTCTCTCTTTTGTTCCTCTTTGTATAAAAAAAGATGAGCGCTGATAATGGGGAATGTTATAAACCAAATAAGTGCTCATTCTTCACAGAATGACAGGACTCACCTCTGCATAAAATGGTCATTGCACGGTGATTGGTCCTAACAGCTGGATAATGATGGCAGATTGATTCATTAATTATTATGTGCGTCTGGGGATGAAAAAAAGATACGAGGAGCCAGAAATGGGAATTAATTTAAAGGAGCACATCCTGCATGCTCTGCAAGAAGAGGAAAATGACTATCTGATACCGAGGCAAACTAAAACCATGCTTTAGGGTTTTATTTTTAATCACTTGATGGCTTAATCACTTGATGAGCTCTCAAAACGGACTAAAATATGGCTGCAGTTGGGCGTTTGTTCTCACTCGCTGATTTTCGGATAATAATAATGTTCCCGCTCCTCTTAATCCAACCGTTCCTCCTCCTTGCTAATCTGTTCTGCTCCCCCCCCACCCCACCCCCCACCCTCCCTCCCAACTCTCTCCCAGGTACAAAGGCTTCATAAAGGACTGCCCCAGCGGTCAGCTGGATGCAGCAGGCTTCCAGAAGATCTACAAGCAGTTCTTCCCCTTCGGGGATCCCACCAAGTTTGCCACTTTCGTCTTCAACGTCTTTGACGAGAACAAGGTAACGGCGAAAGCTGTGGCATCTTCATTCGCCGCCAGAAAAGTGCACTGGCGCTCTGCGAGCCGCAGGGGGCGCACACATGTGGGTCCGACCTGCCACAATCAGTGTTGTCGTGGGCGGTATGACAGGTGTAGCCTGTGGAAGGGAATCAAAAGTGAGGTTTAGGGTCATTGAGGTTAATAAAGTGACGATGTTGCCAGTTTGTAGAGGAAATGGAGGGAGGGAGGGATAGAGGGAGGGGAAGGCAGAATGATAAAGGTGTCACATGGGCACATTTCAGACTCTCAGGCTCTTCTCTCACCTGCTGGAACATTCTTTTCACACTTAATCACCACGTCTCTGCCTCGTCTGTCTGTCTGTCTATGTGGGATGCCTGTGGATGGTGTTTAGGGAGCTCACTCAACTGCAATTTCTCTGATATGTGACAGCATAGCCTGGTAGCGTTTATTATTCCCGCTGTTGTTGGTAACTGTTCATAAAGCAGGCTTGCTCTGGATTCCGGTCCGTTTCTAGCCCCATTGGAAACACGGCAGCTTCATTTGTCTGGTGGCAGCTTTTCTCCAGTCATGTCAACAGACTTGGACATGACTGAACTACTGCTCTCCAAATGAGCTTCCGCGTCTTAATGTAGCGTGCGACCCCTACAGCGGAATGTTCTATCACGAAGCATCATGAGCATATTGCATTTCTGAATGTGGCTGCATCGCCGTCAGATGCCGCGTGCGGAATGACAGCATTGTGTGACAGCGTTCCGTGGAGCCGGGAGACAAGGAGGAACACGGAACCGCGCAGTAATAAACTCTCGCTGGGTCGAATAGACGATTTAGTATCCTTGGCAGAAGTACGCTTTCGCTCAGAAGCTGCGTGCGAATGGTAAATGTGTAGAATGCCAGCGCCGCCGTCCCGGCTCTATGTTTCACTGAAACGACGTCTGTCCAGAAGACGCTTCTGTTTAGAACACAAAGTGTGAAATTGCTCAAAGCCCCTAAACTTTCGAGGGCAGCAGATTTGTTTCTTGTTTTCTGTGACTGAACAGCGTTGGTAGAGCGGGAAGCGATACAAGCGAAATGAGAGGAGTGGGAGATAAGGAACGGCTATGTGCAGACGGTGGGGGGGAGGGGTGTACTCCCAAACTTTTGTGGAGTTTTATACGTGTGATAAATGTAAGACCACGGACCCAATTTTATCCACGTAGGACAGAGCGGCGCTTTCCTTGAGTTGTGCTTGCCCGTAGGGGCGGAGGCAGGCTGGCAGCAGAATGCATCTTTCACATGACCCGTACCGGTGTGCCATAGCCTGGGGGTGGGGCATGCATACGCGGCAGGTGCGGTGCAGAAATAGCAGCATGGAGTAAGGTGGGGATTTCTGCCGCTGGTGCTGTTGATGGAAGATTTTTGTTAAATCTTTCTCCTTTCCGTTCCCCAGGATGGACGCATCGAGTTCTCCGAATTCATTCAGGCGCTGTCCGTCACCTCGCGGGGGACCCTGGACGAGAAGCTCAGATGTAAGGGCAGAATTCACCGGGGAAAGTGCGCTCTCATGCAGGATCCCTCCAGACCTTTCCCTTCTTCCATCGCTGTGAATGAATGAAAGAAAGCCCGCTACGTTATCATAGCATGTTGGACAGGCCCACGGGTCGAATGTAAATGCAGGTTTGGACAGGCGGATTAATGGAGAGAGTTACTTGGAGCCCAGCCCGGCATCCTGCCGTTTGACATGTGTCACTCTCCTCAACACCCTGGCCCACCTACTGCCCACACTCATAACGCACAAGAATACACACACACACACACACATGCAATCATCCCCTCACTCAGCACACAATACAATTCTAAGCAATCGCACTATTTTACATACTCACTCACACACACACTGCATTCGCGACAGGCCTTTCAGGCGCTCGGGTCTAACATATCAAACGGAGGATAGTTGTCGGTGCAGGCAGATGTCTTCATTGACCGGCAGATTGAGGGTGCTGAAGTCAGTGTAGAGGAAGGCTTTCTCCGCTTATACGTCAGAATTTGACATAGCACTCTGATGCTTCTAAGCTCAGCAGAGAGTTTAGTGTGATGATGCCATAAATGCTAATTATGTGCGTTTCTTTAATCTCCACCGCAGGGGCTTTCAAGCTGTACGATCTGGATAACGACGGCTACATCACACGAGATGAGATGCTGAACATCGTGGACGCCATTTACCAGATGGTGGTAGGTTCTCCTCTTCATACGAGCGTGTCACAGCCTGTAATATTAAATGACCTTTCATTACATTACTGTCACTTACCAGATGCTCTTATCCAGGGCGACTTTCTGCGTTGTATTTTTACATGGTGTACATATGTACAGCTGAGTATATACTGAAGCAATTCAGGTTAAGTACCTTGCTTAAGGGTACGACGGTAATGTCATACATCGGAATAAAACCTGCAACCCATTATATTACGCTGCTGCCACTGTAAGATCGAGCTCAGCAAGTTGTACTGTGGCTGGCATTACTCAGCACTGTGGATTTAAAGTGCTTTGGTCTTGTAATTTAGCGATGTGTGTGTGTGTTCTGTATGTAATGTAATGTAATGTATGTGTGTGTGTGTGTGTGTTCAGGGAAACACCGTGGAGCTGCCTGAAGAAGAGAACACTCCAGAAAAGCGAGTGGACCGTATTTTCGCCATGATGGACAAGGTAGAGCCCAGAAGAACAAGTCGGTGAAAGTTAGACATTAATCTCTGTCAGAAGAGATGTTGTTTAAACATGGCATAAGAATCACCCAAACAGCGGAATATCCATGTACCATAATTTTCATAGATATGCACAATATCACAAAGTTCCATGGTTTTTTTGTTAACCTTTTGGATTTTTCAGCCTTGGTCACATAAAAGAAAAAACTAGACTATTGCAATGCAATTACATTGATCAAGATACCAGTGCTTTGCCCTTTAGTAAAGGAAAACGGACAGCTAAGATTTATAGGCAGTGGCTGTAAGTGGCTGTTGCGGTAAGGCTTACTGTTAATATGTTGGAGCACAGGCAGGTATCCGGGAGTCAGAGAGGCAAGATTAACTTTTAATGCAGTAGAGCTGAAGCCGGCCTTCCAGAGTTGGCCGTGGACTCTCAGTCGGAGAGGCAGGGTTGATTATTTTCTGTGGAGGCACAAAGTGATGTTCCACAGGCTGACAGGAAGCGTGAGCTGGAGAAGGGAGGATGGACTTCTTGCTGCGTTGCGGAGAAGCCGACGGTATAAGGCTGGCGGCTTTGTGGTAGAGACAAGCTAAGGGAACAGGAGTCCTACAATAGACACCACAACTCCACCTCGCTGACACACACTCGCACTCTATCTCTCCTGCTCTCACACAGGCAGACACACTGTTTGACACACCTGAATATGTGTGCAGACATACACACACACTCTCTCTTTCTCTCTCTCAAACACACACACACACACACAGGCTTGCTCCTTCTCTCGCTTAATCTGTATCTGTGAGACACACACATATGCGCGCGCGCACACACACACACACACACACACACACACACACACACACACACACACACACACACACACACACACACACACACACACACATATCAGCAGGGAAAGTCACAGAACGCCGCGCCCTGTGCTGGTGTCACGCTCTACTGCAGTGACTGTCTGGCAAGCACCGACTGGGGCTGAATGCTGACCGCATCCACGACTGAGCTACTTCTGCGAGCTCGCTCCTCTCCAAACCCCCCCCTGTCACTCTTAACCGTCACCACACCCTCACACTCCCTCACACCTCAGCTCTAATATCCGCACACCGCTGCGCACCTACACCTCTCCAACCTCGTATCCCCCCGCCCCACTGTCACACCCCCACGCTTCACTCCGCCTATTCCTGCCCCATTCTCCCATGCCTTATACGCATATACCTTCCCATCTCAGCCTCCCCCCTCTGTCTCTCTTACCCTAACATTCCCACACACAGTCTCTGATTGTACAACCCCAGTCACTCACCTTCACACATAATTTACAGTATGTAAAGATACAACAGAGCTCATCCCAAGCCTATCTGTCACAGAGGAAAAGGAGCCTTCGTATGAATTATCCACCCTTTATCCAAGCTCTCATCACCCACCAATTAACCTCGTCATTTACATGGATATTAGGTCAAGACGCTTATCACTGCTGTAAGGATGCAACAGCACAACTCAAAAGCACATATCAAAGGTGGGGCTTTTGTGAAACTAGACCAGCCAAAAAAAGGTAAGATGGCTTTGGGGGGAAGAAGTAGAGGAGGTATATTCACAATCTGAGTGAAGCAGCAGTGTAGAACAGCTCTCCCTGCTGGGCACAGGGTGTAACTGCAGCCTGGTCTGACGGGGGGACCGAGGGGGCGTCGATGCGCCTCTTTCCCCATGCAGATCAAGTGCAGCCCTGCCTCCGCTGTCTCTTTTCAGAACGCCGACGGCAAGCTGACGCTGCAGGAATTCCAAGAGGGATCGAAGGCGGACCCCTCCATTGTGCAGGCCCTGTCTCTGTACGACGGGCTTGTATAGGCGCCGGAGAGCGAGGAGGTGAGTGGAGTGGAGGGGGGGGAGGGGCCTGGGACTCCGCTCTCACCCCAACTGTCCCCTGGGGGAGAGGTCTTCACTCACAATTACTAACGGTGTAATCATTTTCTTTTAGCGTCAGCATCTCTGGATAACGGTCACTCATGCAAAATGATCTTTTAATGATGGCCGTTTCCTTAATGGCATAGTATTTTAATACTCTGTTGCACTTATGCTGTTTATTCACTTACAGCTAGGAGTTCCTGTACTGTATTCTAGCTGGCTAGCTCGATGCTGATTAGATTGTGCAGTGGCTTGCACAGAACTTGGCCAACATTAGCTACCCAACTAATAATGTCAGTGGCCCCAAAAGGAACCAGAGCATGATGATATACAATAACTAGGCCTATTTCCAGACCTTGGTTCCCGAGATCCAGGAAGATATATAGTTTTTTTTTTCTTTTTCTTTTTTTAAATGTAAGCTAGTGCTTCATACAGAAATTTTAATGAAGAATGAAGAGTTTATAAAAACAGTTATTCATTTTAATGAGACTATGCAGCTCGTTAGCTAGGTTCTACAGATTGTAGAAAAAAGCAATTACAAATGCTTCCACTTAAATCTGAATTAATTTCAGTCAGTCAAAGGTTTAGCACTTGTAATTTTCAGATCAGATCCTTCTGGTGTGAACCAAATAGCCTGTCTACCATGGCAACAAATTAGCAATACAGTTCTTCACATTTACAAGTGCCAAATATGTGTAATGTGATATACCTTGTTTTTAGTTTCCCCATTCCATTTACTCAAAATGAATGATTTTTCTTTGTTAGAACTTAGAAATCATTGTTGGCATTCCTCCTTTATAGCGTATAAAGCTACTGCAGTGTAGCAGATGGGATGGTTCAAATGTGTCCACCAGGGGGAAGCTCAAGTTAATTCTCTCTCCAGAACATTGCGATCATTGTAGACTGAGAGGATATTATTTGCGTGAATGTAAATTAAATATAGTTATCTTTGCATATCCTTTCATACATTCTCTTTGTTTCTACATTGGCATTGTGAAGATAGTTATTTTAAGAACCATTATGAATGTGTTTTACAGTAAAACATATTTTTATTTTTAATGCTCCTATTTGATTGAGGAAAACGATAACTAAAATTGTGGGAGTACATTCTCAGGGACTTGATGTTAATCTTGGCTGTTGGCAACTTACGAAGAAAAAAACAAAAAACAAAAAAAACAATATTGTAAAAGCGATCTATAGAAGCTAGCCACATTTCCATTGTTATATATTCATTGCTTAATTGTCATAACTTAATTTTACTTCTAAATCTTGAACTAAATAGTTTTTTTTAATATTCAGGAATTTACCACTTCTGAAAAATGTGTATCTGTTGGGAAAAATATCTAGGGATAAATCACACAAGGAACAGAAAACCAATACAGTTATTAGTGTTCATAAATGCTGATTTTAACACTGAACTCAAATAAATACCGGCACAGAAGATGCACAAAGACCCAATTTAGCTTAGCCCCGCTTTCCAAGTTAGTGATACTGGGCAGCGTTGTTTGGACTGTTAGTGCAATCCTGTGTGTATCCTTGATGCTTTGTAATCGCTGGTGTCTTGAGCATGTCTGAATTTTGTGTGGAGCTCATTATTTCTGGAATTTGTGTGCGTGCGTGCGCTCGCGTGTGGGTGTTTGCATGTGTGTGTGGGCGTGCTTGTGTGGGTGCGCGAGTACACTCGCGTGTGTTCGGCGGCGAGGGTGGCAGTCACCCACGGCTTTTGAAACCAGCTGCTCTCCTGACACAAGCCAAGCCCATGCCAATAGGGCCACTTGTTAGCCGGGAGCATTTACTCAGCGCCCTCATAAATTATTCAGGCCCTCTCTGTCGATCGCTGGCAATCAAGGGTCCCCGGCGAAGGGGAGGGAGAGACGGCTGGGCCACGGGAGCAGGTCCGCCGGCTCCCCTTCACTTAGCGCCTCTCCCAAAGTGTACATGACCTCATTAAGGCCATTCCTTCTGCTGGGACACAGTGATTTGAAGTGGTCAGTGAAGTGTGTGTGTAAGTGCGTGAGTGTGAGTGTGCGTGTGCGCGTGTGGCCCTCTCCCCTCCTCCATATCAACATGGCGGCCGGTGCCCTAGCATCTGATTTCAGCCTGTGCTTTTTCTGTCCCCCCACACAGATACCCAAGCAGTGTTCAGTCCAGTGCCATCACACTTGTTCTTGGAAGAAGCCAAATGTCTCCTTGGACCCCCCCCAGCTGGAGGAAGGCGGGGGGGTCACAGGAGCCAGCCGACGAGGATTCTCCTCTTGTCAATCAGTCATCTCCATCATCACCCAGAACATCAAGCCTTCTTATCGGAGACCTGACGAGTCCTCGTTCTTATTGAGGAACTGTGTCTTAAGGAGGGTGAGATGTGAGGAGGAACTTGCCTTGAATGATTTTTTTATTTTTTCATTTCTGTTTCCCTGCTTTATTGGAACTGCAGACGCAGTGACTGGCGACGAAGCCCCCCCGTGGGGTCCGTGTGGACAATGCAGAGTACTCCGCCCACGTGACCGCCAGAGAAAGTACGGTTACTGGAGAGCGCTTACCTGGTCGGCACTGATTCTTTTGGAGTTCCTGAAAAGAATCGAAAAATCATCAACCTTGTTTATGTATATATTGGCTTTTAACATTTGAGAATGTAACATTGCTGAGGTTTTGTGAAAGTGTTGCACATTCACTTAGAATGAAACTTAAGTGTTATTTATAAATTATTTCGCTTTTTATATTGAATGAAACCATCCATATATTGGTGATTTTAAGAGGAATGGTATCCTAGACTATTCTAGTACGGTACTGGCTGGAGTGCAAGAATAGTAGGATAGGATCCCATTCTGCTGGGTCCTCATTTCCCAGAGCGGAGGAACTTAAGGGGAGATGATTCTTTATGTATTCATTTAATGTTTCAAGGTACAGTATGTTTCCATTGTGTGGCCTGTTCCTTCACTTGCTTGCATTAAGCAAACACTCCACTCCGCAATGTGTCAGACTCACACCGTTGTGTGAAATAGCTGCAGTGTTGTCAATGCATTTGACTAATAAAAGGCTGTAGAACAGACCGCCTCCAACCAAAAAAAACAAAAAAAACCCACAAATCAGTTTTTTCCGCACGTTATTTTTGTTCAGTGATTTGGCCGCTTCTCTTGTTCTTGGTGTTTTGTGGGAGGAAAAGCCCCCCGCAGGAGACTGAGGGCCGAAGCGCCAGCTCGTGTACGGTCACGTTTCCTGTGTTTGAGAAAGAAAGGGATTCTTCTCTCCCTTTTCAAGACCCCCAGACGGCTGGGGAAGTAACATGAATTGCTCTGCTGTGTCTTTTTAGTGTCTTCTCAGTGCTGTGATTTCCTGTTAAACAAAGCCATAGCCGTCGTGTGTAAAGGCTTTTTGTTTCGGTTTGCAAGACTCCTAAGAAGTGTCGGCGCATTACGGCCTTCTCGGCCTTCATTAATGAAACCCTCTCTCGAGCAGTGGGGGGTCAACAGAAGAACCCTTTTCTCTTTGTCCGGGTCCGTAAGTTGATATCTAAATTGCCGTGTTAGATCACAGAACAATTGTCTCCAATGTTTCTGCTTCTGCTGCAGTGAAATAAAATAAAAAAAGATTGCCGGGTGTAATATTTTCTTTTTCTGCTATTATTGATTCTGACCGATGCGTTTTTTTTTAGTTTTTTTTTATCAGCTCCAGTATTGCTTAGGTTGATGTGAAAGCCTTTTTATTTTCGGAAAGAATTCTTTTGAAAAAATGAAATAAATTAATTTAAAAAATGAGATATTTCTTCTTGTCAAATGAAAAAATTGCTCTGGCTCTGGGTTGTCTGTTCAAATTTGAGCCATTGCTTTCTTCCTGCTATCATTATGGTCTGTCATATTTTATACACACTTTTATGGCTGGCTGGGAGTGTCCAGAGGGTATACGTCTTGTGCTGTCTGTTTCGTTAATTTAAAAAAAATTAAATGAATCACCAAAATGCACTCATTGTGATCTACATTTTGAACAGAAGCACAGTACATTCAGTAAATATCTAGTGACACTACTTTAAGAGAGAGGGGTTACCTGTAATCTTGTCTCGGAGAGTTGCATGAACTCCTCATTGCCAGGCTGATGTGATTTGTGTTGACGTTCAAAAGTTGTTGCAGGTTTTTCGTCGGGCTCGTCGCTCACCTGGAGGGAATCAGCGTGGCTGAGTGAAGGGTCTGGATTCAATCTAAGCGCTACGTGCTTTCAACCCCGTCTCAGACTTGATTCAAATGCTCAAATAATGGTTTTGTTTGGTTCTTACACAACTCTGAGTTTCCTTCTGATATAAAATTTACATACAATTTTTTATAAAAATATATAATTTTCTTATAGATGTGCTTTTCTAAAATACGGTAACAGCGTTTTGGAGTCAGATTGAATCTGGAGGACCCAGCGTTGACTCCCTAGTGTTAACTGCGTTAATCCACTAGATGTGGTTATACGCACATCGCAGCCAATTCACATTGACAGAAGACAGAATTTAGCCCTAACGTTGAGCCCGTAATTTCACCCTTATCTCACCCAGTTGACCCGTCTGCAGGAGATAACTGGGCTCATTAGGGCAGGAATGAGGTTTGAGGACGCATGCTTGGGGAAGCCCCATTGTCTGCCTCATCTTCCCACTTGTCTCCAATTCCTGATCTGCTTTTTACTGGAGGGAGTCAGCCCCATTACGGTGGCAAGCTCCTTTCCCCTGGTCTGGACTGTTCACATTTCACAGTAACTTCCTAAAATAAAGATATTTCTTATCACACACAGCTGATATGTTGAAATTAAATATCAGCTGTGGTCACTAATCAGATAAAAAATAATGTGTTTTAATTTAGTCTCGCCACGTTTTTATTTATTTTTCACCACAGAAGTTACGGCGCAAAATGTGCATTATATTAAAGAATAAAGGGAATTCATAATGGCCTTCAATCTCTAAATTGTTCATCACTTCCAATTGAAGGTGAATTTTAGGTTTACTCCTTTGCTGTTACCTCAGTGAGTCTGGGTTCCTCTATTTCATATTTCATATGGAATAATTAATGGCCTGACAAACTGCATTTGATATGAGTACCCCTGATCAAGCCAATAACAATGGACCCCCCTCCCCCCTCCCAAGGACAAACTTAATTCTCAATAGCTCTGGTGGCATTGAAAAATTGCTTACAGCCTGAATTGTTGCACAGAAGAAAGGGTACAATTCACCAAGAGTCTTGACTAAAGCACACAAAAAAATCAACAATGTAAGAATTCCTATCTTGACTGAGGCAGTTATCCATTTTACAACAGGAAATGGCCTTTGTTTTAAACAAAATGTGCAGAGGTACCAGCATATAGCCTACAACTGTTTGGTGGTGGAGTTGTAATGCGGTTGCTTGACTGACATCATGAGATAGGGTGACTTTAAAGCTAAAATTTATGTTTTGACCATTTATACAGCTAAACCTTGGTGAGAGAGGGTCCCTCACTGACTGACAGTCTGGGAGCAGAATGAGCTACTTTCTGTTAGTGACCAGTTATTGCATCACCATGCTCTTCCCCTCCTCCCAAATCACCCTCACCATTTTCTGGGTTATGTGGGGCCCGTATTAAAATATCAGCAAGGCCTTGAGCCCAAGTGATTGGAGAAGAGATGTTAACCTGACAGTACTTGTATGCATGTTCTATCAATGTTTTTTCTCCATATTACAGGAAAGTGGTTTTGTTATATCGTATTCACCATAAAATTATACATACAGTGAGATACACAAAGTGTGAATTATTCCGTGAATGTCACGGGGGATTAGCAAGGCAGGGCAAGTTGGCCAAGTTTGGCACTCAATGTGAGCCAGAAATAAAGTTAAGTATGAGACAGCTGCAATCCAGGACCGCAAGTTTGTATAAGCTTTCGCGCACAGAATTTGTATTGGTTTGACCCCAGTGGTGAAGTCTGTAATTAGCTTATTCTTGGTCCCTAATATTTCGAATTATTATGGTTTGTATAAGTGTGGTCCTAGTTGCGCAGTAGTCGGTAGTAGCCTACGTCCTTCCTAAAACGCGGTGACTTGAATTCGAAAACCAGTGACCTCGTTATCTTGAATTCTTCAATGAGGTCTATGTCTGTTTTATTTCCATCCATCCCGCTGTCATTTAAATTTATAGAGAGACAGGAAAAATCTGACATGGGCACAACGTCCTGTTGTTCTTAGAGAAGATATCCTTTGGTGAGGACTTAAATAAGGTTGTCGTTTTTGGGTCACTTAAGTGTTTGCATTCTGGAGAGGCCCTTTCCGTTTCCTGTAGCCTACAGTTTTCCTGATTTATCAGCTTGTCGAACGTCTCAGATATGTCGTGTCTCGGGTTGAATTGCATGTCTGTGTCGCCTTTTTTGGAAGTGTTGTCGAAATGAAGTGAACAAAGACCTGTTTGCATTAATACACATTTTAAAACAGGCTATACTCGCATGTGTTGCTAATGCTGCATAGGGTATACATCAATATTTCGAATAAATAAAGAAGAAATTTAGCTTTGTGTTTCCGGCGCATTTCCTTTTAAAAACCATCTGGCAATACTCTTCTGCGATGTCAACTGTTCCATTCATACACAAGAAGGTCGCTTTTTCCAAAGAATTTCTGGATAAAATTAGCAGTATGCCAGCTGAGTATAGTATCGCTATTAATAAACACAGAGTAATTTGGACTCTGGGGTTCTAACAATGATACTGTCTTCTGAGCGTGCTGACAAATCCACAAATGTGCTAATTTTTGCTTGCGTCTAAACGCGGTCGCTGCACTGGGTTCTGAAGACTGGGATGATAGCATAGGCTACCCAGTAAGAGGGGGTGTGTGTAGGGGGGTGAGGTTAGAGCTCCTAGTCAGAGTCGGGTCAAGTTACACACACACACACACACACACACACACACACACACAACAGATTCAAACTACTCAGGACCCCTTTAACACCCTCTCCGCCCCCGTTTCCAAAGTGCAGTTTTCCATTTCTCCAGGGGAGTTAACAGTGGTAGTGCTCTTCCGTCCCTCTCCCAGATCTGAATTTACGCATTCAAACACATGGACCTGGGGATGATTTAATCGGTGTCATTTGGACTTCTGCTCGCTCTAATTAATTTATGCGTTTTTGCGTCATGCCAATGGAGGCTATTTTCTTTGTTGGGGGAAAACAGCAAAAAACCTGCGTGCCTTAAACTATACCGGACTTCATTGTCTGGAGTTGCTGGTAGTTTGGATTTTTTTGGAAATAGTAAAAACAAGTAGACAATGTGCCATTACGCAAAGGATATAGCGACCATGTGTTAAAATTTTGGCTATTAATCAATTAAACATATTTTTGTAAAAAGAAAATGACCGGCATTTGGATAAAGTGCTGTGTCTTCGTGCTGTTGGCTTGCGCCTCAAAACTCCTCGCCATACCCAGAGTGGACGAAGCTGTGGGCTCCAGTGACAGCGCCTCGACACTAGCCTTTGTGTTCGATGTTACCGGCTCCATGTACGACGACCTCAAACAGGTGATAGATGGCGCCTCCCGGATTCTGGAAAAAACCCTCAGCCGGAGAACTAGACCTATCAAAAACTTTGTCCTCGTTCCTTTCCACGATCCAGGTAAGGAAAAAATTGTAGACACCTACACCGCGACTGTATTAGCTATCACAACAAGGGTAGGACACAGTGCACATAACTTTTTGTTTGAAAATACTTTGCATTGATTTATTTTTTATTTTTTTTGTGAATGGTATTTTTATTGTTCTATTTCGTTTGAATGAGTTTAAAGGATGCATCTAACGTAGTTAGTTGTTCTTTCATTAGCGTATTTAGGCTCAGATACCATCTTTTGTTAAATACTGTACTTTCAATGTGGTGTGCTAAGGACATGTACCACCAGGGATCGCTGTAATGCCTGAACACATACAGTGGAGGCACCAGTTTTAGAAAAACTTACGGAGGCGTTAACCATGAGAACTTATTTTTCGCAAAAGACATGCAACAAGTAATGCTTCCTCTACACAGTTATATGACATCTGTAAATAGATAGACTAATTTTTCTCACCTTTAATGCAGGCTACCATTGCCACTGTAGCTAGGAAGCATGGCTATACTCATCAAAAATGCACATGTTTTTTAGGATGAGGCTAAATTATTTAATTGTTTCGACTTATGTCAAAATCAGTGAAATGGTGTTCTTCTAAAGGGTCAGCTTTATATAACCAACTTTTTTAAAGCCACCTCAAGTAAAAGAAGAATTGGAAAGCTAAATTCTCTTCAGTTTTTTGCTGGAATGTCACAGAAAAAGAGCGTGGTTCTTAAACAATGGATTTTCTAATCCGTCATACAATGTCAACAAGTGGGGTAATTCAAAATGAAATACTTGATTACAGTCAGACAATGAGGTACAAAGAACGATTCGGGCTGCTTGTGGGCCTGCTTCCTTTGAGCGATATGTCTTTAGCGGAAGCAGCTATGGGTTTTAACATCAGAGAATGAGCGCTTCAAGTGGGGGTGTGGGGGAGGAGAAGGGGAGGGTGTTCTAAGGATGATTGGAAGCATATGCTGTCTGCCTGAATGCAATTACCTCCCATCACCCCCCTATCCAACGCTCTGTGAAAACCAGGGCGCCCTTGTTACCGAATGAGATGGAAGGACTTGAGCCAGAAAGGAGGAAGGAGGGGGTGGATGGTGGTACAGGGGGCTCCATTTGAAGGCTCCCAATGTCAAGCGAGGCGTGCCCTTGGGGAACTTGTAAAGAGATGAGACTGCAGTGACATTCAGCAATAGACAAAGAGGAGTGATGAGGCAGCGTTTTTACAGGCATGCTATGGCGAGAGAGAGACCATGGTGTAGGGCGGGGGCAATGTATTCCTCTATGCCATGCCAATAAAGCATTTGAAATTGAAAAGTCAGTTGAGAGGGAAAGATGGAATGACAGAGCGAGAGGGAGAAATGCTTTATAGAGAGAATAGTAAAAGTAAAATAGAAACAATACCCAGAGTGCGCACCCATTACTGATGCCTGTAACAAAAAGAAAGTTCACCAAGCAAGCCCCTAACGTGAGCGGCACCCCCACAGGCTTGTCCCCCCCAAACCTAGGCCTTTCTCAGTCCCACGCAGGACCGCTGCTCAGCCCTGCGATCCGTACGTCCTTGCTGCAATACTCAGGGTTTAGTTCCCAGTCGATTTGTCTCCTGGACAGTCCAAACATGTGCCAGACGTAGGGAGAACGTGATCATTCATTCCCGCGGCCTTGCGCCTCCCTCCCATCCTCTCACACTGACGGTGAGACAGTCTCACCCGACACAAAAGGGCCGACGACGGGAACAAGCAGCTCTAATGATCGCACGAGTCCTATTTTTCATTGTCTTTCTTTGCGGTTGCTACGAACGATGTGCAGAAGAGGTGTCGGAGAGCAGCGGTACACAGACCGCTCAGCTGGCTGATGTAAATATGAGACTTTTTTTCGGCCGCATTAATCAAAGCGGTCATGCAGTTTAGGACAGCTTTGTATGGTGGGAAAGTGACTCGGTGCCAGCACAGAGGATGGAAGAGAGAGAGCAGCTGGACTAGCTTTCTGTTTTGGATGGACAGGCCCAGTCCTCTGGCCATCAGGATTAGAGTTTACATAGTCCTGCTAGGTATGGGGAAGGGTGGAGGCATTCATCTCAGATATCCAGTTTGCACCACCCAAGGGACATCCTCAAATACCAGCCAATTTGTAAGGCGTGGTGACGAATCCAGTGAAAATCATTCCCTAACCTGAAACAGTGTGTGCTGGTCAGCCAAACAAAAACAGTTTTTTCTACTCAGTTGGTTCATGGCAGGCATATCTCACTGTATAAGTGAATGACAAAGAGGTCATCTCTCTAAAGTCCACACATACTTATTTCAACACACATTATGGCTATTGCCAAATTAACCCTAGAGTGCAAAGTCTTCGACAATTTGTCCTTAATCTTTGACTTATAAATAAATGCAATTTTAGATTTTTTTATTCATGCACAAAGTTCAATTGTGCAATTGCCAAATAGTACTTGCTCAACTGTGTGTGTGAAAATGCTTGAATCCATGACCAAAAATGGTGTGTATCATTGAAGGCGAATGTGACAAACAACAAACAATTAACCACTCAGAAATCTGGCCCGCCCCTCACTGGAGTCAGTTTGGCACCTTATGTTGGCACCTGTTTACGCACCTGTAGCACGTCTTTACATCTATTCTACCTGGAAGAAAATGCACAGAACATGACCCTGAATGACCCCTGCCATTGCCCTACTCAATGGCCCTCAACCCTGGTCCTGAAGAGGTGCAGTGCGGGGTGTGATGGTTTTTGTTGTTACTCAGCACTTAAGCGGTCAGTTAAAGCAGTTTAGTACTCACCTCATGTTTTTGAGTCGGAATCGGTTTCTGACCTGCATAGGGAAAAAGAAAAACCCGGAGACCTTTCAGGCCCTTTGAGATTGATGCCTGCTTCTCTACATATTCTGCTTTGTGTATACAGTACGTATCTGGTAAACATTCTTTTGGCACATGAGTATGGAATGTTAAGCTTATAATATGAAAGACATACAGCACCAGCCCAATGAATTTCAAGAATGCATTATAAAGAGCAGCGGCAGTACATTATGTAGCTACCTGGAATTCAAAGTTTCATGATGACGTGAGCTTAATTTTAGGTCATTTGTGTCGTTGTATTGTTAATTATTGCTCTTAATATATATCCCTTGATGTTGTCTAAGCTACTTAATTGTACAATAACAAAAATAAAACTCACACCTTGTGAAATACATAATTTGCACCATGGGGGAGAATTGAAGCTGTACTTAACTTGCTGTTTGTCTAAGTTTTCCCAGAAAAGTCCTCCACCGACCACTCAATTTAACTCATGGAGGCCAGGGGGTTTTCATAATGGAACTTATTTAGTGAAATGTTTTTTTCCTGTTGCAGATATTGGCCCCGTGTCCATCACCACTGATCCTGAGAAATTCCAGCACGATCTCCAGGAGCTGTTTGTGCAGGTTCGTGCGGAGTGGCCTCGCTCTCTGAGGCTGTGTGATGGGCCTGCTGGCTTGGGCAGAGTGATCCTCAGTAAGAATGGGATTGCAGGGAAATCTATAGATAACAGTACTGCTTTTGAAGCCATTCTTCAGCAGGTTTAACCTGTTCTCTGACAGGGATTTCCACACAGGCTATATTTCCTGCACGAAGGGTGATTCATACTGAGGTCTGTGAGTTTAGCATGTGGGGTCTGCCATCTTTCTCTGAGTATGACTCACACTGGGGGGAGTCACATGACTCACTCTTGGAGGTGGTGATTGCACAATTGGAAGTGCCTTCTTACTCTTTTTAGGTTTCCAAATTAAATCAAATGCCTCAAATTCTGCTTGTCGCTGACAGCACAAATCCTCCTTACAATTATGTATGCGACTGAAATCTCAAAGAAGAGTAAAAACCCGTCTTAGAGAAATATCCTTTTTGTTTAGCAATCTTTAGTAGTTGTATGAATCATATTTCCTCTCTCCGGTGAATTTGAAGTGAACAAATATTGCATTTCAGTTTTCCCCACGGCACATCAGTACTTTTGTAATCTTAGTGAGCCCACAAAGTGTGTTCAGCTTTCACTGAACCAATAAAAAACTATTAATATTTTTATACTGATGTTATTTTTGTCTTGGATTATAAAGAGTTGAATGGAATTGTGATGACCTTTAGCATTAATACTCTCTGCCTCTAGTTGCCTCTATTCAGTTTTCTATTGTCAATCCAAAACAGAATATGCAGATGCATATTCTTCTCCAGTAATACATATGTAACGTTTGTGTCTGTCATAGTCCACTCCTTGAAAAAGAGAATAGTCCAGGAGTAACCTCAGTCGGCTGGATCATCTCCTGCCCTTCCCAGAAGCCCCATGAGTCAGCAACAGACACTCGTAAAGTGACCCCGGCCAGTGAACCCTCACCTTAGACCAGGGGTGTCAAACTCAATTCTTGGTCCACCCAGTAGTTCCAACCAACTGTCCTATCCTGATTGGCCCAAACAGTTGAAAGCTATATAAATTCAGCACAGATGAATTCACCAAACACACTGCAATAAATAATTTTAGGAGCCAATCAGTGTGAAGTTCTCAGCTGGAGGAAGGAAACAATAATTTGGCTGAATCAAGTAATGAAGAGTTTGGGGGTTGCAAGGGAAAATGAGTGTGCCATGCATGGCGGCCCCTCTGGAGATCCAAGTTTGAAATGTGGTTGGAATGCGTCGGCGTAGCGGCTGATACAGGAGTGAGCCAAGAGAGGCTAATGACTGTGTGTCCAATCTGTCCGTGCCACAGGGGGGTGGAGACTGTCCCGAGATGAGCATAGGGGCCATCAAGATGGCTCTGGAGGTGTCCCTGCCCGGCTCCTTCATCTACGTGTTCACGGACGCTAGGGCAAAGGACTACCGCCTCAAACGGGACGTCCTGCAGCTGGTGCAGCTTCGCCAGTCGCAGGTATGGCAGAGACCCCCGTCAGAGACCCCTGTCAGAGAGGGCTGAGTTTACCTGGGAGCCCAGTGAAATTGTGGCACAAAACTGTTCTCATCGCTTTGTACCATGTTGCTAAAGTATGCTCCAAAGAAGAGGCCTATGCCTATCATGAGTTATTGTGCCTTCTGTATGCTATTATTGGATGTTTTGCAGGAACCCAGCAGAATTCAGAGCGAGTAGTTAGTCACTTGTAATGTACTCTTGCCAACTGGGTGTTCGCTGAAGCCGGTGAAGTGCCTCGCTCGTATTTCACTCTCATTGTCTGACTGTTCTCGCGCCGTCCACCGTGCTCCAGGTGGTATTTGTGCTGACAGGCGACTGTGGCGACCGGACGCAGCCTGGCTACAGAGTCTATGAGGAAATTGCCGCCACCAGCTCTGGCCAGATCTTCCACCTCGACAAACAGCAGGTCAACGAGGTGAGAGGTGGAGAGGTGGAGAAGTCGAGCCTTGTCGATTGTATGGGCTGGACAGTATGTCCAGACACAACAGAAACACACACACTACGCACTCAGCTGATGTTTACTGCCCTCTCCCCATACCTTTACAGGCCAAAGATTTAGGAGAGTGTGAGCTTTGTCACACACTTAAAATAATGATCTTTTTTCCAACTGAGTTTGCCATTGCTATTTTAACAACCAGTTACCAAAAGGTCTCACCAGAAATATAACATAAAAGGAAGCTAGTTTGTGTGGAGAAACAGTCCTGTACTATTTAATTCTCTTTTATTCATCACAGCATTAAATAAGTTATAAATCAACTGACAGGCCAAGTATGAGCTGCATCATTATCATTCATTTGAGGGTTGAGCGTCTTCCAAGTTTTTTGAAGCCAAAGCCATCTGGGCTTCATAACTGTGTTAGACTTCAGACAGCTCTTCCACTGAGAGAGACAGGTATCCTGCATGTGAACACAGGACCAGCCTGACAGGGAGCCCATCACAAGCAGTCTTACTGGGGTGTGTGTGTGTGTTTGTGTAAGAATGTGTTTGCATGTGAGTGTATGTGTTGAGCATAAACATTTATATATACATTTGTGCATATGTTGTGTGAAAATTATTAGTGTGTTTGTATATTTGTTTTTGCGTTTGTGTGCATATGCGTGCAGATATATGTGATAAATGATTCTATGCTCCCTCAACCACTCTTTCACAATTTGAGCCCGATGAATCTTGGCATTGTCGTCCTGGAATATGCCCATTGCTGGGATAACCTGGTCATTACAGTACATTCAGGTACTCAGCTGACTTCCTTTTATTGCTGCATAATGTTGCTGAGCCTTGACCTGACCAATTGAAGCAACCCCAGATCATAACACTGCCTCCAGAGGCTTGTACAGTGGGCACTATGCATGACGGGTGCAACGGCAACTTTTTTTTTGGCCAGGCAGTGTAGTTGCCTGCGTGTGCATGTCTGCCTGGTAGGACCAGGGGACTGTTATCATCTCTTTCCTGGCGCTTTGATGTGGTTCCGGGTCATACTGTAGCTGAACTGCTACGGGACCTGTAATAGGCCAGACAGACAGCAGCTCCCTCTCTCGCCGTGACAGAAAATAATATTAATTTTTCTCAAACCATATCCCTGTGTTTACAGTACTCTTTAAAGAACTCCCCAGGCGGATGGCGAGCACTGCAAAGTGATGCTGCATTGGAGCACGCAATTTAAGAGACTATCTAATTTGACACGTTGGTTAGCCAGTTTGACAGAGGGTGTAATTTGATTTTCCATTTATTTACACTGGTGTTAAACAGTCCCTGAGGGAAGAGTCATAAAATTAAGTAATTTAATTCCACGAAGAAGAAAAAACAGCCTCAGGAATATACAAAACCTCACCAATGATTTCCAGTTTAATGCACTGAAGCCAAATCAAATATACAAAGCTCTTTGTGATCTCGGAGGTACCATGGGACGAGAGAACAGAGTGCTTATTTTATTGTGTAAACCCCCAGATATGATCAATTATAGCACTTTCCTCCAGCACAGCTGTCTTCTGGAGCTAGCGCACAAGTCTGCACACAACAGCCCCACTGTGACGTGTGATCTGTCTTTAATAGGGAAGGGCCGAATGCGAATCGCAGATAATATACATTCAGACCAATAACGAAAAACAGAAATTGAACTTTGGATTTCAGATTAAATTTTTTCTTTTGCCTTGTTTCTCCTGGTGAGGAGACCAACTTCCATACCTGCTGTAACTCCTTGGCAAATTGAGGATATCCTGGTGAAAAACAGGAAGGAGTTTTTGAAGGGAATGACTGAATAAAAGGCGGACGTTTGTCAGAATTGTGAAAAGCCCCACAATCCTTTTCTCCCCTGCTTCTGTGATGTGTCACACACAAATAACTCGTCACACACAGACCAAACAGAGGATGAACCATTTAACAGGGAAATCCAGAGGAAAATGTCCTCATTAAAACTTTTCTTAACCACATGCTGGCAGGTATATTTATATTACATTAAGTAGTGCCAAATTTAAGTATCTATGAATATATGCACACCCTTATGCATTTAAACATGCCTCATTTCTGTGGAGGTTCTCCCAGCCTGGCACCCTTGTGTATTTTACAGAACAGAAGTCAGCGATAACATTTCCCCTAACGGCCCCCATGTCAGTCAGACCAGCAGGTGAGGGGTAACGAGAGAACGGGGAATTGTTGGTCGTGGGGGTGACTGATGGAGGAGGAAATGAAAGTTTTGCATCCCGTCTCATGTTCTTGCAGTAACGGGAACAAAGCCGGGTTCTGTGGTTCCGCCCCGACAGCCTCAGAGTGAAGGGAAGGCAGACGCGGGGTACGCTCTTGGGGTGCCGTCACAGGAAAAAGGCGGGCAGGTGTTTTTACGTTCCCGTTGAAAGGGGGAGGTTGGGGTGGGGGTCGGCGGGGGGTAGCATCTGGTCTTCATTAGGCTGTAATTGGCGAGTTCCTGTCCCCTCACTTCTCGAGCGGCCAGAGCTGGGGCTGCGTGTTAACCCCTAGCGGGGGGTGGCTGGCCCCCTGTCTGCGAGCACGTTCACGACACCACAGTAACCCTCGCTGCACAATCGATCAGCCTGTCTGGTTCTAAGGGGTGGTAGGGGGTGTCTCACAAGAGAGAATGTCTGAACTGAGGTCAATAGGATGGCAGTTTTTCCTCGATTGACCCCTCCCCACGCCCCCGTCCTGTCCCCCTCCAAAACCAGAGGGATTCTCAGAACAGTGAAAGTGTGGTTTTTCAGCTTTAGGCAAATCCCTGCTGAAGGAATTTCAAAGCCCTCCTACTGCAACTTCTGGGATCCACTCCCCTCAGTGTCACATGGTATAGGCCCACACAGCAAAATGCTCAGTGTTAAATCACCAGAGTTAATTAAACGGTTTATATGACTCCAGTGGGGATTAATGCACTATCAGAGTTCTTTTTGCTCAGAATAGTTTGCCGTCGTACGGGGTTCCGCAACGAGGAAGACAGATTGTGGCGGGTGCCCGCGGGTTCCTGGTCCTGGGTCCGGTGTTTTTGGCTGTGGCCATGAGGAGACACCGGTTCTTGTCCTCTGGCCGCTGAGGCGGCAACAGCATCCTCTGTTTTTGGAGGCAGATGTGGGTCACTGGAAAGCCGTTTTTTCACGTCCCGCTGGGGATTGGCTGCACATGTGGCAGACATTATAGCTGTTTCCAGCTGCAAAAATTAGAGAGGGGAACCAGCTGCTGTCAATGGCGAGAAGAGAAGAGAGAGAGAGAGAGAGAGAGAGAGAGAGAGAGAGAGAGAGAGAGAGAGATAGAGAGAGAGAGAGAGAGAGAGGTCTGGGTTATTCAATTGTCAGAGGACCTGGCTTACCCCAATTTACTGTGTTATTCTTAAATCTATTAAAATGTGTTAACCTACTCCTGTCTCCTAAGACTGAAACAATACCCCTTGGCTTGTGTTATTGAAGCAATGAAAAAATAACAACTTGCCTACTGACTGGAGGTCTTGGCCACACGACTGTTCTTAAATATGTCAAATGTTGGACAAATGTTTTTAGCCATAAAGTTACATGAAGCAAATTGTAACCCTGAATTGGCTTCTGACTCATGTGGTCAGGGACTACAGATTTAACAGTGTGTGAGTAATTTGCAGTGGTATTGCTCCCTATCTGTTATTACCATTAGGATTACATCACTCTAATGGTTTTAAGGTGTTCCAACCCATTTCTCTGAAATGTCTCGGGAAGAACAACAGTCAATTGGGGGTTTAGTACTTATTACAATTGTCTTGTCTAATAATTTTGATATTAGCATGCTGCTGGGAATAGAACCAGACAGCCTCTGGTCATTTGAGCCTGGTTTAGCCATTTTGGGACTGATAACCAGCTCATTTCCCTCATTTGAGAACCTAAACCAATGCAAACAGCCAGAGCTCGGCTCCCTTTCGAACGCAACTGCTATTTTAAGCTAAACCTATTTGACAGATAGCACGAAGAGAAAGCCATTAATTCCTGTAATTGATTCTACATATTAAACTTGTGAATAATACAGAGCACTTCCTGGCTTGATTAACACGTGGCTTTAACCCTTTCCCCTCAGCTTTTAAAAAAGCCTACAGAGATGAGAGTGTCTCTTTCTGACAGAGTAAAGCTTGCACCAAGCTAGCCTGTCCCAGAGGAGCATGGACCATTCTGCCTGACAGAGAAACATTTTAGAAGATGCATTCCATGCTGACACACAAGTACACAAGACGTTCTCCTTTTCCGTTCTCAGTTTTTTTCCCTTTATGGTTGTGGAGGACATATTGTTAGGTGTCTCAGCACAGAAAGGGCAAGTTAGCCCTGATGAAGAGCAGCTGGCTCACAGCGCCACAAAAGATCACTGCTCCCCCAGACAGCCCCCTCTTTTCTGTCTTCTGGGATAAAGATGTAAAACAAGCAAATTTGAGTGATCCCAGGTACTGTCTGCTCAGCTGTATGCTATTCTGGCAGGTTGCCATACACATTCTGCCCCAGTCTAAAGACATGTCTTTGCCCTGACCCCTGACAGGTTCTCAAGTGGGTGGAGGAGACTGTCCAGGCCATGAAGGTCCACCTGCTGTCCTCCAACCACGAGACCGCCCAGCAGAATCAGTGGGAGGTTCCCTTTGACCCCAGCCTGAAAGAGGTTACTGTGTCTCTCAGCGGCCCCGCCCCACTGATCGAACTCAAGGACCCTTTTGGTAGGCCGCACGGCTTTTACGTGACGTCACGGCTGCGTGTGTGGTTTTCGCCGTGGCCAGTGGTATCTGTCTGCTCAGGATCTGTTTTTTGTGTTTGATTTCCTTCATTTCAATTCCAAAAGCACGCGGTACATCACTCTCTTCCTTAGCGGCCGTTGGCAGGACGCCAGTGTGTCCTCACTTGTGAGACGTAGGCAGGATGCCAGGCGTCCTCAGTCGCTGTGCAATAGTCCCTTGTGTAAAAGTTTAAAAGCATGGCTGGCCGTGTGTGTTTTTAGGCCGCAGCGTTGGAGAGGTGCAGGGGCTAACAGAACTGCTGAATATCCCAAACTCTGCCCGCGTGGTTAACCTGAAGTACCCCCGGCCAGGAACATGGACTTTGAAGGTACTCTGTCCTCAATACCCCTGCATGTGCCTATGACATTCTGTAAGGATTAAACACAGGTCTGCACCGTATTTTGAAGGAAGTAGACAATTTATCACTAGCAGGGTGATATGTGTCTACCAACATCTAAGGGCTTCCAAATATGGATGAAAGATGTACCCCGATATGTGGTGTGTGGGGCCAAATTGCACTGTTGTTTCTGTTCTGGTTTTGTGTCAGTTCAGTTTTTTGCACAATGCCGTTTCTTAGTTTGTGCTGCAAGTTTAAGCCCCTGTCTTTTTGCCCAGGCGGGGTGCAGTGGGCGCCATACCCTCAGGGTCACAGGGGTCAGCAACCTGGACTTCCGGGCTGGATTCTCCAGCACGCCGGTGACAGAATTTAACGACACCAGGGAGAGGCCTATTCAAGGTACTTCACGCTTTAGCTGTCGTTGTGTCCTAATAATGTAGGGGTGTGTCCGTGTGTGCAAGTGTGTATATATGCAGAGTATGCACATGTCCAGGCAGTATGCCTGTGTCCAATCTGTGTGCATCAATTTGTGTATGCGTGTCTGGGCCACACGCGTGTGCATGGGTATATGTGTGTATGTGATGTAAGTGTGTATGTACAATGGGGGAAATAAGTATTGGACACGTCAACAATTTTATTATCAAACATATTTCCAATGTAGCTATTCACATGAGATTTTGACCAGACATTGGTAGTAACTCAATAAAACTACACAGCTAAAGAAATTGTAACGTTCCAATTCTTTAAAAAAGTTATGTGCAATAAAGTGAAATGACACAGGAAAAAAGTATTGAACACGCTAAATTAAATGTATTTAATACTTGGTAGAAAAGCCATATTTTTTATATTTGGTTGCATATCCTTTGCATGCCATGACTTTATGATGTCTGTGACCCAACAACATCAAAAGGCTCTTGATATCTTATTTGCTGGTACTCTTACAAGCGAAACTATAACAGCTCTGCATTTGAATGGATCTCTACGGGAATTGGGGGGTGAGACAAGATTTAGCTGTAAATTACACTGGAACAGTATAGAACACATGGTTGGCTAAGTGGCTCTAAGTCATCAAGGGTCTGATGTATTAAACAAGCCTTTAACCATCACTCTGCTGCCAGAAATACAGTAGATATGGAAGGATCACTTTAAGGGTTGTTTCTCCTGACAGATTTTCCTATTGAACTCTATGGAAAAATAAGTTAGGAGAAGAAACCCTTCAAGTTATCCATCCATATCTACTGTATTTCTGGCAGCAGAATGATAATAAAATTGTTGACGTGTCCAATACTTATTTCCCCCATTGTATGTACATATGTGAGTGAATGTTTGTCCATAGATAAGTTTTTTGCATGTGCGCATCAAGTATATGAGTATGTGCTTGTGTGTGTGTGTATGCAGATGTGTGCATGTATGATTATGTTATTTGTCATCTCTGATGACATCTCTGTCATCTCTGATGATTTGCACTCATTATTATTATTATTATTATTATATTATTATTATTATATTATTATTATCATACTGTTCGCGTGTATTTAATATTTAATATTTAATTTAATATTGTCTGTATATATATATTATATATATATATATTATATATATTTATTATTTTTTTAAAAAATTTTTTTTTTTTTTTTTTATTTTTTTTTTTTTTTTTAATTTTTTATTTTATTATTTTTTTTTTTTTTTATTTTTTTTTTATGTTGCTGTGTTGAGTTGTGGAGCCAAACAAAAAGACTTTAATTTTTACTTATATGATTGTACCTGGATAAAACAATAAAAAATGAAAATGAATCTGAATCTGATTGTAAGTCCCCTCTGCCTCCTGTGGTCACAGGTGTCCCAGCTCATGTGCTGTTGAGGTGTACGGGTCTGACCCCCCCAGGACTGCTCAGTCACGTGGAGCTGGTTTCAGCTTCCGGGCGCCCCCTTCGAAACTTCCCCATCCCCCTGCCCACAGACCGCGGCAGCCGCGGGCTCTGGAATGTTCCCGAATTCCGCACCCCTTCCGAGAACTTCTTCCTGAAAGTCTCCGGGAAGGACACAGATGGTTATCGTTTCCAACGACTGTCCAGCGTCTCCTACACCAACATCGTCCCAGGCAAGAGCCACTCCCTCAAGACCCTGTCATGATGTAGCTCAGTGCAGCATTTTTAGTAATGTGCCATGCTATTATCTATGATGTTTGTGTTGTGTCATTCTTTTAAAATATGGCATGATATATGCATTATTCCTTATCTGGCCTGGAATTGCAGTGGTACATCTTGTTAAGAAAGTTTAAATAAATATAAATGCATTGGATATTTACTATTTTATACTGACAACTGCATTTATGTTCCCCAACAGAGGCTCCAGTCGTGAGCATGCCCAGCATTATAAAGGGCTTCTACATGCAGCCTGCTGTGATTGGATGTTCTGTGGAGAGCGAGGTTCCCTATAGGTTGAAATTCACCAGAGGCGGAGACAAACTTGGGGAAGAGAAGTTCTTCCAGTAGGTTGCTTTTTTTCTTCATGCAACCATAATGGACAGCAGCTCTGTACAACTCAGTGAACAATTTCACAACTGTTGTTACAGTAAAAGTTTCTTTCTATCTCTGGTTAGCTGTCAAAAAAATAGATACTGCATCTTTTTCAGAAAACTGTCAGTTTTATCTATGGCAGGGGTCCTCAATCTTATCCAGTAAGTGTGGGTGCAGGCTTTTGTTCCAACCAAGCAGTAACACACCCGATTCTGCCAATCAATGTCCTTAGCAAAGACTCTAGTGGTTGATTAGTAGAATCAGGTGTGTAACTGCTTAGTTGGAACAAAAGCCTGCACCCTCATCGGCCCTTTCTGGATAAGATTGAGGACCTGATCTATGGCATAACAGTTTACCTTCTAAAAATGCAATTTCCTATTAGCCTGAGGAATATCGAACATAACATTGAATAATAAGCGTTAAATTAGAAAATATAATATCTTGTAAATCAAAATTTTTCAATGGTGGAAGTTCTTTACCGAAGAAGTCCTGTTCATTTCTGATGTGATGTCATGAGCTTAAAAATGCAGTGATGACAACATTCTCTGTGTTCCACGGCTCCCTTCCTCCCCTTTGCTGACACACCACGTGATATGTTTTGTTGTAGGTCCTCTGCCAAAGCATCATGGGAAATCCCACATGCCTCGAGTGAGGATGAGGGCCAGTACGAGTGTGTGGCTCAGAGCAGCGCTGGACAGGGACAAGCTCACACACAGCTAACAGTGAGAGGTCTGTAACCAAAATATACGTACACGCATCGACACATACACACACACATGCACGTTTGCATACACATATACACACACAAAAATGTCACCACAAAATGTATTTTTGTTGCTGTTAATGAAATGTAATAAATACTTGACATGACATTATGTTCCCAGTCTTTTGAAAAATACTTCTGTCAAACAGTGCACTGTGCTGAGACACACTAAATCACTCTTCTGTTCATTCTGGATTTGCTGGATTTGGTTAACTTCTTTTTTGTAGTTAACCAAAACGCCTTCCACCTCTCCTTTTCTTTCTTTCTGAGCTAGACCCCCCTCCGGTGCTGAAACCCCCTGTGAACGTGACCTCCCCCCCGGGGGGCGTGGCCGTACTGACCTGCCTGGTGGAGGGCTCCATGCGCCACAACCTGACCTGGCGTCGGGGAGGGCGGGGCCTGGCAGGCCACATGGGGAGGGTGAGGGTGCTGCGAAACAGCTCTCTGGAGATCGGCAGCGTCCGGCCTCAGGACTCTGGGGAGTACCAGTGCGTGGCCTCCAACACGCAGGGAGAAAGTAGAGCCGTCATGTGGCTTCTGGTCCTAGGTAATGGCCACCTGCTCAGATACTGCATCTTAAAGACTAGCAACCAGTCGCCAGAGCGGTTGCATTACCTCTTGCCAGACACCTCAAACTTTCAGTCAGTTTAGTAACAATTCAATAAAACAGTGCTGCAGTCCTCAAATCAGATAAGTTTAATACACTCAAAATAAAGCATTGTTAGCTTTTCATTGCTAACACTTATTTAAGTTTTGTTTTTTAATATTTGTATGTCTCCTGCTTGTTTGTGATAAGGGTGTGTTTTGCTTTGTACGTACTAATATTTGATTGTTTCTGATTTTTCTATTTTCTCTGTTTTTCAAATGATATTTCTGTGAATACTTAAAATTCAGTAAAGAGTTCAAACACTCGATTCGCATGTACTGTAGGGAGAGTGACATCTGGCCTCTATTACAGATCGTAATTCAGCCGGTGGAGTGGTCCACTTCTGTCCTGCTTCTCTCGAAATGCTTGAAGCTGGAATGTGGTTAAATGAGGAAAATGAGTGCAAGTTTTTTTTTTTAAATGAAATAAATTTGCAGTACCATTATGCATGTTTAGCTGTTGAAATGCTTGAGCTGTTAAGGACGCTGGATCAGATGTGAACAGTCTCTCTTGCGGTGATTGCTCGGCCTCATCTCGTCACGGTTTCGCCCGGGGCTCGACCCCCCTCTGGTGCTCATCTTTGGGGATTTTGAATCTTTTGATTACGGTGATGCCAGGGTGTGTGCTTGGGGCGACTGACCCGTTACGTGAGGCTGTGAATCATCAGTCAGAATTGGGGTCCTTTCTCGGCAGAGGCTCCCTCTGTGACGGTGATCCCCCGAACCCTGAAGTTCTCTCGGGGGGGCGAAGTCCACTTCGTCTGCACTGCATCTGGTTCCCCCCAGCCACAGACCTTCTGGAGCCATGGAAACCTCTTCATCACAAGCAGACGCAGGTACAGAACACCCCCGTACACACACACACACACACACACACACACACACATAAACCAGACTCTCAATTCCTAGCTGCATGTGTTGAGTTTAAACATGAATTTGTGCAGCTATGCTTCTGGAGCTAGTTTGACCTAGCATTTGTCTAACTTTCGCTACATGTAGGCCTATACCCCATTTACACTACACCAGTGTGGGAGATTGAACCTACATAGCCTAATCATGTGTAACACCTATTCTGGCAGCTCTATTTATGCTTTCTTTCTTATCTATCTTATCTGTTTTGTTATCTCTTATATTGTTTTACTAGTTTTTCCCTTCACATACATAAGGACACTCACAGGCTAAACATTTCATTGTCAGCTAACAATTGCCTATCTACTGTATTGTGTACTGTGCATTTGACAAATAAACTTTGATTTGATTTGATTTAATCATTAGGCTAACTACAGCTAATAGACTAGATATTTTATCTGATATTATTAATATAGGGTGACCAGACGTCCTGGCGGGAAAATATCCGTCCAGGCGGGATTTCTAAATTTCCAAAATGTCTGTTGAAGATTTTCTTGTTCCATAGACCATATATAAACAAACAAATAGCCTATATAAAGATTTCAGTTTTCGATTTTTAATACATTTGCAAAAATTTCTAAAAACATGTTTTCACTTTGTCATTGTGGGCTATTTTGTGTAGAATTTTGAGACAAAAAATTAACTCAATCTATTGTAGAATATGTCTGTAATGTAATAAAACGTGGAGAAGGTGAAAGGGGTGGGCAGACTTTCCGGCTTGACTGTATGTGTTTCTGTCTATGGTATTGACATTAAGCTGTGAGTGTGGTTGTCCATAAAGTTTTATCCAGAACACACACTTTTCCCAGTTTGTCTTCAGCTTGGAAAATGGAATAAAACTAACACCCCCCTCTGGACGTTAGGAATAGTGTGCAAGTTTCCCAACAACACCCTTTAACCATCAATACAAGAAGCTTTCAAACTTGTAAAGTTATAACTGGTGTTACCTGGTGTTTTTTTCCACTATCAGCTACAATGTTGCAGACAGTGTTGGAGCTAGAGGTCAGAGGAAGTCATGCATAGCAACCATTTCGAAGCAGGGATTGGTGGACTGCAGTGGCAATCATGAATTTGCGATTACCAGTCGTGATTGTTACATCAGTATTAGACCGTTACGTTAAGAACATTTCAATCATATATTTGTGATCCTACACCTTAAAGGGTAAATGTTTTTTTAAAATATTTTTTTCCCTTGCCAACATCTCCCTCTCCAGCTTTATTTGTTTCTGGGAAAATCCTTAAAGAACACAGAGCACAAAAAAAAACAGGTTAAACTTGTGTTGTGTATGGTTAGATTAATTAGAAGTATACTAAAGACATACAGCTTGTCGTAGTAGTTAGAATACCATCAAAGGCAGCATGGGGAAGTATATATTTACATGTGTTATAGCACCACATGCAAGTAGGTTATTGTGTCACCGCTAAGCGTGCCTTCCCCCATTCCATTCAGGGTGTCCATTTCTAAACATGGAACGCTGACAATCAGAGACACTTCCCCGGAGGATGCTGGGAACTACACATGCCTGGCGTCCAATGAGGCCGGAACCGCCACCCAGACAGCGGCTCTGATCTACACAGGTGGGTGATGGGCAGGGCCATGCCAGCTGACAGCTGAGGAGGGAGAGGGGCTTTGATTGACAGCAGCACATTTACTGATCTACCGTCAGTCAGTCCGACAGCTTGTTGGGTCGAGTTTTTAACCTACATGTCAGTCAGGGGGAGACAACAGTGGGTGCCTCAGTGATTGAACGGGGGGGGGCATTTTTTAATGTTAATCAGATGACATCACTTCCCAGGAGCCTGCTTCGATGCCCTGCCCCATCGCAGTCTCCATATTGATTCCACAGCCTTTGTTGCATTGATTTGACTGGCTCTCTCACCCCTACGCACACCAGGGTATAGAATGTCAGCACTGATGCTATTTTTAAGGCGTGAGATGACTCTATTTCCTCTTAGTGCTTTAAATATACATTTACATTCAAGTTGTGCTATTATTATGGTTGATGACTGTGCCTTATTGAGTATGAACATATATTTAACATATAGCAATAGCTCTCTAGGTAAAGATCAGTTGAGCTCACCATTGCCATGTTTTCATATTTTTATCTCTCCCCCCACACAGAAGCCCCTACCATATCAGTGACGAGACAGACTGTGCTTGCCGTTGCCGGGGGAGATGCCACGTTAGAGTGCCACACTGCAGGGGACCCACCCCCTCTGGTCAAATGGTTTAAAGGTAAACAAGATCACCATGGTAAAGCACTCATGCAGTATTGAAGGGATGGATTATATTCAGTGGTGTCCGATCTATAGTTTTTGCTCATATGAGAAAGTGGGGTTGTTAATGAAGTGAGTGGGACTGTGTGCATGTGTGCTAATGTGTTTGTGTGCGCATGTGTGTTTGTGTGGGTGTGGATGTTTCTGTGCACGTGTGTCCTTAGGCGATCTGCAGGTTAGGACACTACCGTTTGCAGAACAGGACACCCGTCGTGGGACGCTGCATTTTGGAGAGGTGCGGGAGAGGGATGCGGGGGTTTACCACTGTGTGGCCAGCAGCTCCGCAGGGACGTCCTCTGCCGCGGTCACACTAGAGGTCGGAGGTCAGTTTGCATATGTCCATTGTCTGTATATTTCAGTATAAATCCTGTACTATGTAACTAGCACAGTCTGGCCTTAAACACGTGAAGCGCAATGTGTTTCTAACTCTCAACTGTTCACAAGGAACAATAGGTTTTATTTAAAGGAACATATTTCAGGATGTCCGAGTACATTTGTACTCGAGTTCAAAGCCCTGCTGTGTCATTCCGCCCACATGCACCACTTCCATTCACTTACGCAGTGATTCCACATTTCTCGGAGACCCCCGGTGATGTCACTGCCAACATTGGAGAGAACGTGACGTTGCCCTGCGTGGCTCTGGGTTTTCCCACTCCTACGGTCGCTTGGCGTGGAAAGGGCGGGTTGCTGATCCCCACCAGGCCTGATGGGAACAGTGCTGCCCTGCAGCTTGAGTCCGGCGCGCTCTTGATCCAGAGTGAGTTACAGCTTCCCTGACACCCTCACCGGCAGCCACACCCACGCCCCTCATGTCCCCAAACCATGCCCTGTGAGGCGTCACTTCTACAGCCCGCTTGGACTGCCATAAATCTCACAATGACACAGCGAGCCGCACTGAGGAGTGCCAGTCCAGAACAAGCCGAGCTCGGCTCCGTGAATGGCCTGTCAGGGAGGATTATGGGAATGTGGAAAATGCAGAGACGACGCTCTCGGTTTTCAGGCTCACCCAGGTCTTGTAAATCTTCTCAGGTGGCATTGTAAAAAAGGACATTTTTATACCAAACACAAGAAATTCCTCACTGTTTGTCCTCAAGGGAGGCATCAGAAAATATGAACTTTTATGGAGAGCGGGCTTTTTCTGACATAGAGACCAGAGCACGTCTTGACATGTTGATTTCCCCCACGTCGGTGCTTAGGGTCCTGGCAAGAATAAGAGCGGGAGAAGGAACACCGCTCAGTCACAGCGCAGTCTTACATTTTTATGCGGCAGACTGCATGATGTTTTAGTGCAGCGATTCCATTTGAAGTTCAGGAAGTGGTCAAACTGCCATGCCCTGCCCATTTTCTGCCCCTCCCTCCAGGGTAGTATAGCTCTATTAGGCCCTTTCTTACCTGGCTATGACTGAAGCAAAATGTGACATTTCCATCCGGGGGCTTAGCAAGTGTGAATTTCTCCACAGGTATGTGGCTGGATGACGAAGGTCTCTACGTCTGCGAGGCTCAAAATCAGTTTGGATCCATCAGAACTGAGGCCACGGTCACTGTCTCTGGCCTGGGTCAGTATCTTCAGGGTTGGGAACGGACGCGGTCACAGACCCTGTACCGGTTTCCTCTTCTTGCTGATAAGTAGCACCTGGTATCATTAGTACATGAGGGAGCTTTGCAGCAGCTCTTCCGTGAAACTTTGTTTATATGTTTTCTGTACGGCCAGCTGCGTTTAGATTTTTGTAATCTGCATCGAGCCTCTTTCCACTCATGAGTCATTGTCTTTCTTTATGTTTTCTATTTTTTGGCCCACAGAACCTCCTCTTTTGGCTCAAGGTGCTCCCACAATCTCCACTGTGATTGGTCAATCTCTCACCATGCCTTGCATGTTATTGGATGGAATTCCTCTTCCAGACAGGCATTGGACACACAATGGAAAACCAGTAAGAACAACAGTTGGAACCTTCTTTCACTTTTTGATTTGAGTCAGAATGTATCTTTAAGTGATCACACAACCTCCAATATATATATACTGTGCTTGTCTACAGGTCCAGCTGAATTCCAGAACCTTCCTCAGGAGTGATGGTAGTCTGTATGTTGACAGGGCTGTACCAGAAGATGCTGGGATATATGTCTGCACAGCCATTAATGTGGCAGGATTCATGAATATATCAGTAACCCTGGAGGTCCACGGTGAGGGAGGCTTCTTGCTTCTTCTTTTGAGAAGAGTAGACTGAGACAGAGTAATTCAGTGAAGAACTGAAACTGAGTCTAAATACAAAAAACAACAGGCCCACCACATTGAATAAAAACACATTTGAATGAATAACATCCCCTGTGGCGTAGTTTCACGCATGGATGCGCTGTTAAATCTTGTGAGACAAACTAGATAATAATCTTAAGAGAATTTGCAATGTTTTTGTAAGATAATTGAGATTTGTTTTCACCCCACAAATCTGTTTAAAGCTTGTGATAACTTTAGTTATATTTGTTTTGTTCTTCCCTGTAGTTCCCCCTGAGATAAATCCCGGTCCATTCCATTATGTCGCCACTGAGAGCGAGGCCATTACTCTGTCATGTGACTCCACTGGGGTTCCTAAACCAACTGTCTCCTGGTCCAAGGTTGGTTGTAATCCTTGTTGCTTGGAAACTTCATTGTGCTAATGAAAATTTTGGCTCTGACTCATAAAAAAACAAAGTGAATGGCCTTGTGACATACACTGAATATTATCTGATGAAGTCTGGGAAGGTTTGAGCTATTCAGGACCATTTGATGCATATTATTTCCTCTGAAATAGTCGAATATGACAACAGAAGCTAAATTGTACATAGTTTAGAGATATACTGTGTGCTCTTTGGTCAGATGCATTTTGTAAGGGTTGTCCCCCACCCATCAATCTCCTTCATTGTCAGCTTAGCTCCACAAGGGTATTGTCCATCTCTATTCTTGTCACATGAAAGTGAGTCTGCTAAAGCCATCTTCCTCTTAAAGGGAAAGAGGGGAAACCGGTCCTTGGAGTGTGCTTTGGGAATTTTAGGAGGCCACAGAATATGCTGTACCTTTGACCTTTGACTTTGATCTGTGTTCTGCATTCTGCCTGCCTCGTCCACCAGGGAAGGGAGACCCTCTCCCTCGACAAAACATCATCCCGGGTGGATCAGGAGGGTCATCTACACATCCTCAGCCCCACTGAAAAGGATGCGGGCGTCTACGTCTGCACGGCCTCCAGCCCTGTGGGGTACGCCAGCCTGGAGATGCAGCTTAGCGTCAACAGTAAGACATGCACTTTAACCTACAGCTAGGGCCAAGGAGCTGTGTGACCTCTCCTTATATTGTACAAACAATATAATGTGTGTGATTGATATTTATGAAATGTTCAATATTTAACATTTTGTTTGAATGATTTAAGTCAATTTAAATGCCTTTTTTTTAAAGGATTGTATTAAATATCAAATGTATACAGTCATATCTAGTACGTGCCACTTTTTGTCTTTTTCCATATACTGTATGTGTGTGGTTGGTACTAGGCACTTTTATACAATTAATTTCAGGCTTCGATTTACTATAAAACACACATTTTCAGGAAATTGCCTTGGCGGTTCTTTTAGAAAGCATCTTTATGTGCCTATTAAATAGCAATGTGTAAAAGTCAATCTGATGAATTGTTGATGGCCTTCTTATGTTGTTGTCTTGTTAGCAAGGCCAAAAATTGTGGGTACGAGCGGTAAACAACAAGTGAAGATGGATGCTGAGGTGGGGTCAGAGGTTATTCTTCCCTGTGAAGCAGAGGGAATCCCCACCCCTTTGGTGACTTGGAGCAGGGATGGCCACCCCATCCCTCCAATCACAGCCTGGTAAGGGGGTGTGTCTTCACGGAAGGCGGATTTTGCATGTCACTCAACAGGGAGGAGTCTCAGGACTGACCATACCATCTCATTATACAGTACGGTCATTATATGAACCAGGGTGACTGCATGATCCACTGTGTTTTTTTGCAATGGACGTTGATTTAACCAACATTTAAAGGAAGCAGCTACCAAGCAGCTGATTCCAATTTAGTCCTTTGCTTATGAAGAGTCAGATCCTGTAGAGTTTAGTGGCAGGGCTCATTCCAGACATGTGGAAGCACTACTGTCAGGAAGAGGAACATCTGTTACGATGAAGCCCTCAGCCGTGTCTCTGGCTGTCGGGCGCCCACGACGGGGGCCACCAACGCAGCAGCCCCGCCCATATTGCGAGCGGATAGTATAGGAGTCCATGGGCGACTGGAGGAGATGGTGGGTCTGGGGAACTGTGACAGATGACTGTCATGCCTTAGCCACAGCAGAGCAGCGGTATGAGGCCAGCTCACGTGGGGGGGGGGTTGTGGACCGTGAGCGGAAAAAGACACGGCAGAAACGGAGTATGGTTTCAACCTCCTGGGGATTGTCCGCCGTAAAAACAGCGTGCCAGATTTTCTTTGCAGACCCAAGATGATGGATATAACGCGTCTCACGATGGCGTGGGAGGGCACTACGTGGCTTTCCCCCATAACTATTTTTTACTGGGGGCCACCTTAGTTACTGGAATTTAAACTTTTTGCCCCCAGTCCACGTCACATCTCCCCCCCCAACCTCACCCCTCAGGCAACCTTGTGGAGAGGAAGCTGACTGCACAGAGCAGGACAGACGAAATCAATCAAAACTGGACAGCCGGAGCCCCACCCCCACTCCCCCAGCAGTGAAGTAACCCCGCCTCCCAGGTCCCCTGGGATGAGATGGTCCAATCAAAGTCTTTGCCAGGTCAAGAGGAGCTGTGGTCTTGCCTCACGGATTAGCCCAATGTTTCCAAGTTGTACATGTAAGCAGATGAGCCAGCGCTTGAGGAGGTAGATGGATGAGCCACATGCTGATCTGTTTCCTGTCCCCGTATGCGGGGCCCACGCGGGGTGAGATGGCCTGTGCCGAGCTCTGGAAGACGGGGCTGCTCTTGAACTGGTCATTTAGCTGTTGGGGTGTGCTGCCCTCGCCCCAAACTGCTGCTTGCTCCTGGAAGCCCTACTTGGGAGATGGCAGGGTCTGACTGCGACAGTGCCCTGGGTTAAGCCCACATATTGATACCGAGGGGCTCCAGTCTGTTTCCACTCACACATCCCACTTCATGAGCAGCAGCAACTGATCACAGATAACCTGCTTTTGTATTACTCTTGTTGATACTGATCGTGTTTCCCCTTCGCTGGCTGACCTAGGTTCAGTGTGCTGCCCTCTGGATCTCTGAAGATTAGCGACGTACGACTGATTGACAGTAAACGGTACACCTGCTCTGCCGTGAACCCAGCAGGCAATGTTTCCCTCACGTACAATTTGCACGTACAAGGTACACGTCTGCACCATATTACACCACCACTTTGTTTGCACACAGCTAGAAAAGAGTACCCATTTGAGTTTTACAAATTCCCATTTTATTCCAATTTAAACTAAAGTTGCCAACAATTGTCCAATAAAATTTCTGTCTCTGTATTAGAATAGATGCATTTTGTGATGGCTCCGAAAGACCCAAATTTAGGTTCAGCATAACCTTTCATTTAGATTATAAGTAACTGAAAAACAGAATATTCTTTTTTTTCAGCTAAGCCTCGAATTCAGGTCACACCTCCACTGCTGAAAGCTGTGATTGGTCAGACTGTTACTCTGCCATGTGTGGTTCAGGGAGAGCCCACCCCTGAGATCAGCTGGTTCCACAACGGGACACCTCTGAAGGAGGGAGGGGCAATCCGGATCCTAGGGGTCACCCACTCAGATAGGGGGACTTACAAGTGCGTGGCCAAAAATAGCGCCGGGCAAGATACCATGGAAACGACCCTGGAAGTGTTGGGTAAGTGGGTGCTTGAGGAATCATAGGCATTCTTTAGCACATATTCCTAAAGCCCTCATGAAGCATGTACAGTGCCTTCATTAACATGTCTGAATTATTCATGAGCAGGTTCAATACTTTAATAGAGTTTCGTAGATTTAGCATATCACTTAAGCAGTGGTAATGACGGTATTATACATGCATCAAAAAAGCTCGTTTTATTTAGGAATATTATTATTAGGAATAAATTATTTAGAGTTTATGAGTAGGGAGGACTTTTGGATGGACAGCTGGGTTTATTAATCCCAATTTGGGTGGAAAGGAAAAAGTTGGAATGAAAAGATGTGTTAAGAAATAAACCCATGGCCATGTGTCTTTATTAGATTTCTTTCTAATTTAAAAAAATATATATATTCTTCCAACCACTGTCTGATTGTGAAGGATTCATTTTTAAGTGCAAGGGGTTGACTGCTTTGTTGACCTCAAAGGGCATGATGTCAACTGATTGATGGGATAGAGGACGTGAGAGGCGCAGTATGAGTGTGTGGAGAATATTAGAATGTTTCCCTCTGGCCACCATGTCACACAGCAAGACTGACCATGTGACCTTGTTCTGTTCACCTCAGAGGCTCCTTTCTTCATGGAGGCAGGAAATGATGTCATAGAGAGAGTGGCCAATGACAGGGTGGTGATCCCCTGCCCTGCTCAAGGTATGTATTTATTTGTATTGTAATGAACTGACGATGCTGTTTTAATAAAGGCGCATCGAAAGTCAAAGTCAAGATATCTAAGGATCTGGAGGCACAGTGCACGTGATTCAGCAAGAAGTAGTAAATTAGCCTATTGACATTTTTTGTTTACACTGTTCATGACAGATTTTTTATGAGTAACACTTGTTAATGCTACACTGTGTTTACAGGCATGAAATAGCTTTTCCTTTTGCTTACTCTATAGGCATTATTTCTTTGTTTGCAAAGTCTACAGGGGACAATGTATGTAATGTATTACTGTTCCTATTGGTTTTATGTAAATTAGGTCGCCTACAGCTCTGTTTGCGCAGAAGAAATTATCTTCATGTGCAGTGAATATACATTTCACACTTATTGGAGGAAAAACACTCGCTCAACATGGTTTGATTGCTTTTCAAATCAGAAGAGGAGCTATGGGTACCTCAAGCTTAACCATGAGGGTAAAAATGTTTGTGCTTCTATTCTGAAATGCCTCAAAGCTGCCATCAGTTGACCTAGCAGGGGAAGTTAATTGCTGGGGTTTTATTAAAGATTGGCATGAGGCGAATTAAGCCAAATAACCTCCCACACACGTGGCAAAGAGGGGAGGGGGGTACTGCTGGTTGTTGGGTGAGCTTGTGGTGTATGTGTGTGTCAACCATCCTTACTCCCCAATAAGAACAGGTTATGCAAATACATGATTTGTTTTATGGGTATCTGCCATGGCAACACGGTGTAAGGTGTGTGTGTGCCTGTGTGTGTGTATGTGTGTTTGCGTGCGTGTGCGTGTGCGTGTGGGGGCAGGCATGTTCTGCACAACAGCTGGAACATCATTTTGCCTCCCGCATCCTGGGCCACATCTGCTTTCTGCGGTGAGCGTGCCCACTGGGAGCGGAATGCTAATTACAGGCTGCTGCCGGTGGATACTACACTGTGGAAATGTACTAGGGACGTCTGGAGCAGCGGCATGGCGATGGAGCCTGTACGCATCTCTCTCTTGGAGTGATGCACGTCCTTGCAGGAATGATTAGCCGGCCTTGCCAGATTTAGCCTTTAATCAGAGCTTGCCAATTACTGTGTGCTGTGAGTGGCAGAAGTATTATCTGGCTTCATGAGTGAGTCTCTCAAGGACTGTCCACTTGGGGTGAAATGCTTGATTTGATTGTATTTTCCCAAAAATTGAACACAACGGACGTGCACCAACACAAGACTAGCTTACAAATGCTTGGTATGTTGAACCTAGTATTTCCTTTGGCTCATTGCCTTTCATTGATTTTGAAGCAGGTTATTTTGATAGCGATGCTTGCATTTTGAGGTGTGCACATATCCTGCCAAGCTTTCTCATTGACCCCAGAGATAAAGAATGAATCATGTTACATTATATAAACAGCTAGCTGTGTTTTCCGTAACAGTATGGTATTTGTGTCTATAAAATACTGAACAGATAATGAGAGGAGGCTTAATGAGCCTTGATGAAAAGTTGTCATCTTTTTAAAAATGAGGGACTTGTATCATTCTACACTACAGCACATTTTTCCTCCAAGCCAGTAAGATAATACATTTCTGTTTTTTAAAACATAAACATCTGTTCAGCGCAGGACCCCGGTGGAAACTATTCTTGGTTATTTTTTTTACATCTCTTGAATTTAAAAAAATCTTTTGGATGCAGAATGTGATGTGTGTTCATTTTTCATCCTCTCTCTCTCTCCTTGTCCGCTCCTTGTGTTTGGATCGGGACTTGGTAAACATCTAGCGAGGCAGGGATGCACTCCTGTGATTGCTGAAAAAGCTGGCCGTCCTCAGTGGATGACTAATTGGCTGAAGGGCCCCTTTGGAGTCAGCCATAAAAGCCAAAAGGAGAGGTGCCTTCTGAGGCTTTTTAACCCCGTGAAGTTGTGGAACAACATCTGTTTCTGTCTCCTCGGGCGCCTGAATGTACACATTAATGCCTTTGAACTGTAGGTCCCATCCACACCAAGCCTCTGTGTGCTTGACCCCAGGCTTCTGTTCCTATGGCTGTAAATCTCTGCCCTGCCTCTTTAAATCACACATCTCTCAAATATGTTGTGCTAGGCGCTCGCCCCCTATCGCCGTACTTTGAAATATCACAGGATGCCGACCCGACGGATACGGACCTCTGAAGTAATTTGGCACATTTTCCCCTGCCATTCCATTCGTCCAGGAGATAAACGGAGAACCCACTTTATTCCCGTTTCCAGGCAACCTTCCCGAGGAAATATTCCTACGGCGGAAGCCTTACCTAGTTTGAGGCTGACTCCAGATCAGCTCTGTTCCCCACCTCACTCTGTCTCTCTCTATCTCTTTCTGCACGCCCTTGCAGGCTCGCCTCCTCCAAAGGTGCGCTGGTTTAAAAACGGACTGGAAATACATCCCGACCAATCTGGGATCGGGGTCACGGTGTCACAGAACGGGTCCCTGGTGATTGGCTCCACGTCTGCCAGCCAAAGTGGGGACTTCAAATGCTTGGCCACCAATGAGGCCGGGTCCGTAGAGAGGAAGACCAGGCTGAAAGTAAATGGTGAGAACGCCCAAAAACCCCCCCCCCCCCCCCCCAGCCCATTTGTGTCTGCCAGCATCACAGCTCAACAGCCTCCACATCTGTCAAGAATGAATAAGAAGAGTTTCCAATCTCTAGGGCATTTATACACCCCCAAAACAGACAATGATTTCATTGTTTGAGGATCATTCCCCAGGAAACAAAGAAACATGAAAACCTTGTGCTCCCACCATTACCAAGTATTTTTCAAGTATTTCTTTTATAAAACCATATGTGAGCAATTTAATTTTTTCTTAGTTAATTTGCAGAGTAAATCCCGATTGGTTTAAGTAGCTCATGTTTTATGAATTGCCCACTCACATTTCTGAAGCGAATCAATTTTATGCACCTTAGGTGAAACAGCAATACCTCACCTGGGAAACAGTCTTAGCAAATTGAGTCATAATCACAGTTCCAACAGCTCTAACGACTATAGCACAATACCACTTCTCCACCTCACTATTACTCCATCTACTTCATCACTACTTATCCACTCCTCTACACCATAACTGCTTATCAAGGCCTCTACTAGTACTCCATCACTACTTATCAACTCCTCTACACCATAACTGCTTATCAAGGCCTCTACTAGTACTCCATCACTACTTATCAACTCCTCTACACCATAACTGCTTATCAAGGCCTCTACTAGTACTCCATCACTACTTATCAACTCCTCCACTCCATCACTACTTATAAACTCCTCTACTCCATCACTACTTATCAATTCCTCTCCTTAATCACTACTTATCACTCCTCTCCTTCATCACTACTTACGAAGTCCTCTACTCCATCACTAGTTATCAACTCCTCTACTCCATCACTACTTATCAACTCCTCTCTTTCATTACTACTTACAAAGTCCTCTACTCCATCACTAGTTACCAACTCCTCTACTCCATCACTATTTATCAACTCTTCTCTTTTATTACTACTTATGAAGTCCTCTACTCCATCACTAGTTATGAACTCTTCGACTCCATCACTACTTATCACTCTCTTCTTCATCACTACTTATGAAGTCATCTACTCCATCACTACTTATGAAGTCCTCTACTCCATCACTACTTATCAACTTTTAAACTCCATCACTACTTATCACTCCTCTCCTTCATCACTATTTATCAACTCCTCTCTTTCATCACTACTTATGAACTAATCTACCGCATCACTCCTTAACCACTCGTTTTCTTTGTCATTCTGTATTCACTCCTGTACTTTCCAACATAGTAATATACATAAACCTAAATTATATGATTCTTGTGTATCAGGGTCTGCCACTATGAGATGTGGTTTATTCTCTCTCGTTTCCTCTCCAGTTCCCCCAGAGATTCAAGATGACGGACAGGCTGCCAACCTCACAGTGACCCTTCAACAGCCCCTTAGTCTGGGCTGTGACGCCTTCGGGACCCCCTCCCCCTCCATCACCTGGACCAAAGATGGCCGACCTGTGGGTACCATCTCCCCAGAAGGGGCTTTGGTTTTTAAAGAAAACAATACAGTTTTACCCACCTTATGAATTTCCCATACACTCAACCTCAGCTATACCCTTCAATCTGTTTGCTCTTATGATGAGATTAAATGGCTCAGTCCACTTTGCAGTCTGGCCACCAGTAGCACAGAGCCACAACATATTTATTTGGACTTTTAAAACCACATGCACGATGGATATCTCTGGCAACACAGTGACACCTAGTGGTGTATTAGTATATTCCAGTTGATGAGTCTTTCTCTGATTACAGACTCAGATTACAGACTCTCTTCTTCTTTGGTCTGCTGCAGGTGAGCGATTCCTCAGGGGTTTACCTCCAGAATGGAAAGAGGCTTCTGAGAATCTATCGGGTCCAGATGGGACATTCTGGCACGTTCTCCTGCAGGGCTTCAAACAAAGCTGGCGAAGCCAGGAGGGACTACAACATTGTGGTGCAAGGTGAGTGACAGCACATCACTTGTTCGGTTTGGATGGATTTGTTTGGGGTAGGTATGTATTGAATATGGCAGCTTTAAAGTGAGAAGTCTGTACAGGAAAAAAAGTCTTCTTCAGCAAAATGCAAAGAAAGTGAGCCACTAGTTTTTGTGAGACATGGTCAAACCACTGCGGACATTAGGTACATTTGAACGGCTTCATTAAATGTTAGAGTACTCTTTGGCATGGAATCAGTTTGGTGAGTCATGAGCTTGACTGGAATGTAAAGCATGTTGTCACGGAACAGAAATCTGTTGAAGGGATTCAGGACAGGTATCACAGACTGTAACGTGTCAGTGGTTTGTGGGGAGTCATTTATCTAAAACTTTACTAAGAAACTTTTTTGATTCAGGAAAGCGTTACCTCATTTTTTTGTTGTACATTTATCAGCGCTAAACGGGTCACAGTGTCTCTGTGTCCTCATTATCTGCCTGAATGTGCCACCGGTTGTCCACCTGTCTGACTGTCCCTGGCTCCACAGCTCCTCCTGTGATCTCAGGCACGTTGGCAATGCAGGATCTGGCGGTGGTGGCCGGGCAGGAGGTAGAGCTGCAGTGCCGAGTCAATGGCCGCCCGGTGCCCAAAGTGGAATGGAGTCGGGATGGAGAGTGAGTGAGGATGGGTTAATGGCAACAAGTACAAACAACACACACACACACACACACACACACACACACTCACACTCACAGACATACACAAAGGTGTGGTAGAAAGAGAGATCCCCTAACCTTCACACATACACATTCACCATTCACCATGCGTTTTGTATAGATTAAAGTCAATTGTTCTGTGTTTTTGTCACATGGGAGCCATTTTGTGCCTTTGTACCTGTGATGCAAGCAGCAGCGTCCCCTCCCTTCTGCGCAGGGTGTTGTCGCGGAATGGAGACCCCCATGTGGAGTTCCTGGAGCAGGGCCAGGTGCTGAAGGTGAAGTCTGTCCGTCTGAGGGACCAGGGCCTGTACCGCTGCGTCGCCAGCAACCGCGCCGGGACTCAGATGCGCCAGTTCAGGGTCACTGTCCAGGGTAACCTCTCTGCCCCCCTACTTCCCCTCCCAAAAATAAAACATCCCAGTCCAGACCCAGGTAGTCAAATGGGTCTGGCCCAGATCTGGAATTCTGTCTCAGCTCAGTGTCAGTCTTGAAATACGGCACAATTCTGGGCCGAGTGATGTGGCCCGAGTCATTAGGGCTTAACTGTACTAATATTGTTATCTATTCTAAGTTATAAGAAAGAAATATGGTTTGTTACATGTATGAAGACTATCATTTGCTTCAGGTGGGTTTCAGGGTTGGTGAAAGCCACTCTGGCCAGATCTGGTCCGGGTTTGACCCGAGTCTGGCAGCATGTGGCCCATTGCTGGTGCAGTTGCAGCACATATGGCACAGACTCATCGCCACATCACTCTGCCTTGAATCATGCCGTGATTCAAGGCCAACACTGAGCCGAATGTTAATGCCAGATCTTGGCTAAACCCATTTGGTTACCTGGGGACACTGGTTCACTCAGATACATGTACTGTAGTTCCTGCTAACATCTTCTCCTTCTCTCTCCCTTGTCCCCTTAGCACCCCCTTCCATCAGGGGCTCCAGCGAGGGCTCGGAGATGTCTGTAGTGCTGGGTTTTCCCACGATGCTCCCCTGCGAGGCAGAGGGCGTGCCCGCCCCCAGTCTGACGTGGCTGAAGGACGGCCGCACCATCGTGTCCAGCGCCCGGCTCACCTACACCCGGGGTGGGCAGGCTCTCCACCTGGGGGCAGCGCGCGGTGACGACGCGGGCCAGTACACCTGCCGTGCCACCAATGCTGCTGGCACTGCCCACATGCACTACACGCTGAGGGTGCTGGGTAAGGGGGATGTGCCCATTTGCAATGTTATTATAAATCGTTTATAAGCAAATGCAATGTATTACGCTCTCAGAAAAATAGGTATGAAAAAGTGCCTAAAAAGGTACAAATGTGGTACAAATTGTACCCATAGCCAGCAATACGTACATCCTCCATCTGCTTGTAAAAGGTACTTACTAGTACCAAAATAGAACATTATTGTACTTTCAGGGTACATTTGGGAAATTTCCTGAAAGAACAAAAATATACCTCCACTATATTCTGAGCGTGTACAGTGATAAAGCATATCTTCAAATTCAGTATGAAATAGCACGACTTCACTTTGACTTACTATCAACCCTCTGGCCAAAATTTAATTTAGTTCAATTCAGTGATTGATAGATGCTACTTTGGTAATGAAAGTGGTATCTCCATATTCCATTATGGAACCCAGACTCTCTTGTCTCCTAGGACAAATTTTTTACTTGAATTTCATCTAGGTCTGAATACAGAAGTGCTTAGTCATTTTTGTTGTATCACATTTAACAACAGTTTTTAGTTCAGTCACTTTTCACTGGCACATGACAGCCTTTATTAACTAGAGTGTCTACTGAATACGTTCACATAATGTAATGTATACTTTATGAAGGAATACTTTGTGTGAGTGAGGATAATGTATAACGTACATGTAAAACGTCTTTAAAATCACAATGATTAGAAGCAAAATCCAACCTGTTTTTCAGTTGGACTGTATTGTTCCTCTTGTATGATGCTGGGTCAGGTGACAGAGTGTGATGGTGTCCTCTCTTTAGTTCCCCCTCAGATTGAAACAGGTGACTCCACCCCCCTCGGGTTTGGTAGCAGAGGGGTGAAGGTCCGGATCAACGGGACGTTGGCTCTGTCCTGCCTGTCCAAAGGCTTTCCGGAGCCCACCATACAGTGGTACAGAGACGGACAGGTGTGTTTGTGATTGGCGGTTCTGGGGTGAACCTCTAGTATGTTTACGTGCATGCGATTGGATGATTTGTGATTCAGAGATAGGCAACTGCATTAGTGTGTTTGTGATTGGTGCGATTTGCAATCAAAGATGGGTCTGTGTCGGTCTGTATGTCTGTGATTGATGATTCATAGTCAGTCCATAAGGTCCATTAAGGTCAGTCATGAGGTTCATGTATCTCAGAGGTTATACTGTAAACATTTTAGGGATTGCATGGGATTACATACAGTATAATTAACACTAATCCTTTTATTATTGCTTCCCACAATCAGTAACTTACAAAAGGTCAATCATCATAATTCCTCCATTACAGGGTAGTGAGCAAATGCAGACATTTGGGGAATGAGCTCCTTCATCTATTCACAAGCAAACGCATGTAGATGGTATCCGAAAGTTCAACTGTTGAGTTATTACAAAGCCTTCAATCTGCTTTTTCCATAACATTGGCTCTAAGTTAAGTAAAGAGTTTTTTTCCCCCCTCAGAGCAGTCACTAAAAATTAACTATAATTTGTGTTTTTTAAGAGGAAAAATTAATTTACATGTATTTGTAAGGCAAGGTTAAGAACAAATGGTAAATGAATACAGACCTGAGTCACAGTGTGAAAACAGGGGACTTCTCAGAACAAGGCAAAGGCAGGTGAGTGGATACAGACCCGGGTCACAGTGTGAAAACGGGGGGCTTCTCAGAACATGAGAAAAGGCAGGTGAGTGGATACAGACCCGGGTCACAGTGTGAAAACGGGGGACTTCTCAGAACAAGGCAAAGGCAGGTGAGTGGATACAGACCCGGGTCACAGTGTGAAAACAGGGGACTTCTCAGAACAAGGCAAAAGCAGGTGAGCGGATACAGACCCGGGTCACAGTGTGAAAACAGGGGGCTTCTCAGAACATGAGAAAAGGCAGGTGAGTGGATACCAAAAGTGTGTCCTTTTCAGGATGCTGGTGTCTTTTCTCACCTTCAGCTGTTTGTGGGTGATGGTCACGTTGGGATCCGGGTGGACGGCCATGTGCTGCACATCGACCGCGCCCTCCTGTCCCACGAGGGACAGTACACATGTGTGGTGTCCAACGCAGCCGGGGACGCCAAGAGGGACTTCCACGTTACCGTCCAAGGTCATTGTCCTCATTCAGTCATTGACAGAGATGATTTAATTGTAGGAGAGACATTCTGGTCTGCAGACACATTGTGTAATGCCACAGATGATTATTTTGGGATGCGGGGAGACCAGAGACAGGTTTATTTTATGGTTGTCATGATTGGACAGTGAACAAGAATCTTTCACAAAGACTCATAAATGCACCATTTCGAAACCTGTCACTGGTGTCTTACTATTAAGAATATCTCTAGCATTATCTGTAACTGTGGTTTGATGCCTATAACTACACTCCTACGTATTCCTAAATTACATCCACACCTACTCCACAGTGCCCCCTGTCTTCCACCGGGTGAACAATGGACCAGCGGCCTGGGGGCTGGGAGAGGAGGAGGAGGGTGGGGAGGAAGGTGATGAGATGACGGAGAGGCGGGAGGTAGTTCTGGGTCACCCCGTCAGCCTATCGTGTGAGAGCAATGCAATCCCCCCTCCCCGTCTCAGCTGGTACCGACAGGAGCGTAAGCTCTCCACCACGGATGGAGTGGTGCTGCTTCCTGGTGAGTCTATGGGTTTCCTGTCACATGACTCATCTAAAACAGGTTCTGTGACACAGTGCATGCCCCCAGCAATGTCATCTGTAATATTGTAATATACTTCTTTGATTGATTGGTCGTGGCTTAGAGCTCTGAAAAATATAGTGATTGGTGAGTTAACGCTTTCAAGCTCAGTGATGGTTAGATTGTTTTCTCAGGAGGCCAAGTCTTGCAGATCCCACGGGTCCGAAAAGAGGATGCTGGGAAGTATACTTGCCAGGCGGTGAATGAGGCAGGCGAGGATCGCATGCACTTTGAACTGGAGGTGCTGGGTAGGTGAACGGTATGCTTCTTTTAACTATAGCTGATACCTTTTAGTGTGGTCCAATTTAAAAGGCTATTCAGGGTGTAAAGGAATCTCTTTGAATGTATGCTTTGGATAAATATGAGTCTGATGTTCTTTAGCTGGAAAACCACATAGTTCATAAATAAATTCAAATGTATCTAGCGTCTCAACCATGAGAGCATTGTTTTCACAAAGCACTTTGTGCTGCACTGAAGCAGTTTTGAAATTATTATTATTTTAGCCAAAGCGACATATAAATCTGTGTTTAAAATGGTAATCAAACATCATAAAGCTAAAGATAGGCAAAGTTACAGTCATACAAGTACCACCACCCAAGACTTGTGAGAAGAAGGGAAAGAAGGCTAAATTTTTTTTCCCCAACTCCTCCAAAATGCCACCTGTGGATCTTGGCCAACAGTTTTGGAACCAATGGTTGGGATGATGCAGGGTTAGTTTGTACGTCAAAGGAACCCACTGTGCGTCACTGTACCCCACATCCTCGCATCACTTCCTGTGTTGCGGTACCCTCCATAAATGCATCACTTCCTGTATGACAGTGCCCCCTACCATCATCGGTCAGGCGGATGAGTTCATGGAAGAGGTCACGGCAGTGGTGAACAGCACGGTCCAGCTGGGGTGCTCCGTATCCGGGAATCCCGCGCCGGCGATCTCCTGGCTTCGCGACGGCCTGCCACTGTACAGCGGGCGGCAGCTCCGCATTCTGGAGGACGGCAAGCTGCTGGAGGTTTGAGTCTCATTCCTCATGTACTGGCATGGTGGTGTAGGACCTGGGTTCATAACCAGTAGGTTAAAGGTTCAGTTCCCAGATGGGGAGCCAACACTGTACAATTGAAGGTGTTTAACCCTAATTGGACAAGGTGTGTAATGGAGGCTATGTAAGTAGTCTTAGATAAGAGTTCATGATATAATAACGCAATAATAATGCTGGTGTTGAGCTCACTGATGTGCTGGTGCCTGGCTGGCCTTGTGCCTCACACATGAAGGTGTGGCTTGAACCCCCTCTGCAGATAGTCAGTGTGCAGGTTGCAGACATGGCAGGATACCTGTGTGTAGCAGAGAACAAAGTGGGAGCTGTGGAGAAGCTCTTCAGCCTGACTGTACAAGGTGAGACCCACCGTACCCCGATGTTCATATACATATCATAAATACCTTTTCCAAAATGTGTATATATACTGAAGGCTGACAGCACAGTGCATTATACATTTGCTGTGACTCACCCCTTATTAAAATGTAGATTGAGATATGTTTGTTCTAATTTGGAATATACAGTGTACTCCAAAAGGACAGTGCCACATTTTTTGTTGTTTTGGCTCTGTACTCCAGCACATTAGATTTGAAATGGAACAGTTGCTATGAGGTTAAAGTGCAGACTTTCAACTTTAATTTGAAGGTTTTTTACATTGGTTTTACAAATTACAATAAAACACTTTTTTTTTGTTTACTCACAATCCACCTTAAACCTTCCCATGGCCATGACCCACCAGTGAACCCAGCCACCAACCACAGTTTGTCAACCATTGGCCCGAATGCATACTGGCAAGTTTTTACCCAATTGTTAACAACAAATTATGTTGCTATAGTTCCCCCGAGAGTCGTCGGGCAGAGGGAGGAGCAGATGAGTGTGATCGAGGGTCACATGGTGTCCTTGCTGTGTGACGTCCAGGCCTACCCTCCCCCTGATATCATCTGGACCAAGGATGGAGAGGCCCTGCAGTTTAGCACAGGAATCCACATCCTGCCAGGTCAGAGCCTGTGTGTGTGTGTGTCCGTATGTGTGCGCAAGGGTGTGTGCGCTCATACGATGATGCATGCATCTGCTTGAGCATTTTTGTTAATTGGGTACATTGGCCTGTTAAGGTGTGCCTATAAGGTGCATTTTTGACAACGGTGTGTTGTTTGGCGAAGGCTCGCATCTGTGAATGTGTTTCTAGTGAATATGCATCTGTGAATGTGTTTCCAGTGAATATGTATCTGTGAATGTGTTTCCAGTGAATATGCATCTGTGAATGTGTTTCCAGTGAATATGTATCTGTGAATGTGTTTCCAGTGAATATGTATTTGTGAATGTGTTTCCAGTGAATATGTATCTGTGAATGTGTTTCCAGTGAATATGTATTTGTGAATGTGTTTCCAGTGAATATGTATCTGTGAATGTGTTTCCAGTGAATATGTATTTGTGAATGTGTTTCCAGTGAATATGCATCTGTGAATGTGTTTCCAGTGAATATGTATCTGTGAATGTGTTTCCAGTGAATATGCATCTGTGAATGTGTTTCCAGTGAATATGTATTTGTGAATGTGTTTCCAGTGAATATGTATTTGTGAATGTGTTTCCAGTGAATATGTATCTGTGAATGTGTTTCCAGTGAATGTGTATCTGTGAATGTTATTGTATGCCATTGTCGGGTCCTGTCTGCAGGTGGTCAGATGTTACAGCTGCCCCGGGCCAGAGGGCAGGACGCTGGGCAGTACGTCTGCACCTCCACCAACCCTGCAGGACACGACCAGAAAAGCATTCAGCTCAGTGTCTATGGTGAGACAAACTCTAAGCACCACTCGTACTGAAATACGATCTCAGCACCACTCCCATTGAATCACTGTCAGTCTATTTGGATATTCTCCAATATTATTTTCATCAATAAAACTTGGATGGTCTTGACTCAGCAGTTTAAAAGCATGAATGTGAAATGTAAAACTGATGCTTTTCCACAGGCTTCGTTCTTCATGGCTATAATTAATGCTTAAGGCTGTATACCTTTTTAAGGTGAAGAGTGATTTTTTTATTGACTTATTCCATGCAGCAAGTTCCTATGAAATTACATTTAATATAAAGCTTTACTGCAGCTTTACTTAATTTAATCTGCTTTACATCTCTCTTAAAGTCCCGCCCGTCCTGAAGCCCCGCTCTGACTCTGAGTCAGAGTTTGTGACCCCCCAAGTGGGGACGTTCGTCTCTCTACGGTGTGAAGCGGAGGGCACACCGGAGCCCGAGGTCACATGGTACCGCAATGGGCTGCAGCTAGTCCCAGGAAATGGCCTGAGGGTGGAAGGGCACCTGCTGGAGATCCAGGGAGTGCAGGTGTGTCTGTATATTATTACTGTGGTTCTGAATTTTTAAAAAAATATCAGGCCCCCTAAAATGGCCACCTGGTGGAGCCCCACCTCTGTAAAGTAGAAACCTGTATGTAACACCACAGGCTGAATGCAGTGACTATTTAATACACTAATATGTGGAAGCATGTTTGAACTAGGTCATATATTATAGATCTACATATGTCAGACATATCATATTTATTACAATTATATTCTAGTACTTTTCTTTATATTTAGTACATATTCTTAAAGGGGGAAATATTTTCTGCCATTTTGTTGAGACTCCCCCAGCTTCAGAGTCTTTCCATTTTTTTAGCCTTCAACCAACCTTTTTTATGGTGACATGAGCTCCATTAATGTCAGAGTAAATGGCCGTTTTGACATTGTACTTCACATTTGTATTCACTGTCTGTACTGACCATGATTGTCTGTTCATTGTTGCTTGCAGGTAGCTGACAATGGAATCTACACCTGCAAGGTGTCAAACATCGCTGGGCAAGTGGACAGGACTTTCCGCCTGACTGTCCACGGTGAGTCCTCACTCTCATGTGCACTCTTTATTCTACTTTCTGTAGTGGCCGGCCTGTTTCTGGCAGCTTAAGTCTCCTGACTGTGGTTCCTAGCACTTTGTTATCAACATTGAATGTATGAAGATAGATTTCCACACAATGTTAGGTAAGATCTTTGGTGATTTCCCCCCCCTGCCCATCTACAGTGCCCCCTGTTTTGAATGAGCCTCTCCAGGAGGCCCTGGTCCAAACACTAGGTTCCCACATCACCCTGCTCTGCGAGGCCACAGGGGTCCCAGCTCCCAGCATCACCTGGATGAAGGACAGTGCCCCTATTGGTGAGAGAATGAAACTGTAACCATTTTAGTGTGTTTTCAGACCTCAGACAGAGGATTGTACAATGAAGCTCCCCTTATCTCATATTTTCTTTCTATATTATATTATATTGACCTTTTATGTGGATCTACTCTCAGCAGCTGAGATGCTGTGTTGAAATGCAAAAAAATTGTATTGCTATTCAAATATTACTGTGACTACTGTAAGCCTACATTTCTTGGGGGAATCTTTTTAAAATCTGTTGTGTCTTTGTAATCAGTGCACTGTGTTACAGCTTGCATTATAGGCCACCAAGTTGCAGCAAATGTAATATGTTATGTACATATTTGAGAAGTGAGGATTGCAGAAATTTCTTCAGATATATTTATCAGCACATTCCATAACAGTTTCACATAATTTGCCATAACCATTCTGAAGTGTAATCATTCGTAGGCAGATTCTCAAATGATTGCAAATTGTTGCTTTAAAATACATATCTATCTACTGAATTGGAATTTATGAATATTTACTGAAGTTGTGTGAATCAACATTGGTCAAGTTGCCTGTATCAGCTTTGAGCATGACAATAATGTATGTGTGTATGTGTCGAGCAGAGTGCCTGCTGTTCTCAGTGACTTTATCCCCTTAGGGGTGTATTTGAATGCGCTTTGTTTCTGCTGCCCAGAGAGGAGTGTTCGGTGAAACTCTCTTGGATGTTGGTGTCCGCTTCTTTTTTAATTTCTGGTGCTCACAGAACAGTGCTTAGAGCCAGTGTGTGACATTGTTGTCCATATCTTTATTGTCTCTAATAGCATTGCTTAGTGACAGTCTCAGTGATATTGATGTGTTCAGGTATGGTTTGTGTGATGTTGATTCTCATGTCTTTATTGTTACCGGTGCTCAGAAAGTAGTGTTCAGTGGAAGTGGTCAGTGCGGGGCAGTAGGCTGGAACTCGGACCACTCCAGCTCTCTCATGCCGGCACCTACACCTGCGTGGCCAAGAACAGCGAGGGAGAGACCCACAAGGACTACAGCCTCACAGTGCAGGGTAAAAACCAGCTTCCATCTGTCCAGTTCTACCAGTTCTGTCTGTGTGTTCATAACCAACAATAACTTCTTATCAAATAGTTTAGAAGGGCTGTTATGTTTAGTATTATGTCATTCTCTCATTTTTATTTTTATTCTAGCTAAGCTTTGACAACACATTAAATCTAGTGGATATGGGCTATCGGAAATGTTTTTGCTCAAAAAAGGACACAAATAAATAAGGATACATGAGATTAAATGTGACACAACTTGGTGTGTCAGATTGAGAGTAGTATCTACCTCAGGCAGCTTAGTCAAACCCCATTAATTGTGAGCTCAGAGCTCTGGTTCAGAGTGAATACCAGAACATGTGCAGGTTTATAGCGTGACACCTCTTGCATGTTGCATGTACGTGTGACTCTGCGACCTGGGTTTGCACTGTGCGCTTTGCACTGTGCCTGGCAGTCAACTCTGCGCTGGTCTGTACTGACATGTGCATGGCTCCGTGTTTCAGTTATGCCCACCATCCTGGACTCCGGCCTGCCCTCGGAGATCAGTGCTGCGGTGGGGGAGGAGCTGACCATGGAATGCCGGGTAATGGGGACCCCCAAGCCCCAGCTGAGCTGGCTGAAAAACGGGGCACCCCTGGACAGCAGCAACATGCAGAACTTGCAGTGGGTGCCTGCTTTTGTTTGTTTTTTTGTGTTTATTTGGGGGGATGGGCTGTTGGGGGGAAGGAATTAGGAGGAGAACGGGAGAGGAAGGGAGGGAGATTAAGAAATGAAAAAATGGAGAGGAGGCAGGGGGGGACGAAGAGAGAGGAGAAGAGACAGGAGGGGGGGAGTTGTGCGTCGATCCGCAAATGTTGTGGCATGAACTTTGATGTATTGTATTGTACTTGTGTGCAACAGCTTGTCTCCTGATGGGGGCGCTCTGACGTTGCTGGGGCTGCGACCTGCCGACTCAGGGACGTACACCTGCCTGGCAGTCAGCCCCGCTGGCCAGGAGAGCAAGATCTACACCCTGTCCGTGCTGGGTAGGTTGGACTCACCTGCCTTTTCTGTCTGAGAGAGGGGTGCATTTTCTGTGCTGAAAATGATTGGTCCAGTACTGACCCAGCCAATTTTCCCTTGTTTTAGTACCGCCCTCTATTGTGGGTGATCTGGGCTCCCCTCAGGAAGTGCAGGTAGCCCAGGACAGCGCTGTGACCCTGGAGTGCCTGGCAGCGGGAAACCCCCCACCCCAAATCAGCTGGCTGTGGAACGGACGCCCCCTGCTCCTCTCCCCTCGAACCCGGCTCCTCTCTGCAGACGCCGTCCTCAGGTGAGGCCCTTCCTCCTCCTCTGCCTCATTACTACTTCCCCTTTCCCTGTGTTTTCTTCCTCCTTTCTCCACTTCATCTCTCCCCATTTTCCTGGTATTTTCTTTTTCTCCTATATCCCTCACTCTTCACAGCTTTCTACTCTCAGTACCTCTTCTTCACTTCTTCAACCCTACTCCCTCTTTTATCACCAGACCTCTCTTCATATTCCTGTCCAGCTCTTCTCTCTTCCTCGTCTCCCTCCCCACCTCCTCTGTCCACTACACTTGTGTTCTCTCCTCTTAGGATAGGGGGCAATCCTATCCTTCCAATAGTCTCTAGATTAAACCCAGCTTCCCTGCCCTTATCTGTAATCCAATCGAGTGTGAATCTGTGTTCTGTGTTTCCAAGGATCTCTCCGGTCCAGCTGTCAGATTCTGGGGTCTATACCTGTGTGGCCCGCAGTCGGGCAGGACTTGCAGAACTCAGCTACGATGTGCAGGTGCAAGGTACGGGCCAGGTCTCTAACCTAACTTTTATCAACTGGATGGCTGTCTTTTCTCACCACTCACTCAAGATTCAATAATTTATTGCCATACAACAAGTTGTTAGGAATTTGTTTCAGTGCGCTGACTAAAAAAAAAAAAAAAAAAAAACAACAACAGCATATAAGTCAAAACACACACACACACCCCCCCCCCCCCCAAGCCACACACACATCAAACATCAACAGTCCAAGAAAGAATTCATAAATAAAAAAAAAAAAAAAAAAAAAATAAAAAAAGTGTGAGTTTAAAAATAAATGTGCAGTAAAATAAAAGTGTCAGGTGCTTTCATAAAGTGCTTGATGCAGAATTGGGAACCATTTTATTATTTTGTATAGTTTTGCAGTAGTGGCTTGGAGAAGCGAGAGATGCTTGGTTTTTGATGATCCTGATTCTTTTTACTTAAGGGGAGTGGGATGGGGAGGGGAGGGGAGTGGTCGGTCCAGTAGTATTTTTCCTTTTTTTTTTTTTGCGGGTCTTGTAGATGTTGGGGATGGGGGGGGGGGGGGGGGGGGGGATTTTTGATTTTTTTCCTGTTGTGCATAAGATTTGTTACCCTCATGTTGGACTTGTTGCATTAGGCATAAGTTATGTTTTTACCTGCAGTAATGGAACTTCCCCACTGGAGGCTGGTCTCTAATAAAAGCAATTAGAATCTCTGACTGTAATTTTTTCCGCCTCTGTTAGTGCCCCCGGGTGTGGATCACGTGGAGCCCACCGAGCATGTGACGGTGGTGCAGGGCTCGCTAGTGACGCTCACCTGCGAGGCCCGGGGTGTCCCGCCACCCTCGCTGTCCTGGCTAAAGGACGGCCAGCCGCTCTCCCTGCACCGTAACCTGCTGCTGGACGGTCGGGAGACACGGCTCCGCCTGCCGGACGTGAGCTCCACCGACGGCGGCCAGTACAGCTGTGTCGCCAGCAACCAGGCCGGCAGCAGCACCAAGACCTTCAACCTTACTGTGTTGGGTGAGGACAGCCGTCGCGTGCACACGCTATACACACGCTATACACACGGCACGTCCATGTCACATTATTGGTACGCACGCTGCAGACGTGCTACACGCAGGTAAAAATGTACGGCTGCATGGCCGACACACAGCAGCACTAAGACCTTCAACCTCACAGTTCTGAGTGAGGAGGGCCGTCGCGTGCACACGCTATACACTATATACACAGGCATGCACACCGCAGTGACAGTTACACATAGTATTATATACAAACAGTTAAAAAACTGACAGCTCCTAGAGCATGGATATTCAAATCTGGACCTCTAATCCAAATCCAGCCCTGGTTTCCTTTCTCCCAGGTAATTAACTGAACAATTAGTGCTACTGACTGTCTTCACTCCTGACTCCCAGGTAAAGGGAGGGTGGAAACCGGCCGTTTTTGGCCCTGAGGACAGTGATTTGAGTAACAAGGCCGCTTGAGTGTCTCTTTGGCATACCTCTCTATGTGATGTTCATGCTTTAACACAGAACCTCCGAAGATCTCTGGTTCTGGCTCCCCGGAGGAAGTGTCCATCGCCATAAACAGTCCCCTGGAGCTGGAGTGTGCTGCAGAAGGGGTCCCCCCTCCCACTCTGAGCTGGCTGAAGGACGGGCACCCGCTGGAGGGGGATACAGTGGTGCTGAGAGATGGGGGCTTGCTCAGGATTAGCAAGGTTCAGGTAGGCTTCAGCCACAGCCTCCATCCCACCGGAATTCACCAGCTATGGCCGGGCTATTCAACTGGCAGCCCGACGGCCACGTGCAGCCCACTGACATGTACACTTAGCCCTTTTATCATTGATAAGAAAAGGGATTATTCAGATGCATGAAAATGTCCAGTTCCTGTCACACTGCAAAGAAGCATCATTGTAATGGGGCGTAAATGTGGATGGATGTGCGAGTAGTAACCATTTTGCAATAATGGGTCTCGCTTACTCCTAGTGGAGACAAGTACCAACCAATCAGGAGGCTGGGGAGGGAGTTCATTCGTACCGGTTTGCCTGAGTATGCTGAAGCACTGCTGTCACATTACAGTCGTGTATGCACCTCCATGTGTTGAGCCATCCAACAAGACCACGTCTGCTCTGTAAACCTTTGTCTTTGTGACTGGGGCAGGTAGAGGATTCAGGTCTGTACACCTGTCTGGCCAGCAGCCCTGCCGGGGAGGATGGGAGGAACCACTGGGTTCGGGTTCAAGGTGAGATACACCCATTTCCACAAGTAGAGTTTCTCTGTGGTACATTCCAGCAAAGTGATGCAGGCTTCCCTCTAGTGCATCTTGGTCTCTCATCAAAGCCTGTCGCACTTTCTCTCTCCTTCAGTTCCTCCAACACTGTTTGGCTCTGGAGACATCAGGACCGTATCTGTCCCTACTAAGGGTCACCTGACACTGGAGTGCCAGGCCAACAGTGACCCTCCGCCTGTCATTGAGTGGTTCAAAAACAATGCCAAACTACAGGTCAGACAGAACGCAGTGGGTGGGGTTATTTCAGATTCTCTGTAAATTCTTCACTGATTAAATTAATAAACGATGCATGCTGTTTAGAGTGTTCATGACCCTGATATCCTCTTTTCTGCAGCTGGGTGGGCGCGTCCAGGTTCTGGCAGGGGGGCAGTTCCTCGAGATTCAGGACGTGATGCCCGAGGACAGCGGTCTCTACAGCTGTGTGGTCAGCAACATGGCCGGCAGCAACAGCCTGTCCTTCACAGTGGATGTCCTCTGTGAGTCTGTCTGTCTGTCTGTCTGTCTCTTAGTGAGTGTTTCATTCCACTGGCTGGCTGTTTGAGAAGTTTCTTCTGTCTATATTTGTCCATTCCTGAACACCATATTGACAAATATGATAGATGAAGAATCCACCCAAGCAATCCCTGTTTTTCTGGTATTGCTGACTTACCACTGATCTATCTGTCTGTCTGTCTGTCTGTATGTCTAGAAAAGCCCATTCTGAAAGATATGTTCAGCATAAATTGGGTATACCTGCTTAGGACAGTGCCATATTTTTTTCTGAGCATTTCTTAGTTTGAATATCCTCTTCACTTTCTCTCCAGTGCCACCAATAATCAAGGCAGGTCCCTCAGTGGTCACAGCTCATGTCAATCAGGCTGCAGTGCTGCCCTGTGAAGCAGAGGGAACGCCCACCCCTTCTGTCACATGGCGAAAGGATGGCCTACCATTGGTCCCCAACAACAGCAGGTGAGGGCAAACTTTGTCTGTTTTTGTAGTTTGACTGCTGTTGTATAAAACGGTATCATATTAAGTATCTTGGGACACGTTTCTCTTGAATAAGTAGAGTTGCAGAATAAGTTGACAAGTAGCAGTAACGATGTTCTACCGCGAGAGGATGGAAAGGCCACCAAAGCATTAGCTACTATTGGGCAGTCTTGCTTTTTGCTCCATAACAGTTCAACATGTTGTTATTTGTGGGCCAGGTTCACCATATTGGCAGAGGGCTCACTGCGCATTGGGTCTGCGCAGCTGTCTGACTCCGGACGATACTACTGCGCAGCCTCCAACCCGGCCGGCTCAGACCATCGTGGAATGGATCTGCGCGTGTTCGGTACTGGCAACGGCGAGACTTTTCTATACATTTGCAGGGGACTGATTATTTTTGTTTCATAACTGACATTGTTCTCCATGAAAGTTTTTATCTATTTAGTCATTTTATTATTCTGTTCTCTTTCTATCTGGAAATTCTCTGAATATAGCAGTTTTTATTTTTTTTTGTTACGTTAACTGCTACCTGTATATACAGGTTTTAGCACCCAGTGTTTTAGGGTGGACGGGGGAACATCATACCTAACCATTGTAAACAGTCTCTACTGGATTCAGGCCCTGCCGTAAATACCCACTGAATGTGCCACCCCATTAAAAGGAACTTTGATTAACTTATTTTACAGTGAAAATATTTTACAGCATGCCACAGGGCCTCAGGCCTAGTTACTTGAATAGGATTTCATGTATGCACAAAATAAGTTTTATTGAATGGATTTACAGTAGCTCTTCTAGAAGAACCTTTACTGCACTGGTTCTGAGCTCACAGTGCTCCTCCTCCTGCCCCCTCCCCTCTCTCATTGCTCTCTTTCTTCTGTGAGTGCAGTGGGTCCATCTATACGCCCCGGTCCCTTTAACGTAACCATGACAACGGGGGTGCGAGCCGTTCTGAGCTGTGAGACCACAGGTATCCCCACTCCCCAAGTGTCCTGGAAAAGGAACGGGACCCCCCTCGACTTCACAAACGATCCTGGGGCCTACAGGTGCTGATACCCCGCCTCCATTTCCTCACACACCACACACATGGATTTTTTTTGGATTTAAAATAATTTCTGCGTGTTTCTCCCTGAAAGGTTACTCTCCTCTGGCTCTCTGATTATTACCTCCCCATCCAATCAAGATGAAGGATACTTTGAGTGCACAGCGGCCAATGAAGTTGGAGAGGAACGCAGGGTCATTGAGGTCATTCTGCAAGGTATCACTGTGGAACTTCAGTTAACTTGTTTATTTTAAATGTTTTCCCTGTGTTCATCTTAATTGCTATTTAGCAATGTTTTGCACTCAGGCTAGGGATCCTTGATAAAATCAATCAGTCATGGGGTCCTGACAGCTGTAGCAACAAAGACTGGACACAAGAAATGAGCGCAGAATTTCTCCCCCTCTGTCTCGCCAACCAGTACCCCCTTCTATTGAGGATGACATCACCGCAGTCACCGCCATCAAGATGGCCCCTGTGATCCTCCCCTGCCACGTGCTGGGACGCCCAGAGCCAAAAATCAGCTGGACCAAAAGTGGAGCACAGCTGGGCTCTCGAGGAGGCAGCTATCGAGTCCTGCCCACTGGTAATACACATCCTTTGTAGTACACATCCCCTGCAGCATTTTACCAAGGGCCGATCTTTTAACCTGCATGCTGTCTTTCATCAGTGTAGTCACACTTTGTCAGGTTTAGTGCAGGTGTTTTTTTTCACGCTCAATTGTATTCTCATATGATTTCATGATGTATTCATCTGCTTTGACCAGGAGTTTGTGGCAGTGTTAAAATAGGGGTAGGGTGGATTTGAGGCTGTCAGAGCTCAGCTGACTACCGCTAGTTCCTCCCACCAGGTCCACATAAAAAAAAAATGGGAAAGCTTTGTAAGAATGGAAAGTCAGCCAAGGAAAGAAGGCGGAGGGGCCCAAATCTAATTTTGTGACCCCAAAAGATTAGGGACTGCCCTGCATTCCACTAGCGTGCCAGACGCCCACGGGATTCCGGTTGTCGTCAGTGTGAGAAACGGCTCTCCTTCAATCAGTGCTAGCTCTCCCCTGTGGTACTATCAGGCTGGTCAGGGTCAGTGATGCGCTGCTGTACTGTTTAGGTGTGCTGGAGATCATGACAGCTGAACCCAGCCATGCAGGAAGATACACCTGCTCTGCCCGCAACCCTGCTGGAGTCGCCTACAAACACATCACCCTCACCATACAAGGTTCGCAGAAGGGGCGGGATGTTGTGTGTGATCTGCCTATGCAATTGACATGTCACAAACAACTTGTGCAACTTTAGCAACTGAAGTGATATCAGACTACAGAATGTATCATCATAATCATAATTATAACCATAATCATAATGACATGCAATCATAGTGATAAGTATTTGTTTAGTACCCGTCTTTTTATATTGCACATAAACGTGCTTCACAGATCTTACATAACATACTGATTACATACATGTACTTTTTTAAAGCTGTAGAGCAGGGGTGTCAAACTCCAGTCCTGGAGGGCCACAGTGTCTGCTGGTTTTTGGTGTGTTTCAGCACAAGTGATTAATTTAAGTAATTGAATGGCTAAACTAGAGTCCTCAAACCTTGTTCTCAAGGCCTTAATTGACTGCTGATTGAAAGGAAACCAGAAAAACCTGCAGACACTGGCCCTCCAGGACTGGAGCTTGACACCCCTGCTGTAGAGTGAACATGGCCATGTGGTTGTTTATTTGGTTGTCTCTGTGATGTCCCATGAAGAGTTACAGGACAGACTCATGTTGTCACCTTTGCTCACAGAACCCCCTGAGGTGCGTCCCATGAAGGAGGAAGTAAAAGTAGTGTTGCATCATGGGATTGTTCTGCCCTGCGATGTGCAGGGTTTCCCTCGGCCTACCATCACCTGGCAACGGGAGGGCGTGCCCATAGCTACCGGTGAGAACACCGGTGTGTTAATCTAATGCCAGTTTTAGCATCTGTTTTTCAGGCATCAGTCTTGTTTTTCAGTCATTCCGGTGTTGCGGTTTACCGACGGCGTTTGGCTACGGCTGTTCATTCTCGCCTTTTTCGGTTTTTGCGCAGGTCACAGGCTGGCCGTGCTGCCGAGTGGCGCCCTGCAGTTCTCCCGTGTGACACTAGGAGATGCTGGTACTTACCAGTGCCTGGCACAGAATGAGGCGGGTACAGCTGTGGGAAGGACACGTCTTGTCCTGCAAGGTATGCTGGAATGCTGGTGTCAAAGGTCAAATCAAACCTGAGGTGAAATATGTTGGTGCATATTTTTAAAGTTGAGTTCAGGTTGATTAGCATCCTGAATTTTACACCATGTGTGTGGGTGTGTGTGTGTGTGTGTATGGAATGTACCGTTTGAAGACTAGGACACTCACTTGTTGAGTACAGACCTCTTTTATAATCTCTTTAGTATTTTTTAGGTTTTACATACATATTTGAATTACTTGTCTCGTCTTTTTTCACACGCTGTGGTCCTTCTATTGACTCCAGTCCCTCCTGTGCTCACTGCCCCAAGTCTGGAGTATACGGCTGTGATGGGCCAGCCAGTCAGCCTGCGGTGTGGGGCAGACGGACAGCCCCAGCCAGAGGTGTCCTGGCAGAAGGACAGGCGGCCGGTGGCAGAGGGGGCCCACGTGCGGGTGTTCTCCAACGGGACCCTCTGGATCGCCACCACGCAACGCAGCGACGCAGGCCTCTACACCTGCTCTGCCAAGAACTATGCCGGCAGGGCCAGCCTGGACATCAGGCTCACTATTCACAGTGAGTGCTTAATACTGGCCTAATGGACACACAGGTTGTTTTTTGATGAGTTACAACAAAGGGGAAAGTGGTTGAATGTACCACACATTTCATTGAAATATGTTTTTTTTTGTTTTGGTTGCCAGAAACAAAAACTCAATTTGAAAGTATGTGTTAAATTATTTTCACCCCGTATGAAATGCCCACCTGCAAGTGTGGGCCCGTCTCATTGCTGCCAGATTCCACTGTCACTTTGGGAGAATGCACACCAGCATGCATATCGTCTGAAATGTGTTCAGTCAGCCATGTTTTTTACTCTGCAATCAAACCCAGCTGCCACAGTTACAATACCAGATGATTGTGCAACTGATGCAGATGGTGCTGGAACAACTGGTTGAACAACGTTAAAAAACAAATTAAACAGTACTATAGCACTAGCACATTTCATATTTGGGCCCATCACTGCAAGATGAGATGGCAGGTTTTTTGTTTTTTTTAAGTGAACAGCCATAAGTGCCCTTGTAATGGAAAAATATTGCATGATGTTAATATACAACCCCTATACATTTAACTTGTTCTGTTCCCTCCTACAGTCCCGCCCATGATTCCAGTTGGTCAGTCAGAGCTGTCAGTCATTCAGGGATTCCAGGCACTGTTACCCTGTGCTGCTCAAGGCCTGCCTGAACCCAGGGTTTCCTGGGAGAAGGATGGCATCAAGGTGGCTACCCTGCTGGGAAAATTCACCGTTCTGCGATCTGGGGAGCTGATCATCGAGAGGGCAGAGGTCAGAGGTCAACCTGTGTGTCTGTGGGTGGAGCCACAGATTCTCTGTGCTGATTAGATGGTCATCTCCATATTCTCTATATTGAAAGTTCTGTCTCTGCTGTTCTTGAAGCTCAAAAAGTCTTCAGATATGCTGGTTAATTAGAAATATGAATGAAGGGGGCTTGATTGACGACAGAATATCCATAGCGAGCATAGCAACACAGATCTATAATAATTGAGTGGTATTGAGTGGCCAGTGTTAGACCTCGAGAGCTACAGGGCATACTGTTGATAGTTTCCACTGTAAAATAAGTTAATCAAAGTTCATTTAACCCTGCTGCATTAACTAATTATGCAATTTAGTGCAACGTAACAATAAATACCTTTAGCTCCCCAGGAACAATGTTGTCCATCCCTCGTATAACGTATTAAAGGAACAAAGGAGTTGACTATCTGGTTTCTACATAGAACATCTGCGGTAGAATCACACTTTGAATGAACCAGTTTTTGATGACTGTTGCACTTTCCAATTCCTGTGAATGATGCTTTTCAGTTGCGTTGCAGATTATTTCCATATCTGTACGGCTGTTCATCTAGCCTAATTATTATTATTATTATGTACTAATCTGAAAATTGCTGTGGCTAAGAACATTCACACCAAAAATGCATATACTGTACATGTAAATGTAGCACCATTCCTCTATGAAATTACTCTTGTGTGGTTGTTAGGTCAGACTCAGTACCAAAGGCAGTCAACACAGATGTGCTATAATTATCTTATGGACTGTGCAGCACTGGGCCACACATGCCCCTCGGCTCTTGCTTCCACTCACAGTGCTGTTTGGTTTCCCTCAGCACTATGCATATCCAACATCAAGCGTGTCATTCAGCAGAAAATTAACACGTGAAAGAATATTGTTTTAAAAGGTTTAGAACTGTAGACCCTTGTATATTACAGTGTGTTGCAATGGTTTGGGAAGATGCGCATTGTTGCATTTCTTCAATAATATATCTTATTTTGTAATTCTACCTGTATAGATTTATCATTTGTGACGTTCAAATGTTGTTAATCACTCTGATTAACCATGCTCCCATTATGCCAATCATGTGATGACACCATTGTTTCTGCTGTCGCCCTGGCAGCCAGGGGACGCAGGTGTGTTTACTTGTGTGGCTGTGAACGCTGCCGGCACCGTCCGCCAGGAGATCCGCCTGTCCGTCAACATGCGGCCCGCCTTCAAGGAGTTGCCGGGCGACGTGACTCTGAACAAGGGCCAGCGGCTCTCTCTGTCCTGCCATGCCCAGGGCATGCCCACTCCCACCGTCTCCTGGACTGTCAATAACAGCCCCTTTCCAGGTATAACACCTCAGCTCACTTATCCAGTAGTGCAAAGAATGGGCTTATGGCGTCCCACTGTGATTTGACTGGCTTTTCAAAGATATGCCTTGCCTTAAACGCATTCGTTGTTATTACTGTCATCTCTGTGATAATAGTACAGTGCAATACAATACTTACTGATCAATGCAGCAATGTGTTTCGTCTAAATGACTGGTGGCTCTGTCATAAATTGTAAGAATGTAATGTTAAGACCACATTTTTTATTTGAGAGCTGTTCGTCCATTACATTACAAGCATTTAGCAGACGCTCTTATCCAGAGCGACTTACACAACTTTTTATTTTTTTTGCATTGTTTACATATTATTCATTTATACAGCTGGATATATACTGAAGCGATTCAGGTTAAGTACCTGACTCAAGGGTACAACGGCAGTGCCCTACCTGGGAATCGAACCTGCAACCTTTCGGTTACAAGGCCAGTTCCTTAACCATTATACTGCACTGCAGTTCATTTGTGTTTAAAAACTAGAGTATGGGATATTCTTAGCTCTTCCCTTTCTTAGATTGATATTTAATTTTTCTTTCCAGAGCTAGTACATGTGACATGACTAGCACAAATGCACTTATATTACATAGTAATTACATAAATGTACTACAAATAGCCAATGGATAAAACATTATTGAAAATTAGTTACATTTAGTACATGAAACGTCTATGGCTAATGGTATGTGACTTTTGCTGAAAACAGGCACCTGCAGTCCACCAACATCCAGACAGAGAGTAGTATAATTCCGAAGAGTAATTGAATGAAGAGACAAGGTCAAAAGCAGTGCTTTGGGTTTTTTATCACTTTGCTTTGGTATTGAGGTCAGAATATGGATGGGCGTGTGCACGGCAGTGGAGCTAAATATTTTCCCCATTGATTTTCTGAGCTTTGCGGCCTCTTGCTTCTCCCAGGCCCCAGAGTGGATGAAGCAGGCAGGAGCTTGCTGGTCATCGAGAACGTGTCCGTGAGCGACGCGGGCACCTACGTGTGCAAGGCAGACAACAGTGTGGGCACCATCCGGGCGCTCTCATTCGTCCGTGTCAGAGGTAGACTCTCACCTGTGGAAGTGGCTGATGTGGAAGTTAGGAGGAAAAAGTGGTTCTAAAACAATATATGTGTGGGCACCCACTAACCTTGTGCCATTCAATAAAAAGACAAATCTGACAATCCTCTTCTAAATTATTTATGTTGGTTTAGACTTTGATAGCCATATCAGTTATTTTAGGGGGTTTCCAATCCTAGTCCTGTTGGGATTCAGGGTGTATTGGCAACCTACTTAGACCCCGGAAACCAGGTAAGTTTAAATTATTGGTGTGATTACTTGTTTTAGCTGATCAATTAATCAGTGAAGGGGAGGTTTTTAAAAGACAGATTATAATGTAAGTGCAGCTAATGCTGCGGCCATTTTTGTGAGTTATTGGGTTTATACTTTGATTGTTAATTATGTGATTATGTACTGTTAAAATTTCATGGCCCATACTATGTGTATTTGTACTGTATTTGGGTATGAGCCCAACAAGAGAAGCTCCATAATGGTTTTCTAAATAAACAAACAAACAAAATTAAGTACTGGCTAATAACATAAAACCAGAATATCCTGTAGTCCACCAGGGTTGAGAACCCTTGAGTTGCAGGATAATGCACTGTACATACATTTTACTTACTATTTCTAAAATATTAGTAAATACTACGTATTTTTACAATTCCAAATAAACAGAATATGTAATATAATTTTCACACTAAATTAACTAACACATGTTGTTTGATGAGGAGAAACAAAGGGTTATGTTGTGATGTCCGTGCCCCCCTTTCAGAGCCCCCAGTCATCAGTGGGGAGGCCCACACCTCCCAAACGGTGCCTCAAGGTGCCACGGCCCTGCTCGACTGTGCAGTCAGGGGCGACCCCACCCCTTTGCTGCGCTGGCTACGGGACGGGCGGCCCCTGGCCAGCTCCCTGCGCCTGCACCCCATGTACAACGGCTCCCTGGCCATCTACGGCATAACGGTAACCACACACTTCACATGAACTGCTAAGAGTGTCACTTATTGATGTTTTCCTGCTCCCAGTGGATTGTTTATTATTATTTTTATTATTATTTATTTTTTAACTTTGTTCATTGTTTTTCCTGTTGACTAGATGAGTAAGTTATAATATCACAGCGCATATTTACTTCAAAGACAATGAACATGCTTAGAAGCTTCACTTGTGGCAATTACAGTATATGATTATTAATGTGGTTAATGTACCACAATGGGATGACTGTTTAACAAGAGATGAGACTGTCAGGACCTCCTAGTGCTGAGAGGATGGAACTACTATTTACAAAAGAGGCCAGGAATCTAATTACATGAATCATTATATGCAGTCATTATGTAAATTAATATAGATATAAATGTATTATATGATCTTTCTTTATGCAGTTTTCCCTCAAAACTAAAGCTTTAAAAGTCACAGAAGTTTCAGAGCTTTTGAAATGGCACTGGTGGTTTGCTAATTTCAGCCATGTGGCACGTTGCTCCAATGTTCAGAAAAAAAACTTTTTTAAGAAGTCTACTGGAACATTCTGTGATTGTAGCTTCGGTTCCCCAAGGCCCAGAGACATCAGATTTTGGTTACTTTACGCAGAGAGGCTAACAGAATTATCGTCTTGAGAGCGATGTTCTTTGGGCTCCATGCCTGGAATCAGAGTGGCTAGGTTGTAATGCTGTTACAGCTGTAATTGACAGACTGACTGTATCCCTGTGGCAGGGCCCCTGGTGGCCGGAAACTGCAGTCTTTTTATATAATACATTTTTTTGTATCCTTAAATGTAATGTAATGGCAGTTATTATAAGCAATATGTTTTTTTAAATACATTTCCATATCAGAAAGGAGGTCAGAACCTGAACACTAGAATCAAGGACAAACAAAATCCACTCTGGAATCTTTCCAGTGCTCGAATAGTATTAATCCATTAATCCATTAAAACCGTTGTGTTTCCATTGTGGGCTGTAAGGAACTGATCCTGTAACTGGATGATTGTGGGGTTGGGTTCTATGGTACAGCAGGCTGCTCTTGCACCTATAGAAAGGTGCTGAATTGCCTCGGTAATTCCCAGTGTATCAATTTATCTGTGGATAATACATGGATTATACAGAAAAAAATAATTACATGTACTGTAAGTGATGGAATGTTTAGCATGCAGGAAATGCTGTCCTAATGCTGCCTGGCTGTGTTTATGTTTGTGTCTGCGTTCCAGAGTGGGGATTCAGGGGAGTACCACTGTGTTGCAGAGAGTGAGGCGGGGATGGCAGAGAGGACCATCTCTCTGAAAGTGCAGAGTGAGTGACTCCTTATCAATTTCTCAGTCCTCATATATTATTTTAAAAATATGTGGCCCATAGCTGTTATAGCTCTATCAAGGCAGTGCATTTCAATTTCCTGAAAATCTTTTTACTGGTTGCTACGTGTTTGTTATATCTTTATTAGGGGGGCACCAAACTGCAGCACATGTGTGATGACACCATACTGTATTTGCAGGTTTTTTACGTTATTATATTATTACATTTGCTATATCTGTTTAGCGGCCGTGTACAAGTATCATGCTCAATATATAGTATAAAGAGTATAATGTCCTTCCTTTATTTATACAGGGAAGAGCCCTTGAGAGCAAGCTCTCATTTTCAAGGGAGCCCTGTTACAGTGAAAACATTTACAATAGTTACAAGAAAACATTTAAGATTACAGACAGATAGAAATAAACAAAATATAAAAACAAGAAGGTAAAAGCAAATCAGGTAAAACAAGAGCATTCATTATGCAGAGTACTCCCAATAAGTATTCTGAAGGATTCCAGGGGAATAAGCTGATTTATTTCAGAATTCAAGAAGTCTAAAATACACAGTACACTATATAGAAAACAGACAGATAAAAATAAACAAAATAGAAAAACAAGAAGGTAAAAACAAATCAGGTAAAACAAGAGCATTCATTATGCAGAGTACTCTCAAGAAGTACTCTGAAGGATTCCAGGGGAATCAGCTGATTCAATTTCAGAATGTTCTGCAACGAATTCCATTTATCAGCAGCATAATAAGAAAATGCACTCTTTCCTAGTACAGTCCTTGCTCGTGGAACAGACAATCTGATATGTGAATGCGATCGGGTTTGATAATTAGTGTTCACTTGACTAATGAGTGAGGACATGTACAGGGGGAGTTTCCCAATCAGGGCTTTATAAATGAATAAAAGACAATGTTGCTCCCTTCGAGCTGTCAGAGAGGGCCAGCCCACCTTCTCGTATAAAATACATCTGTGAGTAAGAAACCCATCACCCGTTATAAAGCGCAGGGCGCTATGATACACCGCATCAAGCGGCTTCAGGATGGTGGGTGCAGCGACAGCGTGCATATAAACAATATCACCATAATCAAAAACAGACAATATCAGTGACTGAACAATGAACTTTCTAACACAGGGTGCAAGACAGGACTTATTTCTATAAAGAAAACCAATCTTTCTCCTCAGTTTCTTTGTGAGATGTTCCACATGGGTCTGGAAGGACAGTTTTGTGTCCAGCCAAATGCCGAGATATTTATATGAACTAACGGTCTCAATTTGTGCACCTTGCTGAGTGCAAATACAGAGACCGTTTTCTATATTACGGGACCGTGAGAATAGCATTGATTTAGTTTTGTCAGAGTTCAAGACAAGTTTGAGGTCAATAAGTGCCTGTTGAAAAGAGTCAAAACCAGTTTGCAGACTTGCAACAGCCTGGGCGGGAGTGTCTCCGAAACAATATATAATTGTATCGTCTGCATAATAATGGACGTTATACAGAGCAGAGGAGGGTAGAATGCAATTTATATATATAAGTATATGTATAATGTATATGTAAGGAACAATATGTTTTTTACACGTTCTGAAGATTTCAGATTTCATTTTGTAATTTCTAAAATTCATCTTTCTAACCGTTAGCTTTTGTCTGTTGTTTCACAGTCCCTGGAGGGTTTTCTAGCTGGGGAGATTGGGGGCCCTGCAGTGTCACATGTGGGCAGGGTGTCCAAGAACGAATCAGACTGTGCAACAATCCTGTTCCAGCCAATGGCGGGCGACCATGCGAGGGACAAAGCGTGGATTCCAGGAGCTGTCACTCAAAGCTTTGTCCAGGTAGTCTTTACATACAAAATTATGTTCAAGTTCCCCCTTCTGAACAGGCATCCATTTTATCACAGGGGAATGGGACTGTGAAAGATGCAGAAAAGTGTCTAGAGCATGACCTCTGAGTGTCTGTCTTTCCTTCCTCATGTTTCTCTGCCGTGACATCACCTCTGTCCCTTTTCTGATTGGTGGCTCCAAGGGGAGGTCCCTCGGCGTGCACGAGGCAGTCTCATTGGAATGGTGAATGAGGAGGAGTTTGGTGTGGCATTCCTGGAGGCAAACATCACAGACGACCCAGAGCAGGGCACCAGCAGGCTGGAAGCCCATGTTGATGACATCCCTGCCAGTGTGGGTGAGTGCACACACATGAGGAGACGAAGAACAGGGATGCTACCAATTAGGTTTGGTAGAATGGCTTAGGCACTAAATTTGGGTTACGGGGTGGGGAGGGGGGTAATAGGTACAATTCCTGCATACCCTCCTTGAGAAAGATACTGTGCCTCAGGGGTCGGGAACCCTGGTCATTCACAGCCGTGGGATCTCCTGATTTTTGTTTTGACCTTAAAATCTGCAACTGATTTAGACACAAGAAAGCAGGCAATGTAACTGTGTAATGGAAAAACCCCACATACCCTATGTCTCACTGGGACCAGGTCAAGGTCAAGGTTATCTTTATTATCCTGAGGGGCAATTTGTTGTCAGTGACTTGCATAAGGGGTAGGTTGCAACAGTGAGTTGTCAGGGTCAGGAAGCCTTACTTTCTCTCAATGACTCCAGCTGTTTAGGCAAAATAAGCTACGAGATGCTGAATAATTGCAGGTTGCCCAGGTTTAAGGGTATCTGCCACACAGCGCGTTAGCAGCGGTAGCATACATAACAGGGGCAGGGGGTGGGGTTGTGCTTGGAAAACCTCATAGAGGAAGCAGTGATCTTGACCCTCCGGGCTCTGCTCCAGGTCCTTTGCTGCGTGTGCTGCTGTCTGTTTTCGCTCCCATCTACTGGACCACCGTTCTGCAGACGGGCGCCACCAGGAACGGCTACTCGCTGACCCAGGGTCAGTTCAGACAGGAGTCTCAGCTGGAGTTTGAGACAGGTGAGTGCGTAGAGCGACTGACACCATGACCATCTTTATTTTAAGATGAGAGATGCATAGGGTAACTTTGAGTTAATTAATAAAGTGTGTGTCTGCTCGGGGTTGGTTATTTCAGATAGCAGGACATGGTGTTGTAACTCTGTATTTTTGTGACCAGGGGAGATCCTGCGATTGACCCATGTAGCTCGGGGTCTGGATGCAGATGGGGTTCTCCTGGTAGACATTGTCATCAATGGCTTCATCCCCCAAATCCTGTCCGGATCTCACATTAGCCTGCAGGTCAGTACAGGGTCAAAGTCTCATTGTGGATTTACTTTGTAAAATGTCTGGGGTCCAGCCAACATTGTGGCACCAGGCTGGGTCCAGAGTCCACTGAGCCGGGGCTCTGTAAATGACTCAAAAAGAGCTTTAGCTCTGGCAGTGATGCATTTATGGGATCATTCTCCAGTACTAGGTTACATAATCAACCAGCCAATTGGACTGCTCTAACCACCCCCCTTTTCTCACCCTATGCCCCGCCCCCTCACATCCCTTTTTAACCATGTAATACTAATTGTGCTATTACAATTGAAGTGCCCATTGAGCCACGATATAAAGATGCATTCTTCATTTTTAATTTATAAGGCAAAATAGTTAAATTTTCCTATTAATGTTTTTAACATGAGTGCTGGAGGTCTGACACAGCACATTCGTCATGTATGGATATGGATATTCACTTCAGGTCCACTTCTGATTGACCACCCACTAAACGGTTGCACAGCTGATTGGTATAAATTTAAATGTCATGTTAATTATTCAACAAACATGGTCTTTAAATGACCAATGCCAAATCCTCTTGTCGTGGGCAGTATAAGATTATAAATCTCATTTAAAATGTCAACTTAATAAAATAGGTTTAGTGTCAATGTATTTAGTTTCTTCAGTTTTTTATGTGTAACTATTAAAATATTGTTATTTTGATTGCACTGGATTTTTAATAAAGGACGTAAAAGTTTTTGTGATTTCTAAAGCCAGAGTTTAAGACAATGATTGAGGCCTAGTCTTTAAAGTGCACCTGCTCTGGAAAGGCTTTATGACTTCTGTGTGTCCTCTTTCAGGAGTTTGATGAATCCTATGTGCAGACCGGCCCAGGGCAATTGTACGCATGGTCCTCCCAGACCCACCAGCAGGGCGGCACTCCTCTTGTGCTGCGCTGCAATCACTCTGTGGTGTACGAGGGGAGTCAGGACCGACAAGGCCCCCTGCTGCAGCTCTTGAGGATCTCAAACCTCGATGGGGCCTATAGCCGGTTCACCTTGAGCCTGGACTTCCAGCTTACTGTCTCTCTCATCATTCCTGGTGAGTGAGTGCCAATCTGCCAAACACATGTTCATCGTTGACAGGCTGTGACTATTATTAAGGGCAGATTGAGCTTTAAAGTGTTGGCTGTCTTATAGTATTCTACTATATATGTGAGGAAAATTTGCACAATTATTTATCTAGTAGTATTAGGGCCTGAATTACTAAGGCGATTAGCGTCTGCGAAACCTTTTTGCACATGCAAAACTAATGACACAAACAATGATCAGTGCAAAACAAATAACATGGCCAATCATTAGTCGTGTTATTGGTTTTGCACACACTAACAGCCTTAGTAAATCAGTCCCTTAGTGTCTTGAATGTTGACCTTTGACTTTTATCTCTGTACTTTTAGATGGTGAAGGAGAAACCTGTCCTCAAGGTTTTGTCCTGGATGCAGCCTCATATTGCGCAGGTAAGCTGTGATTGTAAATGGAGATTTTAAGTTTACCATTCATCCTATTAAATTAAATTAAATCAAAGGCTCAAGCAACTCAAGCTCTTTGTGAAATATCTTTTCCATTTTTTAAATGGAGCAGGGCCATGTTCAGCTTCATAAATCAAAAAGTGCTTCTTCTGTCATAACTTAAAAATTGATATTCAATAAAATGGCACAGAATAAAATAAGAGACTGTAGTTGATTAGAAAATGCACCCACCAAACTTTGTGTCCCAAGGGAAGTAGGCCTAAAAACACCAGCTGTTATAACTGAGAGGCAACAATCTAATATGCCACTCATGCCAATGTTCTGCTCCGTAAATGAGCGAATCATCCAGAATGACTCTGCACAAATTATATGATTATTTGATTTGCAAAATATTTTTGGATACACAAGTCTGTTTGGATTTAGAGATAGATGGCAGGAATTCCCAGTTCCGTCTTGGACACATTCAATATTCAATGAGCTTGGACAACACAAAAGCACTTAATTTAATTTATAGCAGAGCACTTCTCCTTTTCTGATACTGGCTAATTTCTTTCAGTCTCAATCCAGAAAGCTCAGACTGTCTCGCTCATGCTCACAAATGTGTCAATTTTGTTGGTCATTGGTGAACAAGTAGTTTACTAGTTCAATATATAATAAGTCCCTAATAAGTCCTAAATGTGTTGATGCTAAGCAGTATTGCAACTTTTTGAGAACATTCTCCTTGTCTTTGCTCGTGTGTGTGTGTATGTACATGTGTATGTGCGCTTGGATGTCCTATGTGTGTGTGTGTGTGTGTGTGTGTGCATGCATTGTCTGTGCTTGCATGTGTGTATGTGTGTATGTACGTGTGTATGTGCGCTTGGATGTCCTATGTGTGTGTGTGTGTGTGTGTGCATGCATTGTCTGTGCTTGCATGTGTGTGTGTGTGTGTATGTACATGTGTATGTGCGCTTGGATGTCCTATGTGTGTGTGTGTGTGTGTGTGTGTGTGTGTGTGTGTGCATGCATTGTCTGTGCTTGCATGTGTGTATGTGTGTATGTACGTGTGTATGTGCGCTTGGATGTCCTATGTGTGTGTGTGTGTGTGTGTGTGTGTGTGTGTGTGTGTGTGTGCATGCATTGTCTGTGCTTGCATGTGTGTATGTGTGTATGTACGTGTGTATGTGCGCTTGGATGTCCTATGTGTGTGTGTGTGTGTGTGTGTGTGTGCGTGCATTGTCTGTGCTTGCATGTGTGTATGTGTGTATGTACGTGTGTATGTGCGCTTGGATGTCCTGTGTGTGTGTGTGTGTGTGTGTGTGGCCATCTGTCCTTTCTCTCAGACGAAGACGAGTGCGCTGTCCAGTCCCCCTGCTCTCACTCCTGTAATAATGTCATGGGCGGCTTTTCCTGTGCCTGTCCGTCCGGTTTCAGCATCTCCCCGCACTCCAACACATGTCAAGGTGAGCTACTCGGAACGCTAGTGGACATTACGCACAAGCAGCTATGAAAACATGGGTTTCATCTGCAATGGACCTCTGAACAATAAACAAGGGAGGCAGACATCTTTAACTGACAATCATCCTTAACTCGTTTTTGCACTTGACAATAAATCAGTTTAATTGTAAGTTTGATTGGGATTATATCAAGACATTCTGAATAAGTAAATTTTCATCTAAGCTGGTACCACTGAGGTTTGCATTTTTACTGGGATTTGCTATCATTTCACATTTGAGATGTAATGGCAATATTTTATTTATTTTTTAAAATTTGTTTCTGATTTTTTCCCTTTTTCTCCCAATTTGGTAGCCAATTGAACCCCTATTCTAATTCAATTCCCCCCCGTGTAGCAAACCGCCGAGAAACCACTGCTAACCCACCCCCCGTCAATCGGTATATAGTTGGTTGGGCGGCGCCACGTCAGGGCTCTACAGGGCGCAGCTCCTCCCGTTCCGGACACCCCCTGACCGCTGGGTCCCCCCGTGCGCTCCCCCCTCCCCCCCCCCCCCCCCCCCCCCCGGAATTTGCCTTTGCCGGCCGCCCCGGCCACGCTCGGGCCACGCAGGGGGGGCGGGGCCGGGGCCCCCGAACCCCCGTCCTCGGAGTACACTGCGTCAATGGCAATATTTTTAAAGCTCACACAAGGCCAATGGCTTTCTTTTACCTGAACAAAAAAGTGAATAACATCACACCTAAATGATTTCCAGATGGCAACACAACTACATTCATAGAAATCGACAAGCTGGCTTTAATTATGTAAAATAAACACAAAGACAGCTGCTGCGTTGAACTAGGTTTGAGATATAACTCACCAAAAAAAAAGTTAATTCAGCCAAGAGAGCTTTCAAATGGAGTAAAATGCAACAAGACTAAACCTGAGTTTGTGTAACATGGGGTGTACGACATCACATGTTTGTGTTTGTCTTCACACGTGTTTGTCCTCACCCTTCAGATATTGATGAGTGTGCTCAGGGCTCGCACATGTGCCACTACAATCAACAGTGTGTGAACACCGTGGGAACGTACCGCTGCCAGGCCCAGTGTGGGCCAGGATTCAAGCCTAGTGCCATGGGAATCAGCTGCGAGGGTAAGTATGACCAGACAGCAGGGATGGGTTGATCTGTCCCACGGCCTCATTTATTGCCTCATTTATTCGGGTCATTATTGATTCTTCATTGATTCTCCAGGCTCAGTAAATTAAGACAAATGGAAATCACAAGTGACATGATTCTTCACTCACCTTTGAAACATATCATTGGTTATAATTCGTTTAGAGTTAAATTTGAGTTGCTATTTCAGTGAGGTTGATCTCTGATCTCTCCCTGTGACTGAAATATGTGTGTGCGTGTGCGTGTGTGTGCGTGTGCGTGTGTGTGTGTGTGTGTGTGTGTGTGTGTGTGTGTGTGTGTGTGTCTCTCTGTGTTTCAGATGTGGATGAGTGCCAGGAGTCCTCTCTGTCACCATGCCATCAGCAATGCCTGAACACCCTGGGTTCCTTCCGCTGTTCCTGTCACCCGGGATACCAGTTGTCTGGTCTCCGCTGCTTAGGTCAGTAACATTACAGCATGTTAGCGGTCACTTTTGCGAGGAGCTAAGATACTGGTCAAAGGGCTATCGGTGCTCCCCAAGGTAGAACATTCTGTTTATGTATGGTAGGGTTGTTTGTGGTGACAGGGTGTGTCAAAATTGACAACTGTTAAACCATAATGCTGAAGTTATGATCCTCCATGAGCATCTCTCAAAAGACGTTTACTCAGGTTTGGGGTATTTTTTTTAGTTTCTGCCAGTAAAACAAGCTATGATATTGTAGACTCCATCCCTGTCTAATTGGGAACATAATGTGACCTATGCAATTGAATGAGAGGCACTTGAAAGAGAAAGGTCAAGAGAGTCTCAGAGAAACAAGTGTGTTGCTGGCTCATCAGTAGCGTTACTTTAGCAAACTTTTCAGGGCTACAGAGGCTCTATTTCTTTGTCTTTCTACTCAATTAATGATTGTGAATCTTTGTACATTTAGACATCAATGAGTGCACAAGGAACGTGTGCCCGGCCCACCAGGAATGCCGCAACACCGAGGGAGGATATCAGTGCTTTGATAGTTGCCCGGTTGGCATGACCAAAACGGAGAGCGGGGCTTGCGTAGGTAAGAGGACCCCGACGGCCAATCAGGAAAAGCCTGTTCATGATACGACACGCGCAAGCGTTCTGAACGCCGACGCTGCCTGTGTGTTACAGATGTGGACGAATGCCAAGACGGAAGCCACATGTGCCGCTACAGCCAGATCTGCCAGAACACTGTCGGTGGGTACGGCTGTGCGTGCCCCAGAGGTTACAGGTCACAGGGTGTGGGGCGGCCATGCCTGGGTAAGCAATTTTAGTTGACGCTCTTGCTTTTTTCTTATTTTCTCATTAATGAATAAATTGTAGATTAGTTAAATAAAAGAAAGCTATTTGAGAGATTTGTGCAGGAAGATGGAGGGGTTTGATTTGATTTTTGAGTCTCAATGGCTTCTGTTTCAGACATTGATGAGTGCAAACAGGTGCCCAGCCCCTGCGCCCATAAATGCCGCAATGTGCCTGGTAGCTTCCGCTGCATGTGCCCACCGGGCACCACGTTGCTGGGCGATGGGCGGTCCTGCGCTGGGTTAGAGAGGGGCCAGGTCACCACCAATGGCACTCGCGTCTTAGCGAGGCTGCGGCCGCAGCTGGTCTCCACCCTAGGCCGGCCGGTCCTCACCCGCCTTTCCCTGCAGCCCGAACAGCACGGCCTCTCCCACAGTGGCCGGAATGGCTGCCCCCTGGGGTACAGCCGCAGGGACAGTGCTTGTGTGGGTAGGTACTGCACCGGGAGACTGGATACTGACACAGCTTTGTGACCAATCACGGAAAAAGTCAGACAAAACAGCATTTCAAAACTTTGACTGCTTGATTGTATAAAACATATACACCAAAGAGACATGTTCTGTATTGTCCTTCATTTTGTGCTGTTTTGTACTTTACATCATGTTTCCATTTCTTTGTGTGTTGTGTATAGCTATTTTGTTTTAACAAGAAATCAAGTGTTTAAACGGTAATCATTGAAACTGAAAGTACACTGAGGCCATCATGTTGTGCTGTCCTACAGTAACCTCATCTATGACCTCATCTCATTACTTCATTCTTTGCATGCACTCTCTCTCAGAAATTCAAATACAAATTCAAAAGAAAAAGCTTTATTGGCAGAAATTACCTTTGGACATATCAAACGTATTTAACTTTATGAATATCAAAGCATACAGCTATAAATGTAAACATTAAAGCTCATGTTATCAGTAAACACATGGTTAGGAAAACTGTGATGGGAAACAAAAATAATAGTAATAACAATGTTAATAATTAAATTTATTGCTGTCTTTCTCTCTGTACAGATATAGATGAATGTCTGCTGAGGAAGCCCTGCCAGCATGACTGTCGGAATACAGTGGGCAGTTTCCAGTGCCTGTGCCCCCCAGGGTATCAACTCTTACCCAATGGGAGGAGCTGCAAAGGTGAGTGTTGCTGGGTGCTGAAATATGCTTAGAGCGAACATCCTGGGCTGCACTCATATCAAATGCAATGCACATTTCCCTTCTTCCCGTAGATATTGATGAGTGCACAGTGCAGGGCATCCAGTGTGGCCCCAACCAGATGTGCTTCAACACTCGAGGGGGGTACCAGTGCCTGGACACACCCTGTCCTACCTCATACCAGCGAGGGGGCAGTCCAGGGTAAGAAGCCAGTGTGTGTGGAAAAACTCACAAGGCAGGGTTAGGCTGTGGTTGTGCACCCAAAAGTGGATTCACATAGGAACACCTGTCACCCATCCTGATTGGATGATTTGCAGTGCTGGTGGCTGGATGACTTCTGCAGTTGGTACAGGAACACAGCAGCATACAAGGCAGACAGTACATTATGTCGTACGGATGCGACATACTGGATAGCTTTTAAGGTTTATGGGTTGGCTTGGCTAGCTAACTAAACAGCAAATAAATCCACATGCTGTCAAATATGGAGCAGAGTTTAAGAGCTGTAATGACTGTTGCTAAGTTACATTAATTATCCAATCAGCAAATTCCCAGTGTGTGGGAAGTGTTATTCATTGTCAGACATAATAGTCGCTGCAAATATTATAATATATTGAAATAATAGAGAATGCAAACAGCCATCAGCAAATGATGCTCTTCTGACATTGATGGAATTTGGTAATGTCTCACTCCCATGTTCACTGCCATGCTTTAATCCTTCAAGTCTGCCTCCTCCATTGACCCACATTTTGTCTCCCCCTATTGGGCAGAACATGTTACAGACCGTGCTCTCTCGACTGCGCATCGGGGGGGTCCCCCCTCCTGCTGCAGTACAAGCTGCTGACCCTCCCCTTGGGCATCTCGGCCAATCACAATGTGGTGCGCCTGTCTGCATTCTCTGAGGCTGGAGTCCTGCAGGACCGCACGGCCTTCACCATCCTGGAGCAGGGCGGGGACACGCCTGACGGGCAGTGGTTTGCCATCCGGGATGAGGCCGGGAGGGGCATCATCTTTACGGTGCGGCCGCTGGACCGGCCAGGACTGGTGCGCCTCCGAGTTCAAGCTACTACCCTCTCCGCTCAGGGCCATGTCACATACCAGAGCATCTTCATCATCTACATTTCTATCTCCAGCTATCCCTACTGATCCCAAGGGCTGAGACACACTGTCTCCATGACTACCATTGCCTCTTCCCCACAAACAAATTAAAAGGGGGATTGGATGCCACTTAACAGCAGCTACTTTACATATTCATGCACTGTTTGCTGTGTTCCAGATGCTAGGGGTTAAGCAAGGAACGTACTGCCCACAAAATAATTAATAATAAAAAAAGAGTTCTGCCTCGTAGGAGGGTATCATTGGGCATGTGTCTGCAATGTACCGTATGCATGGTTCAAATATAATTGAAACTGCTGGACCACAGTTTTAATTTTTTATTTCAAATCCCAATAATAAAAATGTTTTTTGTTCTTAAAAAATGCTGACATTAATAATAGTTGTTTGAATTATATATAACTGAAATGTACATTTCAGCTCACACATAAATGTTGTTAATGTAAGGTAAAGTTTTGAAAATGTTGAGAGACAATGTGATAGTGTTATGTATTATCTTGGATACATCTTTATTTGTTAGGTTTTATGATTTGTGCTTCTTGTTGTGGGATCAAGATTAAAGTGCTATAATACTGAATGTATTTATGTAATTCAACATTGCAGATTTATGGAAAGGTATATTACAGCATAAAGAAAGCTCCACTCATTAACTATTAGTGTTACATTCTCCCCTGAATAAAATGGATGAGCTATGTTTTTTTTTTTTTTAATTGAACAATATTTGATCAGTATTGCCTTAGCTGAAGCTGTCATTAAATATGTTGTTTTATATACTATATGTCATCATACACCATTTTCCCCCGTACAAAGATGTAAATTGAGTTTCAGTTCCAACAGAATTTTGACTGTTTTAGTTCTACCTCTTGGACTGAATTCACAAATTTGTATTTTAAAATGCATTTTTGACTATTAAATCAGTTTATTTTTACATTCTGTTCTTGTATTGTACATCATTATATTTGTTATGTTTGCACAGTAATAACTAAAAGAACAGGACAACATTTTATTGAGACTATGTCACATTTATTAACAGATCACAACAGAAGTATAACAGAAGTCATTTTCAAATTACATATGCATGCTTAGGGCATTTAAAAGTAGCCTATTTAATGTAATAAATGTATCAAATAATGTGTTTTATCTACAAACCCCAATTCCAAAAAAAAAAGGACAGTAAATATAAAAACACATAAATAAAAGAACGCAGTGATTTGTAAATTTTTTTTTTTTATTATTTGAAAACAAAAAAAAATAAAAGATAATATATTTTAATATTTACATAATTAATTTTTTTGTTTTTATATTTATATTATTTATATTTTTAATGCATGATGCGCAAAAAAAAAAAAAAAAAAAAAAAAAAAAAAAAAAAAAAAAAAAAAAAAAAGAAAGAGAAAAACATGGAAAACTACAGGCAGGTACAACAGGTGATGATGTATATGGAAAATATATAAAATAATAAAAAAATATTTTGATTATTTATTTTCAGATTACTATACAATCTCTCAACTCTATGCTCTTGAATTTGTGGGGGTGGGGGGGGGGAGGGTGGTGGTGACTAGATTAAAGTGTATAAAATTTTAAAAAATTAATAAATTAAAATTAATAAAAAAAAAAAGGAAACATTAAATATATTATATATATTTTATATATTATATATTATATATTATTTAAAAAAATATAAAAAAAAGAATCACAATCAATATATTTTATTCTTTTTTTTGCATTTTTTATATACTTCCAACTTTTTTGGAATTGGGGTTTGTAGCCTAGTATGAAAGTGTCATAGAACTACACAGATTATGGGAACAGGCTGTCAATTACATATGCATGCATTTGCCATGCAAAGCTGCTGCACCATATTACGTATTTGAACTGAGTTGTTCTCAGTCATAAACAGTTCTGCAGACTTTCGACAAATGAGAGTGCCAGAGTAAGATAAATATCAAGACAGTATTCACACAAACGTGTCACCCTCAACGGCAGAATGGCTACCCGATACAGAAAATATTCCAATCGTCTGATTACAACCTACTGAGCCTATGGTATACCTATTTACGATTTGACTAGGGTGATTTTTTTTTTATACTATTGGGCTCCATTAAATTGAATGATATTTGCAGTATAGGGTGCAATGTCAAGGTATGACATGGTAAGTATCACGTTCTGAACCATTCTGCATCAGATGAGAGTGCAAGTAAATCCGTTTGTTAAACCCGAAAAAATGCACCCTCCTTTCCTCCACTACCACACTACCGTGCCCCGGAAAGGGATCTTTATGTTTTAATATACTGTTGCTGGTTACATCTTAATTACGTATTAATGGTTACATATTATTTAATGTCTCGACCAAAACCGCAATGTCAGGTACATTGTATACTGCAAAAGCAAATACGTGTACTCGAAACGTTCAGGCAGTTTTGCATTCTTCCGGGTAGGAGAGGAGTGGTAGTGGAGGAAAGGAGGTGGGGAGTGAATAATATTGGGACGCAGCCACGCTCTATGGTTGGTTAAAACACCCCGTACAGCTAATGGAAGACAGTTACAATGATGCATAGCGTTTACAAACGCATATAACGTTGCTTTATTATGCTATGTACTTATCATGTTGGCCACTGCTAATACTACGGACAGCTAGCAATATAGCGTTAACGTTACCGGTTACAAAAGCAAATAAATCTATTTATGCCCATTGTAGTGCACAGCACTAGGCTATCTTTGGCTATAGCTACCAGCTAACGTTAGTTTGTCCCAATGCCCTCCAGAAATCACAACGGAGCACACTAATGAACATGTTACTCGTGTCACAACTTGTATTACACTTTATGATAATGCATGTCTGCAGACCAACTGTGAACAAAAACACTACATGGCATTGACATATCAAGCTGCACAGGGCCAAGCGGTCGCCTTCTATTACATTATCAGCCATCTTGCTGCTGCAGCGCCTGCTCCACCCCACGGTAGAGAGGCGGGGTGCGTCCCGATAGTTGAAAAATGCACCCTCTCTTCCTCCACTACCACCTCCTCTACTCCGTGCCCCGGAAAGGGATCTTTGTGTTTTAATCCAATGTTGCTGATTACATCTTAATTACGTATTAATGGTTACATGTTAATGAATGTCTTGACGCAAACGCAATGTCAGGTACAATAATGTATACTGTACATGCAAATACTTGTACTCGAAACGTTAAGGCAGTTTTGCATACTTCCGGGTAGGAGAGGAGTGGTAGTGGAGGAAAGGAGGTGGGGAGTGAAGAATATTGGGACGCAGCCGCGGTCTCTGACGTTGCTACTTTGATGTCAAACTGAACTTCCTACTACGAATAACTTCCTGTGGCTTCAGACAGTTACAATTGAAGCGGTTTTGTAGTTAAGGTTAAGTAACAGTAACACAGCTGGTAACTATGTATAAATTTGTTGTTTTCGTGGAATCGTACTGTATAATTAATTAGGTAACGTTAATCTTTATAATGTATTAAGTTTTCTAGCGTAGCTCCCTTAGCTAACTGCCCTCATCAAGTGGTCAGCAAGCTCAAGAAACAAAAGCGGCCTTAGCAAATCACCGAGCTCAATTTCATCGTCTCGGGCTGAGTGAACCTACGAGAACGTGAAATCTGTGTCACATATTTCTGTTTGTGGGGGTTGTTCCTCTCGTGCGTTTCCGTAACATGTGTTATCCGTACATTATGAGGAATGCTAGCCAGCTAGTCCAAACTGCTAGCTAGCTAGTTGGCTAGGTAACAAACTTGGGTCACCGTTGATCAAACATTTGAAATCAATTCACAAATGCCATTGACGTTATGCTGGCTGGCCGTATTGCATGATCTACTTAGCGGGCTAACCCCCTTTTTCGTAGCAAACTACAATTAGCCCTTTCGCTCACTAAGCTAAGTTAGCCTCCGTAAATGCTTCTACTGCTACACGAGTGAAACGGAAGGGTTTGAATGTATTTATCTGCAAATCTTTTCCTGGAAGTTACCTTCTGTCACCGATAGACTACACGTTCTACGGGAAATGGTAAGACAATCTGTTGACAAGTTGGCACACATTTAGCTAGCTAAGGTTAGCCATCTACATGACACAGTTTGGCAATATTGACGTTAGTCTTAACGTTGTACCGTTAGTAGCTAGCTAGCTAAATAGCCAAAACGTCGCTACCATGAAGCAGGTCATGACTTTGATAGCGTTAACGTTATATGTTAACTGGCAGTGCTTTTACTGGTGTGCTGTTTGTCTGTTTATGTCTCGAGCGAAATTCTACTAACCTCAACACAAGACCTGTTAGCTAGCATACAAATCTAACGTTAACTACTCGCATTTTAACGAAATGATGTCTTGTTCTGAGTGATGAGCTGTACGTTATTGGCCTGTACGTTAAGTGACTAGCTAGCTCTAACGTAGTTGGGTAACGTTATACTGTACCATTACCTCATTCAATAACACCAATTGGGGTATTTAAGTTGGCTGAAGTTCGTGAATGCTAATCGCACACTCGTACAACAATTGGGTATCTTGCTAATAAACAAGCAAGGCGAATGTAGGAAGATGCCTCCTGTGAGGAATAGCTAACTTTGTCATGGATTATAATGGTTGAAAATAATTTTGGTTTAGTATGGTGTTTATGGAATAGTTGGATAACGACTTAACATTATAATATGACAATTGCCAAGGCGAATTGCTTATTTAAATAAAAGTAGGCTAATTTACTGTGTAATTATGTCAAATATGCAAGAGTAAGGGTATCAAGTAATGCCAAAAATAGTAGACGTTTATTAGCAGTTTGTAAAATCTTCTGTCAAAATATTAATGCTGCTCATATTATGACAGTGGTATTGTTACTTTTTAGTTTATGGTGTGTTGCCTGCCAGTGCCACATCACAGATTATTAACATTAAAATGATTGAAACTAATGAATCTACTTAACCGTGCGACCATGACATGCCAGTGTTTGGAATCCAACCCCAATGATGTTTGATACCAACCTGTCTATTGAATTTGATTGTAAGTGCATTGGCATTACTAATGTGATGCATACAAAGCAGGAGATTTAGAAAAACTGTTGTGTAGCGATGTCTGCGTGAGTGGTGAACCTTCATGTACCTGTAATGGGGGGATGCTAAATGCACTGTCAGTCACTGACTTGTTTCAACCAATCCAAAGGTTTTGCTCCACATAGCAAAACACAACCTTTGGTTGATATCAGTGAGTCACAGATGGCATCTGGTAACCCCGCCGTTTTCTGTTTCACAAAGCTCCATTCTCCGACTACTGCAGCGTCATTAATTCCCACTCCGACAGGTAAACTTTCACATGATCTCATGGAGAAGAAGGCCTTTGAGGGATGGCTGGAGTCGGTCTCTGCCTCCTTCCTCACGCTAACCGACCAGCAGAAGAACCAGTCGCTGGACCACCTGATCGGGCTGAGCGGGGCGGCGCAGCTGCGGCACCTCTCCAACAGCCTGGAGGCGCTGCTGAAGCGCGACTTCCTCAAGCTCCTTCCTCTGGAGCTCACCTTCTACCTGCTGCGCTGGCTGGACCCCAAGACCCTGCTCACCTGCTGCCTGGTATGCAAGCAGTGGAACAAGGCCATCAGCACCTGCACCGAGGTGTGGCAGGGAGCGTGCAGAGACCTGGGCTGGCAGATCGACGAGTCCATCCAGGACGCCGCTCACTGGAAGAAGGTCTACTTGAAGGCCAAGCTGAGGATGAAACAGCTGAAGAACCAGGAAGCCTTCGAGACGTCCTCGCTGATCGGGCACAGCGCGCGCGTGTACGCCCTCTACTACAGGGACGGTCTCCTGTGTACAGGTGGGTACAGGTCTCGGGTCGTCGCGTTTTTCAGTTTATTCCTCTCCGCCTCAGCTGATGCGCGGAGAGCTCTGGTGCAACGCGGCTGCGGTTCGTCAGGCAGATGGGTGTTAAACGTCAATGGGGGTTGAGGTGAACTTCCACCCCCTCACTGTCAAGTAAATGCAGTTAACCCTCCTCACCTGGTTTCATCGATCTGCATTGGTTGTTGTTTTTCGGGTGAAAATAAGCACACTGAGCATGGTTTCCCAGGTCACTCTTACAGTAGTAATTGAATGGATGACAATGTATAAAATAGGGCTGCTAGTAGTGTAACAAACATAAATGTAGAGTTCTTGTTGCCACTGCGTTTGAGGAGGTCAGTGTGACATATTTTATTAAGGTCTTTTGATTCTGTTTTTACAGGCTCTGATGACTTGTCTGCTAAGCTGTGGGATGTGTGCACTGGGCAATGCATCTATGGTATCCAAACACACACCTGTGCAGCAGTGAAGTTTGACGAGCAGAAGCTGGTGACGGGGTCCTTTGACAACACAATCGCCTGCTGGGAGTGGAGCTCAGGGGCAAAAATACAGCACTTCCGTGGGCACACTGGCGCTGGTATGGTACAGTTCAGATCTCTCTCTTTCTCTCTCAGTTTCATTATCAAAGTGCTTTATTGGCATGACAAATACAGGCACTTGTGTTGCCAAAGCAGGGGTTACATTTTTTAAACTTTGTACGATATGGATGATAGATTTAAAGAATACATTTTTTTTAAATGGCTATAACAAAAATTACAGTAAGTGATGTTAGGTGTGTGTGTGTGTGTGTGTGTCTGTCTTTGTGTGTGTGTTTGTTGTGTGTGTGCATGCGCACATGTACATTTTTATGTGTGTGCATCTCTCCCTCTCTGTCAGTCAGTCAGTCAGTCTGTCTGTCAGTCAAAGTCCTTTTAAGTTTAGTCCTCAGTCAGTTTAAGTCCTGCCAAACACAGCCCTGCCATGTGATGTATTTCAAAAAGAACAATCAAGTTTGTTGAGCTGACAATTTAATTTCTTCATATCATGAAATCATGAAAGGTGCATTAGATGAGTTTACTCTTCTCTCATTGTTCATGCAGTGTTCAGCATAGACTACAACGATGATCTGGACACTCTGGTTAGTGGTTCTGCTGACTTCTCCGTGAAGGTGTGGTCGTTGTCGGCAGGGGCATGTCTAAACACCCTTACTGGTCACACTGAGTGGGTCACAAAGGTAGGACTCCCCTCCCCCCACACACACACACACACACACACACACACACACACATACACACACACACACACACTCACACTCCTGCACCCAAAGTAAAGCAGGAAGACAGCTATGAGATGGTCAGGAGTGAAATTATCATTTGTAACGGTTGTACATTTGAGTTGCACAGGTCTGAGGGTGAACAGGCCGGTTACCTCAGGCTTTAGTAAGCAATCACTGCAGACCTAAAGTCTGAACATATTCACCTGGGCGTCTTACGTTTCTGTTCATTTGATATATAAATGAGAAACATGTCTCTTCATACCTTTTTTAAACTGTAGATTTCATTCAATTAATTTAATTTTGCCTGTTGACCTACAGTGGTAAATACATATAGAATGGCTTATATTTAAAAATGTAAATTTGTATTAAATATAATGTGGAGAGGTTATGAAATAGCTTTTTCTTGTCTGAAATGTGAGATGGCATGTTTTTTTCTTAAATCCCTAATTCAGGTGGTCTTGAAAAAAAGCCAGGTGGAGTCACTGATGCATAGTCCTGGTGACTATATTTTATTAAGTGCAGATAAATATGAAATCAAGGTAAGGCTATTAATCAACTGTCATCTTTATTTATTTATTTATTTATTTATATTTATTTTTTTACATTCAGTGCTTTTTTTTGTCAGTAGTGACTACACAGTCTGGAAGTCTCAGAAAGTTGGTGTATTTAAAATGTGCCAGCAGAGGGTGTTCTTGCACTGAACCTACATTCATCTTGTTTGGAATAGGGGGACATGGATGGCCTGTTAATGTGTCTCGGTGTAAACCCTGATTGATTTCATTTTATTTTGAGACTTTAGTTTTGGGAATTGTCTAACCATGTCAGTTTTCCACCACCTGTTACTGATGGTTTAAAGCAGCCCATTTTCCATGGTTGTTGCGAGAAAAAGGCTAAGGCGCTCCGCTCCTCTTATAATTAACAGGTGTGGCCAATCGGCAGAGAGATCAATTGCAAGTGCTTGAAGACCCTTTCTGTGTCCGAGGATCGCAGTGTGTGCCTCCAGCCTCGACTGCAGTTCGATGGGCGCTACATTGTGTGTAGCTCGGACCTGGGCCTCTACCAGTGGGACTTTGCCAGCTACCAAGATCTCAGGTACCCGCACCAGCCATTTTTGTCGTAACATGCACATTTGTGAAAGCACGAGAGTCGGGTAGTATTTGCTCATATAGTATACAAGCACGTCTGTTTTCACAAGCCTTGAATTCTAATTCCCTTCCGCAATTTCACATTTTGAGTGCTGGAGGTCGGTTACAGACTCTGGTATGTACAGAATCTGTGTAATTCCAGACATGAAAGAAGGAAATGCATGATTAGGAAATGAACTTCTTCTGGGGTTTGTTTCAGTATGTATATATTTGTTGAGCACTGATAGTTCCTTTAAGAAAAAAATCCATATTCACAGTACTTGTTTTTTATTTATTTATAAGCCACACATAGTAATGGGAGGGGAAGGATTGGTGAATACACAATGCTGTGTGCCATCATTGTCAGTGGTGGGGTGGGGTAGGGGGGCCTATCTATTCTGCACCCCCTCTCAAGTTTCATCCTTTTGTAAACCGAGGCAAGATTGAGGAACTGATGAGCTGAGTAACTGGGAAGTTGGGGGAAGTAACCAGTTGTCTTGCGGGCTGTATTGAGTTTTCACATCCAGTTTTACACATCCCACACACTAACATGGAAAGGCAAGGGAGAATTTCAGAAGACTCCTTCCTTGTGTGTGTGTGTGTGTGTGTGTGTGTGTGTGTGAGGGTGGGTGACTCTATTGAATTTACAGCTTGGTGAGCCCACCTCTGTACTAATTGCATTTGTTTCTACAATAGTAAGCCAGCCGCAGGGGAGTTGTTGACGTGGTCGCATGTATCAGAACGGTAAGAATTTTACACAACTCCAATCCCCTCCAAGAGAGAATACCCCCTGTCCCCCACCCTTACCCCTAAAGGAATGTACATTACCAAATCCCTTTTGTTTTGTCCTTTGCTTGCCTGTTTGTATACCTGTGCTTTGTGTGGAAATGGAGGAAGGGGTTCAGTTCTGCTTTTTGTCTTCAAAGAGAATGCCTCCGCAGTAACTGGATATATCAAACATTACAGCATTGTGTATTCATCATCACTCATACGAGCGAGAACAATGTGTAACTGACTTGCTTGTCCTCTAGTGGAAATGTACTCCATGAGAGACCACCTGAGGCCTTGTGTCGCAGGGATCCATCAATTTGTAACAGCAACTCAAGTCACTTTAAATGTGCTAAAGGTCAAATATAATTTTCCATTCATAGTGAAGGCCGATTTACAATGCAATTAAAATAAGAACTAAGGGAATCCAGAACTGTAGCATCATTGCAACAGATTGATAGTGGTGTTCGTTTGTGATTTTATTTGAAATGCAGCAAATACATAGTGATCACATTCGATTGGAGAGTTTTCTTTTTTTTTTCTTTTTTTTTTTTTTAGACATACCAAAGTGGTAGGGCTATCAGAGTCACTTTTAAAGTCAAAATCTGCATAAACCTAGCCTTGTAACAAAGAAGTCAATGCTGTTCAGTTTGTATGACAAAGTAACCCAAAAGCAACCAAATAAAATTAAATCGACTACTGGCACACATCATAAGATAAAATTACTGATGATGTAAATTTTTTGTTATGACTAGATTGCCCAGTGCACCGATGATGATGATGATAACTAGATTTCCAGTGAACCATTATGATTTTTTTTGTTGATTTTTTAATTTGAGTTTCCAGTTTCACACTACTGTGGTTTAGCTGGCACAAACAGTTTAGCTGGGTCAGAAATTGTGTGGGAGAACGAACGCTCATTGCGTAATATAGCAGGTCTCTGATTGGTTGGAGGTCGTTGCTGGTGCATGATAACAGACCAGTGGAAATCCCCATTTTCTCCAATCTACTACAGCCAGTCGAGAGCCTCCCTGTGGGGCATGGTCTGCGTTTGACGCCAGACCTGTTACGGCTGAAATCTCCCCCTGATCTCAACCGTGACATAAAGACATATACGGAAAAAAGGGTGAAACAAAGTATTTTATTAAATAATAGCAATGGATATATCTATGGGGAAGAAAATATAGTTAACACGGTACAAAGACAAATTAATCAAACATTCCAAAAAATGCGACAAAAAGGCTTAAAGGGGAAAAAAAACTGGCGTGTGCCTGGCTGCCAAGCAAACACAAAAAGAACAGCAGCCCTCCGTGTGAGGAACCGCCCTCTTTTAAGGCCGCCTCACAGGTGCGCTCAATGTTCCCCTATTAACTGCACGGGAGAAACAAAGAAAAAACGGCCTTCAGCCGTCACAAGACCCCATCGACAGACAACCGCTCCAAAAAGTTTTATAATTGTAATATGATCTTCTGAGGCTACAGTCCAGTGATAATATGGCTTGTCATTCTGAGAAACGTGATTAAGAATGATTCGTATCTGACGTGCTGTCTCGCTTCGCTCCATCGGTGTGGTATTTGACACTTCCTGCAATCACTTTTTTCCCTTCACCATGTAGCTGCCCAAGTTACTGCTCTGTTTCCACATCATTTACAGAATTCTGCCTTTAATACTCCTTCCTTATTTCTATCGATTTAGTTCTTTCCCGCTAAAGAATTTGCCTCCAAAGAAACATTGGGATCTGGTTTAATTTGAATAAAATGATAAAACGCCTATCATTCGATTGTTTTAACTTCTTTTTCTTTTTTTTGTGTTTGTTTATATGATGAAGTTGAGATTTTCTCCATATTTTGGTCTACTTGTTTACCTCCACAGTTTATGACCTAGTCAACTGCCCCAATAACTGCCACAGAGGAAGAATTTCATATTCACAGGGTCTAGGCAATAGCAGTCACAACTGGCATAGCGAAGCAAAGTCCATCTTTTTCTAAGCAAATCATTTTTTCAAGGCTTTTCAAAAAAAGTAATGGGAAAATGATTGCTGATGGTTGCCAACAATATTATGGCAACATTGTGACTGGTTTCCTGTCTCTAAAGTCAGCAGATGTTCGAGAATATGGTGTAAGAACAGTATGAAAACCATGTGGAAAGCTGACTAGGTAAGGTTAGTCTAATTTATATGTCACAAGAAAGCATAGTAATCCAGTAAAAGCAGCTTTGGTTTCTGACAACATGATATCAACACTATCATAAAGCAGCAAATACTCACATTTAGTTCATATATTGTCTACAAAACATAATTTTTCACACAAAAAATGGTTTGAAGTGCTGTTACAATTTTGGATAGGTTTTTAGCTATAAATAAATGCTCATCTACTGATTTCTCCATTCACATTATTGAACACTGATTCATGTCTTCATCGCATTCATTTGTGTAGCACAAACAACTTGCTAACAAATGATGACATAAAACATGAGATATTTAGGCTACGTACTATAGTTAATCTACGAGGGAAAACAAACCCTCACCCAGCAGGAAAATGCCATGGTATCAGGTGACAGTCTGGTACAAGTCTGCACGTTAGCAAATCTAAATGCAATTGATGTGGCATACAGCAAATAAACTATCCAGTACACATGTGAGTGAACAGTTAAATTAACATAAAACTATTAGCCAAACAATATTTAGTTAACATTAATTTACACTAGCTTGTGAAGTTTGCTAGTGGTGCATTATATAGTGCCCTCCACTATTATTGGCAACCCTGGTAAAGATGAGTAAAAAGGGTTATATAAAAAATTTTGTTTGGTGAATTAGCTTAATCTCACACTGAAAAAATTTGAAAAATCCAACCTTTAATTGAAGTAAATTTATTATGAGAAAAAAAATCCCTCATCAAGAAATTAACAAAACCATGTGTGCCACAATTATTGGCACCCCTGCATTAAATATATAGAATAAAGTACTAATTTTTTATATATGGTTGCATATCCTTTGTATGCCATGACTTCCTGATGTCTGTGACCCAACAACATCAAAAGACTAGATATCTTATTTTCTGGTACTCTTACAAGCGATACTATAACGTCTCTGTATTTGAATGGATCTCTGGGAATTGGGGGGTGGGACTAGATTTAGCTGTAAGTTACACTGGAACAGTATGGACCACATGGTTTGCTAAATGTTTCTAAGTCATCAAGGGTCTGATGTATCAAACAAGCCTCAAACCATCACTCTGCTGCCAGAAATACAGTAGATATGGATGGATAACTTGAAGGGTTTCTTCTCCTGTCTTATTTTTCCATAGGGTTGAATAGGAGAATTTGTCAGGAGAAACAACCCTTAAAGTGATCCATCCATATCTGCTGCATATCTGGCAGCAGAGTGATGGTTTGAGGCTTTTCTTTTTTTTCATTTTAAAGCCAGCCAATTAATGGGGCTGAGCATCTCCAGTTCCTATCCAAATTTGTGGTCTGCAACCACAGCCGCGTTCATGTAGTGAACCCAGTTGATGATTCAGGAGAGTGTAGCTATCCACAGTTCTCCCCCGAAACACGTAATGTCGCCAGCTACTTATTTTCACACCACGGACTACAGCTAAGCTCACACAGAGTGTAGTCGGAGGAAGACCATTTATATGCGGCTTTCGCATGCAGTCCACGGATGCCCAATCAACCAGCAGGGGTTACTAGATAATGATGAATGCTGATCCCTAACCAACCGAAACCTCCTATACCGTGGGCGACGGAATCGACAATCGCGCCTCGCCCTATTGAGCCATTGGCCACAGTCAGCCCTGGCACAGTCCGGATTCCATCCGTAGTTGTGAGGCTTAGCCACGCGTCAGTGTGGTGCCTTGACCGAATGAGCCATCCGGCAGTCACCAATTAACAGAAGTGTTTTATTTTTTAAAAATTCTGAGACCATTTAACTGCAATATGCACACACAGATATCCAAGACAATGAATCAGTGTTTCACATGAACTGTTCGAATACACTGAAAAGCCATTTTCTATTTCTTTTTTGTCTTATCCCTTTTTTGTGACTTGTATGAAGAGAAAACCAATAGTATTTTCCCTGTCCATTATTATAAGTTGTTGAATTGTTCTGTTATGCATACTTACATTTAAAAAAAAATTTATTTAAATATGCATTTCAAATAGATCATGTGAAATACTGGTTGATAATTAGTATCAATTTATAATTGGTGCTTTGATACCAGAATTGAGATTGTGTCATGTTGTTTATGTTTGACACTTGTATGTCATGTGAATAGCTGAGGAAGCACATGTTGAAACTTGTCCTTTGTGTGCATGTTGAACCTTGTCCTTTGTGTGCATGTTGAACCTTGTCCTTTGTGTGCATGTTGAAACTTGTCCTTTGTGTGCATGTTGAACCTTGTCCTTTGTGTGCATGTTGAACCTTGTCCTTTGTGTGCATGTTGAACCTTGTCCTTTGTGTGCATGTGTGTGCATGTTGAAACTTGTCCTTTGTGTGCATGTTGAACCTTGTGTGTGTGTGTGTTGAACTGTGTGTTTGTTGTGTTGTGTGTGTTGAACCTTGTGTGCATGTTGAATGATGTCCTTGTTGTTTTGTGTGCATGTTGAACCTTGTCCTTTGTGTGCATGTTGAAACTTGTCCTTTGTGTGCATGTTGAAACTTGTCCTTTGTGTGCATGTTGAAACTTGTCCTTTGTGTGCATGTTGCTTTTTTGCCAAGTCAGTTGCACATTTTTTTTCTTGCATAATTTTAAACAATGGCAAGTAAAGCATACATTTTCAGAACTTTTTCTGTACAAATTTGTTGGACCTCCTGTCGTTCCCGTTTTTTATGACAAGCTACTTGAGCCCTATGAAATGTTAGCATCTAGCCTGTGTGTGGCCTTGGATTTCTGGGGTTTTGGGTAAGATGTGGGTTATGGTTACATTGTAGTTTGTTGCAAATGTTTCCTTTGACTGCCTCCCTACACTTTTTTCCAACTCTCCTGAGCTGTTCCACACCATTGCTTTTGTTTTTTGTCTTTTTTTAGGGTTATCAAAACACAGGATTCCGCCAACCTGTCTTTGCTGAGTCTTGGAGAAGTTTTTGCCCTCTTGTTTGACAACCATTACTTGTATATTATGGATCTGAGGACAGAGACAATAACAGGCCGCTGGCCTCTGCCCGCCTACAGGAAGTCCAAAAGAGGATCCAGTTTCCTGCCTGGTGTGACTTCCTGGCTGAACGGGCTGGATGGACAGAATGACTCGGGGCTGGTATTTGCCACAAGCATGCCTGATCATAGCATTCATTTGGTACTGTGGAAGGAGAATGGGTAGAGGCCCAAAATCCCCCGGTGTGTTGAAAACACACAAAACCTGACAAGATGAACTGATTGGTGCTACTTATTTCAAATCTGTGGCCATGAAGTCAAGATATTGCATGAACCAAAGTTTTGCAAAAACCTGCCGCACACAAAAAAAACACACAGACACACAAGAATCATTGTGTAACTCCCAGCTTGTAGACAATATAAACAGGTGAATACAAGCCAGCATGTGCAGACTACAACCGTGTGACACAAACATAGCACCTGCTGCGTGTACGGCATTTTTATTGTTTTATATTTTTTTGCAAAAAAGTGAATGAAAAGTAAAACATTATCACCGACTTCTGTTCTTGTGAGGAAACTTGCGTCTGATCTCAACATCTTTGAATTCAGCATTTTGTTCTTGAAATCCTTTTGTAGCAGAGGTGCAGTTAAAACTTGGTTTGCTTGGCCAACTCAAAATGAGTCTGAGGTAAGTCTGCAGACCAATGAACTCTGAAGTATTCCTTGTTCAGCCACCACTACCATGTTGCCATGGAGACCATTGCTGTGTTGGAAATATTTAATTAAAATGGCAAATATGTTATAACTGTGACTTGAGAAAGTAGATCAAACAACTTGCATCATAAAAACTGAAACCCCCCCATCATGTGCGTTATAAAGAAAACACACATATATATATATATAAATGTGTCCTCGTTGGTTAGGCTTCCAGATATCAAAGTCACCTTAAGTTTATCATTTCAGTGTTTTCACTCTATCAGCATCTCCAGTGTGAACAATGGTATTGCGATGAGGTTTTAATGTTTTAACTGTTTATTTAACTGAGCACATCACACACTATACTCGCCTCTGCAGAAACAGGGTAACCTGTTTGCTTGGTTTACGTCTTTGAGACTTCAACCATGTGACGGGAGTAAATGACTTGTTTTTATGACAGAATCCCGTACTGGCAGTCAGCGCAGTTGACGGCCTCTTAAATTCTGGCAGATATTCCAGGGTTTGGAATCGGTATGGAAAATGCTGTGCCATATAATTTTGTCTTCCTGAATTTCACCATTATGGCAATATATTTTTTTAAATAACCCCTACATGAAGATGTACTGCGTATCTGTGTGAGCAGTACATATATTTACAGCAATATGTGAGTGTACATATGTATACAAGTACTTGTATATTAATATGTAATGCACATGTTTGTGTATATGCACTTGTATATGCAGCTAACTGTACACAGCAGTGGATAAAACCATAGCATCACCCATTTTTTGATGAGATGTGTAATGTGGAAGTGAATGGACTAATATAAAATGGTATATACCGTGTTGTGTCAGCTGACTCATACTATATCAGTTGTCCAATCATATGGAATGTTCAAACTAGGCAGTGGCTTTGCACAAGTGCACCTTTTCCTTGGGCCTAGGAACAGTTTAAAAAACTTTTTTTTTAATAAATGGTATTGTGAATTCACGGGTGTAAAAATGTGTGATGCAAGCACAAATCCACTACTGCATGTACTCTATACAGTATTTGTATTCCATAAGTATTTGGACAGTGACATCATTTTTGTTGTTTTGGCTCTACTCCAGCACATTGGATGAAAATGGAACAATGACTATGAGGTTAAAGTGCAGACTTTCAGTTTTAATTTGAGGGTTTTTACATCCATATCGGGTGAACCGTGTAGCAATTGTAGCCTTTTTTATACATACCCCCCCCCCCCATTTTAGGGGACCAAAAGTAATTTGACAAATTAACATAAACTTAGTCATCATATTTAATATTTGGTTGCATTTCATTTGGCATGCCATGACTTCCTGATGTGTGACCTAAAAACATCAAAAGACTCTTGATATCTTATTTTCAGGTACTCTAACAAGGGATACTATAACATCTCTGCATTTTAATGGCTGATTTCTGCACTTTAACCTCATAGTCAGTGTTCCATTTCAAATCCAATGTGCTGGAGTACACAGCCAAAACAAAGAAAATTGTGTCACTGTCCAAATACTTACGGACTGCACTGTAAATATTTGGGGTATTTTTTTACTTCATGTGCAAAACACCCTGTACTCACCCCCAGGGCGAACATGGACACACCTGTATACATAAGTTGTCACACTACTCATTTATCTTGTGCCTTTTTTGTGTATTTGGTGCAATATATTTTCCGTATAGGCAGCAACATAAAAGGTCCTAAACTGGGTGGTGTAAAGCAGACAAATTCTTTAAAATATATATAAGCAATAGGTCAAGATGAAACTGCTAATTTGGTCACGTGGTGAGGCAGTAATTACACATAATCCCCAGTGCCTGTGTTAGAATTATAACTGACCAGAACATCATGTGAAGCTCATCCTTCATATGAAAAACCAAATATTTTAAAGCCATTATTAAACATCTTTCTCAGATTAGTAAAATTATTTTCAATTAAATTCACAGTATCTCATTACGCACGTACTGTGTATGGTCCACAGTCGATGGGTTTTTCAAGATTTGCAATGGTTGATACATCTGTTTTAAAGGTTGTACAGATGTTTTGTGGTAAATTTGTAAATTTAACTTAAATAAGCTCTACACACACTTCCATTAAAAAAAAAAAAAAAACGTTTAGAGTAAGAAATTTAGCTGTAAGATCATGTACATTAAAATATTTTTTTAACAATGTTGTGAACCATGCTTTGAGGGATCAAAGACTTTATGCACTGCAATCATATTTAATTAGCTGTTTTTTTATTTAACTTCAGTGCAATTCCCATGTTCAAAAAATAATCTGAAGGTTAAAGTGAAACTAAAGGAACAGAATCTCCAGTGCATTAACTTCATAGTCTACTAGAACATTCCATAGTTTTTTCCCCCCCAACAAAATAACCACCCTCCCTAAACTGTTCTCCCAAAACAGTACTGCACATGCTGGTAGTATTCCTACAAATCAAATGCATTTCTGCGGATCGATCTTTTCACAATGTCAAAATATTTTCAAATGTTTTTTTCTTCCCTGATTATCTTTATTTTTACACTATATTTCAATATAAAAATCCTTGTCAAATGCTTGTTTCAGAATGATTATTATGATTCACTCCTTCGAGTGATAGCGATATGATTCCATGCAGAAAAATGGAACGCACACAAAATTTTATCCCCAAAATAGAAACGACAGTGCTCCGTCCCTTTTCTCCAAAGAATGTGGCATTTAACCAAAGTGGAGATTTTAGAGGCGGTTGACCACTGAAAGATCAGTCTCATAAAAACAAGTCATGGCGTCTGTGACAGTTCTCGGTAAAAAAACGCTATACAAATAAAATTGTATTGAATTGAATTTAACGGCGTCGCACTAGCTATTGCCAAATGCCTGTTCCAGTTAAATAAGTGCGATAGAGGGGTTTAGAGCTTAAACTGCAAGCGTAATGAAATGTTTCCCCCTCAAAGCAAAAGTGGTTGGAGTGTTTACAGTGCCGTTTTGCTGGAAAGCAGCCAATGAAGGCAGTGCTCATGAAGTTCTGGGTAAATCATGTGACTAGAAAAGTATGTTGTTTGAAGTTTTGCCTTAGTCTTCTCAAGTTCTTTCTTGCAGTAGCCACTCTATCTCTGCTCTCGCCTTTGGAGTACACCCATCTCCTACTGGCTTTACCGAGTCGTCCTTACAGTTCTACACTACGGCTCGTTCACTGTGCTTTGTACAGAGTTTTAAGAACAGCCCCACATCCTGCCTTCACTGTGCTTTGTACAGAGTTTTCCTGTACAAATGTGCAATACCTAATAATGTAATTGTCCTGGGCAACTTCTATCCAACAGAGGCGTTTTTATGGGAGGAAACAAAATGGTTATTTAGTTATTTGCAAACAGTTATTATTTTGATTCATATGATGGGTCAGATCTTGAAATACAAATCATGAAATGCCACCTCTTCTCTTGTGCTTGGTGTGTTGTCTCTGTGGGTGTCTCAAAAACACTGACTTTCCAATGTCAGGTTTTCAATATCATACGCCTTCAGTTGTTTTCAAGATTTGTATTTTAAGTCAAGATGTGTATTTTATTCATTTTCCTCCAGATTATTATTTTTTCATAGCTCAGAAATATCCAACAGAATACAATACAGAACAGTATAGTGCAACATGCTACCAGCACATAGTTAAAAAAATAAATAAAAAAGAATGGGAAGGCCACTTATTAAAAGATCAATGGCAGTTCATATAAAGCTTTTTATGAAAGAACCGAAAGCATAAATGCCAGAATGAATCATCCCACCACCAATAGAGTCCATTGTAAGAGTCTCTGTGCTTTGACCATCAGAGCCTTCATCAGCCACAAGATAGGAATCCTTTGTGGGTTTTCGTGTGGATAAATTAAAAATTAATTGGTCTACAAAACCATTTCGATCAACTGAGAAAGATTTGCTAAAATAATGAATCTGTCAATTTACGCACAAACAGAGGTAGAAACGCCCAGATGTCACTCCAGAAAACAAATTGTACGTAGATTAACGTTTCATTCCTTCCCATTTAACCCATGTCTATTGAAAATTCTTGGCACAGACACAGAACTTCACAAAACAAAATTCACATATACAGAAAATCAATCCAAAGCCTGATGACACTTCAATTAAAGATCCCAGATTTGTTCAATACATTATCAACATTTGGCAGGAGGACCTTTTCATATTCCCAAAGCTTTTTGTCCACAAACAGTTGTTCTTTGGTGAGACTGCCTTGTAGGGGCACTCTAACGTGCACAATTCTGCACACATCTGGCGGCACCTTAAAAGTCCCTCCATAATTCTTTAGCACTGAGTGCACAGACGTTTGCACCACCTGCCTGGGGTTGGCAATTATCTTGGTAGGGTTATAAACATTTCTCCTGTCAGGCTCTCTGTAGACATGTTCCAGGATGTTGATCCCTGGCACCTTCTTCCACTCTGTACGGTTGAACCGGCCGCTGTTGTCAAACTGGGTTTTAGGGAAGATGTGGTTCTCAATGAGGAAAACGCCCACATTTGGGTGCCTGTGTTGGAGGTCCTCCATGAGAAGATGTAGGTTTGCGTGTTGGTAAGGCATTATGATCTCGTCAATGTCATTCAGAAGCACATACCTGGACGTGTACATGTTTCTGTAGATGCACTCATTAAGAGTGGTCAGTTGACCATAGTAATGGATGTCCCCTCCGTGCTGTTTGAAGTTCCAGCCTTTGGAGGGGATGAGGAATTGGTCTATTGGCCATTGTACAATTTCCAGCATGCCCGCCTCACTGTAGTAACGCAGCACCTTCTCAAGGTCTGGACCACAGCTGGTGTTGTAGATCACCACTCTCTGAATGCCCAGAAGCTTGTACACTTCCATAGTCTGTACAAACTGCAGGACATTGTTGTAAGTTCCAAACAGGTTGGAGATACAAATGGTAAATTCATAGGGAAAGGCTTCCTCTTGCTGTTTCTGGTTTTTTATCGGTAGGCAATCTGTGTGGTTGTCCAGCATGTCAGGCAGCAGAGAGAGTGTGACATGCGTGGCATTGCACTTTGGTCTATTTTTACACAGCACATCAGTAGTCACATAGCGAAATCCAAAATGGTCACTGTGCATATCTATTTCTGCTGGAGTGGAATAACTATTTTTTCCACAAAAAATACAAAACAGTGACTGCAGGTGGTCTCTGTTTAAGATGCTGATGATGCGAGTTCTTCCATTTATTCTGTGGTCTTTGAAGGCAGAAACCATTAACTGTTTTGAGTTGGTAATTTGGGTTATACTTTTATGTTTTGAGTATACTGAATATTCAGCATTACCTATAATTACGTAGTCACGTATATAAGGGTTCAAGCTGAAATACTCTTTGGGATTTATCCACACAATAGTCATGAATACAAAGATGATCATAATGCATAATGCCCATTTCAATGAAGTTTTTTTATCCATGTAGAACCAGCTGTTGTCTTTGAAACCTGTAGTAGGAGCCAAACAATTTATGTTACGTCAGTGTTCAGTTATGTCAGGTATCCAATACACAGTCACTGTAAACTATTGGATGAGTTGCATTTGGGACAGATTACTCTTTTAAACCTCAGTCCGATCAGACATTTTAATCCAAGTCGCATTTGCAAGTGCCACTGTAGGAATTTGTTAATTTAAGCCATTCTTACTCAATACCAGTGTGACTGGCCTCATTTCAGCAGCACCTACATGTTATGAAGTTGGAAATTTAATTTAAGCTGTATAATGTTATAAGCAAATTACATTAATATGCAATGTACCATTAACACAACTTGACAACCTATGAACAGTTGCCATACAATTCTTTACACTATTACATACCACATATTTCCTGCTATCCACTACCTTACTTTATGTTTCCCATTTACCAGTTCTGTAGTAAGCCAACTCTCTTAACCCTAACACTTTCCTACCATGTTCACGTATATTTTAAAATACTTACACAACCATGTTTCCTATGTTCCTCTCTGCATTATAATTCTATATAAGAATCAGACCATATCAGACATAACACCTTATCGGACCATAGCATAACATGTCCCTATATATACATATTTTGCAGTTATATTGCATGGAACGTGCTCTATGAAATACTCTATAGTAGGCTACATAAAAATCCGTTGTTTCAATTGTGTGTGTTCTATAGTAGAGTCAATATAGAAACCTGATCTGTGCAATAGGCTACTCAATATAAAATAAAAGTTCAGTTGTTTCAGATTGTTCTGATCACACTAAGGGGCTTCTAAAAACAGTTTGGGTATTGTAAAAGATTGCCTGAATCCGGAAGTCTGAATCGTATTGCGCAGCTTTGCCTTTAAATTTAGTCTACAGTTTACAAGTAGTTTAAAAACCCTGTCTGAGATCGAAGGGCATGAAATAGCCTAGATTATTGTTAGAGGTCTACATTTAATGCGGTCTCAATTTACCTGGAATCCCTGAATGTGAAATTATTGTTAAAATGACCGGGCAATTCGGAGCGTCATATCCACTTTACATTCTGAAACGCCCCATTGAAATACTCGATAATTATTTACCGAATCTTATAGGCTATTACGAAAACAAAGACCGAGCTAATTATATTTAGCTTTAAATAGAAACAATCTATTTACCATTTAATCTTATTTGATAATTTTGTAATAAAGTAATTTTCCACATAATTTACAATTTATAGGCTAGCCTACTCTCGATAAAATTATAAAATCCAATTGCCACGTAGCTATTGTAAAACAGACTTCGAACAATAGGAAAATAAAATCCAGTGGAAGACCAAGTCATATTCAAGCTCCTAAGTGTCCATGTTGTAATTTCTCACGGTTTGCAACTTATTTAGTTTCACTCAGTTTAGGACATATGTCCCACTTCCCCGACGAAAAAACCCAACTGCAGAAGTTAAAAACATATGCATAGCCTACTAAACCGCACGGAGTTAATCATTTTGATCTATCGCGTTCTTCAAACTGCAATAGCGAAGTTGCTTATAGCATTTTAAAAAACCGTGTTTTCTTATTATTGTGTTTATTCTTATGCCTATTAGTTATTATTACGCTATTACTTTCAATACGACAAACAAAAACACCACTGAAACCAAAGAGCATATTGCCATTGTGGGTCGACAAACAAATGCTAGCCTACAAACCTCATGAAGCCCGGGTGTGGAAGTGAGTATTTCCATCCATACGTTAGCCTTCTGAAGAAACACGATGAAATAGGCTACATACGAGGAACATGTCAGAATCAGACCTAGCCTACACGTTATCTTTCTCGAGTGATGACTCGACGGCTTCCTCTAGTTACCCAGCCCCTTGATGTCACAGCTACTCCACCCAGATCATAAGATGAGACCCCGTGGTGTCGCCAAATATGAATGTTTGTGTGCTTTTTACTTTTTAAAGATAACTCTGCACTTCGGCAAATTTAATGTAAAGGCTAGACGACTATTCTATTAATTGATCACTTATCTGTGTCAAAACGGTAGGGAACCACTGCATGGGCATTTGTATAGCCTACTGGCGGGCGGTGGTAGACGGTCCGCGGTGCGTGAGTCAGGATCATCCTGGGGATCAGGTGGGGCTGGTCTGAAAAGTGGAAGAGGTTGATAATTGCCTCGAGTGTGTTCCGCTGTTTGGTTGCGTCTGACGGAAGGCGAATGTCTATGAATCCTTAGAAGTGGCGTAATGCCGTAGCTATAGCTTGTATTCTTCTTCTTTTTTTACACAGGCATATTAAAGCCAAATCAATCCGCAGTGAATAAGTGTCTTATCTAGTTAAAACAGGTAGGCTAAGGTTAAAATGCAATGTTTCAACATTTATTTTTATTGAAGCACTTGAGACTGGCGAATAACATATTGTATTAGGAGAGTGTTTACTTTGAAATGTAGTTTCGGTGTCGAATGGTTTTACCTGAAAAAAGTTTTCACTGCTGACGTGAAAAACCGGTTTTGGTGTAGGCTACAGGACTCAAAGACCACCCCTCCCAAAAAAAATAAAATAAAAATGTGTCCCAGTCAGCATTAGCTACCTCGGGGCAACATTTTTTATTTTTACATATTTTAAACTGAAGTGTTTAATGACTTTCCTTTTTTGAAATGATAGAAGGCCTACATTTTTCATCTAAACTGAGTGAGGTTCATGTTTTGGACTAGCCTACCGGTCAAACATTGTAGTACCTCACAGTTTTCAAGCAATCAGAGATGAGAAAAGAAATAAACATGTTTTATTTTACAACAAAAAAAACTTAAAAGATCGAAATCTTTGATTAACCAACATAGCCACCTTTTACAGTAATAACTGTTGAGAATATTGTGCCATTTTTCTACAAGGGCAGTCATATGGTTCTGAAAGTTCACAGCAACACTGCTGTAGAAGTTCCCACAGACATGTGTATTGCTTCTCCTTGACCTTTCTGTCCAATTCGTCCCAAACTAGCTTGATTTTACTTATCATGTTGAAAAATTGAGATAATTTGTTCACCTGGCTGTTTATTTTGCCAAACATAGCTGTTTTATGAACTCCCAAAATGTTTACTCAAACTAGTGTTTTGAAACAGTTTCTGGTCATTCAGGTTAAACTGAATAGTCTACGTAGTTTGGGGGGGGGGGGGGGGGGGTTGATTTCTTACACCAAAACTATTAGTGAAGAAGACACTATTAGACTGTATATTATTGTATATAGTTTATCTTCTATTCATAAGTTAAATGTTTGCATTCACACACTCCCCTTATTTTGTTTTTGAGGATGACTTTTCTCAAATCCTGCTGCTGAGCTCCACAATATGTAGCATGGTTATATTATGATGAAATCAAAATGAATAATCAATCAATCAATCAATCAAAATGAATCTGTCAAGTTGTAAACCTAAAAAAGATGCTTTGTCTATGGCCGGTTATGGTAATGGTAGCATACCTTTTTAGACCCACACCCATTACTTAAGTATAGCTAGCAGTATTGAATGCAATATTCTTGGCTGAAATAGTTCTTGATCATTCACTCCCTGTCGCTATTCTGTGATTGATTACTACGCTCATCAGTACAGGCGAGTCATCGCTTATACTTATCACCTCCATTGTTCTTATGATAGGTTGGCCGAAACTATCCCAGCTACAGGAATGACTATCTAGCTTTGAGACTTGAGTGGATCACATGAATTTAGAATCTTACAGTAGGCCTACAGTGCCTTTTCACAAGGAAACCGTGGAGAGACAAAATCAAACTTTATATGGAGGCTGTAACTTCCGTTTGAAGGTCCATACCTAGTCAGAATGGCCCAGAAAAAGCAAAGGAAAGAATTATTCCGACACTGAAATCAAAGTTTTATCAGCAGATGTTCAATCAAGGGGGAAAAAATCGTTCAGTGTTGTCAATACCAGTGTCATGAACTGGGAAAGTAGCCTAAAGTCCTAGCAGGAGAAAACATACCATCAATGCAGGATCACCCCTCACACAAACATTTAAAGTAGTAAAATAAAAATAAATAAATGCATTGACATTAAATTGGAGGCGATAGCTGCATTTACTGCAAGAAACGCATTACTGCATACGTCTGCATCGGACGACGTGCGAGCTCATTGTTTTATCGCAGCCTGGAAATAAATTAAACGTTATGAATTTTGTAATTTTGCTGGGGTTTCTCTGCATATGAGTTGTGGTTTGAAATCGGGTAATCACATAGGCTGCCTTATTTTAGAATCTCTCTGGCACGTTCTATAATTGCGGTCACAATAATGCGCGTGTCCCACTGAGCAAAAGCCAGAATCGAGCTCAGGTTTTCCGGGATATAACCTGGCTACATTCTAACCAGTAAATTATTTTTAAAAATCAAGTTTATCCGATTTGTAACCTGAACGCAAGACGGCGTTTCACCGACTTTTCAACAAAAATGTTCACTGGGGAGTGCAGTATATGGCACCGATAACATTGGACAGGTTGGCAATTTAATAAAAACCTCGCTTTACCTCCACCTGGCTTTGCATCTTAGGGGAACTTGGATGTATGCTGGCATTAGATGGATTAAGCTGTTGACCACAATTGCAACCCTGGTTAGTGGCTACAGCCATGTAAGCCACTTTTCGTTCATTGGTTAAATGTGTGTTTTAAATAGCATAGCCTATAGGTCATGTAGTATTTCAATTTTTAGCAATTTAGAAAAAATGGTAGGTTACTGGGAGCGTTCATTAGCCTACGCTATGAGTTGAATTAAACAGCTTCATAGCCTACAATTGATTAATAGGCGTAATCTAAAGTGTTTTTTACAATAATAATGTATTACGTTTGCAATGTGTATTTCAAAGGCAAGTAGACCTATACATTTATTCTTGTGAATTTAAAAGAAAATTAAAATAAATTAATATTCTAAGCTTATTCTACATTAAGCGGCATTCTGAATTTACGAATGCGGTACACGTGTTCCCAAGCATGTGTACAATTTGTTAGTAGACCACTGTGACGGGGATGGGTCAGAGGTCCAGACGAGACCGTGAGGGGATCAACAAGTTACCCACAAGATGTGGAATAACCACTGGAAAAAAGGGAGGAAGTGGAGTCCGCGAATGGAACAGAAAAAATAAACGAATGGGAAAAAACTCCAGACATAAAACCAATGAAAACCACCCTAGAAAACAGGGCGAAACAGGCTCGAGACTTGAGCAGAAAAAGAAAAAAAAGACCTCCAGCTCGATAAAGAAACGAGCTCCACGAAGCAGGAATATGAGAAAGGTAAACAGAAGTTACTGCCTCAAAAAGGACAGATATGTAAAAGAGGAATAAACCAAGAAAAGAGAGAAATGAAAGGAAAGTGGGACCCTAAGGATCTAATTCTAACTAACTAAAGAGGTTTCTGCGTTTTTTTCAGAAGCAAAAGACGTGCAAACAAATCTCAGATAAGAAATTTGTTAATACGAATGATTTACGTACAAATGTGTTCTGCTCACGTTTCATGAATGAGGCCCATTGTGTGTATTTTCTGAATTTTGTTTATTTCATTGTATTACAGGTAAGCCTACCAGGACACTTTTCTTGTATTTGTGGCAGGTTTTTTTTTATTCACTTATAAATGTTATTTTTTTTTATCTTGAGTTGGTGTACAGATGACACTTATGACTGGTGGAAATAGGGACCCAGTAGGAGGCAGGAGTACAAAAAACCAAAGTTTAATGTCAGGTAGCAGTACAAAAATCAAAATCCCCAAAAAAGTACAAAAACAGGTAGAGGTCGAAAACGGGAAGGCACGGCAGAGGTACAAAATCACAGTCCAGAAATCAGGGTTGCGAGAACACGGACAGAAATAAAAAAAACTGGGAAATCAAAAAGGCACGAAAATAAACCAAAAAAGAACGGACAAAGAAACAAACACAAAAAACTAACAGAACTCGGAAAAACAAATACACGGGGGGGGGGGGGGGGGGACGGATACTCGGGAAACTCTAAATACACTGGCAAACAACAACGATATAAAGTTTGAGGAACTTGCGAAGAGTGATTAGGATGACTGGGTTAAATACACATAGGGAGACAAGAAACAATGAGGATCAGGTGTGAGGAAGCAGGAAGGGGAGATGGCTCACAGGTGAGAACAATAAGGGTAACAAGGACCAATAACACAATAACAAGGACAGACGGACCACGGACTGGATCTTCATGTAAACAATGACGACAACAGACCTGGAGTTTAACAGGTAACAAGTGCACAGCTCGAAGGGGAGGAATGCGGAAGTGAACACATGTGCAGAGATTGCGAAATCACAGATAGATAAAGGGATAGGATAACGAGGGAGAATGACAGCTGCAGGTAGAGACTCAAGATAAATGAGTAATTAGTAATGTTAGTAGAAAATTCTAAATCCCTAATGTTAGTAAGTTAGTGGTTTAGTATTATGTACATGTTAGTAGGTTAGTACGATTAATATGTTAGTAATATATATATATATATATATAAATTAAATCGGAAGGAAGAACACAAGATACGAAATACAGAGGAAACCCGAATGTAACAAAATCACCCAAATAGTGCAATGACAAAGACAGGGAGTGGAATCTCGGGGGAACGCGAAACAAAGACAGACAGATGACTCAGACAACCCACCAACAGAAGGGAATGTAATGGTGAATGAAAAATAATAAATCCAGAATAATAATGAAAATAAAAATACAAAGCAGACAGAACTCAGACACTCAGAACATAACAGACACCTGTTGGCGGGGTGGTGTCGTAGGGTGTTTGTTTGCACCTGTAGGCATGGTTCTGACTACAGTAACTGAGGAGGTCAATATCCTGTTTAGTTTAGACAAGCTCTGCTCAGTGTCATACTTTAGGCAAAACAAAGGCACATTTTTCATTGCTTTGTTTGCTCTCAGTACCTCTCCATGTTTGCGTCGGTTTTCTGTGCATTCTTTTGTTGACTTACTCATCTGCTTACTCACCATATGCGTATCCTCTCACTGTACCTAACATTCCTTCCGACAGGATGTGATCTTATTTTGATGCTGTAGTCCAGGGCTATTCAAATTTATTATCAAGTGAGCCAAATTAGAAAATCGCCCGACCTAGGAGGGCCGAAGACAATAATTTGTAAACGAATGGCAAATATACAAACATCCACCTACTAGAGATGTTCCTGTAGTTTTTATTAGTTTAGTAGTATTACTACACTCCTCAAAAAAAGTTCGGAAATGTTATTTCGGTCGATTATTCCTCCCCTTTAATAATACCAATTGGTATTGTATTTTATATCGTTGGAAAGCCTGATTAGTCACCTTTACAACGAGGTACAACTTGTAAGGATCGTGCATTCGTGGAATGAGCAACACAGCTAACCGTGTGGGTAGCGGCCCAAAAAAATGTGCCAAAATCCCCTGCAATATTCTTCTGTTGGTATTCACTCTCGTTTTGAGTTGCTTGGTGGACTGGATGATTGCACTCTCCCACAGTAATAAGGAAAAAACAACACATATTGGCCATTTTTACACTTTATTCATTTTACACTGTCAGGGACCTCAGTAGCGTGTGGAAGATCCATACGCAGCCACAACAGCTTGGCACCTCCTCCTCATGCTGGTCACCAGCCTGGTCACACACTGCTGTGGGATGGCATCCCATTCCTCAACCAGGATTTGTCGCAAGTCAGCCAACATGGTTGCGTTGGTCACTCTGGCACGTACAGCACGCCCAAGCTGATCCCACAAGTGTTCAATTGGGTTGAGGTCTGGACTCACGGCAGGCCATTCCATCCTCTCCACTCCCAAATTCTGGAGGTACTCTGTGATGATCCTGGCTCTGTGGGGGCGAGCGTTGTCATCCTGGAGGATGGAGTTAGGTCCCAGATTCTGGAGATATGGGATCGCCACTGGCTCCAGAATCTCATTCCGATATCTCACTGCATTGAGATTGCCTTCAATGATGACAAGTTCTGTTTTGCCTGTGAGAGAGATACCGCCCCACACCATGACACTGCCCCCATTGAAAGGTGTCACGCGATCTGTGCAGCAATCTGCATAGCGTTCTCCACGCCGTCGAGAGTGAATACCAACAGAAGAATATTGCAGGGGATTTTGGCACATTTTTTTGGGCCGCTACCCACACGGTTAGCTGTGTTGCTCATTCCACGAATGCATGATCCTTACAAGTTGTACCTCGTTGTAAAGGTGACTAATCAGGCTTTCCAACGATATAAAATACAATACCAATTGGTATTATTAAAGGGGAGGAATAATCGACCGAAATAACATTTCCAAACTTTTTTTGAGGAGTTTACATACTATTAGCCTACTTATCACTACTACTTATTATTGGGATGACAGGTATGCCATCTGCTAAGTTACGGCTTAGCGGGGCATGCCCCATACCTATACAGCACCGATAGTTTGGAACTTTTCAGAGTTTACTACAGAAGTAATCACAATGACCACAGACTCTCAGCTCTTAAAAACATGAACTTCTGTATGTTCAGAAACACATCCACACAATAAAGTACCAAACTTGGGTTATTTTGCATTATTTTGGGTTATTTCTCCTTCTTCTTCTGCTTCTGCTTCTTATTCTTATTCTTTTTCTTCTTCCCATTTTTCCTGCCTACCCAGAGACCCTCACTACCTGCTTGCCTCCGTACCCTCAAATAATAATTCACCCCATTGGATAACAACATCGCATACCTGCTCTCCCAAGCTTATCGCCCAATAAAAATGCTTCAAACTAATGTCGACACATCACAGAATCACAGACAAAACCACTATATGGCTTTGTGTATTCCATGAAACTACTGTGGCCTACTGGTTACAGTTGCTGCCTCTCACACAGAGGATTGGGGGTTTGAGCCCAACAGGGCACAAGTTTATTTTCGACAAAAACAATGTGCAACTGTTAAATACTTTTCATTTATTACACTGTTATTATTTTCACATTAACAAACGTATTTTTATTGCAAAGGCAAAAGACGTTTCCAATATTAAACAATGTTTCACTTGTACTACAACGAAATGGTGACCATGCTTAATTACCATGCTGGTCATTACGATCTAGACCCTGAGCCGACCAGAGGAGGATGGGTTCCCCCCTTGAGTCTGGTTCCTCCCAAGGTGTTTTCTTAGTTACACCAGGGAGTTTTTCCTTGCTACTGTTGCCTCTGGCTTGCTCTTGTGGGGGTTTAGTTTAGGCTGGGTTTTTCTGTGAAGCGCATTGTGACAACTAGTTGTGAAATGCGCTATATAAATAAATATTGATTTCATTTCATTTTGATTTGAAAAGCAAAGAATATCATCTGGTTAACCTCGCGTTGTTGCATTAATGTAAAAAAAAATTCTATAAATAACTGTGTTATTAATCTCTGATTAATTTTGTGTTAATCTCACACAAATGCCGACAAAAAAATGTGTCTGTGTGGAGCCTGCTGTGCTCTTGCGGTCATGTCTGACTCACTGTGGAAACGCTCGCCTCGGCCAACATTTGTTTATTATGTCTTCATTAATTTCTTCTCTTCAGCTCTGTTCAGTCCTTTTCACGCATAACACAATGTCACCATAAAATTAACTACTAGGACAATTAAGAATTTACGATAATACATTAAGAATTGATGATAGCTTACTATAAGCTGCAATACCTGAAGAGATCGGATTTATAAACCTCCAATTCCCAAAACATATTTGTGTCGTGGTTAGTCACTTAAAAAAATTACAATAGCCTCCGAACATATCTCTAGTCTATGCTACTCTGCAGACAATGTAGCTTACTGCAAACACTTTTAATTATAATAATAATAAGAAGAATAATCTCTGGTAGGCTACTCTCTTAGTAGTATCTATTGTTTTCTTTCTGGATAAGATTCCTGGGAAATATGCGTTGTCCAATTAAGCTTGTTAGCCAACGTTAGGGCCAAAACATACCTCACGCAAATACGTGAACGCTTTGAGCTATGCGAACAGTTTTTCTTTTGCCATGACATTTGTGAAAGGCAAACTGGAGGAAAGCACAGATTGAACAAGAAAGTTGTTTACTGTTGTTGCCTGCTATAACATCCCTCACTGCAACACTGGTTTGTCTTTCACAAATGTCATGGCAAAAGAAAAACTGTTAGCGTATTTCCATATTTTACTTATGCAAACAATTTTGGCTGTACTAACTATTTATAGCTGTATGTTTTTCTTTCTGTTCGAATGTGTTTGCATCTAGCCTATTGTGCATGCATGTCTCCATATAGACTTGGTTAATTAATTGACATGCTTCTTCATGATTCATAGCTCTGGTGGCGCTGTTCATTGTATTTCATTAGACATTAAATACAGCTCATTATTGTGATCTACAAATTATTTTAATGTGATTGTGGGCTATCGGTAATAGGAGAAATGTTTGCATGCATTTATTTGGAATGCATGTATTCTGTATGCATGTCTCTCTCGATGTCATTATCTTGCATTATTCATCATTAGTTACCTACCAAAAATAAGTGATATCTCATCAAAAACGTCTCAGATGTAAAAAAAAAGCCAAGTTACTCATGCATAGTCTACAGAGCACTGTCTATAAGTCCTTAATTCCAACTTGCAAAAACTAGGCCTGCCTTTAAAAGTATTGATATCACAATATAAAATAAATACACAAGCTCTATTCCAAACCAATGCTATCCAAACTTTCCGAAATTATTTAAGGCATTTTGGCCCTGTGTTTCTTCATCTTAGCATGTGAAGAGATTGTGCCTCATGGAACAACTATTGATTTCAATTTGGAATTGAGGACTTATAGACTGTCCTTATAAACTGCACTCTGTAGGCTATCTATGAGTAACTTGGCTTTTTTTATGCCGGAGACATTTTTGATGAGATTTACTGATACTACGTGAAGTAAACTAGGCATGTTTTATCTTCATTTCATTTTAATGAAATTATTTAATATAACAGGTGTCTATAACATTACAATGCACAAAGAAACAGTATATAAATGAAAGAAGATACCAAAAAATGTATCTTATCTGATATTTTATCGAAAATATAAACATGAACAGCATTTAGGTTACAAACAGCAAATTTCTGTTTGAGAAATTGAAGTTTTGTCTTGGCTATGCTATAAATGAGAAAGCAAACAACATATATATGACTGAACAATAGAAGGAACATATAATGCAACAGCCAAAGACACTAAGTCTATTATATCATCAAAATAGTGCCTCCAGGAATTAAATAAATAACAGCTTCTCAAACATCACAACAAGACACATGTATCTAAAGTTGGTAATTTATCAAAACATAAGCAGCTATCCAATTACAAACAGCAGACATATGTCCGTTTCAGGTTGTTTCAGTGAGAGAAATTGCACTGCCTTGACTTCGCTATGGCAACATAAATAATAAATAATAATTGATTTCAGCCCTCTGCTAGCCGAAATAGTTCCACATTGTTTATCGTGTCCTAGGCAACGTCATGCCAGCGCTGGGCTGGTTTGGCTGTTGTATTTGAAGGATTTGAATGGTATTTTTAGAAGTCAACATCCATGAGGGGAGGGGGATTCCATTCCTTTTATTGGGTGTCATGTTGCTTGGAGTCCTTCCGTCCTTCCGACGTTGCTACAGCTAAAGTGTGCTCCCCTACCCTACACAGTTTCTAACACAACTACATTTTTTGTCCCATCAGTAAACACCAATTTAACATTCCTCACAGTCATTTCATGTGGGAAAGCAGATCAAAAAGAAATTTGGAAATCATGGGTAGCCTATTACACAACTGAAGTAAAATTATGAAAATGTGTTTGGAGACATTTAGGAGTGAAAATATGTTTCAGTCCATGTAAAATATTACAAAATTTGAAACGTCATTTTTTCATGCAGATAGATGGCAAATCATGTTTATTGAACAAACAGAGTGAAATGAAGGGAATGAACATGTTTGAAGACTTGTTTGAAGACCATGTATATTCCGTATTTCCCAACAAGCACAATCTGTCAGTCAACTTGCTTTGGTCCACCCACTAAGTTTGACTAGTTCCCACCCTTATCCATCGCAGGGCACACACACACCATTCACTCAAACCTATGGGCAATTTAGAGTTTCCAATTCCCCTAACCTGTCTTCGGACGGTCAGAGGAAACCGGAGTAGGCCTACCCGGAGGAAACCCATGCGGACAAGGGGAGAACATGCAAACTCCATACTGAATGGCCCTTGGCTGGGATTAAACCTTCTTGTATTATATTATATTATATTATAGGTATTTAGCAGACGCTCTTATCCAGAGCGACTTACACAACGTCTTATTACATTTATCCATTCATACACTGAAGCAATTCAGGTTAAGTACCTTGCTCAAGGGTACAACGGCAGTGTCCTACCTGGGAATCGAACCTGCAACCTTTCAGTTACAAGTCCAGCTCCTTACCCATTATACTACACCCGCCGCCCACACTACACTGTCACCTCACCTTCTTGTGGTGAGGTGACAGTGTTGCCCACTGCACCACCATGCTGCCCAGAGGCTACATTAATGGAGAAATTAATTGCTGAAATATTAAGATATTTTTCATATTTAATATTATTTCTAAGTGAGCAATATAGTGATATTGTACCTGAGAAAGCTAGCTAGCTATGACTCCTAGAACTAGTTACATGACCGCATGTTTCATGACCGCTCTTTTGTCTCCTCCGGTCATTAGTTTAGCCACATCGTTTGCTTTGCTGATAAAAATGAGAATATTTTGTAATATAAATGAGAAAGTTGTAAAAATATAATCACATATTCTGTGAAGCTTTATAGGCAAATTTAAAGAGAAAGCCAAAGTTTTTTAACCGACTTAATAAAAAATATATAATAATTCACTCCCACAGTTCGCTATGTAAATGTAAAGCTATGTTGGATTGAAGTGACAGAACCTTTCTATGACCATATAGTAATCTGTATGGTATGTGGGTACTACAAAGTGCTGAATTACAGTTTTTCTCAATTGTTTAGACACTAAATTAATATTATGACCCTATAAATAAAACATTGTTTATGTGCCAAAATATCTTTTCAAAATTATAAGCACTATTTTGCTTCTTTTAACACAAATGTCAATCTCTTTAACACTTTTTGAATACATTTCACACAATTCTCCTGTTTTAGGCACAATTTTCAAGTATACCTCTTGTTTTCATGTGAAAAACACTGCCATTAAAAACTATAAACTCCAATGTAAATGAACACACACATTCTTCTCAGGTAAAACACTAGTTACTAGATGCAGTGAACAATTAAATCTAGATTGAATTATTCAATCAGCAATCAGAGCTTTAGCACAAACATAATAATAATAATAATAATAATAAGCTTTATTTGTATAGCACCTTTCATACATGAAATGCAACCCAAAGTGCTTCACATTGTAAATAAAATTTAAAAAAATAAAAATAAAAAATAAATAAATAAAATAAATAAAATAAATAAAAACAATTAAGATAGTACAAATGCATAGATAAAAAGCCTAAAAGGTAATAGAAGGTCAATTTAGATAGTAAAATGCATAGATAAGGTATATGAAAAGAAAAGTGCATAATTAAAAGCATTTAAAGTTCATAGAAAGAAAATACATTAAAAAAATACATAGAATACATTTAAAAGTACTAATTGTTGGTCCAGAGGCTGTGGAGCAGATATTTAATTAAAAGCCTGTTCGAACAGGTACGTTTTGAGCAGTTTTTTAAAAATGTTCACAGAGCTTGCATCTCTGATGTGTCTGGGTAAGGTGTTCCACAGTTTTGGAGAATAATAGCTAAAAGCGGCTTCCCCACTAGTTTTGTGCAGTACTTTGGGAATGGTTAAGAGGTCAGCACCTGAGGACCGGAGAGCTCTTGTTGGCTGATATGAAGTTAGAAAGTCAGAAATGTATGTGGGTGCTGTGCCATTTAGAGCTTTGAAGGTGAGTAAAAGTACCTTGAAGTCAATTCTAAATGAAACAGGGAGCCAGTGCAAGGTGGCTAGGACAGGAGTGATATGCTCTCTCTTTTTGGTCTTAGTTAAAAGTCTAGCGGCCGAATTCTGAATGAGCTGAAGTTTCTCTATTGATTTTTTGGGCAGTCCGGTGAATAGGGCGTTGCAATAGTCCAGTCTGCTAGTAATAAAAGCGTGAACTAATTTCTCTGCATCCTCTTGTGTTAAAAATGGTCGTACTTTGGCAACATTTCTCAGGTGGAAGAAAGCTGTCTTTGTCACCTTGTTAATATGGGCTTTAAAATTTAAGTCGGAATCTAAGATGACACCTAGGCTTGTAACTTCTGGTTTGGTTTGGGGAGCGAGGTCTCCAAGCTTACTAAAGAGGGTTTCTCTCTCAGATTTTGGTCCTAGTAAAAGTATCTCTGTTTTATCCTCATTTAGTTTTAGGAAGTTTTCACTCATCCATTTGTTTATAGCAGCCAGACAGGTAGTTAGCGAGCATAGGCCATCCGGGTCTGGCCCAGATGGCGCTCTGTTGAGCGTAGTTTCAACAGAGATGTATAATTGGGTGTCATCTGCATAGCTATGAAAGTTTACATTGTACTGGTTGATGATGTGGCCTAATGGAAGCATATATAGTGAGAATAGCAGGGGACCCAGACAACTTCCCTGAGCTATGCCAAAGGGTAAATCATGTTTTGTAGATACGTGGTCGCCCAAGCTAACAAAAAATGTTCTGCCAGTTATATAGGTTCGAAACCAGTTTAAAGCATATTCAGAGAGACCGACCCAGTTTGCGAGACGGTCGATTAGAATGTTATGATCAATGGTATCAAATGCTGCACTTAAATCTAAGAGGATGAGGATTGACACTTTATTCGAGTCAGTAGCAAGTCTAAGATAATTTATTATTTTGACTAGAGCCGTTTCTGTGCTGTGATTTGATCTGAAACCTGACTGGAATTTTTCTAGGATATTCGTTCGTTCGTTCGTTCGTTGTCTTCCGCTTATCTGGGTCCGGGTCGCGGGGGCAGCAGCTTCAGCAAGGGAACCCAGGCCGCCCTCTCCCCAGCCACTTCCGCCAGCTCTTCCGGGGGAATCCCGAGGCGTTCCCAGGCCAGCCGAGAGATATAATCCCTCCAGCGTGTCCTGGGTCGGCCCCGAGGTCTCCTCCCGGACGGACATGCCCGAAAAACCTCCAGAGGGAGGCGTCCAGGAGGCATCCTCACCAGATGCCCGAACCACCTCAGCTGACTCCTCTCGACATGGAGGAGCAGCGGCTCTACTCTGAGTCCCTCCCGGATGTCCGAGCTCCTCACCCTATCTCTAAGGCTGAGCCCGGCCACCCTGCGGAGGAAACTCATTTCGGCCGCTTGTATTCGCGATCTCGTTCTTTCGGTCACTACCCATAGCTCGTGGCCATAGGTGAGGGTTGGAACGTAGATTGACCGGTAAATCGAGAGCTTCGCCTTTTGGCTTAGCTCTCTCTTCACCACGACGGACCGGTTTAGCGCCCGCATCACTGCTGACGCCGCCCCGATCCGCCTGTCCATCTCCCGCTCCATCCTACCCTCACTCGTGAACAAGATCCCGAGATACTTAAACTCCTCCACCTGAGGCAGGACCTCCCCCCCGACCCGGAGTGGGCAGTCCACCCTTTTCCGGCTGAGGACCATGGCCTCAGACTTGGAGATGCTGATTCTCATCCCAGCCGCTTCACACTCGGCTGCGAACTGCCCCAGCAGGAGCTGAAGGTCGCTGTTTGATGGAGCTAAAAAGACCACGTCGTCCGCAAACAGCAGAGACGAAATCCTTCCACCACCAAACTCGACACCCTCCGCCACCCGGCTGCGCCTAGAAATTCTGTCTATAAAGGTTATGAACAGAACCGGTGACATAGGGCAGCCTTGGCGGAGTCCAACCCCCACTGGGAACAAGTCCGACTTACTGCCGGCAACGCGGACCAGACTCTCACTCCTTCGGTACAGGGACTGAATGGCCCTTAGTAAGGGGCCATCCACCCCATACTCCCGGAGTACCCCCCACAGGATGCCCCTGGGAACACGGTCATAAGCCTTCTCCAAATCCACAAAACACATGTGGACTGGTTGGGCAAACTCCCATGCCCCTTCCAGCACCCTAGCGAGGGTAAAGAGCTGATCCACGGTTCCACGGCCGGGACGAAAACCGCATTGCTCCTCCTCGATCTGAGGTTCAACTATCGACTGGACCCTCCGCTCCAATACCCTGGAGTAGACCTTCCCAGGGAGGCTGAGGAGTGTGATATTGTTTTCGTTTAAATAAATATTAAGTTGATTAAAGACAACTTTTTCTAAAACTTTGCTCATGAATGGTAGATTGGATATAGGCCTATAATTATTAAGAATGTTATTATCTAGATTAGGCTTTTTTAGTAGAGGCTTTACTACTGCTGTTTTGAAGGCATTTGGAAAGATACCAGTTTCTAATGAAGTGTTAATTATCTTTAAAATGGAAGGAGACAAACTACCGTAGATATTCTTGAGAAATTTGCTAGGGATTGGATCAAGAGCACAGGTTGAGGAGTTTGTTTGAGTTACCGTCTTGCAGAGTTCAGTTTGTGTAATATTTTTAAAGCATGTAAGAGTCGGTGGGTTTTGTTGAGGCAAGTCAGGCTTATTACTTGTTCTGACAATGCCTGTCCTAATCAAGTTAACTTTGTTTTTGAAAAAGCTTGCAAATTCATCACATTTCAGAGCAGAGGTTTGACTGATTGGGTCAGGGGGGGTTGGATTTAGTAGCCTGTCAATGGTAGAGAATAGAACCCTAGAGTTTCTGCTATTTTCAGTGATGACTTTAGAAAAATGGATCTGTCTCTCAGTGCGAACGGCTTTATTGTAGGTCGTAATGCTATCTTTCAGAATGCTGCGGTGGATCTCAAGTTTAGTTTTTCTCCATGTTCTTTCAGCTTTTCTGCAGGATCGCTTTAGGTCACAAGTAGTTTTGTTCATCCACGGTGTTGCCTTAACGCGTGACCTTATTTTGGTTTTTAATGGAGCCACTTTGTCAAGCATGGCACTTAGTTCACTATTGAAGGCATCCACCATTTCATCTAGAGGATAGTTAAAAATATCTTGATCTAGGGAACTTGTGAGTTCAGCAAACTGTTGTTCTGCTGCCGTGTCTAGATGACGTTTTTTAATTGTGATTACAGAATTTTTCCTTATTGTATCCAGTAGAACATTGAAAAATACAGAGTAGTGATCAGATACATTGATATCTGATACCTGTAGGTAGGGGACAGTAATCCCTTTTGAGATGACTAAATCAAGAGTGTTACCAAGGTAGTGGGTAGGCTCTGTAACATGCTGGTTTAATTCTAGGCTATCTAGGATATTTAGGAACTTAGTTGCTTTAGCATCAGACGTGTTATTAACATGGATGTTGAAATCGCCATTTATAACTATTCGATCATAGTTAGTGATGATAAGTGACACAAGTTCAGAGAACTCAGAGAAAAATCCTGTCCATAGTTTAGGAGGGCGGTATATTGTTATGATGAGTGCGGTCGGTTCGGCTTTAATAGTGAAGGCAATATACTCAAATGAAGAGAACTCGCCAAAACTGATCCTAGTACAGTTAAATTTATTTGAGAATATAACAGCAATTCCGCCACCTCTTCTATTTTGCCTAATAGAGTGGAAGGAATTGTAATCTGAGGGACAAGCTTCAACAAGGACAGCAGCACCATCAGAGCTGAGCCACGTCTCTGTAAGAAATAAGAAGTCTAATCGCTTTTCAGTGATAAGATCATTGATTGTAAATGTTTTTGTGGTGAGAGATCCTACGTTGAGCAGAGCCATGTTTGTCATAGGTGTATTTAGAGATGGAGTATGGCTAGGTATTTTAGAGATATTTGTTAGGTTTCTGGTATTATAGTTTTTGGCTCTGCTTTTCAATTTACGCTGGGTAGAGACCAAAGTCGGAATAGGACTTGGAGATATAGATTCTAAGTTATAGGTCCTATCACTGTGAACACAGTAGCCAGCAAGGTTGTACAAGCTATCGCGCTCAGGTTGAGATAGCTCCTGCAGGTCTTGGATATCTGGAATGACAAGGTCCTGTAGATTTTCCTCGGACGGTACTCTCACTTCCTGACTGAGGAAATCTGCCAAGAATTCCCCATCATCCTTGTGGTAGCTTCCCGAGCATGGGAATGTCAGGAACTGGGCAGTACTGATGAGCTTCAGTGCACACTTAAACTCAAGAGGTGATGGCACTGGCTTCCTCAACCTTACAACGGAGAACAAGTTCTCAAGACAGTCCTGGGTCAGTCTAGAAGTAAGTAGGAATTTCTGCCCCGTGTCTAGCAATTCATCTGCCATTTGTAGGACTGAAGTTGTAGTCAAGATGACACCCGTCTGTATTGGCTTCCATTCACCTTTTTTTCCGATTGCCATTCCTTTGAAAACCTTCACCACATTCTCAATAAAAGAGACTGTTTCCTGGTACTTGGCTAGGTTCAGTTTGCTTAGGGCCAGAACTGGGTGTCGACTCGTCAACTGTAAGTATTCAAAAACTTGGTCAAGAACGCCAGGCTGGAAGGGGATGTTTTCCACCCTTCTTTGCAGAGTCCTCTCAGATGGCAATGGGTATTGCTGCTGCAGGAGAAATTTATAGCCTGTTGAACCACAAGCAAACCGGATCTGCAGGGCCTTCTTCACAGTTCTTGATGTCCAATACACTCCATGCATGCTCTTTCTGCTCATGGATTCCAACTGATCCTTCCCAAAGACATGTGCAACCCTTGCTTCCTGTTTCGCTTTTGCCATCCTGATTGCCCTACACTGCTTCCTGGTTCTTTGAAGTTCAGCTTTCAACTTTTTGATCCTGCTTTGCATCTTCAATCGCGGTCTGCTCTCTGTATCAGAAGACACGACTGGAACAGCTTCCATTTCTGCAGCACTGTCTTCAGCTATAGAAAAGAATACATAGAGAAAAGAAAAGAAAATTTCTATTTCTATTTTAGCTCATTATTAAATACATATTTTTTTATTGATTATTTGTGTGTGTGTGGGGGGGGGGTACAAAAATGACTTGCAACTGATTTACAATTGCTACAAATTAGAAATGATTTACAGTTTGTACCACTAAAAATACTCCTATTATGCAAATGGAGTCATGATTTAATTATTTGGCTAATAATGTGTCATGATGATGATGTTAATAATGAGATGTCAAAAGGCCAACTTACAATAATTTGAAAATATATCAAGTTCTATCACATTCAAAGTGCTGTATTAAACAAATGCGGAGTGAACTTACATGTATTTGAAGGTGATGTGCTTTCCTGATGAGGATCAGTAGAGTATGTGTGGTCAATCAGGGCAGGTGTCTTGGATGCCTTCGCCACCAGAGGTTGGTTGGCAGATTGACGCTTCCGAGGAGATTTCCTGGGTCGGGGCGGTTTGCGGTGGGTGAAGACTGTGGGTACAGCCAGACGTTTCAGTTTCCTTTTGCCATCAGTTCTTCCACTCTCAAATTGATTCTCCTCGAAATGAACCTGCGAATTACAAATAGGAACACGTTGGATAGTGGTGCAATGTGATATTTTTTTCATGCTAAACTAGATGCCGTGCATGCCAAAGGGGGAAAATAAATCTACTCTTAAAAGCTAGGGTTTATTTATTTATTTATTGCATTTCTTTACATTGCAATCATTTAGCAGACGCTTTTATCCAAAGCGACGTACAGTAAGTGCATATAGAAAGGTCATTGAAGTAACTACAGAACAGATAAGAAAGCACATTATTCCCATACAGTATCAGCTATCCCTAGTAACGAACACAATGCAGTTCACAGTGAACTGGGTAAATCAGTAAATCAATCTGCGATTTACCTCAGCTACACAATGACTACAGAGCGGTTCAATTATCTAATGCACAGCTAAAACCAAATGTAAAAAAGATACTTAACGATCCGACGGCAGAAAATCAACAAAGACGGTCTAGATGCACCCAGGGTATGCCCAAACAGTTAAAAACTGGTTTCCATTGGGGCCCTGCATTCATTTAAATACTACATACGTACTGTACTACATGCAATTAAAAATAAAAACCAAATTTAAATTTAACAAACACTCAAGCCGTCAAGGCATTACAAATATGTCCATAATTTTCTTAATTACGCATGCAAAGGTAGAGGGTGTTTTCTCTTGTCTTAAACCATACTCCATAATAATGACATCACAAAAGTATCAAATATGTGCAAGTTAATTCAATACGCATATGGGACCATTACCACTGACCTGGCAGAGAACTGAGGATGAAGTGGCTTTCCATCCAACACGACTGACTCTGTTCTCCCATATTTGACGTCTTTTTGCCTCCGATGGAAATCTATATAGCTTATATCCCTTTTCCGTTCTGTTTGTGCAGCCACAAGCGCTACAACCTGTCATTTTGCTTTAAAATCGATATCCGTCCGATCCCGATCCTGTCCGCGATGGACTCAAAATGGCTCCACGCAATCACGTGACTAGATTTTTCCGAACCCTCTATGTCGCTACTCTCTCTATCTAGGGACTCTAGTGGGAGTGGGGGAAACCCCTCCCTACCTCCTTGTGACTATTATCAGAATTGTGTATTCCCCCCCCCCCCCCCCCCAAAAAAAAATACTTACTGTCATACATACTGACTGCGCCTAGCGCTTAGATTTGTGTTTGCCTTTTTAGGATTGTTTTAACGCACTTGTTACTTGTTTGGAAATGCACTATGTACGTCGCTCTGGATAAGAGCGTCTGCTAAATGTCTATAATGTAATGGAAACGACAGTATTGGGGGATGAGGAGGGGGTAAAGGGGTTCACACTCGGACAGGGGGGAGGGGGAGGGGGAGGAACAATGTCAACGGATGGGGGCTTTGCTGGAATACCATCTACAGCACAGTCAATAGGGGGAGGGGGAGCAGCACAGTCAATAGGGGGAGGGGGAGGAACAATGTCAACGGATGGGGGCTTTGCTGGAATACCATCTACAGCACAGTCAATAGTGGAGTATTGTCCTGACCACAGTTTGTGCTGGAGGCGATGGCAGATGTTGTAGACGATGATGTCAGCCGATCCACTGATGGTTGAGGAGGGCTGAGGTGCAAGGGTTTGGGAGGGCGAGGACTTCGTTGGGGTATTGTCCACATCACAGTCTGTGTTGGAGCCTGAGGTGAGGAAGGTGGACGGCTCGCTGGAGGTTGATGAGGGAGGGGTCCGTTTTGCAGTGGAGGGGGTAGGAGCGGCAGAGGCCGACAGACCTTGAGGAGAGGGGAGAGGGGTGGGCGGGGTGGGAGCGACAGGGGCAGATAGACCTTGTGGAGGGGGAGGGGAGGGGGGGCGTGTTGCGATGTTTCCTTCTGTAGGCAGTCCTTGAGCAGATGAGATAGGGCCATTTGTATGGGCGACAGTCGGCTGATTACCGGGAGTTAGCCATGACCGTGTGCTTCTGGAGGAGGGGTGGTGTAATGCATGTCCGATGTGGTCGAGAAAGATCTTTGCTCCATGTTGATTAAGCACTCCGTCCTGTTTAAACAAATAACCTCGCTGCCAGAAAAGATCAAAGTTGTCGATGTAGTTGAGTCCCTTCAGCAAACAAGATCTCTTAAGCCAGTCATTCAGATCCATTGATCTAGAGAATAGTTCAGAACTCCAGATTGCCGGTAGTGGCCCACTAATGTAGATTTCCATGTTTGGCAGGTTCAGGCTAGAGAGGTTCAGGCATTTGTTAATGAGCAGTTCAAAGTCATGTTCCATTTTTGCTTTTGATCTGTTTCGAATGTTATTCCACCCCACGTGAATAAGTAGCTTTGTGAGTGAGTTAGCTTGAGAGAGAACACTTCCCATTTTGTTCTCAATCCATTCAGTAATGTTAGCAACACGGGCATCAGGGATGTAATGAATTGACGCAGTATTCATATTTAGCTTGTTGACGGTAAAATCACCCACAATTAGAACGCGCCGCCGCCACCCTGGTAGATGAGTGGGGTCTGTTTTTCGTGGGACCGCATTAGCATCTGCGTTAGCAGTGTCTGAGCTAACTGGAGTAGTTTTTACTGGTTGTTTTTGAACATGAGTCTGCATGTGATTTTCACCTATAACCTCTGATCCGTCTGGGATGTCAAGGAATTTAAATCTGTTTTGTGTCATTACTTGAGAATTTAATTTATGAGCCCCGGAAGCATGTACCGGTGTAGAATGTGCTAGCAGGTCTGTAGCATTTGCGTTGGCCGATTTAACTTGTTTTCTTTTGCTAACGTTACGTGTCTTTGGAAATTGCCAATTTTGATCAGTGACCGTACTTGGAATGGGTTTCGTAACATTGCTAAGTTTCGGAAATTCACGCGAGCTGTCTAAAAGTAGAGAGTCATTGGAGCAAAGCAAACCTGTCGTATTGTTGTAGTTGGCTACATGAGCTCTCCTGTATGTGGAGAACAATGGCTGTTGAACATTTAGAAATGAGAATAGGTAGACCTGCTCTACTGTTATTTACTGTAACATATTGTGGCGAGCCATGGAGTCGGAGTCAGGTATTCTTGTTGGAAATAGTTTATTGAGTAAGAGCACAATCTCTTAGTTCCTTCTTCCTCAGTTAACAGTTGGAATAGACATCGCTTGCTGGATCGTAGCCAGCTTTATAGCCCCTCTATGCAAATAAGCATGCTTAACAAAGGCGGCCCTTGATAGGTGCCCTGCAGCTCACCCCAACCAATCACACGTAATTCACTCTGTCATACGTCAATCAACAAACGGTCTCTAGCGCGGACCTGGTTGAACTCCTGCTGGTCATTCAAAGGTCAACTGCCAATTGCTACTGCACACGTCATTACATTTGAACACAACACACAAACAACAGTTGACATGCACACGATCGCCGTCACTCGCAATCGCCCCGGATCGCCACACTGCCCACCTAGTCAGCAGTCCCTTGCGACCCTTTAACTGTCACTCGCGCACAAAGTCCCGGAAACGGGCAGGAGCCCTCCGTTGGCGAGAAGGGCGATTCGGGCAGTAGATCCAGACCTCGTCTCCAAACTCTCGACCAAAGCCCGCGCACACCCGGCCTCCGTCTGGTGGTGCTCCATTGGGAGCTCCGAACACCAAGCCGACAGGCGTTCTCAGCTCGCCGAACATGAGCGCGGGGAGCACTGACTGCTTTCCCCCACGACGTACCGCTGGAGGGGGGGCCTGCGACCGTTGCGTCGGCCCCTTCTTGGCCGTGCAAACGTCGCAATGGACGTGCAGCTTTACGTCCCGGCGGCAGGCAGGCCAGTAGAACCTCCTCCGCAGTCGATGCAAAGTCTTGCTGCAAAGTGTCCCCCACAGAGCCATGCACCAGTCCAAGTACCTGGGGGGAGCGCACGGGGCACCCAGCTGGAGGAGGTGGTCCCCGGGGCCTGCCACCGCCTATAGAGCAGCCCACCCTGCGACGTCAGGCTCCCCCACTGACTTACGTAAGCCTTCAAGGCTGGGCTACTGGCCGACACTTCCCCCATGCAGGCCGTGTCCCCGCCAGCTCCCCTCGCCGTCGCCCTCTTGTGCTAGGCGCAGGTCCTGCTGGCTAAAGGGCAACCATCCACCCTCACTCTCCACAGTCCGAACCGGGCATTGCCATCTCCGTCACCTGCTCTCGCCGCTCGGCTCCAGTGCAAGTTCGGCAGTGTTTGGGGGGTACCCCAGGGCATCTAGTTCGGCGGGCTGCTTTTAATTCACAATTTGATCGGAGGCCCAGCGTTTCGGTACCAATAGTTATAGTTTCGGCTATCACATTTATGCTAGCTCCCCACAAGGCTAACAAATCTAAAACCGATAATGCATGCATCTTTTATATCTGCTAACCAAAACTCGTGTTTCACTCGCTGGGCTCCTGCACACACTTGTAATTGTTTACTACCACGCATGCCCATTTTCTGCCCAGTGACGGAGGTTAGCTGGGTAGAGGTAAGGGTCCATGCACCCGAAAGCAGCCCGCTAGTACCCCGAAGTACCCCGGCCTTAACAGGGAAATAGTGGCTCCGGTGTCGAGCTTGTCCGTCCAAACTGCAAGGCAAGTACAGCCCGGTCTTCGTCCCCAGTCTGCCAATACGGGGCTCGGCCCCGTGGGCCTGTTCCTCTGCTCTTAAAAGAGCATCAAACGGAACTTTTGCTCTTGGTGCAGGGGCGGGGCAGTCGCGGGCGAGGTGCCCCGGTTCGTCGCACCGGAAGCAGCGTCGCTCCCGTTCCTGTCGCTGCCGCGGTATATCTGGGTTCCGCTGGACCCATCTTACCTCCTCGCAATCGGCAGCTCGGACCCGGGGCTCGTTAGCCGGGGTCCCGTTGGGTGTGGTGCCCAGAATGAGCTCCAGTCGCTCGGCCTCGCGAAGCGCTGTGTCCAGGGACGCTGGTTTGGCGATGCGGACCTGTTGTTGCAGGCGCTCCGGAGTGAGGGCCTGTATGAAGGTCTGGCAGGCTAGCTCCTGCTGGCCTGCGTTGTCGAGTTGGGGATAGCCGCGGCGAGCTAACAGCCTGATGTCGGCGGCGAGGACGCCGAGGCTCTCTGCTCCGGTCCGCCGTCGCGTGGTGAGCTTCTCCCGGCTCACCTCCAGGAATTGCCGCTGTCCGAACCGGCGCTCCAGCGCTGTCATCAGTGCCGGTAGCGTCAGTGGTTCGGCGCTGTCCAGGTCTAGAAGTACCTGGCAGGCCTCGCCCTCCAGGGCTAACGCTAAGTGGGTGGCCGTCTGGCTCTCGTCCCAGCCATTGTAGCTAGCCGCGAGTCGTACCTGGATTTGGTACGACTCTAGCTCACCCTTTCCCGTGTAGCGGGGTAGCTTGATCACCGCCTTTAACGGCGTGGTCGGTCGCTGCACCAGCACCGCCGTTTGGTTCGGCCTGGAAGCAGGGGCGTCCTCGTTGGCTTCCAGCCGACCTACTTTCGCTCCGTTCCCGGCCGCGGGGTCAGCCACCAGCGCGTGCACCTCCGCCTGGTCTCCAATGGGCATTCCCCGCTCCGGTCTTGCTGCACTGGCTCCTTCAGGGAGCCCTCCGGGTCTGCTCTTGGGCCGCTTTGCAGATGCCCCTGCCATAGCGTCCATCTGTTCTGTAACCTGACTTTCCAATTCGCGGATCTGTTCCCAGATCCTCTCCGGAGCAGCCATCCCGCTTCTGACACCATTGTGGCGAGCCATGGAGTCGGAGTCAGGTATTCTTGTTGGAAATAGTTTATTGAGTAAGAGCACAATCTCTTAGTTCCTTCTTCCTCAGTTAACAGTTGGAATAGACATCGCTTGCTGGATCGTAGCCAGCTTTATAGCCCCTCTATGCAAATAAGCATGCTTAACAAAGGCGGCCCTTGATAGGTGCCCTGCAGCTCACCCCAACCAATCACACGTAATTCACTCTGTCATACGTCAATCAACAAACGGTCTCTAGCGCGGACCTGGTTGAACTCCTGCTGGTCATTCAAAGGTCAACTGCCAATTGCTACTGCACACGTCATTACATTTGAACACAACACAACACAACAGTTGACATGCACACGATCGCCGTCACTCGCAATCGCCCCGGATCGCCACAATATCAATACTCAGTGATTCCTGTACTGAAGACTGTGCAGAGTACCTAGAGACCACAGTACAGACAGCATCGTGTGCACAAGCTAAGCTGGCAGTATCCCTCTTGTACATACCAAAGCCACCCCTACATGGAGCAAATATGGGAGAGCCTGTCCCCTCTGCAGCTCAGAGTAGCTAAGCATGGTCTTAGCATCTTACCAGCCTTACTGTAAAGAAGACCTGAAACACGGGGGAAATATGCCTTTCTCAATGCTGCAGAAATGAGCTCCACACACATTCACACAGACACAGACACAGACACACAAACATAAGATAGACCAGAGCAGCTCACACATGTTGTCATATGGGACAATGTGAGTTTCCACCGTGATGCTGTTCCAAAATTGGCTCAATGAAACCATTGCTTTATCATTTCTCAGTCACGTCAAGAGTGGCTGTATCATTCCAAAATACACTTCTCCCACTGCTTGGCCAGAACAAATATAATGTCTGATGTACATGATCATATGTGACCGGAGCAAGACCAGACTCATTTATTTTTGGTTTTACTTTTACATTTTTTGTTTACTCCCAGTACATTTTTGTAATTTGGAAAAATAAAAAGTAACAATATTTGCATTGGCCAGTACACTCAAACAATACGGAAGCCTAAATAATATAATGGTAATAGTGTCTTTCATTTTTTACACCAGTGTGTAATTGGCATTTATAATATGTATTCAGTTGTTGACTAGTGTTTATGTCATTTTGGGATGAGAGTGTATGGTTTTGAAAATAGTGCTTAATTTTGACAAGAGATATATGACGTTTTGCAGAGAGTTGACCGTGTGGGTTTTATGTCAATAATTTTAAGAAATTAATTTTAATTTCAGAAAATGTGTCTAAACAATTGAGAAAAACTGTAATACTAATGTTAATCTCAGAGACCAAATAGTAGGCTAACGTTACCGGTACAGCGTAGCATGCGCTATTGCGTATGAAGTTAACGGGATTGCCCTGAAACACAACAATAAAATCACTGTATAAATAAAAAAAGACAAACAACGAAAGATGTGTTTTGTAATGTACAGTGAGCACCATAATTCATTGGACAGTGACACATTTTTTGTTATTTTTGTTCTGTACTCTAGCACTTTGAGTTTGAAAGGATACAATGACAATGAGGTTGAAGTGCAGACTGTCAGTTTTAATTTGAGGGTGAACCGTTTAGAAATTATAGAACCTTTTGTACATAGTCCCTCCCATTTTCAGGCATCAAAAATATTGGACAGATTAACATAATGTAGAATAAAGTAATCATTTTTAATATTTAGTTGCATATCCTTTGCATGCCATGACTTCCTGATGTCTGTGACCCAACAATATCAAAAGATTTCTTGGTACACCTACAAGCGATAATATAACCTCTCTGCATTTGAAAGGATCTCTATGGGAATTGGGGGGTAGGACTAGATTTAGCTGTAAATTACACTGGAACAGTATAGGACACATGGTTGGCTAAAGGGCTCTAAGTCTTCAAGGGTTTGATGTATCAAACAAGCCTTTATCCATCACTCTGCTGCCAGATATGCAGTAGATATGGATGGATAACTTGAAGGGTTTCTTCTCCTGACTTATTGTGTCTCCTGTGACTTGTGTGTCAGGAGAAACAACATTTCACAATGAACAGCTTTTGGGAATTTTATAGTTTAAAAAAAAAAAAAAAATCTTTGTTGTCTTCTTCCTGCATCGTTTTCTATGGGAGTGAGTCTGAATTATTCCCCTAAAGTGGGGCCTGGCATTCACATAAACACTTCAGTGACATACGACCACAGTTCTCTATTGGCTGAGAGGAGTTGATGACGTGTACTGGTCGCATTTTAATCCCGCCCCATCAAAACCTTGCCTGATCAATTACAGGCAATGGTGAAAAAAAAAAAGGAACATCTCAATTTTAGGCATATTTCAGTTACGTTTATTCCACCCCAGGATGACAATTAACCATTGAAAAGTTGAATCATCAATTTGAGTTGGCAATCCCTTTAAAGCATGAACGCCCAGTCACCTCGCAAGAGCTACTTAACCAGAGGTGTAAAATCCAGCTTCAGAAAGTACAGTCCCCCCCAGTATTTAGTTCCAATCATCTGGATTTTCTCATTTGCACAATTATTCAGCCAGGAGGTAGAACTAATTAGTGAAATCAGTGGGCTGAGTTTATGGGTGGAAGAAACACATGGCAGGACTTTTCCTTTCTGACCCCTGGATTCTACATCTCTGTAGGCTACTTCTGTCTGTGGCTCTGTAGGCTGCTGATACGGGAGGAGGATAGATTAGATAGATTTGGAGACGCGAACCCCACTGTGATGCCCAATACTTGGCCGGTTAGGCGCCTCAAAGTTTCTTTTGAAATAAAATTTATCTCGCAGATTTTACTTCTCTCAATCTTATTCATTTATAGGGCTATTTAAAATAGCTTTTATGGGCAATTTCCAAATATATAAAAATAAGTAAATAAAAAATAAATAATCGTAAATATTGTAGCATCTAACACAATCAGTGGTTATGGTAACCGTAAAATGTAATGAACATAGGCACGAAAAATCTAAGAAAGTATGTGATTTATGGGCTTCTAAAACGCACTTAACCGTCTACGACTGGTTGGGAGTAGTCGTTTATCTATGAGCGTTTCTAAGAACATTGTAAGCTAAGATGCTTTTGGGAAACGCACCCCAAGTTCAAGAAGCTTCGTAAGAAGGGTTTTACGATCGTCTTAGCCCTACGATGCTTTTGGGGAAACGCACTCCATGTTGTTTTACCAATGGTGGGACACAGGTGTTGCGCACTGTACGTCACATTGCATCCAAGCGAGCAGCCTCAACAACAGATGAGCAGCCTCTTAACCTGCACATGCACCTTTAATCGCAGGGAAGTATGGACACATAAGCAATCAGCTATTAGGAAACGTATCCAAAAACATTTCGGGTGTGGACACGAGTTGAAGCTTCAAAAACGAGGCACATTCAAGTGAATCACCCATGCTACATTAGACTTAGCCAGTGTAAAATGGTTAGTGTAGGTGCTTATTGCTATGTATGGCCAACAATTTGACTTGCAATTTTTTTCTCCATTTGTTTAAAAGTGTTACTTTTATCATACAGTTGTCTATCCTCAGATTTCCTGTATGAGCTTTTAAAACCTAAAATGTAAATGTTTGTCTTTTGTGTACATAATATATACAGGTGCAGCTCAAAAATTTTGAATATCGTGAAAAAGTTCAATATCTTTTGTCACTCATTTCAGAAAGTGAAACTCATATATTATATAGATTCATTACACAGTGAAATATTTCAAGCCTTTATTTCTTGTAATTTTGATGATTATGGCGTACAGCTAATGAAACCCAAAATTCAGTGTCTCAGAAAATTAGAATATTTTTGCTTTAACATTTTTAAAGTATCATATTTAATATTTGGTCGCATATCCTTTGCATGCTGTTACTTCCTGAAGTCTGTGACCAATCAACATCAAAAGACTCTCAATATCTTATTTTCAGGTACTGTTACAAGCGATACTATAACCTCTCTGCATTTCAACTGATCTCTATGAGAATTGGGGGGTAAGACTAGATTCAGCTGTAAATTACGCTGGTACAGTATGGAACACATGACTGGTGAATTGGCTGTACGTCATCAAGGGTCTAAGGTATCAAACAAGCCCCAAACCATCACTCTGCGGCCAGATATGGAGTACAGGTGGATGGATCCCTTTAAGGGTTATTTCTCCTGACTTTTTTCCCCATAGAGTTATATAGGAAAATGAGTCAGGAGAAATAACCCTTGCAGTGATCCATCCACATCTACTCCATATCTGGCAACAGAGTGATGGTTTGGGGCTTGTTCGATAGCTCAGACCCTTGATGACTTACAGCCATTTAGCCAGCCATGTGTTCCATACTGTACCAGTGTAATTTACAGCTGAATCGAGTCTCACCCCCCAATTCCCATAGAGATCAGTTCAAATGCAGAGAGGTTATAGTATCGCTTGTAACAGTACCTGAAAATAAGATATCGAGAGTCTTTTGATGTTGATTGGTTGACTTCAGGAAGTAACAGCACGCAAAGGATCATATATTAAATATGATACTTTAAAAATATGTTAAAGCAAAATATTCAAATTTTCTGAGACACTGAATTTTGGGTTTCATTAGCTGGTAGCCATAATCATCAAAATTACAAGAAATAAAGGCTTGAAATATTTCACTCCATGTGTAATGAATCTATATAATATATGAGTTTCACTTTCTGAAATGAGTGACAAAAAATATTGAACTTTTTCACGATATTCAAATTTTTTGAGCTGCACCTGTATATAATTTTGTGTACATATATGACATTGTTTTGCAATTATCCTGAAAAAACACTGCATACGTTGACATAAACATGTTTAATTTGTGAAACAGTGTTGTTACAAGCTGAAAAAAACACTGCATACGTTGACATAAACATGTTTAATTTGTGAAACAGTGTTGTTACAAGCTGAAAAAAACACTGCATACGTTTACATAAACATGTTTAATTTGTGAAACAGTGTTGTTACAAGCTGAAAAAACTGCATACGTTGACATAAACATGTTTAATTTGTGAAACAGTATTGTTGTTACAAGCTGAAAAAATACAGCAACGTATTACAAGGCAAAAGGGGTAACAAATAATTTAGCAAAGTATTCACAGGGCAGTGGAAGTGGTTTTCATTTTTATGATAAATAGACACCAGGAAAAAAAAAAAAAAAAAAAAGCAGTATTCACACACAACATGCATCAGTGTCATGGAGCAATTACAGCCTGAATAACTAAACTAAACAACATTCCAAACAACCTTTCCAAAAAAAGTAAAAAACAAAACAAAAAAACATCAAGTGTATAAAAAGATACTGGACAGTTTGAGGAAATAACACAGATCAGCCTCATATAGCAAAATGGATCAACCATGCATTTTGGCACTCTAAAATTATTCTCTTGGTTACAAAACTCGCATTAGCATACAAAAGAAATTCATATCATTTTGAAACTTCTTCAAACTGCTGAGATATTCAGAAATATGAAATATGTTACATTTTTAATAAATATAGCAAAAGTCCATAATCCATGGCCGAATTTGACAAATTCCAGTGTTTCACTTTTATTTAGTATTATTTAAATGAACACTTATTAACTCATGTTTTTTCTTTAAATAACAGATGTCAACAATGTCAATGAAACTTACAGCTATTTCTGCTGATTTGCCCTAGGAGATGGACAGTCCGTCATCAGTGGGATCTATCAATGTCCTTTCTTTTGGAGAGAAGTTTTTTTTTGCTTTTAGTGAAGAGGGTGAGCTTAATATATGCAAGAAAAAGTAGGTTCTCATATCATGAGGATCTAGACATCCAGGCCTCTGGAATAGCGCCAATAGCAATCGCTACACCATTTATCATTGTGAAAAACTTGTTCAACTTGCACCAGCAGGTCCAATCTGATGAATGGTTAACAGGGATATTTATTAGTTATAATATTAAATGTATATATGTATGCATGTTTCTGTGTTTGTGCGCATATGCGCGCACACGCACACACACACACACACTAAATACATATACACACCGTTTATCTCTAATTCCAAATTAAAACCTGAAATAGCAGTTCTGATTCAAATTCATAGTTGCCATCAGGCGATGAAAATGACATAAGACATTAATTGGTAATACTTCTCCAATGACCCCCAGACTTCCCTGCCAATGGTCCCATAGCCATTTCTCAAGCCATTCTCCCGCCCAAAAAATCTAACGCTGTATAGTTTCCATGAAGTGTACAGATTAAAGTTTGCACAACACAAAAAGCTGTACATAAGAGTAAATCCACAGGACAATTCTGTCAACATCTGTATCAAAGTAATTCAAGTTTTTTCACGCACTGTATGAAATCTCAGCAGTACAAATTTCTTAGGCACATCTTCACACACGCAGACACACACATATAAATACATATACAATATATATGTGTGTGAGTGTGTGTATATGTATATATATATATATATATATATATATATATATATATATATATATACATACATGATAGTTTTCAACTTATATAAGAAGATTTTTCTCATGAGAATGAAAGGAAGGAGTGGGGTGGGGTGGGGGAGGAGATGTGCTTCCTACCACAGTGCAGTAAACCTGAAAAACACAGGGAAACAGCTTTATTTACACTTCTTTAAATGAGTACAGTTACTAAAGCACATGTATTACATCGTTGACACAGTCCAAATCTTTTTATCTCTGGCTCAGTAGAACAAACCTTAAAAATGACGACAACATAACATTATAACGACAATAACCGCGTCCCTGGAGGCACAGTCAAAGACTTATCCTGTAGTTCAGTGGGCTGCATGTTCCTCTTGGTAGAGAATTAATTCCAAAAATATTGTTTATTATAAGACAAGTCCCTGGGTGTACTATTTGCAATTAATCTTAATTTGAAAGGTGATAAAAGGGACCTCATTTGTTGACAACATGGCTCACAGTTTACTGTATAATACTGTAATGTGTACTGAAAACTCCATACGGTTGATTTGCAGTGTGCACTGTGGCTGGAACATTATCAACCGCATCCTTATCCAATTCATTAGCCTTCTGCCAGTAAGATGAGCTGCTTGTCTAGCTATAGTAGTCACCTGTGGGAATGTGATATCTTCTGTTTTTGTGTACCTCTCCAACAAAGCCAACAGCCTAAGTAATTCATTAAACAATTCATTAATTAATGCCGTTTTGCATGATCAGTATGTATTGTATTACATACGTATATTTAATTCATCTTGGGTCAAAGTAAATTCTTAGGGTGCCAAAATGCATTGGATTTCTGCATTCCGAGCAGGTGAGTCGAGTGGCAGGGCCAGACAGTGAACCTCCCGCAGTGAGCCCCCTACTGGATAGGGCAGTAGTCCTGGGACGGGAAGAGTTCCTGCTCCCCTCTACACTCCCTTATAATCCATTTTAACACTGTCAGTAGTTGTTTTGTTTTCTTCCCTGTGCATTTCTTCTTTTTCATTTCCTTTAATTTAAAACCCAACATGGGCTAACATCTATTTTCCCCCCACTTACATGAAGCAGCGTGACAAAAAAAAACAACACAAAAGACAGAAATGAGTGATGTTAGCCTGGCAGGAATATCCATGCGGGGGTTGCTACGTCTCTTTACCCCTTTCCTTCAAACAGCAACCATCCAATGCAAGTTCCAGTCCTTTTCCCGCCATTTAAAAAACAAGAAACAAACGCTACATTTGTCTCCCCCCTCCAGATGAGTCTGTCAGCTCTTTCCGTCTCCAAGGGAAAATCTCAGGTACACCTACTGGGGGCAGCAGGACAGACAAGCATCCACTCCACCTACAGCAATTATGTGGCGCAAAAAGTGCTTTCAATGTTTTCTGCTCAAACCCCAGCATTTACACATGTTCCATTCTGGCCTTCTCATCAGGATGGGGTTGGCACTTTACTCTGCAAGGCAATCGTCAGGCGGAGGCTACTCAAACGACATAAGGTTGGCTGGTATCTAGAGCATGGGGGAGAAAAAATAAATCACACACACACGCACGCACGCACACATGCAAACACACACATACACAAAAGATGTAAGGACGTTCTAGACCCAAGTTTCAGCTTGTTTTGTGACACCAAATGAAAACCACAACAAAAGGCTGTAGGTTTATACCCGGGGTGTTCTATTCAGAAAACACACATGGCTTCTGCAGGCATCAGTGATGAAGCACAGACCTGGGGCCTACTGCTCCAACATATCTGGGGCCTACTGTTCTGACATACCTGGGGACTACTGCTCCGACATACCGGGAACCTACTGCTCCGACATACCTAGGGCCTACTGCTCCGATATACTGGGGATATACTGCTCCAACATACTGGGGTCCTACTGCTCTGATATACCTGGGGTCCTACTGCTCTGACATACCGGAGGCCTACTGCTCTGACATACCGGGGGCCTACTGCTCTGACATACCGGGGGCCTACTGCTCTGACATAGCAGGGGCCTACTGCTCTGACATACCGGGGGCCTACTGCTCCGACAGGCGTCCTCCAGGTGCTTGTGCCATATTATTGCAGAAAACCTGGATCCAGTCTGAAACTTGTAAACATTGCCTGTAGAGCACATAACAAACATGAGCCCTGATATCAGTTCAGTGACAATGTTTTAAACATCGCATTGCTTATGAATGCGAAAACCAAAAAGCTACCTGACTCAAAAGTTACACAATGTTATATACCACATTCAGAAAAATAAATAAAAAATACATGAAATGACAATTGGTAGCAGCAATTATGGTGGCCAAACACACAGGGCAGTCACAGTAATGTTTACCGTGTGTCACCATATGAATTCACACATGCAAAAATAATTTCCTGGCCCTCTCATGAGGATGGGGCAAAATCAACACAACACATTATCACACTCCTGTAGCCCTCTATGTATTTCTAAAGTTTTGGAAAAGAAAACAGAACCAGAAAAAAAAAACATTCCGCATGCTTTTTTGCGTGAAGGACCAGGTGGTGCTGACAGGGCACACTGACAGCCAGCCCTCCGGGCCCGGCTCACCTTTATCAGGGTCATTCAGCTGGAAGATATTGGGGTGCTCCGGGTCGTCGGGAAGCACCACCATCCATCCGGTGATGGTGATCTTTTTACAGGGCGTGGATTTGTACTGGGAGAACAGGCACAGCACAATATGAACATAAGAAGCAAGATGAGAAACAGAGGGAAATCAAACAAAATGTGTGGCAGGGTAGGAATTTCACGGCGGCCACGATGGCCAAGGTCGTCATTGCCCCTCGCTCCGGCCGTGATGCCCCGAAAATCATATGGCCAACATGGCATTTGTGCCCTGCTACTGTCAAAATCTTGTCGGTCAGTGATCTCGTAGAACTGCAGCAGTTGTTGCAACTTGAATTTGTTGCGCGCAAGCGTCACATAGCATCAAAGCCACTAGCAAGAAAACGGGAGAGGAAACTTAAAACAGACGGACTATATGAAGGTAAGCAAACTAGCTAGTTATCGATAGAAATAGCTGACTTATTTAGTGCTAAATTGAATCAATCCTCTCTGTTTTTAATACCACTTAACATTAACGTAAGTTCAAGCTGAAAGCTATTTACTAGCTTGCTAGTTAGAATCTGATTAGCACTTGTCTGGTTCGTACTTATTACCTAAGCTAATTAGCCAGTTGAACATTAAGGAGGCATATAATATGACAAGACAACTTCAAATGTTTGTGTTTTTAATTGATATTAAATGTTTCTGTTTTTAATTGATATTAAAAAGGTGAATAATTTATGTTTTTCATGTCATTTGTGTTTTTTTCTAATCGGAAAGTTATTTATTTGTAGGCTCCAAATCCTCTTATTTCACTCAATGGCCCTTGTGCCATCACAAAAAAAAAAATTTGTGACACCGAAGACCAAATGGCCTTGCCCCTAAAATGATGAAATTCCAAGCCTGGTGTGTTGTTTCAGTGTCATTCTCAGTTTGTAGAGTCATTCTAAGAGATTCAGCATTCCTCTCTTCAGCCACATAAAAAAAGTCTTTGTTCAGTCAAACTGAGAGTAAGCTTTGCCTGTGATTTTGAGTCATTATACCAAAGCAAACTTAACTTAAGTCTAATAAGTCCTTGTCCTGGTTTTGTTCTGACCAGTGCAGTTATTGTGAAACCGTGTTTGACTATAAAGATGGCTTGTGGGTGAACTGCAAACATTGTGTGGGGATGTTTGCCAATTGAATGTTTTCTGGCCTCTTTTAGCTTGGTTATCACGGTTGCGGTTACAACTCACATGTTTCCTCTCAGATGCTCTGAGAGCTTTGGCTCCAAAGTAGATGAGGGTGGAACCAGACAGGGCGATCCAGTAACGTGTCCAGGAAGACAGCTGAGAAAAGAAAAAACATGATGACCAAAAAGAATGACAGCTATTCAGTCAATAATTCGGTACTGTATAGTGCATTTTGTGTTTCCAAAGCTTTCTAATATAATATCCACAGGGAGTAAAAAAAACGAAAAACTATGATACATATTTAAAAATAGAACTGGGGAAAACAGTTTGACATTTATTTGCAGTTTATTTGGCAGGAGTTGATCTCCTAGGACATTATAGGACATAGCAGGATACAAATATGGATAACAAGGAGAGCCGAGAACAGTACATTAATACACTGATCACAGACATAAATGAATATAAATTAAAGAGGTGAGCAAAATGGCTGTCACACTGCCTTCACGAGAGACGGGTGTCAGCACTAACTATTATTTGCCATGAACAGTTCATAAATTTTTAAAAAGGCAGAAGCCTTTGTTTATGGACACAATGCCTCCTGTTTTGAAGGGCTGTTGTCTGTTCTAGGTGTCCAAAGGTGTGGCTTTTAACAGTGATCGATTTGTTGGAAACAAAGGCATTCGTTTGAATGCAAATACATAGATGTCAATTCATGACAGTTAGAACCACAACCCTGAAACCCGAGACCCTTTCCAAGAAAGAACGTTTGTAACCTGAGGGTGAGCAATCCTATAGTGCAGTGCCTCATTGTGTTTCTAAAGAAAGGCAGAGGCATTTTAAAATGCAAGGGAAAAAAGCGTGAATTTTCAACAGAAACCAAACGAGACATTTTTCCCACCAGAGGAAAATGTATTTGTTTATAGTCCTTTTACGTTAAATACAACTACTCCTTTTTATGTGTCTCTGTTGTAGTTATACAAGTTATACAAATCTGTATTGCCCAAGTCAACTGTTCAAAGAACAGGAATATCAACTGTATCTACAGTATCTATTTATTTAAACAATGGAACTAAACAGTAAACCAGCTGTTTAGATTAAATCATTGTGATGATAGATTGTCTATAGAGAGCTCCGTAGTCCCGCCCACTTTGGTGATGAACGTCTGGTGCCACTTTTTGGAAAAAATATAATGGGATGGACTGAAAATGTTTTTTTTTCTATATTCAGACAGCTAGACGTTCAAAACACCCAAGAGAGGGGTTGTCACATTTTTTAATTATTTATAAAATTGGTCATTTGAAATTATGTCCAACAAATAAACCACAAACATGTTTTCAAAAAAATAACCAAAACGACTATAACATCCGGGCTACTCGCTCACCACCACTGCTGAAGTGAAAGCCATAAAGCTGGCACTTTCGACATGGCCAGACTGATAGTGATTCTCATCCTTGGTGATACTCTTAGTTTCACTTCCATAATAAGGCAAAGTGATAGCCATTTTCGCTAGCAGAGCGGCCGGTAGCTACTTTCATAGTAAGTTACAAGAGCAGACCGAGTCATAGCCATTTTCGCTAGCACAGGAGCCGGTAGCTGCGTTAGCTAGCAAAAGCGGGAGCCGGCGATGTACGGCTGGGGATTCTGGGTAGTGTAGTTATGTTTTGTTAAACTCGTTAATTATACGATTCAAATTTGATTTAAACGTGGTGGTGAGTGTATAATGGACTTTGTATCACATATGTGTCAAAATTTGGTCCATTCAATGCCATAATATCATCATAAGGGTGACTGAAAGATCCCAAAGTGGGGGCAGGTAATGGCTTCCGGCAGTCTTCCGGGACCAGACAGGGATAGGAGGGGGCGGGACTACGGAGCTCTATACAGAGCTTATTTGCTGCCTTTTGAAAAATGAAATGATAACCAGTTCAAAATGGTTCTTCAAAACGTTTTAGGATTGGATAACGTCGCTATCTGAAATGCATCCGCCACTGATGTCCCCTCACCGTTGGTTTCCTGCCCTCCTTCAGCAAGGTCTTCCTCCGTAGGGGGCCCTCCATAGTGAAGCTCCCCAGAGCACTGCACTCGTAGCTGGAGTTTGCACCTGACGGGCTGGGGGGGGGGGGGGGTACATAAGAATGGTACATATGCTTTTAATTGAATGTGAAGGTTATGAAACAATACGGTTATGAATCAGCCGGCAGAGAAGCAGCATTCCTTAAGAAGCACAGCCTGAAAACCAGGTTTGACACCTGTGCCAACGCTGCAATCCTTGAGCAAGGTGTTAGGTGCTTAACTTAAATTATTTACAGAAATATCCAGTATAAATGGATGAAATTACAATTTTTCAGATTTGTATTTATTTATATATATTTTCTGTTTGACTGATTACATTTTAGGGCTTAGAAGACGCCATATTAATGAAACAATATAAAATCTGTGAATATAAAAAAAATTGTTAAATGTAAATGTGTGAGGAATTATGTATTTACATGATGTAAAAAAAATGGTAAAAACAGATAAAAGTTAATTTAATTTTAGTCTGCTAGGATGTTACAAAGTAAATCAACTTGATAAACCACTTAAAATGCGGGGGAGAAAATATTCCTTATAGAATAAATTTGTGAAACTAATAATGAATTCATAAATATATTATAGGGCATCTGCTAAGTAATGTATTGGCAGGTTTGACCAAATCTATCCATGTGCAGTAACATGCTACTCGGAAACAACTCTTACGGTAAAATAAATAAATAAATAAATAAATAATACTACTCTGCAGGGAAAAATGTCAAATGGAATGGATCTCTCAAGTTCAGAAGTCATACAGTGACAGATCATATATGCTCATACAGTATATCCTGGTATTGTGCACAGTCATGGACGCATAGAAACAAAGTTGTACAATGAAGAGAAATGAAGTACTTCAAGCAAAAGCACTTCCGCCCTCCATCTACAATTAGTGACAGCACAAGCAACCAGAAGGGATCCTGCTACAGACAGACGGCCCCAGTCCACAGTGCATGCAGGCAGAGCTCAAAGGTCCATGTAAAGGTGGTTGTGCTGTAGCGTGGTGGGGGCTGAAATGGGATGGTAACACAAAGTATGCTTCTAAGTATTAGCCTGCCTGCCTGCACTGTTCCACCGAACACACCAATAAGCTTGTAAGCAGAACAGAGGCGAGGTTCTCTCCACCAAGTATTTCACAAAGTTTATGTTCAAGGACACAATGCAGTAAATAGTATGTCAGAAAAAATGGAGGTTGTAGCCAAACAGCGAATGACTACATGTGTAAATGCGGCTTATGCACCAGTAATTATAGCTGTATTTTTTATTTTTTTACCTCAGTGCAGAAACCTGACAGTGTCCTTGTCTGAACTTTGATTCACTAATTGTCCGTTGAACTCTTCAGCTGGGTATTCCTAAAATTACACTAGTTACTTTAACCCCCCCTGCAAGACCCAAGTAGACGCAATCAAAGCAGCTTCAGTACTTCCAAGAGTCTGAAGCAGTGGGTGTGACAGTGATGACAGTAGGATGAGGTCAGGAGGTGAAGAGGTCAAGGGGATAGTTTGTACACATTCTAAGTTGGCCCACGGACACACTAAGGGTTGGGTTACAGTCGAAACCAGGCGAGGAGGGGAGGGTGTGAGACAGAAATTGAAGGAGACCGATGAGGCATGCAAAGACCAGTGAGTTCACAGAGTTACGGCCGTTAACCTGGGATAGACACACCCACCACCACACCGCACTGTACCTGTATATATAGCTCCGGCTGCGGGGTGAATTCCCAGCCGGAAGCCTCCAGTTGGGGCCCAGTGTGGCATACATGCGGCCCCTGTTCGCAAATTTACACGTCAGTTAAACAGCGACCATATAGCTCGGCCCGTAGGCATCTCCCAGGTAAGACCTGTGGTTTGACTGTAGTGTCCAGTGTAACGGAGTGTACGTGAAATGTAAAGTACATGCACAAATATAAAGTCGCCGTCATGAGGAAAAAAATGTTCCTTTGTTTTAGTGTTCATTCATCCCACACTGCAGCTTTGAAATACAGCCTATAATCTCAGGGCCAAGAGTGTTAAGGTGAGCACTCCATCTAACTGCCATGGCTCTCGAAGCCTAAATCTCTAAATACAATGTTTTTATAGACCAATAATTATAGTTAGTGGGATGGAAAAAATGAGAACAAATAGGTTGTGTCAGAGAAAAATGCAGGACTAGCTTATGCTTGTTATTGAAAATAGAGCACAAAGCATCATAGTGGCTAGACTTAAAGACACCCTTCCACTGCCTTGGCCCTATACAGTGACTCATATTATATCGCCCTTTACAGGAAGGTAAAAAACAACAAACGTGTACATTTGTGCTTCTATGTGTGCTTATAATGTATGTTTAATTAAAGGGAGGTAGGAAACTCCATGTGTATATATAAGGTAAATACTCAGTGCCTGTTTAGTCTGGTATAAAACATCTCATCTAAAAGGTATGTCCATCATTATGTCAGCACAAATGAAAAAATGCTAATGCAACTGGTTAATGCAATACAAACAAGCACGACTACATTTTAACGTGACTAACTATAATCCATACAGACTACATCCTGTACAAGACATTCATAAGCTGGAACAATGTGCAAGAAGGATAACTTGTTTCTCTAGCTTGTTAATATGCACACTACTAACAGCAGTCATGCATACCAGGTGAAACTTCATGAAAAATCCTGTCTGTTATAGGCTGCTAGTAGGAAAACGTGTTAAAAAATGTATAAAATCACTACGTCACCTTTCTACCCCCGATGAGAGCTCCTCACTGAATGAGCTTTCACTGCTACCTAAAGAGAGAAAAGAGCATGTGCACTGCATGTTACCAGTCAAATTACAGACTGCACCTATTAAATGCACTGCTCTAGTTAACACCCATGTTTGTTATTTTACACGTTACTTGACAATTTTATCTCCACACCTGAAAATCTGATGGACTGATCAATTAATTGATTGACTGACTGGAATAACTACACGAGTCATCAATGAAACCTGTTGGACAGAAAAGCTCAAAAATGGCAATTGAGCGAGCCTGCATTCTGAGACATTAAAAGCAAGGAAGCAAGTTACTTAGCAGGTAACCTAAATTAATTACAGGAATGGGCCTAACAATGTAACAAGAAATGCAGCGTAACCATGGGTTGGGAAGACCGGAGTGAAGGCATAGGGCCAGGTGGCTACCTCTGGAAAGGCCATTGGTGAAGATGTGTGAAGAGTCATGCGTGTGGTTCCGTGCGGGGCTGTGGGACTCCAGGAAGCTGTCGTCCAGCAGGTGGCGCGGTTTCTCTGTGGGGAAGGTGGCACTCTTGCTCTCCACGACGCTGAACTGGCACATCATGCTGTAGTGAGGAAGAAAGAAGAGAGGCGGAGAGGGAGAGATGAAGCAAGAGAGGGAGAGGAACATAGGGTTAATTTTGTGAACAGAAGAAAAGCAAGAAAAACATCTGTTAAGCTTGAAAAAAAACAATAGTTTTTTAAATTGAAAACAGGAGGTCTTTGTTCGTTGTAATTTGTCTCCCTCTGCTGGAGACATGGATGATTTGCATAGAAAACATGTGCAATATTAATCCATTCTGGTCAGTCATTAAACTGTTCTGCAGACAAACTGAAAATCAGCAAAAACACAAGTAACTACTCTAATTTGTACTATAAGAAGTATTTAACTGATGTTAGATGACGGATAGATGTAAAATGACTATTTAACTGATGTTAGATGACGGATAGATGTAAAATGACTTTAACTGATGTTAGATGGCGGGTAGATGTAAAATGACTATTTAACTGATGTTAGATGGCGGGTAGATGTAAAATGACTATTTAACTGATGTTAGATGGCGGGTAGATGTAAAATGACTGTATTTAACTGATGTTAGATGGCGGGTAGATGTAAAATGACTGTATTTAACTGATGTTAGATGGCGGGTAGATGTAAAATTACTGTATTTAACGGATGTTAGATGGCGGGTAGATGTAAAATGACTGTATTTAACTGATGTTAGATGGCGGGTAGATGTAAAATGACTGTATTTAACGGATGTTAGATGGCGGGTAGATGTAAAATGACTGTATTTAACGGATGTTAGATGGCCGGTAGACGTAAAATGACTGTATTTAACTGATGTTAGATGGCGGGTAAATGTAAAATGACTGTATTTAACTGATGTTAGATGGCGGGTAGATGTAAAATGACTGTATTTAACTGATGTTAGATGGCGGGTAGATGTAAAATGACTATTTAACTGATGTTAGATGGCGGGTAGATGTAAAATTACTGTATTTAACTGATGTTAGATGGCGAGTAGATGTAAAATTACTGTCTTTAACTGATGTTAGATGACGGGTAGATGTAAAATGACTGTATTTAACGGATGTTAGATGGCGGGTAGATGTAAAATGACTGTATTTAACGGATGTTAGATGGCGGGTAGATGTACAATTACAGTATTTAACGGATGTTAGATGACGGGTAGATGTAAAATGATTGTATTTAACGGATGTTAGATGGTGGGTAGATGTAAAATGACTGTATTTAACGGATGTTAGATGGCGGGTAGATGTTAAATGACTGACTTGTTGCCCAGGCTGTGGCTCTTTCTGTGGCGGGATGGGGGCGGGGTGGGCAGGTGCGCGCCCACGGAGGTGTCGGGGCAGGTGGGGCGGCGGTTGTACCTCACCGAGGCAGCCACCTCTGAGGGGCCTGGGAGAGAATGGGGGAGGCAAGACCACAGATGCAAAGCAGGTCAATGACCAGAACAGAAACATAACAAAACGCCTTCACACTCACAATAACAATCTTTATTTCATCACATATGTCGTGAGATTTATTATAATGATCATCATTAAAAACTTGTATTTGTAGGTGTGTCTTATGAAGCACTCATAGCACATTTAGTATTAACAGTTCTTTTCGCCTAGTAATTATAATGCTTGTGAAAGTAGTTATGATGCATTTTACTGTGTACCAAATTCCCTATAAGACCAGCTTTCACGTTCATGATAAAAATAATAATTCTGTATGCTAAATGTGTATGAATTCTTTGTCACTTATTAAGTTATTATAGTATCCAGTATTTGCTTTGGTTATGACAATGCCCTTTTTAAAAATGTTTAAATTAGTTAATGTCACAGAATATATCCATCCATCCATCCATCCATCAAACAATCCATCCATCAATCAATTATCTAACCCGCTTATTCCTGGTCAGGGTCTGGAGCCTATCCAAGCATGCAGTGGGCGAGAGGCAAGAATAGCCCCTGGACAGGTCAGCAATCCATCCCAGGACACACAAACCATTAACTCACATGCTCATACCCACAGAGAATTTAGACTCCCCAATTAGCCTAACCTGCATGTCTCTGGACTGTGGGAGGAAAGCAGCGTACCCAGAAGAAACTCACACGGACATGGGGAGAACATGCAACCTCCACACAGAGGCCCCTGAACTGGATTTAGTTGAATATATCACTGAACCAATTAATTACCTCAATGTTTCAACCCCAGTACACCTCCAAAGATTCAATCCTGAAACTACGTCCTAACAAATTAAGTTTCCTAAACCGTACCCTATCCCCCACACGGCTGCAATGTTGTTACATGTACTTCCCTATCAGTCATAAGTTTGTGCCTTGTAGGAGCTCTGTGAAGCATTATAAATGTAATAAAGCCACAATTAAAAATTCTCTATTTAGCAGGCATTTCTCTATTATTCCATGCCTATGCCTGCTTGAAACCCTGTTTATGAAGGACTGCATCATCCATCATCATTCACAGACATTGTGTGCATGGAGCCTTTTGGTGTTAACTTCCGTTAGACTCACATCCTGCTGAACCCTGATTGATGCTGGGCCTTATTCCCTGTTCACCAGGAGGAATTAGGGGTCACGGTAAGGCCTCCCGCGATCATGGGAATGAGCACCACGCAAGGCCACATGATGTAATGGTACAATCCCTCACCAGGGAGCTGGACAAACCTAGACCAGACCAGACTACCAGGTACAAGCAGTCCCACAAAGCCTGCGATGATGGTTTTACCATACAGAGCTGGGCAGTGGGAGGAAATTGAGAACTTAAAAGAAGATCAATCACACTGTCATGAGTAACTTCCATGGTGCACTGTCGATGGTAAAAGCATTACATATCATAACCAGGGATCAAGGGACAAGCCCAATCTCATGACACAAGGCACTGTTCATCCTACTAATGCACAGCATGACATTCTTCCCATTAAGGGACTATAAACCACAACCCAAAATACTACACAACAACCCAATATACTGTACAACAACCCAAAATACTGCACAACAACCCAAAATACTACACAACAACCCAAAATATGTGCCATGTCTGGAGTCGCAATGCGTACAGATGAATATACATTCCATTCAGGCTACCGTTTATGGCAGACCAGCTTGGCAAGCTGCTTTTAAAGAGTTTCACTGTAATCAGTCGTCCACATACAGCAAAGGCCTGCCTCCTTCTTTCTTCAATGTGAACACGTATAAACCCGTGCCAATCTGCCCATGTGCGGCCCATATGTGCTGCATCATATCACTGGCCTCCAGACTGCTTAACAGTCTTTATAACCTGCTTAACAGCCTTTATAACCTGCTTAACAGCCTTCATAACCTGCTTAACTGCCTTTATAACCTGCTTAACTGATGTGGCGACGGAGTGAGGAGCTCCATCAGAGGGAAACCCAAGTTCAACATGTGAACAGAGCTGTAGGCAAAGAGACTCATTTACTGAGTAAAAACAGCCCCCCAGCTGGTACTGCCAACACACTCCCACCGCCACCATCACAGGCATTTTTCCACTGCCCCGTAAAACAACACTCAGCTTGGAAATAATAATACGACAACAATCCAACATACTGTACAACAACCCAAAATACTACACAACAATCCAACATACTGTAAAACAACCCAAAATACTACACAACAATCCAACATACTGTACAACAACCCAAAATACTGCACAACAACCCAGAATACGACACAACAACCCAAAATACTACACAATAACCCATAATACTACACAACAACCCAAAATACTGCACAACAACCCATAATACTGCAATACTGCACAACAACCCATAATACTGTACAAAAACACAAACCACTGCACAACAACCCATAATACTACACAACAACCCATAATACTGCACAACAACCCAAACTACAGCAGAATAACCAAAAATACAACCCAGAATTTGAAACACTCACACAGGCTTTCATATGCTTTGCAATTTAAATCCGTTTGGCAGATGTCCTCATCTGCTGAGACAGGCAAAACCTGCAAATTTGCATGTAGCTAATTTACACAAACATGCATTTATTTTTGCAAGGGACAAACAAGATAACATATGAGAATGACCCAGGAAGAATTTGCATACATTTTTCCTTGGCACAAAATGTATTGTAGAATTTAAAGTTAATCATATAACTAGCATATTAACTGGATAATGTGCATTGTCTTTGATAAAGTGAGGTCCTACAGTGCTCACAGTTTGATTGTTTCCTGGTGATATATGAGGCACTATATTCTACGACCTCTCATAGTACTTTGCCTGTGAACAAAGGCAGCACAGTCCAAGAGCCACAGTCCATCGTCCTAACCACTATGCCACACACTGCTGTTCATGAGGGTCTGGGGATCCTCTGTGACTCTCGTTTGAAAAAATGCATGAGGTGATGTAGCGCTTCTAAGAAATCCAAATTTCATTCTACATCAGGTTAGCTTCTCTGTGATCATCACAGTAATGGTCTAATTCAGGGCCCATGTGCTGGTTTGTGACTGAAAGTTTCCACAGAAATCATGAGGCAAAGAGCACCATGTGTTAACTCAGCCCATCGTGCCAGCTCTCAGCCTCACTCTCTCCCTGTCACTATCACTCATGTGGCCTGGCCAGTGCTTCAAACCTGCTGTAACTCAGCCATTGCCATAAAGACCCCTACAAAATGTACTCATCTAATTACCTTCCAGTAGCCACGTAACAGAGAACCAATTTCTCATTTGGAGTGACAATAGAATAGAATAGAATAACTTTTATTTTCCTGTAAAGGAACTAAATATGAGGAACCAAAGAGCACAGAGAATGGAAGAGAAATTTAGGTGAGCGATTAAGTGGTCAGACATAAAGGTGCAGTCTTATGAAGGGACCTTGATCAGGACAATGCGGTCAACATCCATTGTCTTTCAATAAGCGCCATAGGATCCTTCAAGCCCCAAACCTTTTTGTTGTTTAAGTAAGACAGAGATTTCTGCAATGTTGAACAAGTGAGGCAATGATAGTTTGAATATAATTGTATTCTCAAGCTACACAGCATAACATACACACTGTTGGTAAACAAGGCGAACAGAAAATGGGTTTGTCTGGAGTCGCAATGCGTACAGATGAATATAAATTACATTCAGGCTACCGTTTATGGCAGACCAGCTTGGCAAGCTGCTTTTAAAGAGTTTCACTGTAATCAGTCGTCCACATACAGCAAAGGCCTGCCTCCTTCTTTCTTCAATGTGAACACGTATAAACCCGTGCCAATCTGCCCATGTGCGGCCCATATGTGCTGCATCATATCACTGGCCTCCAGACTGCTTAACAGCCTTTATAACCTGCTTAACTGATGTGGCGACAGAGTGAGGAGCTCCATCAAAGGGAAACCCACGTTCAACATGTGAACAGAGCCATAGGCAAAGAGGCTCATTTACTGAGTAAAAACAGCCCCCCAGCTGGTACTGCCAACATACTCCCACCGCCACCATCACAGGCATTTTTCCACTGCCCCGTAAAACAACACTCAGCTTGGAAATGCTTCCAATTGGGGTTGCTCTTAATTAAGGACCCTTCCCCTCACCGCTCCACCACCCCCTACTGTTTTATACAGTCCAGGATGTTTGGGACATGTGGGAAAAGCGGTTTCCTCATTAATCCAGAATTAATTATTTTTCCCAAATTAGCACAAAGCAGCGCCACAGTTCCAAGCGCATCCGTCGAGGGCTCAGTTGTTAACCTGGTTTAAAGGCAGGCGCCGTACGGCCCGGGAGTAACACTATGGCCTCAGCAGATTGGCTGAAACCTAGATGGCAGAACTACGTGAATGGGGTTGGGTGGGGTTAACCTGGCACCCAACACTCTAACTGGAGAATCGGAGATTACTGTAGGTCTGCAAACCGTCCTTCAGGCATAAGAAACCACAGGAGGGAAGCACTCCAACACAGAGCCAACGTGGCAGAACAGAGAACCTTGGTTTGCAGGACAAATGGGCTTTGTGTAATAGGCGAGCCACAAATAATGTGCCACTGTGATAATCCATCTGGCCTCTGTACAAAACCAGCCCACCTCTATGCTTCCTACATGCCTGTTTCACCAGGACAATATGCAGGTATGATGGTGACGTCATGCCTCCAGGTGGCTCACCAAATCCCTCATTATGCATGCTGATATGGAGTCCCCGTTGGGTGCTCATTATGGAATATTCCATACTACAGGATATTCTAGTGGTGAACAAACAGCCAGAGTTAAAACAATAACTGCCTCATGTGATCCTGCTATTAGGCACTTCAAGTGAAGCACCCCAAAAACAACTGTGTGTGTGTTCTTGAGTGCATGCAAGTGTGTGGGTTCGAGTGTGTGTGAATACATGCATGACTGTTCAGTGTGTATGTAGGTATGTGAATGAGTGACTATACTATGCTCATGCACATACCTACATGTGTGGACATGGGTGTGCATGAGTGTGTGTATGCACGTGTGTATTTGACTGTGTGCGTGTGCAAGCCTTAGAGAGAGCGCGTGCGTGTGTGTGTGTGTGTGTGTGTGCGCGCGCGCAATGTGTATGTGTTGTGCGGAGCATCATCACAGTTGCTCTGGTTCTGGCCTTGGTTTCCTGGAGGGAGTGAGTAACGCTGACTCCTCCCCTCCATGTAAGGGGCATTGGGAGGGCTTGTTTACTCCTCCCCTCTATGTAAGGGGCATTGGGAGGGCTTGTTTACTCCTCCCCTCCATGTAAGGGGCATTGGGAGGGCTTGTTTACTGTCTCTCTCCCAGGGCCTGCTGCCCTCAGTGGACCTTACACACCAGCAAAAACCCAGAATGTAATCCACCATTAATCTACTGCTCTGCATCGCCAGGTCCACAACAACATGTTGGTAGAGCAACGTGCCCTGTGGCACATGGTTATTATCAGAGGTGCAGAGAATATCATTAGTAAAACAGTTTGCTGGCATTCTACTGTTTTGGCCTGAATTGAATGTGCCTTTGGAATGACACCACCCATTTTTTCAGATAAACTTCAGAGGGCTACCATCTGATGAAGGAACCCCAGATTCAGGTCTCTGGGGGTCTGGGCATAAGCCATTTCTCTTTCATACATTACACTGCAAACCTAGCGTTGCTGATTCTGTGCAGCCCTGCACTGTATTAAAGTAATACTGGATGCTCTGCATACACTGTGCTGTCTTGGACACTCTCAGAAAGCAATGTTGCCATGAGCCATAATCTCCCCCCACCCTGCGACTATTAAATAACTTACTACTCAGTAATTAGCCAGTAAATATGCCATCACAGAGGCCTTTACAATAGACAAAAGTGTGTGGGAGGGGGTGGGTGGTGGGGGACTGTTGATGGGTTACTATGACGCCTTTTACAAACAAATTCTATAATTGCATCATTTGACAGACTGGCTTTTGTGTTTATATGGAAAATTACAAGAGTGATAGTGATTTCGGGAGACTGGTAAACATTTCAATTGTGCCATTAAAAAGAGATTTTTTTCCACAAATACTGAACTTGTATAATTCTAACTGCTCTTTAAATAAATATGAGCAAAATGTACTTCAATAGGCCTCGTCTGTGGTTAGGAAGACATGAAGCACCATGCACTCTTCTCTGCCTGTCGTTTATCATTTCATTAATCTACATTAACCGCTACTGCCGAACCGGTTTGGTGACATCATTTGCAATGAGTCACCGTTTCATTGGTTTAATGCTCATAAATGTGTTTGGAAATTTCCATTGGCCATACAATGGTTTAACTGTCCAGTTACCCACGTATCTATGCACAGGTGAAATGAGAGGTGCAAGATATTTACATTTGTTGATGGTTTAAAGAATGTTGACACTAAAAACACTGCTCAGCACTGCCACCCTGTGAGCCAACACTGCCACCTTGTGAGTATTTCATGGTCTTAAATGGTTCTGATGCTTTTCAAAGATCTCACAGGCAAACCAGTCGTCCAGGTCCAGCCATAAATTCACAAGCAAACCGATAAATGCACGCATGTATACACACACCTCCCCTTTTGCGCTTGCTCACAATATTTCTGCAATGTAAATACGTTAAACGACAGAGCATTCGCATAGACTGTCCACCGTAAAGATTTTATTTAAACGCAGTAACTACACAGCTCAGGCTTGTTTTTTCTCTTCAGTTTACTCTAGAGAGCCCGACCACACTTCCCTTCCCAAACTATATGTAATGATTTAAACAGGCCAACATTCACCCTTTAAAGGCATGTAATGAGCCTTCTGATGTCTAGCTGGTGGGATAGGTAGCCAATGACCTCATTCTTCCATTGCTCAATCTTTTAGAGAGGGGCCCACGAAAAGTAAGAAAATAAATAAATAATCCGCTCACTGAATCAAACTTACCGCCATCCCTCCCTCCTCTAGCATTGCATTGATTACCTCAGACCCAACATCCACACCTGGGTCTCACCTCTCTTGGAAGAACGAATGCTGTCCCAGTGTTTTAGAGCAGGGCCATTTATTTTAAAAAAAGCCATGCAATGACTTTAACATGCACACACTCAAATCCTCCTGAGAATGACACAAGTAAAAAAAATAGAGGTCAACCTGAACTAGGTTTTTTCATTCCTTTTGTATGAAATCAACTGTTTGAAAGCCAGACGGTGACGAGGAAACGAGCCAAATTTTAAAACTTACATTTACGATGTGCATGACCTGGAATGTTTAGGGATTATTATCCTGTTAATTATCCCATCCTATTATTAACTCTCAACAATGCACTTTTCAATAAACATTTTTATTAAAAAGTTGTAAACAACAGTCATAAATGCTGATCTACTCAAGGTGCCTGGAAAAAAAGTAACTACTGCAAGCGTGTGCATTTTTCAATGAGAAACAGTGTGAAAGTAATTTCAACTGCAACACAAACCCTTTAGTTGTGGACTGTTTATAACACATATTTATTAACACTAGAGTAAGTGGGAGATGGTGAAGAGGTGACTACTGTGAAGAATGGGAGAATCATGGAGCCCAGACAGCAGCTTGGACATGTCACATGAGGCTAGTGTCTCATGAATGCTGAACGGAGGCCGTGGAGAAAAAGTATTGGAGGAATGAGACCTCTGAATGAATCCCCTTGCCCGAGGAACCAAAGAGAATGGCTAGACCTAAACTATAAAATTAATTTCACAGCCATATCTCTACCTTCAGAGCTCAGATGTTAATCCAGCATTTTCCCCAAATGATGGTTCCCAAACAGTATGTGGGGAAATAATACATGGGACTCCTACAATATGTATAATTACTCAAATCACTGCCATTTTTAGATGCAAGGCTTTTATTGTAAATGGACATTAAGCCTATGGCTAGCTGGAAAGCATAGATTTAGTCGTAGTTAGTAAACGTAATCAAATAAATATTGAGTGACAAAAACCCCTCATCCCATTTAGTCTTACTAAGAAGCTCCATTACCTGCGAGATCTTCCTTGGAGGAAACCAGGCGTGGGGAGCTGTTCCCTGGCTCAATCTTCAGAGACAACCTGCAATAGACGCACAGTGCAGTCAACATGGAACAGCAGCATCAGCAGCAGCAGCAGCAGCAGCGCCCTCTACTGACAAGAAGCAGGCGGAGCAACAAATACAGTGTCACATTAGTGATAGGAAGTTGGATTCGCAAAACACACTACATCGCAAAAGTCCTATTGGTATTGATTAGTTAAGTGGGTTGATGTTCAAAGATAAAATCGGACGGAATGAGTACCCTCTTAATCAATTTACACCCCCTCAGAAGATGAAAACTGGATGATAATCATCAGTCACTTGGGGCGTCTCGGTGGTGCAACGTCAGTGGTTTGAATCCGACCGCGTGACCTTTGTCACATGCCTCTCCCATAGACTGTGGTCTCTCCCTCTCTCTCACTCCTCTCTCTCACTCCTGTGTCTCCTCTACATTGTGCTGTCCAATAAAGCTGAAAAAGCCCTAAAAATATAAAAAATTATCATCAGCCACTTGAGTGCTGTCACAAAAAATTACTGAATGAATGCCACGTCATTTTGAATTTAAGGCTCAAAGGTTCCAAGAAAGGGTTCCAAGTCCAGCAAATTAGGCCTATTCATGCACAGAAGAGTTATTTGCTCATGTTTAAAATCTAATTTGTCACTTTCAGTTTAAACACCCCAGTGTTTCACCTGCACTGACAACCAAACCGAATGCATTCTAACAAGCCTTCAACTGGAAAATATTCTGCTCTAAAGTCAAACTAGAACGCAGCGCTATTGACATTTTGAAGTGTCAGATAAACATAGCGATGTAGCCACTTAGCCTTGCTTCCCAGAGTACAAGCCCAGAACACGCAGCAAGACTGAGCAGTGGAATCTGGATGCGTTTTAAACACCCAATCAGCCTGCGGTAGGAATTTTCCATATAAAGGGACCAGTGAGCAATGAGGTAGGTCTGTCGTACTGTTAGAAAGGCTACAAGGCGATGTCACCACTAATTATTTTTTAGGTGGTCGACAGTTCCGTTTCCTCTTTGAAAGTTAAGGAGCCCGGGTGCCCTCTTCACAGACAGGGATGCTGTGAGAATCTGACTCTGTGAAAAATGTCGTTGGTAATACAGGCAGATCCGTATACGTATATATCTATGGGCAGAACCCGTGTTCTTTGTTTTAGAGCTCCTGCCACAAAACCTGTCATCGCCACTTCCTGTCATTAACTCTGCGGGACAAAAAGGAAGCTAAAACAGTCAAGGTGAAACTGAAAACCCGCCGCATTGCGCGTGCAGGCCTCAGCCCTGCACCACAGCTGCACGGTAGCAACTCTGCAGAAATCAGGAACATACTTTTGCAGTTATAATTTTACTAAACAGACTACAACTACTGCTTTGGGAACATTCTGACAAGCACAAATTCATTATCCCGAAGGAGGCGGGAACATTAGCGTACCTTTAATTGCCGAATTATGACCGACTGGCAAAAGGCCAATGCCAGGTCTTTTTGACAGGAGTTTGAGCATATTTCAGAATTGTACCAAAATTTATCTGGGCTACAACAGACCGAACAACTGCTAACCACCGTGAAGTGTATATTAACATATATTAACATAGTTTCACATAAATAATACATTTAGTTTAAATACTGTACTGCTGGCAGACTTGCGACTTTGTAACCTTCCTGAGCCAAATATGCGTTGCTATGTGGTGTTGGGCCAGGTTCAGCACTTGAATGGAGAAAAAACCAGGTTGCTGCAAGCGGGGTTGGTGAACCAGCAGGGAGCCCTCCTCACTCTTAATCAATGCCCCAGTGCAGTGACTGACGTGAGATGGCCCTGCCCACAATTACAATAAGACTTTGTGATTTGGACTAATGGTGTACTTATAGCCATTTAGCTAGCAATAGCTACATTAAGAGACAGATATCCCTGACTAATCACCTCTAGCAAGCAAATGTTAGATTAGCACTCATTAACAAAATCAGCACCAGCAGAACGATTTCAAAAACATGCAGGAATACATTCTAAAGCCCCATTTGTTTTTTACATTACAGGTAAAACAGCGTTTTCCTGTCCAAGTATACCAAGTGTTGTTCTTTCTGTAAGATGGCTTTAAGTCAGGAAACAAAAAATAAAAAATCTATATAAAAATATCACCAAGAGTTTTATGTGCGCTGGTTTTTACTTACAGACAACGTACAAGGCTTCGAAAAGGCAATAAAGAGGAGAGGACAAGCATGTCTGGCTGTAGGCTGGAGCTTGAGCTCTTGGTACAGAATACATCCATCCGTGCCCAAGAATCACACTACTCCAATTTCCACATGCTCATTTAATCAAATGCTATATATTATATGCCCATTGCATTTATATGAAGCAAAACCAAGCCCTTCATCCTATAATAAGCTATTCTGGATTTTATCATCAATATGGAAATGTACTGCTGCTTTTTGCCAATGCAGTGAACGATGTGAAAAAAGACAGAATTCTTTTGTAATGTCCTGGTATGTTAGGGCGGGTCAGAGAAGGTTCTGGTTGTTTTCCAGAGATTCCTGCAAATGCAGCAGCCTTCCTTCATTAATGCAGCTTCAATGAACGGCTTTTGAAAAACAGTTGGCAAAATAAATCGCTGGATGAAAAATAATCAGCCTTTTGCTGGGAGGAAAAAGAAAAGACGCTCAGCAAATGCACACAAACAATCGCGGCGATCGCGGATTTACTGAGTCAAACACTGAAACAATTAAACTCCAGCAACTCTAAGCCTGTTCTGTCAAAGGGAGATATTTATGGAAAATGTAATTAAAAAGGGAAAAAAGCCAACAACGAAGTAAATAAAAAATGGAAGGGACAAAAAGAATGATTCACTTCTGGCACAGATAATGATATTGAGGTCAGTGTCCAAATATTGTGGCAAAATAAATGAATAGACACGACAGTAATGCGCCGTGTCCTGCATTCCGTTTTTGGCAATTTCATGTGGCGTCACATTTCTGTAGGACACAATTTATCCCTTCCTGAATTTAAATCTAATATCACGGACATATTAAAAAAATTATGTACTTCCGTCCATGTTGTTTTTATGTATTTCTGTGTGCCTGTCTCATCTGACTCTGTTGTGTTTGGCTTTCTGGCCAGATAGTTATTGTGAATGAGAATGTGTTCTCAATGAACTTGCTGGATTAAAGATTGGTTAAATACATTTTTAAAAAGTCTCGTTTACGGTGCTATAGCAAAAAGTCTTTTGAGGTTTTTGTTCATGCCCTCTCTCAAGACCCCACACTGCCTGCATAGATGGGCCTGACTTTGATGTGTCAGAATTAGAGGTTGGAGGAGCAGGGAGCTTGTGGTGTGAGGTGGCGGGTGTATGTCCAAGCCCCTGAGGTACACCGCAGAGAGTTCCTGAAAACTGGGTCACACAATCCTAATTATTGGGCTTCGGTAGCTTTTGAGCAACACTACGAGAAAAGAAGATGTTTACTTCAGTGCTAGTGTCTTCGGAAGTCAGATTAATGTTCTTCACTCTTTAATTCAAAGGCATTGTAGTCCTCTCTGTAAGAACACTTCACTGTAACAATGAAACACTGTTGGATCTTCTTCCATGGACCCATAGTTATTCCTGATGACAGCCTGCTTCTAATTTAGATGAAAGCATTCAGCAGAAATACAAGCCCATACAATTTTCAGGGAATTTTCTGTTGTACATCTAAACCGGGCCTTACATCATTTCACAAACAAGATAGTGAGTCAACAGTCAACACCCATGGATCAGAAAGAAAAGGGCATAGGTAAACAATGGAAACATTAAAGGAAATTTTAAAAGTGACACAGTGACAAGCAGTGAAAAGTATTGTTAGGTAAAGAATGTAGGAAATAAAAGAAAGACTTCAAAAACAAAGCCGTTTTCTGAAACCTGAGTCCCACCAGAACTGGCAAAAAAATGGACCATACACAATAAAATGTCCAGTGTTAATTCAACGACAACATATGAGCCAAATTGCAACCATGTGCACTCTGTAAGAGTTGATTTAACACTGAACATTTTACTGTATACATAGGCTACTGTATGTTCATGCATAATTTCAGGATTCAGTTACTGAATGGGACTTTCCACAACACTAATCATAGATTTTTTTTTTTTGGTGGTTTGTTGCAAATTACACACTACCAGTACCATAGCAAAAAAAAAAATCTCTCTCTCCTCCCCCCAAGCAGTCAGCAGTCTCAGGGCTCAAAATGTTCCTGACCCATGCATGACTCCCTCTTCTCAAACTCAAACCTCTCCACAAACAACACACACAACGCAACAGACAAAACTTTACACCCCACCACCTACACTACTTCTTCTTTGGAAACTTACACCCACCATACCTAGTCATTCTTTGGAGACCAGATGCATTTTGTTCTAGTCGTGAAGGCATCAGTGACCAAAGGCAACAGGTGCTGTATAGATATTTAATCCCTCCCTGTATTTTAAATGGAATCTCTGTTGTCTATATTTTCTGCATACACCACTGTCCACAAGGCATAGCTTTCCATTGACAGTCTATGCAAATTATATCTTGTGATGTCTAGACCTTCTGTATCAATGTGGATGGAAATCCCAGCTCTCATCCCACAGGCATTGTTGAGGATATGTGAAACGCACAGCTTGACTGGAAAATTTGTCTTGAAAAAGGTCAGAAGTTCAGGAACCAGAACGAAAGCAGGAGAAAAATAATCTATTTTCTACAGTGGTGACATCACTTGAAACTTACTGGAAACTTTCATTTTTAACCTTACGCTCATTACAAAGAAAAACAAAGCAAAAAAAGACAAGAATGATTTAATGCTCCAATACCTCAGGAGGTTGGGAAAAGACTTCCTGAACATTAGCACGCTGTATACGGTGCAGTGGAAGTTCAGTTTGTTTAGGGAGAAGGCTCTGGTATTGTTGCCTACAAAGGATATCAGAGAGACAAGGCCGTCATCTGATATCAAAGAGTAATAGCACTGCCACAAAGCACATGTTAATATTGAAACAGAGAGGACAAGCAGGGGAGAAAACATCAACACAAACACTGGGGAGAGGGGGGGTATCAGGCCCCTTTGAGAACCAGAACATGACTCCACTCTGACAAAAACCAAGTCAAACAAAAACCTGGTAGGGAAACGGCAAAGCAGCCAGAGTGAAGCGTGTAAAGGCGTTAAAGATAGAGATCAAAGCCCAAATCCGCATGTTGACTGTGATCCAGCTGAACCTCAGTCAGAGCAGGGGTGTCACAGTCTCTGAGCAGGGAGACCAGAGGTAGAAAGGTCGACCCCAGATAGCATTCAGTTTCATGGCAACCATGGCTACAGTGAACATTAATGCCGTCCATCTTGATTTTGCAATCAGCATTTTATAGACAAAGGTTCTTCATTTTATAATACATAGTTAATAACAAAACGTATACTGTATGTTAAATTGATCATGGAGGTAGGCCTATATCATTGCGGTTCCTCTGATTTCAACACCACTCTACCGTAGACACAACCACTGAATGGCACAGAAAAATTGAACAGGGGTAATCCGTGCTTTATTAATAGTCAGCTGAATGCACCATGGCAGAAACGTAACGCTGAAGCACAGCGTGTGCACACTGCTGGGTATTCACTCAATCTGTCCAGGTTCGCCCAAGAGGCACATCAGCATTGGGATCCAAGACACCAACCTCCTGGCTTTGGGTCTACCATCCTCTTAAATAGCTTCAGATGCAGTTGCGTTTAACAGATCTGTACAGGAGTATAGCCAGGCGAGTGCAGGTGTTCGTCTGGTGTGGGAGGGGCCCTAATCACAGCCTATCGCAGAGTGGTCAGTGGCCATAGTGAGTCTCTTTTTTTTTTTTTGGAAGTACGGGAACAGCTGCCCAAAATGAGCAGTTTCTGGAAGAGCTTTATGCTCATCTTGCTTTTACAAGTGGGACCGGCCCTCATGCGGACGCTGATTATTTTTATGAGTTTGAATGAAAATGGAGAAGATGAAGTATGAAACACACCAAGCTATGAATTCAGGCTTTTTCCCCCAGCATCAGATGATTCACCAGCAGCTATGTGTGTAAAGTGCAGTCAGCCGTGGACAGATCACGTCCAAATGAAACCCAAACAGATTTTACATAAGAGGATTTTCCTCTGCAATTCCAAGTGGATGCTAACAATGCAACCAATAGAGGCCTGATCATTACCCGGGAATGATTGACTTTAATGATTGTTGTCATGTTCAAGGTTTTGGATTAGTATCTTACCAGACCATACAAACTGCCAACCAGCACATCCAGTAGTAAGGGTTAAAATTAACAGCACCAAATAAGAGCTTATTATTAAATTATGAATGCATCCGTCTATCTATCCTTGAATACATTTTTGAGAAACAAATTTCAAGAATATCTCAAAAGCTTCTTATCAGCCTTATCATTTACATCAAGGGCCCTCAATCTTGTCCAGAAAGGGCCAGTGTGGGTGCAGGATTTTGTTCCAACCAAGTAGTTACACACCTGATTCTACCAATCAACCACTAGAGTCATCGCTAAGGACCTTGATGAGTAGAATCAGGTGTGTAACTGCTTGGTTTGAACAAAAGCCTGCACCCACACCGGCCCTTTCTGGGCAAGATTGAGGACCCCTGATTTAGATAAACCCCTTTGACTCAACACAACAAACACACGCAGTGGGACCCAATGTGGGCCGTCAGCCTTCGCCACAGCACATCCCTGCACAAACAGATGCAGGGGAGAGCCTTGTTTTGCATGGCGAGGAATAGAGCCCGCTCTCCATAATCTATGTTATTACTGGACAGGGGCCTCTCGCTGAGGGCTTACTGCATGACCGCTTTTATCTGAACGGCGGTTGAGCGCAGTCATTGAAGAGAGCAGCCACCCAGTCGTTTGAGAGGCTGGGGAATTCCTCAATTGCTTTGTTGTCCCGGAGAGTAAACACCTGAGATCCTGTTGAGGGCAAGGCCTCTAAATGGACCGTTGGTGTGTGGTCAAATACAAACCGCTGTGAGGGCAGAAGCTCTGACCGTGAGTTGCGAGCGACCTGGCTGCTGCCTGCGCTTCAGAAAAAATGACCAGCTCCCTCCACCACCCTTAACCCAAACTACCCCCCCCCCCCCCACTATAAAAAACCTACTGTTACACAATTTCAAGCCAAGACTTGCACAAAAAAAATTGGTACGAGAGGAGAATAACCAACTAATCTTAAGTAAAGGCACTGCCTTTGATATGATCCGCAGGTCTATGGCATGCGCCATCAAAGTCATCCAGCATACCTTCCTGCTACTGTTAAAAACGAAGGGATTTTTCCAGCGAGCGTAAACGCTACATTGAGACTGTTGAGTGAAACACAACTGCGCTCAGGTCTCTGGCTGCTACAGTGCCCGTCGGTTGGCCCGCTCTGAGCAGGAGCCCTGAAAATCCATTAGGATGCGTGGGATGAATCAGTGTCCCGTCAGAGAGGAGATTCCCTCGGCTCCGCACCCCCAGTGACCCCACTCCCTCCCGGTGAAATACGACCGCCCCGGGACGGGCCGGCGGGCCGGCAGGGCGCCTGGGGAAGAGGCGTGTTGACTTACTTGTAGTTGTCGTCCTCCACGAACTTCTGAAGCTCCTCGATGTAGCGCACGGACATCAAGTACTTCTGCACATGTGGCAACGTCAGCAGGTGATCTGCTGGGAGGGAGCGTGCAGAGAGAGGCCGTCAGTGGAAATGGCTGTGCAAGGCATCTCGGACCCCTAGTGTGCACTCAATTACAGCAGTGGTGAGGGCAGCATTCTGTGCATCGCTACTGCCAGCTCCACCACCACTGAGAACAATATTACTTAATGAAGCACAAGTTATACTGCACTTCTGGAGGGGCCCAAGCTCCCTTTATGCCCCATTCAGCGTCTCAATGCTTCATGGTGTTTGATCACTTGTAAAATTTGGAACCTACACTGCCAACTGCAGTATTCGGGTCATAACAGTCAGGTACTCAGTTTGGTACCTAAGTTCAGCTGCACGTGCATTCATCGTTAATCTATGACCTAGAACCTATGAAAACCATTCACATGGTCTGTACATAGTAAAGAAAAACTTTGTAAACGAGATTAAAATGGAAAATCATGGTTTTGTTTACTACGTCCCCAGACGAGCTTAATGTATTTTCAGATTTTTCCACATGGTCACAACAGAAGATATAAAATGCAAAAGAAGTGCATAAAATGTCTGCAGAAGCATCGTTCATAGCCGTGATTTTGCCAGATGTTCAGTAACGTGGATATTGCTCGTCTCGTCATAGTGGGGTACGCATATATAATCACAGTACGGTGTTTCAACATACTCACCCCTAAATAGACTTTTGTTTTGACTCCAAATATCTTGCCATACACTTTGACTACGCTCTCTGTCACTGTGAATTATTATCAGTTAGAACAAGGTTTAATCCAATCGGAACACTCATAACATGCATGCCTTTGTGTGCTTAACAAACGATACTGCGCTGGCTATGTTCTCTGTTTGAATTGGGAGTTTGCCATCTGGCTTTAGCCTTGCACAAAAATTCTCATTTTGTAACCCACAGCAAGGTGGCGGCATGACATTTCAGGCCGACCCCTCCCAATAGAGCACCTGCTCTTTAATGAGAAATTAGAGCGGGATGGGTGTGGTTCTGTTCAGCGTCTGGCCGAGGCCCCTAAATCTGCACGCTTCATCATCAACTGTTCGAGAAAGCAGCTCTGCGCACTGTCATTCAGTGGTGACTACCATGCCGCAAAATGAGCTTTGATTGGTGCAAAACCGCCGACTTCCCCAGCCTGACTTCGGCCGGCGTGCGCGCCACTGGTTTTCCCTGGGTCCGTCCTGTTGATCCGTCATTGATTAGAGCGTTTGCTACGTCTTGGCGCTTTACAGTTTCCCAGACACGGCTCTGGCACTGCAGCACAGGCCTGCTTTGTGTTCGAAGGTAATATATTAGTTTGAACACTGCCAATTTCCACACTATGCTGAAAATACCTCAGGGATCCATTTATATTTCTGCAGCACGGGCAATAATGAAAAGTTCCTTTTTTCCCCTCCTTTGAAATAAAGATTACATAATTGAATGATTTAATGGAACAGATTAATTCGTAAGTGTTACTGAAACAGTTCAGAGGTCATGGGATTCTGTATCTCTGTGGTGTTTTGTGGTGTCTTTTACAGTGATGTCAGCTCAGATGAGTACAAACGCATGTATCTGGAACATTCCCAGCCAACAAGCAGCAGTACAAAGAACCTTCTAGAAACAACACAACATGTGAGGCTGTAGTGTGGAGTACTGGTTAACTATCTGGGTTCAGGTGTCATTCCCAGACGGGGTACTTCTGTCGTAAAACCTCAACCAAAGCACTTCGCTGCTTCATTAATAATCCAGTTATATAAATGAATGATAAATGTACAGTATTCCTGTCCGGCCAGATAAGCATTTGCGCTACAAAAATAAAGTGCGTAATGCATGTCGTTTTCTCTCAAAGCAGGTATTTATTGTATAATCACAGCCGTGTCTCAGGAACCGCGCGCTTTGGGTGGTGCGGAGTGCTCACTGACCGTAGTTGCAAGACACTTGCAGGTCGGAGATGACCCGGAGGAGGTTGTTCATCTTATTGGTCCTCTGCTCCGTCTCGATGATGCTGTCGGAGGCCGGGTAAGCCGAGTCAATGTAGATCATGTCAAACAGGTAGATCCCTGCAGAGGAAGTGGGGGAGAGAGAGATATACATTATTTTATTATATCATCAGGACCAGTCATCAAGACGTCAACTTGTGTTACTCCAGTCATCTAGAGCCAATGTGGAAGAACAGAAAAATCACAGTTTACATTTAATCAGTAGTAGTCTGAAAGCACAGAAAGCATACATTGTACTTGTCAAGTTGATTCGCAGAGCGCACACATAATTGTGTGCCTCTGTATGTGGACAGAGTAATGGAAACACAGCCATTGATGGATCATTGCAAATTAAAAAAATACACAAATTCAACAGACTTTGACTTAACGGTAAGAGTCGTGAACCAGTTTCTCCATTCTGACATCATTCTGGAGCCCATCCAAGCCCTCCATTGAGCTTTTAGACAGTGACACACTCCCCTAGCACCCCACCGCACCCCCCACCTGCACAGCACACTCACTGCAAACAAATATTTTCGACTGCTTTTGACTGGATGTCTGCATTTAGCAAATGACATCATTAAAGACAGCTGGTTATTTATTTCAACTGCTTGCAGTAAGATGTCATACTTGACGGTATACATGTTTTTTTAAAAAGGTTGTCACACCATCTGCACCAGATGTTTGGAAATTATTTATTCCCATAATATTTTCCACTGTATTTACAATACAACCTTTAAAAAAAAAATCTAGGATTGAGCAATCCATGTTATATTGTCAAACCCTCAAGCTAAGTTAACAATAGTCCTACAAAATGCACTCCAAAACTAGGTTTAAATCAGTAGGCTACTTCTTAAAAAAGCAAAACAAAACATGCATCCAAACAACTATCAGTTTCAATTTAAATGTGTCAGGAATGCTCTTTATGTAAGTGTCTGTCTGTGCTGGGCTGTGCTACGCAGAAGGACACCTTCCCAGAGAACGCTCTTTTGCAATTTACGCAGGCGCCCTCAGTAACACAAACCTCAGCCCACCAACAAGTCGGATGAAAGAGACCCATCAGGTCATCAAATGTTTCCCTGAGGAAAGATTATGCCGCTGCAAAAATAACGGAATGACGTACCGTGCGTCTTTCCTGTCGTCACAGATGGGTGCTCACAGTGCGCATGACCCAATGGTTACAGGCTCCATGTGGAGCGTCTCCGTTCCGTGACGTCCACATCTGACATCCAGAGTCACTTAAACGAGTTTCCCTTCCAAACCTTTCTGAGGCGCCCAGCATTCCTTCCCCGGGGTACACCAAGTCTGAATTGGTCACTGATTTTTATAACGAAAACATAAACCAGCAGACACTGGGTCTCCAGCGCCAGGGTTGGGTACCCATGCCTTCCCCAGATCCTAACAACCAGGCTCAAGTGTATTTATGGAGTCTCCATGGCTGACCGGACTGAAACTATCCCCGAGCCGTGTCTGATTGAGGTAGCGCACCGGCGCGTGGCCGGAGGCAGAGCTTCCCTGTTGCAGGCAGCAGGCTCTACGGCTCGTGCGCTTGGTCGGTGTGGTAACCGCCAAAAAAAATAAAAAAAAGGGCAGCAATGACCCTGTGGCTTCGGTGCTGAGAGAGCTACATGCAGCAAAACACTGGGAAGGTTTCATCTTAAAATGGCAAAACGTGGGCATAATGTCCATCTATAGTTGCAAGTGTTATTTTTGCTCTCCATCGACGGAATTTGGAACACACCCTCCTTATTATTTTAAACAGACACTGCATTCTGCTGCGGTAAAACTAAAAAGCATGCAAAAGAAGAAGAGAAGAAAGTAAAAATTAACTCCACGCTCAAAAAAAGACAGATATGTCTTTAAATGAATGCATGGCTTTGGATGACCAAGCAAAAAAAAAAAAAAAAAACATCCGTGCATAAGGCTAAACCACTACAGCATCTGCGTCTCATTTTCTGAAGTCACAACATGTACCATATGCAGGCGTAACTGCACCTACTTGGATAGGCACATTACAGGGGTCAAACAAATCATTTTGATATACAGCATGTATGAATAGCTTCTGTCAGCAGCAGTGTCGTTTCAGATGAGTGTGATAAAGCCATAGTGCAGGTCGTCCCCCCCACGGGTCGTTCACACGGAGCAGAGGAAAGAGGGTCGTCATAATCACAGGTTTGGTGATTAACACACATGATCTCAGGGGGAGGCGAAGGCTCTACTCATTTTGCTGTGGTATGCAGAACCCCTAAGAAAATGACTTCTTTAACAGAATGAAGAACATTTTCAGAACTCCAGAACTTTCAGAACTCCAGAACTTTGAAACCAGCACTCATCATAAAGAGATGATAAAAAGAAGTAAATGGCAGACTGGCTTTGAGAAAACAAATGCATTTGCAGTATCAAAGTACAATGTACCTTTGTCTGGGACTTTTTCTATAGTGAGAGGAGTGTATTATATTAAGGAAAATAACTATTAAAATATCTGAGCATGCCGTAAATGATTAATAACAGCTCATGAAATGTCATGTCAAACAGTCATAAGTCATTTTGATGAAATTTGAGTTGGCATGGGTTATATGGCATCTTTAGTCACTTTCATTGCCTTCATAAAAACATGATTGAATTATTTAATTTATTCACTGGATAAGACAATATCAGATAACAAGAAGCTAAATTGGTCATTCTTTGGGAGGCAGTGTGGTGTAGGAGCAAACAGGGTTTGCGAGCTGAAATATGCAGGCTGGGACCTTAGGTGGGGCATTGCTGGTGATTACCATAAACCCTTACATATTTAACCCAAATATGAGCCAATAAATAAATAAAATAAATATTTAAATAGATAATATACATACAAATATTGCATGTGAGTTTCCCTGAATAAGGGTGTGTGCTGGGCCAATAAGAAAGAATGATGCAGTTTATTAATGTTAGCCTGTGTCCCAGGCCTGCTGTTCAACCATTCATCTTTAATCATTAATCACTGATCCAGGCCTCTGAGATCTCTGTATGTTTTTGAAACTTGTCACGACCCAAATATTGATATGCTTGTATTTGTGAAACCAGGTTACAGTCACATGATAAGGCTGTATTTGTGAAACCAGGTTACAGTCACATGATAAGGCTGTATTTGTGAAACCAGGTTACGGTCACATGATAAGGCTGTATTTGTGAAACCAGGTTACGGTCACATGATAAGGTTGTATTTGTGAAACAACACATAACTGACCCTTCTTTGTGGTCGTGATATACACATTTTCCAGGTCAAAATGTACGAACGGGAGAAACTGAAACGTATAAGAACATCGCAACAAAATAAGTAAGAAAAAAATAATTTAAATTCTCTTTATTTAGTGTTCAAGAGGACGATTGGGAAACCCTGACATCTCAATCCAGTGAACGGCCAAGTGATTTCCACTATTGCCAACAAAAATGAGCATATGCCCTGTATCTTGTGTATAATAGGTTATATGTACTTCAGGAAGGATAATGTGTCTGCACTCCAGCTGTGGTTTCAGCTTTCTCCTAATGGTGTCAGCAATGAACAGTGTACTCTCTTTTTGTTTTACAGGCATTAAAATCCTTTGGGTGACTGCCTCAGAATAAACACCCATACATATGTTCTGTGTATTTTCTGGCTCGAGATGCCAGTAGTTTATGTGGTTTGGTGTGTTTTCAAACAGAGCAGAGGTTGTGATGACAGAAAATGCTTGACTTCCAAAAAGAGAAAAAAGCACATTGTGACCGTTTGCTGTTTCAAGCAAAAAATAATACCTGGTAATGACCTGGGAACAGTCATAAGCACCACTCCCCTGACCCAACTGTCCCCGCATGGTTCTAGGAACAGTGCCTAAACGAGCCAGAAACAGTGAAACAGTGTCTAACAGAGAGTGAATACCCCCCCACAACAACACCCCCTAAACTCCCAATTTTCAACACTATTCTGGGAACCGTACTTAAAAAAGACATAAATAGTAACTATATTGAGAAAAAGTGAATACTTCCAACTCTAACCTGGTCTGGGAACAGTGCCTAAATGAGTACATGTCCAGCATACTGGACAGCCTGCAGTGTGTTTAGTTTGACCCTGCCCACTAGGGGCCTCAGTGTTCACCAATCACACTGAGAAAACACGGAGCCTGCACCCTAGGCCTGCTTTATGTATGTATGTATGTGTGTATGTATGTATTTATTTATGTGTGTATGTATGTATTTATTTATTTATGTGTATGCATGTATGTATGTGTGTATGTATGTATGTATGTATGTATGTATGCATGCATGTATGTATGTATGTATGTATGTACATATAAACACAAGCCATCAGAGCAACATTGCTTTAACTAAGGCCCTTGAAAGTTAACTCAAATCTAAAATAGCATTTCTTCTATATATTTCTTCTACGTCTCCAAGCTTAACTGGCAAAATAACAGCCAAAATAGCCACTGGAGACCACCCAGCAACAGCTATAGGCGGTGAAGGTGATCGATAACAGTAAGAAGAATAATACTCATGTTACCACTACCACTAATCATACTAATAATAATAATAATAATAAGGCTGCAAAATGGTAAAATGGTCAAGGACCAACAATTCTATCCCTCATTCTAAAATTCCTTGAGATATACAGTCTTTATACTTTAAACATTTTCCAAGAGCTGGATGTTTTAAACAGCATGACACTGGTGAATATCATAATGGATGAACGCATCACTGAAAAAAGCAAGTGTAAGCAAACGTGCGATAAGCTGAGAGAGAGGCACAGACAGTTTCTCAGAGCAGACTGACGTCTGGCAGCCATTGTGTTTTGCATATTGTTCGTGTAAGAGTAATAACCCTCTGGGGACCAATAGGCCGGCCGTCACAGAGCGGTAACTCAACGGTCCTTTTGAGCGTGAGGTCTTCAGCACGGCCAGAGAACTGGGTCCGACCCCTTCACAGCCCACACGACCACACATTTCCCAGCGTTCCTCCTCGCGCCGACGGGGGACATCTGGCGGATGTTGCGGCGGGTTTAAAGCGGCCGGGCCTGAGCGGTTCCTGCTCAGCTCGTTTAATTCCCATCTGCGGAGAAGCGCACCTGGACGGGGTGTACTGGGACACTCCCCCTGGGGGGGTAGGAGGTTAGGGGGGCATAGACGGTTATGGAACCGCTTTTCCGTTGTGCGGCTCAGGCTTTAGGGCTCAGTGGGAAAGCAGAATTCTGTTTACTGACCTCAGTGTGAGCTGTGGGATTTTACCAACTAATAACAGCCAGGGTACATAAACCTTTACTAAAATATGTTCAATATATAATAAGTAAGTACATGTATAAATATGTATGAAACTGGCCATTTTCTCTGAATATCAATGTTGTGTGAACCTTCACTAAAGTGAACAGATCAACAGAATATAACTCATCAAGATGGACTGGTAAAGAACACACCAAATCAGTCGCACCATAAAGGCCCGTCACCAGTATGGATGTACAACAGCAATCTCTATTACTGGGCTACACTAGAAAACTCATTGTGAATTTATCAGTCTGCCACCATGTTCAAATTGGCTCAGTTCTCCATGCAGCGTTGGATACTGCTTGTTAAGAACTCAAGAAGCAGACTGTTTGGAAACCAGTTCCCCCGTCCCAATGATAAAGCAGACACTATTCTGACCCCTACCTTTAATCACAGGCCTGTAAAATGAGTTTCTGCCTTTTTCACGGTTAACACTTCGCACAGCTGTTTCTCGAATCCCGGTGGTTTTGAGGGTGTTTCTGCGGAATGGACCTCTCATTGCCCTGTATTAAAATCGGAATGGTTTACAACATATTCCTGGAGTTCCTGACTGGCTGACAGATTCTTTCCCAGAGTCTGTGCATTGTTACTTTCACCTTCCAAAATGAAAACACATGGGCAACCACTGTAAGTGCTGATCACAGCAGAAACATTGCTTTGGGAATTTATTTTCCCAATCTGCCATTTACGGCAACAAACTCATGAGCCAGGAGTCCATAGATATTTAGTCTCTCACATGCACTGATATTAATGAAATCACATTTTGATATTAAAATGTCAACCATGATCCTGCTTGTTGGACTAATTTTAACCAGTAATAAATGGACTACACAACCTCACATGCAATCACTCTTTCAGGTATCAGCCACAAAAGTGAAATAGCAATAAACACACCTATGGATAAACACACACACACAGACGCACAGAATCTCAGTTAATATGCATTAAAAAGGTGACCATTAGTTAGCCAGCCATAGCCATCCTCTTTCGATTAGACCTTAATGAAGTTCATATTGAATCATAAAGTCACAAGCACATAAACTCTAGTTAACAAACTGTTCCCAGAAACTGGTTCAGACACTTTTACAAGTTTTCTTTGCAGCTAGCCCACACTAAACCCCCTTCCCTAATAAATCAGAGTCAAACAAGAAGTAGGGACTGTGGACAGGAGCACCCCTCCCCCCAATAGAACCCTTTCCTTCCCTGTGGCTTACAGTGCAGCCCTAACCGCCCCCCCCTTCCGCCCTGACCAACACCCAACAGCGTTCACCTCCAGGTCTCCGGAATAAGCCAGAGAATTACAGCCAAAACCCTTGGCTTCCCACCCCCCTCTCTCACAGAAATAGTTGTCCAGCACAAAAAGAGGTAGGACCCTGACCGAGCGGAGCCTGACCCGTACATTCCTCCTGAGAGCCGGGTGCAGGGTTACCCAGTGAGCCGCTGAGGCATTATTCCAAAATCCGGACACGTTTCTACAGAGCCTAGAGATGCCCGCATTACAGAGATCCTGAGAAGCTATGTAATAATGAACAGTGGTGGTGGTAATCACAGGCCCAAAATATCTCGTCGTCTCGCAAAGGTAACAGTAAAACGTACCAAATAACCATCAACGTCAGCATTATGAAGGAGTCTATCTAAGTTTGGTGAATTTGGTAAGGAGAGACGTTGTCCATTTAACATAGCTGCAGGTGGGACCACAGGAAAAAAACAGCCAAATGTACGACTGGCCTGGCATAACAAGTGGAAGCACGAAATTCCTGTGAGTCATTTCAACTGCCTGTTGCTTGTTACATTTTCATTGTTTCATTGTCCTTGCCCTTATTAATGTTTTGGAAAAAATGTCTCTTAATGCCTCAAAACTGTGATGGTGACAATGTGTTATTACATAAGGTAGTTTACATAATAGTTGGAGAAACAGTCAGACGAAGAAACAGATCTAGTTTCCAACTGACGGGAGATCAAAAGATGCAATGTGACCACTCTCGAAAGAGGCATAGGCAAATTTTTGCACAAGTTGCAGTTTACTAATTGTATTGCTTATCCCCAACTAAATTGACCCTCAGAGATGGAAATTTACTTAATACTTCCAGCTATAAAATCAGTGGCTCGGTAGAAATACATACTTTGAAAAAACAAGACTTGGAGAAAACAAGAAACCCATGTGCACATAAAAAAACACTGCTTTATTTGGACAGCAAAGCACATTCAATAATTGCACATCTTGTTCTCGTTTTACTACGCTGGGTCCATTTTTCAGATGGGTGGAGCGGGGATAACACATTATTGGACTTCTCGAGGTTCTGCCGGTTGGAGGTCAGAGTTCTGGCGGCTTTTTCGGGTTTTAAGAGAGGCGAATCCAGAGTGGCCGTGTCTCCTGCGGCTCGCCTCTGGGAGATAGCTTGGTGGGACAGCCGATGTCCCACTGGAAGACCTCTGGGCTGATCTGGGATCAGTGCTTACAGCATTTGCCCACTGCCTGCCCATAAACTGGCTGCCACCATGTAGTACAGCTCTGATGGGCATTTACAGACTTCTTGGTTTACGCTACCAGAAATACAATGTATATATTTAGCTTCCCAAGGCCACATGATGTTTAACATTTTTCAACACACACTGACCCCCTCCTGATTCTTGCATACAACACAGCTATTGGAGACTGCAAAACTTTGCTCTTGACCCATTGGGGGGGGGTAATTCTGGGTTTGAGTGTGGGGGGACGAGCGGTCTTTTCAGGGGACATCACAGAACCCTCGCTGACAGCCTTGAGGTAAAAACTTCCCTGGCAGTGTCGGACAGACAGCATGACAGCTGCATCTCTGGAGTTCTGACCTGCTGCTGTCCGCTGTGGAACCATTTCTGGCACTTCAGGACCAAGGCTGCCCACGCCCCGATCGATGTCTGCCCACAAACCACAGTGACATCAGGTCACATTTTAACACCGCCAAATTGATACCATCAAAAGACACTGATCCAGAGCTCTATTTGTGTATAGTTCAGGAATACATGTGGTCAACCTTCTTCTCCTCATACCTCATGCAATTTGGATCCTCAATTGGGCATTCACAAAAATAACTAGACTGTGCTGATGTATGGGTGGGGTTGGTGGTGAGGGGGTGGAGCTAAGTCTTTAACACGCCCATGTGACCTTCACAACAGAGGCAAAGTGAAAGGCAAAAACTTATGTTTTTGACACTCTAATGATATTTTTACTCATGGAGCTGATGGCTACACTCTTGGAGAAGACCGTTACCAGAGGGTGAACTTTGACTCTGATGAGGAATCCCTGCAGTCATGTTTTTATTTGAACTGTTCAGTAAAATAAAACAGCTGCACTGGATCCCAGCATCAAGATGCTGCTCGTGCGGCTTACTCGGTTTTTCCATGTTGAGAAAAAAATCATGCAACAAACAACCCCCTCACCCCCCCCCATGAAGAGTCCTTCTGCTCTATTATCCAGCCTCTGCACAGAGAACAACCATTAATTGGCAATGGTGATTGGATAGTGAACATGCTTTTTACCTCACAACAAAAAAAAATAAAAAATAAATAATTGAACAGGAAACTTGGAATGACCGATGCTCTGAGTGTGCTTTTCTGACCTGCCGTATGAAACGGAGGGAGAAAGGGAAAAGGTCTCTTCTGGAACTGGGAGAAGGTAGTTCTCGGTGATTGATGAGAATCAGCTGTGTGTGGCATGCATGTGTGTTAAGCAAGGAGTGTAAGGAGACACGACGACGCGAGACGAGGGCGCGGGTCGCGTCTCGGGCAGGCGCGCAGGGTGGAGGCGTGGTGAAAGGTCGGCCTTGGGCCTTTTCATCTAAATAAAGCCAGGCCAGTGCTCAGGATGCAGGCTGACGGCGGGAGGTGCCGGCTACATTCCGGGAACTGCTCCGTGGACAAATCAGTCTCTGCAAGACCTGCCTGCATGAGCAAATCCCTGGGGGCATTTAGCAACAATTCAAAGGACAAACAGAGACAATACTTTACATGAACCAAACTCTATGCGTTTTTCTCTTATGACATGGTCTACCACGATCTGGCAGGATACCATGCTGATTATAACTTCAATACTTTGCCAAATGACATTTTTGGGGCCATTTTTTGTTGTTGCTTTATTCAGACAGATAGAAAGCAGAGGGTAACAAATAGAGAAGGGACCACAGTAGTTGTTCCTGCTCAGACATCATGCTGCTGCTGCCAACAGGGGCAAGAGAGCATGTTTTAACACATGCTGTGGGAGAAACCTTGGTTTACCAACAGCAGAATCAGAATTTTCCAGGCTAATGATACATGGCTGAAACCTTCAATCACATAGCTGGTAATGACAGAGACCTCCCAGCTGCGGGTCTCTTGGCAGGTGTTGCGGCGGGTAGCTGTTTCAAAGCTGTGTGCTCCTTCCTGTTTGGCCTGTTTAAGCAGCACCTGGTGGCTCCAGGTCTGGTGAGGACCATGCTCTAACCTGAGATAATGCATACAGAGGTGGCTGAGCAAAGGCAGTGGAGGATTTATCCAGCCCATCAGCGCACGGTAGGCTATACTTGCATAAGGGAAGGGTGTTTAAAAGTGATGGTCTTTGTTGTGGCGTACACATTCCACATACTTATCTTAGTTAAGCACATGGTTGCACCACACAAAAACCAACCTGGCAAGGCAAGGCAAGCCTGACATGCTCGTAGAGGCAGATTATACATACAGTGGGGGGGGTGACTATAATGATTGTGTTCCTGAAGAGCCATAGAAAACAGTAAAGCAAGCTACAATCGGTCCTACGTAACTAGGGCTAGCCAGTCAGGCATCAAAAAAAAAAATAAATCAAGTCGGAATTAGAAGAATTAAATTAATTAAATTGGTTATCGCATTACATACTTTTGAAAGAAAAAATATTTGTGTGCTTAATACTGACATTGAACACAAAATACACAGTGATCACTGCCTGTTGTGACAAAATTGGTGTAATACTATTTGTGTGAAATGCGCACACTGCAGTTATTTTTCAGTCTGTTTCAGGCTGTTTGCTGGGTGTTGCCCCCTCAGTGTCTCGCCTCGGGTTGGTCTTTCTAAAGGCTTGGTCTTTTTCTGTGACAAACTGCCCTTCTGGGTGTGTGCCCGCATGCTATTACTTCAGCGTCCCTCTAACTGCGTTTTCGTGCTTTGTGCTAATAAAACAGTGATAAAAACGTGTTTCACATTTATTTTTTTAAAGAAAAAAAAGAAAGAAATCAAAAGATATTTTGGATTGCGCGATGTTATTTTTGTGTATTGATGAATTTTTCTATCATATCTACAAATTAACTGGCAAGCATCAAGGCATTTCATTATTTTCTGCACATTCCATTGGCGTGACTTCAGCTCAAGTCTGACCAGTGGCGGTAAACTTTGACCGACTGTGCTGGCGATGGCTTTTTCATGGAAGGCTTTTCCACCCAGCAGAAAGACCTGTGAGGATTTCACTCACAGGGCCCCAAGTGGGTTTGTTTCTGTCTGATACGGTACACACAGGCACGTGAGCGCACAAACACGCACAAGCATGCACGCACAGCCTCTTACCAGTTCTTTACCAAACTCACGCACCGTTAACTGATTTTGCTATGATCATGTTTGGTGGATTAAGATATATTTCTGCCAGTCCTATCTGAGTTCATTCCTCCAATTAATGCCTATCCTGTTTTGAACATATTTTTCTTTATTATCTCATTATGAACGCCCAAAATAAGATCAGTTCAACATCACACAACATCTGAGTATGACAAGTGTCAATGCACAGAGAACCAGAGATGGATACACCCCACGAGAGACATTTTTGATGCTGATGCTTTGAACTGAATAGCCCTGATTACAAACCACACCCCCATTTCCACACACAAAATTCTTACATGTCCATAAATAAGTCGCAAAAGCATTAAACTGGGCTTTCATGGTATTTTTAATGCAACCAAGCAGAAGAGTAATCTCTCACTCACTCCATAAATAAATTGAGTGAATGACAGGACCCCAACATCTTAAGCGAGCAAATGCCACTGGATTCAACTAAACAGGGGTGGCTTTCCTGATTTCGATGCGTCTTCAGAATTGACGACATACTTCATGATCTTTTTGAAGACGACTTGAAATTCACGACTCTTTCCCAAAGTATAAGACCCGACAGGTCGATGTAGAAAAGCCGATTCACACCACAGAAAGCATCACACATTGTTATAAGCCACTTTCACGAAAGCATTGTCAAGTTATGATCATCTTTGAATATTTTTTTTCTTTGCTTTTCATTTTAAATCTGATCAAACCTAACTGACAAAAAAAGACAGAGACATAGAGAAGAGCGAGCAAAAAAAAAATATATAATATGTAAACAATAGGCTCGTCAGGCAGCCTAACTCCTCCGCTAACAGTGAATTCATCTTTGGCGTAGTGGTTAGCGCTGTGGCCTCTCCCCCCGAACTTCAATAGTTCGAGCCTCTCCAGAACCTTGTTCGTTATACAAGCAACGAAAAAAAAACTAAATATTCTAATATTATCTCAACTATATCATGCTTTTGGCAAACTGATAGGATCCATTTATTGCTGTCTACATTTATTGAAATTATTTTGCCTATTGTGAATGTACAATGTACATGTCAGCGCAGGTCACAATAAGTCCTTATAAACCCTATGATGGGATAATTGATTACACCTGCTCTAGACTAAGTTGTTGTTGTATCTATCACGTAGATTAGCGGCCTCTGTCTGCAGAGGTGGGACTTGCACGTAGTACCGCATCTCAACACACACTTGAGATTTCACGACGAGTCCAATGTTGTCTTGAACTCGTGACACATTTCACGATCTCTCGGAGTTAAGAGCACTTTCATAAAAGCGTCGTGAATGGCAAGTATATCTTCACGACACGTTTCACGACATACTTTTCGCTTTGGGAAAGCCACCCCAGATCCGTTTATAGTATTGCTACAAAATGAAATGTAAGGTGCCTAAAAACCACCACTGCATTTGCACCGTTCATCTTTCAGTCAGCATGTCCAATTGCTTACAAATTATATACTGCTATAAATGCAATAAACAGACTAAAATATAAAAAATTACCAATGAAAAGTGAAATTTTAATTGAAAATGACCAATGACTCCATGTCTTGAATGAGCTTCCAAATAAAATACAAAAAATAATAAAAGCGAGGGGGAGGTGTACTTAGCGTAGCCACTTGACGTGACCTTTCAGTCGCAGCATAATGTTTGGACTGCTGTCTGTAGGTCTGTCTGGTTCAGGCAGACGTTGAGGTCATCTAAGGACCCGATCAGGAAGGGGGGGGGGGGGGGGTCAGTGGAAAGAGTCGACACACAAGTTGGGAGACTAAACACTGGCTCCCGTTTCATGGAAGGCATGACCGACAAACGTTACGCAACCCTGCCTTTCCCCATTTCATCTCATCTGCTGCAATATATTACTGCACACGTGAAAAACTGCAGTATTACTGAGATGGCCTTTAGGGCACTCCTGATTGATTTAAAAGGCTGTAAAACACAATGCATTTCTGGGAGCCGGTATAGATGTCTGAAAGTCAGATAATCAAAGTGAGTATTTTTCCATGCTTAGCAGCCTCGGAATTTATGCCTGAGCGGAAAGCAAATAAAATAGCCATCCCTGTGGAGGAAGGCATATCTCAAAGCCCTGTATGCTGTGCGAGCTTTAGCTTTATGTCTTTTTAAATCCAGGAAATCCTATCACAGAATCAGGTTTTTTGATTGGTACGCCTCCAGGCCCGTTCGGCCCATGTGCAGGGGAATAATGCTTTTGAGTGGAAGCTTTTAAAATGTAATTGCTGCTTTAAAATATCACCAGGCTTTACAAAACTTCCAGCTTGGAATGCAGACCCAGTCTGGCAGTAAACTGGCTCAATAGCTCTGGTCTCTTATCGGCGTCTGTTCATTTGTCCATTTAATCAACAGGCAATCTGTTGTTCCAAGCCGATGTGCTCTGCCAGTTTGGCTGACTGCAAACATCCACAGAATAGTCTGTTAAGACTCTGAGCGTTGTGCGATGTGTTCAATGTTTGAGCTTTCAACAGGGATTATGATAATGAATCAAGTCTCAGTCAGTCTTTCTTGTAAAACAAGGCATCTACTACTGGATGATCATTCAGAAGCCATGTGCACAGGAACTCACAAGCATCCTGGACCCAAGGAGTTATTTTGGGTCTTTTGTTTAAAGGGCTGGCGTAGGAGCTGTGTTAGAAAGGGTTTAAAGAAACTTATTCTTAAAAACACTGCCTTTTGGTGAAAAATGTGTTCTTTGAATGACATAATAATGAATAAATAGAATTATATACTTATTACAGTGAAGGCAACCGAAAATGTTAAGACTTCCAGCAGCTTGTCACACAGAACAGGCACTGAATATCATAGCTGAGTTTGTCAAAGACTGAAGACTGTATGCTATGAATAAAGATTTGAATCCATTAAAAGGTAGTTCCACCGAAAAATTATGTTTTATTTGTAGAAAAGTAGCTCTACTCCTGATTAAAATGAGCTTACAGCCAACTTTCTACCTGTAGTGAGAGCAGAGATATAGCCCCAAACTACTGCGCATGTAACAGAGACCTGCTTTATGGAAAACTACAACGACCAAGAGTGCTCACAGTTTATGGGCGGTATCAGACGAGACGGGGGAAATACAGCCCTTCATATAGACCATCTACGTTTGGTATTGTGAAAACATTAGTCATCCTAGCCAGAGGTCTGTAACACTTAGGCTACCCATTTCTCACCCCGGTCTTCTAACAAACTTTCTTTTTTATAAAACGCTAGGAGTTCAATGTCGGAAATCAGGGATCGTGAAATCCACCCCGATCTCACGTTTTTCAGTATGAAAACATGCCGAAACAGAATGATGAACATATACAATTAAAAGTTAAAATGTTATTGTTGTAGTTGTTAGCCGTTTTAGTTATGTTTGCTAGCAACGCCAAAACGTCCCCAGTTGTGCAACTCGAACGCACAGATGTCGTAATGTAATGATGCGGAAACGACGCGTTTACCACCTCCAATATCACATCTCCTGCCATAAACGAATGCAGGATTAGCTACTGCATGGTAAACAGATTAAAAAAAAAACGCATTTGCACCTTTGTTTAATGCCAAGAAACCCATGGCTAACAAGCCAACAGCACTTGCCCAGAAAATGACATCGTAAACATTACTTCTGTAATCGAATGTTCAAAGCGAACATCTCGCTCAGCTCGCTAATGTTAGTCTACTTGACATGATCAAGCATTATAATGTAACGTTTGTTGACATGGTTCCTTACTGGATGATTCAATAAGGCAGAGGAAGATGTCAGGGCATGATAGCCTACCAGAGGCCACTCCACTCTGTAACCGGCAGCACTCGAGTCCTATTTGGTTTAGTTTCTTTAGGAAACAACGTAGCCTATCGATGTAATTTTACGACATTATAATAAAATAGAAATGATAGCTAGCTTGATCTACAATGTGTCCCTTCTCTGTCTATGTGCCTATGTAATTTACATACCCACTTGACGCCACTGTAGTCTTTCAAAAACAAGGAAGTGGTAGAGAGTCACTTTATATTCAAATATCTCAGTACAGAATTGTTTTTGGCCAGCCACAATAAGATACTTAATTAATTGCGCCTTGATCTGTTAAATAAGGTTAATGTTATTTTTCGGTGGAACTACCCTTTAAACTCAAATTATACGACTGCTATAACTAATAATAATAATCCTGCTCTATTCACAACCAACCATATAAGGGAGCATGAAACAACTGCTCTTCCTTTTTATTGAAATGTGACAATGCTAATTAAAACAGCACTTATAAAGAAAAAAGGAAATGGCTAAATATATGTGAAACATTATACTGAGCAGTACTTGTGGAGGGGCTACTGTACACTGAGGCGCCAGATGCAGGCCAAAGTGGTGAGATCATGGAGCTCATGGACATGAAACAGGGGCCTTGCAGCAAAGATATTTTCCATCCTTGGCTCCTTTCTCTGTGGTCAGCCGAGCACCTCCGCGGAGGACTTGCGTGGGCAGAAAAACATCGTTCTCGCCTTCTACCGCTCTTATCTCTCACACTCCCCTTTCCCACTTACCCACAGCAACCACGAATACAATCAAAAAAATAATAATTTAATAAATTCACTAAAACTTATTTTTCTTTGTAAACTCTTGCTGCTGATTTACACGTACAGTAACTGTATATCTGTGGGGTTACATGGCACCGCAAACTCGACAAAACACTTAAGAAAAAATCAGCTGAAATTTTCCGTCTTGACGGGCTTGATGGCAAAAACACATTTTCCAGATTTCCGATAAAAACTCAGTGGGGAGGATACAGAGGTCACTGCCTGTGACATGCTACCTCCTGAACTTATCCGAGCCCATCTAGCCGACGCTCAGGAAGAACAGCTGTTACCATCCCTGGGGAATGCAGAGCTTTGCAGGCTTGATTCCCAGATGGGGTACTGTTTTTCTGCCATTGGGCAAAACCCTCAACCTGAACAAACCAGTGGGTGGAGCATGGGTCATGTGATCGCAAGTTCTTACAAGTAAGAAAGAAAACTTGGGGAAAGACAACTATTGATGATGGTGAGCACATGTTCTCTACTGCTGCATTATATAACCAGCAAAATCAGTCTTAGAATATTGATATTATTTCACTATATTTTAAAAGGGAAAGACACACATAAAAGAAAACAGGAAAAACCTACTATTGCACGATCCATGTAAAGTGGAAGGGTCACTTCGGAAGCATTAGCATTTTAGAATTAAAAAGAGCAAAGCTTTATAGGTAGTAGTGGTAGTTGCTAGCTGCCAATAGAGTTTGGCAGACTTTGGTAGCTATTTATGCGATAACATTAGCTAGCTGGTAATGACAAGCTGGCTATCCTCTCATACAACTTACAAGTTAAAAAGATGAAAATTGAAACATTAGCTAGCTAGATAAAGGGTATCACTAGCGAGATTATATGGCTTGATTAAACATTAACTAGTAAGTGGCTTGGCAGTTAAATCTCACAAATCTTTTGTAACATTATCACGCATAGAATTAAGCTAAATCAGTATTGTTAACTTCATCACAACTTTAGTACGTTATGAAAAGAGAACAGAGAATGAACCTAATGCCTTTGTTAAACCTTCTTGAACCCCTGTCTGGTGGGTCTGCCTAATCACACTGACATCATAAAACCCGAGTTGAAATTTTTCTCTCTACTTGGAATACAAAACTGTATTTCACAAGTAAACCATTTTATTGAGACTCTGCAAACCACAGCAGTTAAGATGCTTAGTCACTGAGTTGTAGGAGGAGACTTTATGCTCAGCTGGTACAGACACACTGCAGCTGAATCTGCCCAATCAGCCAGAATAGCCACACAGAATAGTGGACAGCCAAGCCAACTGATACACACTCCCTCCCTGGGCAATGCTACAGCCAATGCAGGGCCAAGCTGGGACAAGCCACTGCACTGCTACCCATTGTATTAGCCGGATGAGCCACCGCGCAGCCCACCCAACATTAAGTTACGCAATTCACTTTCCGCATATGTTCCTTCAGGGTTGCGTAGGAGAATTCCAGAGGAATCGCAGCACGTGACCTATGACCAAACACAACAGGGAAAGAAAAATCTCCGCAACGAATATCCGCTTCCCCTAAAAACCGCTTAACGGAAAGGACCGCTGAGAATAACGTCAAGGTCAGCAGTGTTTCAAAGCCAGAGGGTGCACAATTTGATATATATATATACAATTTTTAGCACATTAGATCGTGTGCCTGAGGAAAACAGTGAAGCCTGCCTTGTGGTTCCTCTGGTTTGTGAAGCCTAAACTGAGTTCTGGCACGGTGGCTGTGGAGACCAGGGGCTGTGGGGAGAGATGAGATGGCCGCTCTAATCTGGAAGGCATTATTGGGTTTGCAGAACATGGGAAACAAAAACAAACTGAGAGAATTCCTGACAAATCCACTAGCGTGAGTGAGTGAGAGAAGTGCTACAGTCTGCAGTTCTACCCTTCCTCTGCTCCGCCCCTCCACTTCTCATTCAGCCTGCATTCTTTACCGTAGATGTGGGCCTTACAGCCGGGAGCTGGGTCCGTTGTTCAGCGGGGCTCAAGACGCTCGCTGAAATGCTCGCTCCCAGAGGAATCGCGGGCATCGGCAGTCAAAGGGGACCCCAGAGAAGTCAGAAGCACTCTGGAGTTCTGAGACCGTGAAGGGTCACACTTGAGTGGGGAGCTCGGTGAGCAAATGGATCATTTCAGCAGACTGGAGACCAATGAGTACACATCTGCTGTCCATTTGACACAATAATATGGCTTTTTGTCCATTCTAATTTAGGTGAAGTGTAAGATGTAGTCCCAGACAACACATATGTTGTGTCAACTTGGGAAATTGACTAAAAACAACTGCTTAATTCCTAAACTATTTATTTTTCTAAATTTAGCAATCAGGGTGGGAAATTAGCACCCGCCACCCCCCAAATGCGGGTAGATTTCAGAATTGTCGGGTAAATGTATCAAACCTGCCAGCCACAGTGGCATGTAGCAATGTGGATACAAACTTCAGATTTTTTTTCTTTCTCCGATTGCCTAAAAAACTGCTTGCTAGAATATCCCGAGACGAGCCAGCCTTATGCAGTGTTCACAACCCATCGCCATAACAGATCTGACAGAAACAACGGGAGAAAATAGGCTATCGTCTGAACTCCTTGCCGAATAAGTTAGCTGGAGTTCAAGGAAAATTCTATGATATGCTTCTCCCTGCATCTCAGCAGGACACACTTTGCTAAACCCAGTAGCCTATCTTGCAGTTTCTTCTAGAGCTAACATTAGTAGCAGAACTTTGCGAGACTTGGCTCTCAAGTTAAATTAAAGAAATAGCCTAGGTTACTTCTTTCATTTAACGGTATTATGTCATACCCTCGATATACAGATTAATTTTGGACGGAGAATATGTGAATTATTTGCCTAATAAAATTTGTATAATTTTTATAAAAGAAACCTTTCAGAAATAAAGCGGGTGTCATTTAATATTGTCTGTTAACATAATTTTATTAGTTTACTGGAAAATAAGATGGTTTACAGTGAAATTATATATGTTTTCTACTTCCGCCAATTCCAATGGTCCATTTAGCAACGCAGGGTCCAGTGCAACTGATATGCGTTCGAGTTACCATAAAGCAATTTTAACAAGCGTCGCACAGCGTCACACAGAAAAACTAAAAACTGACAAATACCTTTGCCAATACGCTCTAAGGTAAAAGTGATATCTCCGGACAGCTCGCTCTAATGTTAGGCCTACTGGTATTTGTTCGTTCAGAAAAACGTATCTAGTATTAGATAATAGATTATATGAAATGTATGTAATGCATTTATACACAATGTTTGCCCTGTAATACAATATATAATAAATACAATTTTATTAGAGCTTCTAAACATGAGTGCATTCTGAAATGTTATTTTAGCGCAATGTATTTTTTTTTTAAAAAGAAGGGGAAAAAAACGAAATTTTGAGGTGGTTGGTAAAATTTTGCATCTACCAACCACTGTGGCTGGTAGGTCAGAACGTTAATTTCCCACCCTGTTAGCAATATAATCTACAAATCTATAACAGTCTGGGTTTGACATTGTATGACATAGTGAGACACATGATAAGGTTGTTATGATAATGCCATGGTATATCGTGTATATATAGTGCAGGTTTAAGTGAAAATCTTGTACTGGAAACAAGCAAAGATGCAAGGGTAAAATATTCACACATATCAAGCAAAAAAAAATCCCTGGTTTTGATTAGATTTATTTCTCACACATTTCTATTGTGCATATATTTGTAATGCTCAATATTTATTGATTATATTCAATGTGCTCTTATTTTGTTTCTGTAAGTATGTTATCCAGTGCGAGAAGGCAACCACCTGTGAGAGAAATTGAAAAAGTGTGTTTATTACTATTGCTATATTTTCTATCAAATCACATCTGGGCTCAGAAAGAAACAAAGTCATACGAGGTGACTGGGGCATGTGTGACAGTAGGAACACCCAGCTAAGAGGAGGGGTATGGGGGAAGAAAGCCAGACTGTAAGAAAGCCAGACTGTGGTACAGACCCACATCAGAAGACCGTTCCTTCTGTGACTACCTTTTTAGAGCACTAACCATACCAGGACCGACTGACAGATCTCAGTGTTAAGATGAAAGGCAAAGTGCTCCTATCCGTGTGGTAGGCCTAGCGCGCTGCATTGTCGTAGTAATGAGAGTAACTCATAAGAAAGCCACTTTAGCACTCGGTTGTAGAATGGCGCAGTCAACACATCGTCTACAATCTGTGTTCCTCGGCAACCTCGGACCTCTGATCAAGGGCGTGTCGGCACAAGCACATTGGCTCATCGGAGACGTCGTGCATCCGCGTGTAACCGAAGCGCTTTCTGGAGCTCATTCCCCTGTGTGTGTGTCATCTCTGCCAGCTCACGCAACGCTGCGGGCTTTCCCCTCTCATCACTGGCTCACCATAACCCTCATTTCCACATGAAATAAATTATATCAAGAATCAAAACAGAAGAAAGCTGTGCTGATGACACTGCCATTTCTCAGCTGGAATGAGATGCATCAGTTTCCTCAAAAAAGGGGCTCCAGCTAATCCCTTATATAATAATAATCCCTTATATAACACCAGGCACCTCCCCCTTTTCTTTCTTTGAGAACCAATTTTTATTTTCTCCCACTTTGGAATGGCCAGTTGTATTCAGAGACCTGGTTCATTGCTGGAATGTCCTCACGGTTCGAGGGGACACGCTTCTCTGAAGTGCCTCAATCCACAGTCCAGTGGCTAAGCTGTGCAGACATTACCTCAGAGGAGAGCACCAGCTGGTGTAGACAGACTGCAGGTGCTTGGGGTGCATGATGAGATAAGGAGATCAGGACAACCCCACTAACCCCACTCGCATGGTAACGAGTTGACAAGGCCATAGGCCGTATTGCTACACTGAACCAGTGTTTTGGCAGGAAGAGCCCCCTGATAGACCTCCTCCCCCCCAGTAGATGCTTGGATTGGCAGAGCGCACGCCTCTTTGGATGCTAAACGCTGGGATACAGCCGAGCAGGGATCGATGACAACCCAACCACAGTTCTTGTAAAGAATAATACATTAAAATACACTTTAAAGAAAGAAAGCAGTCAGCAGCCTTACATCGTTAACTCAGCGATTGAAGGGGAAACCGTAGGAGGAGACCTGGTCCATATTCTGGAAGAGTGGCGGTCCCTTCAAGTGCTTCAGCGTGGAAATAAAATCAGGAAGGTCAAGCGCCGCTTCCTCTTTCCAAGCCGTCTCTTTCCAAAACGGCATAATGTTAGTCTGTTTTACTCGTTGCGATGCTCCAGCCTTCCAGGGATTGATACACCCCTTCCTTTTTAGAAGGGGGAAAGGGGGGGCTGTATACATTTATTTCTCATCCTTGTCAAACTAAAGAGGGGTAGCCTTGTCAAACTCTTTAGCACAGAGGGATTTTTTTACCCTGAACGGTGACGGTACAACACCAACTTCAGCGGATACACACAGGCGCCCTTGTCCACAGTGGAAATGGTTTGTGGCTGTTCCAATGCCAAAGCTGCCAATAACTTTGCACTTTAAATTCTCAGTTGCAAACTGGGAGAAGAATAAACACAAAAAGCGAAGGCCAATGTCTATTCATGAATTAAGATGGCAAGAATCCCAGGGAGTTAGTAACACGAGGAGGCTACAATATTGAAGCATCTCTTGGGGGTCTGTCCGTTCATTCACTTCCACCATAACTCTTTCCTTCAGACCTGGACATCAAAGCGGTCTGGCGACACACCTTACTGCATGCGCATCCCTGTCCCGGAGGTGAGCCAGCAAAGACCAAAGCTGGCCCAGATGCCCGAGGAGGGTTATTTCAGAGCTCTGTATTTATCAGAGGTTAAACCCAGAGGTCGGCCCAGAAAAAAAAGTATGTGTTTGCCACCTGCATCTGTAGCCCCTGACCTTGCACAGCAGAGCCTGGACAATGAGCTAAAGCGTGGGGGCTGACTGCTTAATAGGCCGTGCCCTGAACACAAGGCCACTGACCGCTAACAATGCGAGACTAACAAAGCTTAGCAAGGCCAGGGGTCACCATCACTCTCGTGGCGCCGATTTCTCCCTTCCAGGGGTCGGGTGAAATTAGTGGACGGTGACATTGGCTCTTTCACGCTTCAGGGCTGAAAACCAAAAGCTGATACGGTGGCTTGATGAACACAGAGATGTTTTTTTTTTTAATCCTGGGGGGAGCACTGTAGTGGGGCATGGTGGGCAGGGAATGGACACACACTGCCAATTTCCACTTCACGGCCAAGCAAGGAATGCAAGTTTAAAACACGCTTTGCTACAGGATGCAGGCTAATTTTCTTTTGGTGACATTTGCTGTGGCTTGGAAATACTCATTAAGCAAGAATATATTGTAAAATAAGTAATGACTAATGACCTGCTGACTATATATAGCGGAAAAGAGAACATTTTGTGCAGAAACACATAGACTAATGCTTAATTACTGGAAATTACCGTCAGATATTTGGCTCCGGATGTTAATTGCTGTGGTTTTTGCATTTTATTTTCTGTTCTTGCTGTGTGATGCAGAAGGGACAAACAAACACAGAATGAAACACACGGAGGTCATGGAGTGACTGTGGTGACGCCATTTTAAATAAGAGCCCCACAAAACCACTTCAACTCTCCAACTAGTTCAGAGAAAGATGCCTTCTCACAGTTAGGTCTATCCCTACATTCTTTTTCTTTTTGACTTAGCCCTTTCAGTGCAGTTATCAGGGGAAAAACACCATGTTGTTTACCTAATCTCTAAAACCGCTCATTCATTTTGCACTTTATTGCAAAAACTTTATTGGAGTTTTGGAACTCGTTTCCAGTTTTTTGGAATAAAAAACAAAGCAAAACAAACAAACTTCCAAGTAAATACTTGTGTGGACATAAACGCCAGGGAAAGTATTTGTTGGGCCAAGCACACCCCAAGTTAACAGGCCTTTCCAGATTATTTGTAAATTTGCAATGCATGTATGTGCAGCTAAACCCTTTCTCTGGGTTTGTATTTTCTCGTAGCAAGAACATTGATTGCCTTTTAAAAGGACGGTAAAGCCTCAGCTTTTACCCTCCAATGCATAAACCTCAGAGGTGTCATGTGACTTGGGATACTAAATCAGTGTGTGGGTGGTAAGTCCACATGCTATCAATAGGTCATGGACTTGCACCAATGACAGAGTTTTTCCAAGAGACAAATACATTTTGATTGGTTTGTCAGTGATTGATGGTATCTGATCCCATCTCTACCTCTCATCACAAGCTCAGAGAGCTGAATGCACTTCTCTCAACAATGTGTTTGGGTCTGTCCTTCCAGAGCTCTTCATAGTTCTGCAACACTAAATGCAGATTAAGTCTATGATTGCAACAACTGAAAAGTGATCTGTGCTGAATGATCACCAGCTGGAATGTGGATCCTATTACTTGTGGCGCTCTTTAGAAGAATGCTAAACTTAGGACACGTATACTGTTGACACATTACACAGGACACAAATAACAGGAGTTGTCTTAGATATTTTTATAGAGCGTTTCACTAATCTGAGAGATGGCACTTCAGCTCACTGAACTCTAAAATGCTACACAGCATGACTGCATTTGAAAGAAGGTATTAGTTACGGTACAGACAGCAGACATTTTGGATACAATAATTTATAATGTAATCTGTCACCACCATTACCCCATACGTGTAAGAAAATTACAAGTAATTCAAGAAAGTTGAAAGCACAATTGGTTGTAAGTATGTCAGCATGTACACACACTATTTCTTATTGCAGTCTGTAAATTATGTGTGTGCTTGGATCTGCTCTGGACAAAAATAAAAGGCTCTGTGTACAGTGGTCAGTTTAAGCCCCACGTTTATTAGTGCACTTTATCGTGAGCACAGGGAAAGGAAAATGAGTGCAATTTCAATAGCACAGCTAAGCTATCCTGCCCAGGATTAACACAAAAAATAAGCCATTTTATTTTTGTCGCATGCGGCCTCATGGCTAGCAAAGAACTGCCACAGTTACGCTGAACATTGTGTGTATTTCCCCAAGGAGATGAGACTGTATTTACAGGAGAGCTGAGACCGTCCATAAGACATCCACGACTCTTTCCCCCCTCGGCAGGGAGTGTGAGCTGAGATGCGAGGCATCCACTGAAATACTGCATCGCCTAGGCCTCTCTAGCTACTCACTGTCTGACTGACTGGAGTTTTCCGTTAAAGACGTATTACCGTACATTACCCTAGATCGATTGGTTTCCCAATGTACCGTCTTGTTGGTAACGACCCAGAAATCTTTGTGCTCATTCACAATGAGCTCATTGACAAGTTGCTTTTTTGGAAGTCAGCTAGAGCACTGCTTCAAAGTTACAGTCCGTGGGTCAGTGAAAAGGAAAGTTGAGTGGCATTACGCAATCACGTGGATTCACGCCACATTTTGAATTCCCTGAACAAAAGCAATGACAAAGGCATGTCTATGACTGTGTACAGCATGCATGGAAGTATATGGTGTGTGTGTGTGTGTGTGTGTGTGTTTCTATGGGCGCTAGTGTGTACTCTCCTGTGTGTATTTGTGTGTGAAGTGTACTGTACTATGTTTAAGCATACCGTGTGTGCATGTGTTAGTGTCTTGTGTGCAGTGTGTGTGTGTGTGTGTGTGTGTGTGTGTGTGAGTGCCTGCAGAGTGAAGTCAGTATCCTGACCACATGCTGGGTCCAGGGCTCCTGGAGAAGACAGGAAGATGACATCAGTCTGGGCCGGACTCGCTCTGTTCTCTAACCTGCCCTGGAAACAGCCGTTCTGTTCCAGTAAACAGGTTTGAGCTCAGGCCTTTTGGAGGAGGCGGCTTTGGGGGAGTGCAAGGGGGCGGAGTTCACAACTACATAAAAACACTCTGAAAAAGTACATTTTAAAAGTACTTTGTACACAAAACAAAATGATCTCTGGTCATGCTGATCAAGGTGAGATGATGCAGCTAATTTCTCTCCCTTCTAATTTTGGAGCCCACAGTTTTTATATAATCGACACAAGCGTTCATGGGACACTGCTCACTCTTGACGAAAGGTCACCCCTAGTCCAGTGAATCCCTGCACTGGCCTTCTCTCCCACACACATGAGGGACACCGTTTGCGCAGGGCTGGGACTGTCAGAAGCCCACAGCCTCATTGACTGGTGAGACCTGAACTCAAACACCTTCTAAAGCATAACACACACCTCAGAAGCTCCCTTGAGCTCACAGGGAAATGTTCTTTCCGCAAAACTCTTCACACTCAACGCCTGGTCAGGATGCACACCCGTTAAAAACACTGTTTTCGTAGTGTTCCACAGTTCCCATTCTGTTAAAAAAACTCAAATGGTTCAATGTGAAAGATAACAACCAGAGATTGGTCCAGGCTTTCAACATGCAGCTTGTCAAACAAATGTCTGCTTTCAGGAATTTAAGACAAGTTGAGACACTTAGACACCTTTGAGCGCGAGTCTGAAGTCCGGCACTATACACATAAGGCAAGGCTCCAACTTAAGACAGTGCTGCTTTGGTAGGTCTTCAGCATCCAACATTATTAATTGCAAGCCAAAAGACATGTAGACGAAGTTGTATAATGCGCATTGACAAAGCTAAACTTTCCAAAAGATATAACTTTTAGTCAAATAAATAAAACAAATTCCAAATGAGCAGGGCTCCCCCTACTACTATTCTCCTTTATGAGTGATTCAAATTTCCTTTGGGGGAGTGATACATTTTCTATTCTATACTACCTCTATACTGTTTCTATACTTTCGGCTGTGTTTCAGCTGCATAATATCATCGTACTGAAGACTGTCTACTCAATCCATGGATATATTTAATATTTATTGCATTATAAAGAAGAAAGTGCTCCCGTCCCACTCCCCTTCATAACAATCCCACCACGACAGAACCACGACAGAACCACAGCAGTTCTGAGTGAGAGGGAATGCGTGGCAATCTGATTCTGGGGCTACAGATGAGCTAGCTGTAATTATCTGCCGAGGGACTATTAACGGACAAGGAGGAAGGATACATTCTGAAATTTTTCCGTTTCTCACCCATTTCAGACACATCTGTTGGGAGATTAAACGCAGCTCGAGCTCCGTGCTGAGTGATGTCTCGTGATCCCCCGGTTTCCATTAGAGGAATTCCACAAAGCCCATGCAATCTGTTTACACTGAGCATGTCAGTGGACAGAAATTACCTATAAATGCGGGGAGCCCTTCCTCGTAAAGTGACACATGTCATCAGGTATGGGTTAGGCAAATGCTTATGTTGAAACATCAACTCAGAGAATCTACCACTTCCTCGTATTCCCCAGCAATTTATCAATCATTAGCGTTTAAATTATTGTACAGCTTCTGGATATTTCCCTGTGACTGTGACCTGGCTGATGGAAAACCTGTGAGAAGTTATACCTATACTCTGCACGACTCCTGGATTCTTACCCGGTGACGCTCTCTGCGGCAGGTAGTCCAGAAAATACTGTATTTTATGTCTCAAGACATCATTAAGTCAAAGGCCTCAAATTAAACTGACAGCTGCAGTGCCTCAGCAGGGCTGCTCATGCTCATGGGAAGTACCAGCCAGAACCGGGAAAGAGTCTCTCTTGCTCGTAAACTTCATGCTCCCTCACATTGCTCATCGCAGTAACAGTACAGGCTCAGAGGAGTGGGTGAATGAGGGGAAAGGCTTGAAGGCTGAGCGCACAGCTCAATTATCCAGCTACAGGACGTTTCCTGTCCAAAACACCAGTCGATGTCTCGGTAGGATTGGTGTGACAACAATGGAAGACACACTGTGTGAGAGAGACTTAATCGAGCGGTAAACCCGGTACATATTGTGCCCTGGAGATGGTTAGTCCCACAGCCCATGTCATGTATATGTGCATGTACATACACCAGTGCACATGCATGTGTGTGTGTGTGTGTGTGTGTGTGTGTGTAGGAATGCAGCGTCTGAACTGACGGGCAGCATGGAACGATGTGTGCGGTGTGAACAGGGAAACTACTGTAGGATGATGTACAGTTTCCTGCAGAACTATAATGGATCAGGAATCACCGCACTGAGAGACTTTCACTGGGTAACTTGAGAACGCACAAGCACAGAGCTGTCAATGAAGTCCAACTGAATTTTCATCTTTAGAAATGCACAGCCTGTGACTGCACTGCCCACCATTTGAAATGCCTTAAATCACTCAGGCTTGGTGTTATGAGTACATAATGTGAACACAGGGCACTTATATAATAAAAAGGTGTGTTCTGATCCATGCAAAAGATAACTACAAGTAAACTACAATAGGGAAAGGCCTAGCCGCTTCCTAAATTCAGCGTCAAAGTCTCCAAAATCTATCTTCTGAAAACCTATTTCTAACTGAATTCTGCACTGTAATGAACTGGATTATTGTATTGTACTTAATTAATCTGTCTTAAGTGTCCTGCAGTTCCCACCGAATCTCTGAAAGCAATCATTGGTTGTTTTTGATGATCTTCCACAATAAAAGTCCAGATGTGTTTGAAGACATTATGACAGGAACCATGCTCATTATATGACCTAATGAAGGAGAGGCGAGCGATACCTTCTGCATTCAGTGCAGCAATAGATTAATATTACTACTATCCACATCTGTACTGTACTCACACAGTGGAATACATGTAGTGCAAAGGATTACAATGACGTCAAGAAAACTAATTTTTCTCCCTTCCAGTTGAGCTCAGACTGTCTTTCTTAGACAAAAAAAGAAAGCCAGTCTTGTACACTGTGTACGTTGAAGGGCCATGTAAATTCTGAGAGAGGACACATACTTGAATTCATCAGAGTGAATGGTGCGCGCACGCACGCACGCACGCACGCACGCACGCACGCACGCACGCACACACATTTAAAGAGCTTATCCGGTAACAATCCGGTATTTCGTTTGGCCGACTATGAAACAGGCAGGAAGTGCAAATATTATTCATCTTTGAAAATCAGGTTAAGGCATCAAAAAACTGAGCCTTGAGCAAGCTTCAACTGCTATGTTCTTCAATCTTTCCAGCCAAAATACACTTAAGACTGAAACATTGACTGCCGCATTTACTAAACCTTTTGACCCAGATGCATGAGCATCCTAAGGCGGCAGTAACAAATTATCGATGATTAATAGAACACAACTGCAAGTAAGATCAATAAAAGAAGCGTCTGTGATTTGTGCAGAGGAGATGGTATTGATCCAATACGCATTACACGTGTGAATTAAATACCAGTGGGAGGGAAGATTTACTATTAGGGGGTCATAGAAGGGGAGGGGAGGGGGTGAGCTTGAGTCATAAGACCTGGGTCCTAAGGTGTGTTATGGGGGGCCCCTGGCCCCGCCCTCACACTAAACGCTTTTTAGTTCAGCACCATAAAGCCTGGACAATGCCACACTCACCGCATTCCGGCACATTCCACATTTACTGCCCAGCTCGGCTGTTCTGTTCGAGCCCCGGGAGGCTGAGGGATTCCACATGTTTTGCGGTCAGCCTCCCGTATATACGCTACCTATTCTCCCACAGTCCCGGCTGGCGAGGCCCAGTTTAGCCAGTGAGCAATAGAACTCAGGTACGTTATTATCAGCATGGCTCCCTACTGGCACAGGTCAGCTACCTCGTACTCAATAACACAAGTGTGCTGACAGACATTTCTGATCCAATATCCAATCTGCACACTGCCGATTCCAAAGCCAACATCAAGAACAAACCTTCCTAAATATCATTATCTCAAGAAAAGGGTTGGGAAACGATCTTCCTTGTGATATCACAGAGAATAAAGTTGTTAATTGATCCATTTGAATGTCCCTCGCTTTCAGCTTTCCGTTCATTTCATAACCAGTCCAGACAGGTGGATCCACTAGCCCACCTCAAACGTAAGCAAAAACCAAGTTACTTCTGTTAGGTAATACTATAAGTTAAGTTAAGTTCACTGTTCATTAACACATGATGAAGCTACGTCTGAGTTACACTTCACAGCATCAATCGACAATGTGAATAAAAAATACAATAACTTATTTTAACCATTTCATGAAAAAATCTAATAATAATAATAATAATAATAATATTTAGTAGTGGCATTAATATCATTATCATCATCAACAAAAATAATAATAATAATATTGGATTTTCCTGTTAAAAGGTTAAAGCCAAATTGTGATAATTTTTAAACATATACAGTTTTTGTTTACTTACAGAAGATTAAAAACAGAGTGAAACGATATAGCATGAGCCACCCAGTAGCGCCACGTAAGCCAAGAGTAGATTTGACGTATTGTACTTGTCTGTGGTTTTTACATGATTGGAGCACAGAGAACTGCCTTCTCTAAACGACAGGGCAGCCAGGTGTGTTTTGACCTGCGTCTGAGTGCGCCTAACCCCCACCGCCCTCCGGCCCCCACGCTGTCCCACGCAGACAGCAGCTGCTCACACAGACACCAGGAAACCAACCTGGCCAAAGAGCGGGCAGATCGCCAGCCACAGAGCCTATGGAGATATCCTTTTATTAATAAAAGTCATATGCCACAAAAAAATACAAAAATCGCAGCATGAGAAGATGGAAAATGATGACTCAATGTTACGCTGGTAATGCTACCCCTGTCCGGCTACACCGCATGGAGAGAGAGGGAGAGAGAGAGCCCATTTATTGTTTTTTTAAATATCTGTTTATTGTTATTATTAATGTGTACTATGCTTTGGCAACACAAAGTTATTTGTCATGCCAATAAAGTTCCATTTGAAAAGAGAGAGAGAAAGAGAGAAAGAGAGAAAAAAAGAGAGAGCTTTAAAGTTACACTAACCCAAATGTACCCTGTGTTAGAATTACATTATAAACATATTCTATGTTTAGCAAATCATGGTGTTTTAATAATACACACTTGTATTGTATTTCATAGCAGTGAAATTGGAACCTGAACTGAAAATGAGAGAAAAAGATAGGAAGATATGGGGAGGTGGAGGGCGGAGTGGAAAGAGGGAGCGACAGAGAAGAGGTGGAAATACTGTAGGGGAAGGTGGAGAAAGAGCGAGAGACAGAGTGAGAGAGAGACATCATAATGTGACTGAAGAAAGAGTGTGTTGTGTTGTAGAAATCTGCAGAGGTGAGGCCGAGGATCAATAACTCTCTCTGGGTGAAAGCGGACCCGGGCTGACCAGCGGGCTGCTGGGACGGATGATTAACAGAGCTGAGAGGAGTCTCTGTGTGTGGGGGCGGGGGGCTCTGTGTGCTGCAGAGGGGCCAGGAATGACACCCCGACACCCCTTCATCATGTCCATGGGTAATTGCTTAATAATCTAACACCTTGTGGCCCCCTGACTTCAGCGCTGTGCTCTGACAGGGCGGGCCTAAGGGAACGCTCGTGCTCCACTGCCAGTCAAATGTGCTTCTCTCAGTATTCTGGGGCTGTCAATCAAAGATGGAGGAAAGCAAAACAAGACAACGCACAAGCAGCTGGGTGGGCTGAGGGGCGGGGTCAGCGAAGGCTAGCACAGGTTAGTGTAGGTCGGCCCGGGGGTCGCGGGTGGGGTGCAGAAGGAAGAGAAGCCGGCTCCGGCCAAATGTCCACCCAGCGGGGACGAAGAAGCGGAGTGAAGCAGCCACGACACATATCTCAGACAGGAAGGGGACAGGTCCGTACCAAGCGGCTCACAGGGTCGCAGCCAATCCATTACTGATGTGAGAGGAGCCTGACAGACAGTTATGCCTCACAGATGGGACAAGACACCAATTAGGTGCTAAATCCAACCCATCACAAAATATGCCCCAAAATACGACTCAATCTATCATAAGCCCAAACCCATTCCAAACGTATGAACTACACAAAAATATATATTATATTTAATAAAATAAATTGAAGCTAAGGAGTTTTTTTTATCTGCACATACTCTTGGGTACCGGTTCTTGAGGTCCAAATTCAAGGATTTGATTAATTCTGGGTAAAGTTCCAAAATTCCTCCCAAGGGACATTGGAACAAGCAGGGGGAAATAAGGCACATATTTGTAGATTAAAAACAAGACACCGCAGCCACGCCCACATCCTGACCTCCCAGCTGCGATGATGTCACAGCTGTTTCCAGCCTTTGTTCCGTTGAATGCTACAGTCACCGCTTCTCTTTCAGAGCCACTTTTATATTTTATGAAAAAATATATTTCATACTTTTATACTTTTAAGTGCTAGAAACAGACAGGCTCTTGAGGGTTGACCTCAAACAACATCAGAGCTACAACCTTTCAATAGCCAATTGAGACATGCAACTAACCACATGGAGCCCAAGCATTCAAAAGCAGATTAAAACTTGAGGCCTTCTGTGGAGTTGGAGGCTACATATTGACCATAATTAAATGTGAATTTTCCTCCAGTGGACTCATAGAAAATAATGTATTTTTTATAATTTTACAATTAATTGTTTGATTCACATAAACAATGTGGAGAATTATTGTAGAGAGGCAAAGAAGACCAGTCTAAAATCTCCAAGTATATTTTAAATAAGGCTATGCTTTTAAATCCCTTGTGCTTTATCATCAGTATGAATGGACTAGGTCCCTCTGAATTTAAACGCTGTTTTAAAATGTCCCTTATGTCCCTTAAAAAAAGAGAAACCGCTCTCAACAAAGTCCCCACCGTCCGTGTGATCTAAGAATACGCAGAGTCTTGTGATCTACTACTCAAATCAATCTTACCATAAATGGTGAAGCATCACGCATGCACATTAAGCAATGACTTTATATTGGATGTCCTTGGATGGCCGTTTCTCCCACTCATCACGGATCTAGCCAGATAAATACAACCGCGCCGCACAGCTGACTCATAAGACAAGCGGCAGTGAACAAGTCCTGGATTTTAAAAAGGTTGTCAAATGACCAGTGCTCGAGACCCGGGTGAATACATTGTTATTCAAGCTTTGAAAATACCAGCCAGGGCCTGTTGGGTGGCTCATCCCATTAAGGCACTGTTATAGTATGTAGCTGGGCTCTGAATCTTATAGAATCCAGAACGGACTAGTGGTGGCAACCCTGCAGAGTGGCAAACAATTGGTCACAGTGTCACCCGGGGATGGACGAAAAGGATTAAAATAGAAGGAAAATAAAAATAGGCCCCTGACCACCGCTTGGAGCTAGGACAAAAAAAAACCTTGATCGTGGTGTTGAGATCATTCTGCAGTAAACCAAATTACTGGGAACTACTGCCCCTTCCATCCTCAGCTTCACTTACTGGAAATTCTGAACTAACAAATTAAGCTTGGTTCACCCACATGCACAGATTTGAGTATACTAGGGGTGGCCAGGCTACTGGTTTTCATTGGTACTCAGAATGCAATTGATCAATTAAAACAGTTTAGTACACAGTTAACTCATCTCCCATGAAATATTGGGTCTAAACAGTTTTCTGATTTTAGAGTGAAAACAAAAATAAAAACAATAAAATGTGTCAAAATGAACATAAAAGGTGCATGCAAAATTAATGGCAAAGGCCTTGTCCTTCTCAACTGTGATAAGACCACAAGAGCTGCAGTTTTTTTTATTTGATCTTATTATTTGACATTTAACCAGGAAGGTCAACTGAGAAGTCACTTCCCTTTTGCAGTGACAACCTGCAGACTCAAAGTGGGAAGGGAACACATGGGATTGTGTAGCCAATCATATGCAGGGAATTATTAGGTGGCCAGGTGTAGAGAGCCAGTTTGTTGTGGGAATTTGAGGATAATGCTGGGGTTAACACATCTACTCTCTTGAAAAATGCCACGGGATCTTCAATGGCCGCAGTGAGTAAAGACCTTGGTTTAACATCTCAACCGGAAGACGGCACATTCTATAGCACATTCTTCTGTTTGGCCCGGAGTGAAGAACAGCTCTGCCATCCAAAAACTAACCAAGCCCACATACTCGTTATAAGACCCACCCGACAAACAAGCAGCTCCGCACTATAAGTGGACTTGAAGTTGACAAAGACCTGGATTTAATCAGTCGTCCAGTTCATGTCAGTGGTGATTTTATTGATAAGAATAACTTGCTTTCCACAACGAGTCAAAATTAAGGACAAATGTTGGTGGAAACCAGGCCAAAGCCATGTTTCTTTGCTTTGAAAAGGGGATAGGTTTCACACTCAGAAGAAAAGATTTGTTATTGATACACTTTCATATATACTTCAGTAGGAGCAAGACTGTTGTTTTAATGAACAGCATTTCTGAATGATAAAAAAGCTCATCCTTTGAGTAAAAGTCAGTGCCAATTCTTAGGTATAGGCATCTATAGTTTTTATGCACCAATTCTCGCATTGGGTTTCTGACCTTTGAAAACATAAAGCACATTAATTAAACAGATATATTTAGAAAATAGTCTGCTGCAGAGTTGATCATGCGTGTCTGATATTAGCTGGTTCTGTGACCTTTGGGTGTCTCTAAGGTTTCCGTGACTACCCGCTGGAAAGCGTGCACGAGGTGAAAAGATCCAAGCTAATCCTCCTCCTCCACCTCCTACTACTTCTCATTCTGGTTGTGTTTACTCTTCCTTCCAGAGCACATTGGCCAAGCAAAATTAGTGAGTGACGACCACTGCCATAGAAACAGAAACTTTGGCAGGAGGGGACTGGGATAAAGCCTTTGAATGACTGATTTCATCAGAGATGGATGCTATGCTACGGAATAACAAGCAAATAAGCAAATGTGAAAATAGTGCCATATGGACTTTATCCCAATATCAAATAATAACTTAGTCATAACATCAAATAAATGATTAATTCAGAAATTAAATGCCACAAAATAAAAATATGACCGAGCTGTGCGACAAATTAGCAGGTATAAGGAGGTATTATGTTGCATAGTAAGGTAAATAAGAAGGTATAAGAAGATATGATGTTGTATAGTAAGGTTCATAAGCAGGTTTAAAGAGGTATCATGCTGTATAGTAAGGTTCATAAGCAGGTTTAAAGAGGTATTACACTGTATAGTAAGGTTCATACGCAGGTATAAGATAAAAGTGTTACATTTTAAAAGTTAAGGATCTCTTTGTACAAGGTACATCACGTGGATCGCTCCAGTAAAAACTCAGCTGTGTAAATGGGAAATTCACCCTCAGTCTGTACAGTTCTAAGGCCTGTTATTATTTATGTTAAGTCATCTGGTTAACATAAATAATAACTCTTTTGAGACGAGTGTTCTCTTTCTAAAGTACACCGGGCCTGGCTCATTAAGGCCAGTATATAAGGCCCTCACGGATGTTTTTACAATGGCTTCGTCTAACATCTTACAGCTAACATCCCTCCACTGAAAACAGTTCATCTTCTGAAATGAAAAAAACTTGGATTTGGGATCTGAACCAGGAATGAAGAAGCTATTACAGCTGAGGGACCGCTGAACCCCAGATCACATTTTAGCCTCACTTAAAGATGGCTGGAAATGCTGTTTTTTTGGTCAGCCTGCCCAAGGCTACATCCTTACACAAGCTGAGAGTCTAATCTTACACTTACGAGTCAATCAAGGAAACCCACTCTCTAAAAAAGAAACCTACTCTCTAAAAGAGATCAATGTTGTTCCACAGTTCAAAATATCTTGTGAGTCTTGGATGGTTCCTTCTATTCTTTTACTCGGAAGAAATTGTATACTTTACTGACCTTAGACGTGCAAAAAAGATCAGAACAGAAAGTAATTGTGAAGAATTTCAAACACACAGAGACAGAGACAGAGACAGAGACAGAGAGAGAGAGAGAGAGAGAGAGAGAGAGAGAGACAGAGACAGAGACAGAGACAGAGAGAGAGAGAGAGAGAGAGAGAGAGCCTAAGTATAAGTATTATACAGTACTATTATACTGAATTAAAATATAGTCATCTGTGCATATTTCAGCAAGAGTGCAGGGTGAGCACATCCATAAATGAGAAGCACCTCCAGTGAAGACAAAGAGGACCAAAGGGGAAGTCATTTTTGTCCATTTGTCTGACAATTATTCTGTCAACATAACCAGAACTGCACAATACAATAAGCGACAGGGCAAGAGAGGCTGGCACACACATGGCACCATGCTGGCTGCCTCTCGCCAGGAGCCAGCTCCAGACACGGCCGCCACAAAGGCTCCTTGTTGCCACAAACTGAGCAGCGGTGCCGCTGGGGAGCCCACGCTTTATTAAAGCATCTGCTCAGGGCTAACGTTCCTCCCTATATCAGTCTTCAAAATGTGATACATAATGTGTTGCTAAGTCACAGATACCTTGGTACAGGATAAAATAAGATGACCTTAAATGGAAAGTTCACTTCAGTTTAGTGTGTTTTCAATTGGCACAGACAGTTTTGCAATGAAAGATAACTTGGATACTTAGATGTTTCTGATGATCTGCCGGCTTTACACATGGTGGTGACATCGGGGTATTTGGGGTTTCATGGTTTAGAGAAAAAATATAAATAAAAATAACTCTAAAATCTGAGGTAACTCCAAATCAGCGTGCATAGCAACATTATACCAGTTTTAATAAAAAAATACAAGAAAAAGGGAAACAAAAACATCTGCCATGATCTGATATTTATAACTGACTTTTCTTACCAGATGATGAGGTATTCTATAAGGCCACTTAGCTTAGCAATATTCCACAAACCATTTGTTAGCACATTACATGCTAACTAATTTTACTCTGGAGCCAATCAGGAGGTATGGCTACAATTACAATATGGTACAGGGGGAGAAAGACATGTTGCAGGCACAGAAACCCCATGCCGCTCATTGCTGGGGCATCAATGGTACAACGTGACACCACACATAAAACTGGACACACCATAAACTCTGGTTTCTGCTAGCGGTAGCTTACACAGAACAGGGCGCAGATCAACCACGGATTTGTTCCTGCCGGAAGGGTAAATCGGAACATATGCTTGTGGCTGATGATGTCACGATTGATCAGGGGGAAAAAACTAAAAAACATAAAAGCCCGAGGTGAATAAAAACAGGGACGCAGAACAGAATCAGTCAAAGAGGCACATTTACATTAGTAATCCATTGCATGGTGTGTGTGAGAGAGTATGCGTGTGTGTTTCTGCGATGACACGCACTCTTTCATCCCTGAGTGTATTTGGGCCGAGGAGCGGCCGCGACGGCCAACAGTCAGGCTCCCACCGTGGTGATCTAAGCCGCGAGTGATCTGCAGCCCTCTGCCTCTCCATTTTTGTCTTTTATTACCAATGATGTCTGCGGACTGGCGGCGCGTTGGCCCACAATGCTGACACTGCATTCGCGCAAAGCTAGCGTGCTGTTAACGCAGCGCTAATGAGCACTCGTGCAGTGTTAACGTGGTGGGGGGCGGTCCACTAAAGCTGAGCTCCAACAGCTCTCTAATGCAACAATAGTGAACCGCTGATGCAGTTCTCGTTGCTCAAATGGCTCACAAATGCAGCGCAAGAACGAATGCAACAGCACTAGTTAGCCACTGATGCAGCTCTAAACATGCAGCGACGGCATAAATACACCACTCATGGGTGCAACAGAATCACAGCAGCAACGGTGCAGTATTCATACGAGTACTCAGTAGTACTATCAAAGCACTCATGCAGCTTCTGCACAGCACCAATGCAGCTTGCATTCTGCATCACAATTCCATTCTGCTACAGTGGGACAATTTGTCCTTTAAACCGACTGACTCGCAATAAATTAATTGAAACCTTGACACATCTGCATTGTATTCAAATCGTAGCCAAGTCCATTCCCTGCTGCACATTCATAGCCAGGATGCAGTTGATTGTTCTTAGGTTCTCCTTTACACAATTTTTCAGCATTTGAAAAGCGTGCTATAAAAAGGCAACCTTCTTATTATGCTTAGTATTGTGTGTGTGTGTGTGTGTGTGTGTGTTTGTGTGTGTGCGCAACAATGCAAATGGGAACTAAAATTACAGCCCCTCTGCTGTTTGAGACATTAAATGCTGTAAAGTATGATGTATGAAAATCTACTTCAAAGGCTGTCTAATGCCATGGAGAGCAGAGTAACCAGGAGCAACAGCCTTGATTAGTGTTTGGCATTTCATTTTGCGTGCCAGTACTACCTACCTACTGCTGCTTGCCATTATCATTTAGTGCAACATTAAAATTACGTTCTGCATCATATAATAATATGTTAATCAGTGAGGTAATGCCCTAAACTTGTGCATTTATGCCATCTGCATAAACACTGGTTAAAGGCAGCCATTTTGTGTAATCTTGGAGAATTCTATGTAGTTACAATGAGCAGCTGTATTTATATTTTTTACTTTGACTTTAATGATCTCTGTGCACCCATATGATTTTTCACGTGAGAGTAACGCGCTTTAATATTCTTGCCTTACATTAAATATTTGTGCTTTTCATTCATCTCAGATATAGTGCTGCGGAGTCACCATTTATAATGTTATTTTCCGTTGACCAACTGAACTCTCAAGTGTGAAAGTTTCCTGTGTCTATAATGCTGCAATAAAAATCTTATGAGGAGAAATGTGTGAGACTTTGCCTTCATTCCTCAATGGCCTCAACTTGGGCCGACATCTGGCTAAGCCATCACGTCACCCAGAGGACAGGCAGAGAGGAGGTTGTAGAGGACGACCATGTGAATATCTTAAGTAATTACATTACTAGTAAGCATGCACAACATTATTTGGAACCGTGCTGTTAGTTTCTTACGAAGACTTGGGTCTATAGGCAATTCATAAAGACTTGGGCCTACAGGCAGATCTGTTGGGAGAGTTTAATTCTACAGCTGTCACACATGGGCACACATTCATCCACTCATTCATTCATTAATTTCAAAGGGAACATCCATATCCTTTCCCTGTTCGGGGGGAAAGGCGCAAACAATCATCTTTCTAACCGCTTCCACCATGCAGACATTAATTAATGAATGCTGAGCATCCATCTGCGAGTCATTACAATGAGAGAATCCACTTGAATTCAATCTCTTCCATATGGGCCAATTATTGTTTCCGTCTGACACACAGATTGGGTGCCATTGTAATACAGCGACTGTGTTCGCATCAGATACAAAGGGTGTCTTTTGTCCTTGCACCTGCTGTGGATTACATATGAGAAGAGCCTGTAACAGACACAAGGCACAAGACAATCCCAAGAGCTGCTAATCAAGACCTGCTCAGCCAATCATAATTTACTACTGTTGCCCAGGATCCAATCGCAGCATGTCAGCGCATAAGCGTACAGGTGTGTACTCATGACTGGAGCAGGAGAACAGAACGATAAAAGTCTGACACACATTTAGTATCGGACGCTTTCCACAGAGCATATGGAACACGTATGTTCACGTTTAAAGGGCAGTTCCTTTGATGAAAGATTGCTTTCAAGAGGTCACCTCATAAAACCTATGACAATTCCTTGTGTGAAATTACTTGAGATTTTCTTTAAAAAAAAAAATCTTTCATTTTTATTTCTTCTAATACAGATTTGTAATAATCTTTCCCTCAATGTTCTAGCCTTTAATTTACACACTGGCTACAACCAGCCAAATCACACACTGTTCCTCTCAGGTGAAGGTCAACCCTCAGTTTTACGAGACATATTCCCTCTGAGACAGAGACACACATGCTTGTTTTGTGATTCTCCTCCATTACCCCTCCTGAGAAACGTGTACCGCACAGCCTCTGCTGGGGGATGGTGGCAGTGGCAGCTTGAGCATGCCAGATGTTCAGGAGCTTGTGAAATTACGGGTTAGCTCAGCTACGAGGCGTCAACCTTTGGCTGGCCAGTCTGGCCCTTGTGGCCCCAAATGGGCGAAAGAGCCCTTTTTTCCAGGGGTGCAGAGACCCTGGGTCTACTCCAGGTAATGAGCGAACCCTCTAGCCCTTGTCCTAATCCTCCACATCTCCCCTGGGGACCTGAGAGTGAGGAGCTGCTTTCTCAATCCCTGCAAACAATAAAAAACAGGTCTTAAAAAATAAAACCTTCCAAAGAAACCTGTTCCACGATAAATCCACAATTTCTGGACAAAAAATTAACCATCGCTGTAAGGAGGCACCCACCGTATACTTACAGTACTTTTCGGTTACACTGAAAATGTTTGAATCACCATTTCTTTATGCCTTTTATACTAGGCTACTCTCTCTCAGAGACATTTCAAGCCAAGTATGACTGTGCATCCAGTAAAGAACAAAGAGCCCATGCAGAGGTAATGTAAACCCAAGAGACCAACCAATGTCTCTAGAAACTGTGAGAAAATCTGAAGAATCCTTTTAACATTTCATCCAAATATTCAGCATAAACATGGTTAAAAATGCAGTAAAAAGTTTTGCCGGTTACTGCCGTTTATTGGATGCGGAAATGCTTTCATAAACAGCTCCTTGTAGGTTATTTTGGCAAGGCCATCGCTCTCATCCCATCATCATCCATGTCTGTAAATCAGCGCAGAAGGCCAGCCCTCGCTATAAGAGCATAAAATGTGTATAACAGCTCTCCGAAGCTTATTCTTCCCTTTCTCACTGCGTTTGAACGGTAATAAAACGCATTAAATAAGCAGTAGCCATCTCTTAAATGCCGACAACTCATGGAACACATGACTGCAGCTCTGTGTAGTACACTCATTAATCATTTGAGTCTACTGGACTGTTACTATGGCGATTTATTTCCAAAATTCAAAAATAATCAAATGGAAAAAGACCCCCCCCCCCCCTCCTAAAAGAAAAATGAAAGAAAACAGAGACCTCCATCACCCTCCACCTCTTTAGCAAACCGGATTGCTGCTCAAAAAAGAAAAGCGCTTGACTTATTGATGTCTGACATTAAGTGCTGCTTAAAAGGGGGGCATTGTCCGTGACGAATTCCCGCCGCGAGGCCTCAACTGAGCATGGTCCATCAGGCATAAAGCTGACGTAGGGGATGGGCCGAGCTGAATGTGTGTGTGACGTATGAAGCACCTCACATTCTGGTATTGAACAACACCGGCTCTGTCTCTTCCCGCCAGAACAGACTCCCTGCCAGCGATCTGAGAAGCTCAGGGGTGAACAATGTTAGAGTGTGAAAGCCTGAGATACAGCAGTGTGAGAAAGACCACACACTCAGAGAAGGAGGTCTGAAGGGGCAACACATGCACACACACAAATGTGCACACTCACATAAATGTGCAAACGTACACACACACAAGCGTGTGTATAGACACACATACACACACACAAATACACAGAGGCACCTGAAAATGCAGGCACAGATGCATACATGCACACATGCACACATGCACACAGGCACACAGACACACAGGCACCAGATTTGGCCAACACTACTACAGACTGAGCTACACATAAATCACGACTAATGACACAATCATACCAAAGAATAATGGCACACAAAGACCTCATTTATTGCCCTGGTGAGAGCAACAGAAAAGAAGGCCACAAAAGACAAAAAAAAAAAGGCACGACTGATGCTAAACAATTGATCCGCAGTCACTGGAGGTCCAGGGAGGCACACCTGCTGGGAGCACTGGCGCCCCACGATTACACACAGTCCCCACAGATTCCCGCCTAAACGCAGTCCGAGAGTGCTTCTTCCCATCTGCTTCTCTCCGTGGACACACGCGATAAGCATTAATGTGCTCATTCTTCCAAAACGCAGTTAAAAAAACCTCATTTTAAATCCCTAAAAAAAAAATCCCTTTTCCCCCCCTTGTCTTTTATCATTACCTGAAAAGAGAAGAGTTTGTAATGCAGCTGACATGGAAAGAGCTAGGCCAGAGGACTGCTCCGCTCGCTGCGCGCCACAGCTTAAACGCGGTCGGAGGTGACGTCGTGACGTCTCGTTCACCGCAGACAAAAATGTCACGGAAGCAACACCTGTGACCCACAAACCAAGGAGCCTTTTCCCAACGGACTACCTTCTGTCCCAACACTTAGAACATAAACCAATGGCAAATAATACCATTTCGAAACAGTTCTTGAAAAAAATACGTACCAAAAATAAAATGATACATTCTAAAAACAGGTGTATTACTTTATGAAATGGACAATTTCACCCTTATGTAACATTAAGGAATAACACAAACATTGGCTACAGCCAGGTAAATAAAGGACCTTCCAACCCCTTCACATGACTAATTCCCCCATAACACTGGCAGGGATTTTTACAACAAAGTTCAGCTCAGCACCCAGGGGATTGGACACAAATGAGAAAAACAAACTGGGGATGCCAGAAGGTAAGAAAAAATAAAACGCACACACAAAATAAAAAATGTGGAGCTTGTTCGTCATACTGCCCTCTGCAGGCGGTCCAGTGCACTGTAACCAGGGTCCTGTCTAACAGACGGCTCTATGCTGCATTTGGCCTGGCCCGGACACACGCCTGGCTACTGTGAAGTCACCTCGTTCTCTGCAACTGTTGCAGGCAATGGCTCCGGACAGAAATAGCATTGGAGGGGAGAGGGAGAGGTGGAGGTGGTGGTGAGGGAGGGGGGGGGGTCAAGGATGTGGGGTAGGTGGGGGGGTGAGGCTTGTAGGCTTGTACCTCATGCCTGTGGGTCTCTGAGTGCCAGTGGGAGGAGACAGGGGAGGTTCCACCCTAAACCTGACTACTTGTTGAAACTCTGTGCCAGAGCCGTTTTCTTAAAAAGAACAGGGGAGGGAGAGGAAGAGAGAGAGAGACAGAGAAAGAGACATTGAGAGAGAGAGAGAGAGAGAGAGAGAGAGGGAGAGAGAGAGACAGGGAGAGGGAGAGGGAGAGGGAGAGAGAGAGAGAGAGGCCAAGTCCCTGGCCGGCTCCTTGAGAGAGAAGAGGAAGGGGGGGCCAGGTTGAAAAAGACTGACTCTTTGGAGCCGCCAGGCAGATGTGATGGACTCTGTGCACACAAAGTGACAAGATCCTTCAGCGAAGGAACAGGGAGCACCCACACCATGCTGGCATATCAGGGATTTCTGGACACAACAAACCATAAAGGGAACTAACTCCTCTACATAGAAACTTCTTTTTTTTCTTCTTGCAGCGTGTACAGATTTTTCTAATATTTTTTTCAACTGGATGTTTGTAAATATTTAAGAGCTGTACCTCAAGCCTTGCAGGGAGTCTACAACTGACCTGGGACTGTGCAACAAGTTTGGTTGCTGCGGCTCCTTTCAAAAACGGATGAGGGTGTCGGATGTCTGGAGGGGGATTCTAACAATTGACTTCTCTTAATTAACACAAGGGACACAGAGTGACAGAGTGCAGGGGGAGAAGCGAGGGAGCCGGTGTGAGAGAGAGAAAGAGAGAGAGAGTGAGAGAGAGAAAGAAAGTGAGAGAGGCCAAGTCCCGGACCGGCTTTTTGTACTGGTGATGCCTTTCATCTAGGAGACACTTGAATCATCTGTGCCCGGACGGTGCGGGTTTGACGGAAACAGCAGGGAAAGCTAAATCACCTGGTAAGGACACTGCTTCTGAAAAACAGCTGTAGCAACTGTACATGGCTTTACCACGATGTAGCTGGATGTGCAAACCTCCAATGTGTTCTGCATTACCTCTAGTGCTTCTGCTCAAGTGCTGTTCTCACTGTATTGCTTCAGTCTCGCTTCGCACGATGGCTCAGGCAATATTTCAGCCTGTCATCAGAGCAGAGTGGGGGTATTCCCGGACTCGTGCTCTGTTTGTTTTCAAGTTTTGCTCGCCTAATGCTATCAGAAACAGGGAGGGAAAGGGCTTATACCACCCCAGAATATCCTAAATTTCCTATTCCGATGAGCCTGAAAAATTTTGCAATGCAGTTGGGTCTGAGCCCTGTGGACAGGACTCACCAGGACTTAGTCAGTTAGTTTGTTAGTCTGGCAGCACCTAGGGGGCTCTCTCCAAAGTGTGTCGCTAATGCGCTCAGACAACTGCAGGTAGACTCACTGCTCTTCACCTGGGAGGAATTATACTCTACATAAACACAGACAGGGTAGGCAGCCGCTGAGCCGTGACAGTAGCGCCAGCCGTTGGCCTTAATGCCAGCATCTCTCGTGCTTTGGCATTAAGTCGGCGGTCACCATCTCATCCTCCTCTGACACAATGAAAGTGAGCAGGCGATGAAGCACACAACCTCTGGAATATTTTCCACATAAGAGCCAATGGCCATCTCTGCACGGGCACGGGAGAAACCCTCTACATAAAGACATGAAGGGTCTAATAATAGGGGGGTCTGCATGCGCCTCAGTTGCATTACTGCTGTTGCTGACAGAGCAATAGAGAGGCCTGCCGGTATTTTAGAGGCAGGGGATCGGGGGAAGGGTGGGGGGAGGTGCGTGGGAGACTGGGGCTCTCTTTTTGATTCCCTTTGAGAGAGAAAAACGTCGTGTCATAATGGCTTTTGAAGTTAATGTCAGGAAACAGCCTGGAGCTGAAGTGGATGGAGAGGACTGTCTGCTCAATCCCAGCTTTGTCTCGGCTGCCAGCGCTGTGTTTGGATAAGGAGGCTTTGCGAGAGACTTTCTGGGCTTATCGAAACAATTCCTGAAGCCCCCCTGCCTGTATTCCCCTCTAAGGTGACCGCCTGTCTGTAATGGAAGACATGTGCCTGGACAATGGCACTCTGCAAGGCCACTGTGTGGAACAGCAGAGGCATTGAGGAGCGATATTGAAATTGGGGTCTTTCCTGAATCCAGGAAAAGTGAAAATCAAATCAAAAGGAAAGGCATGGGCTGTTGATGAGATGTTATAGAATTTGAAGCCCTCACACTTTCTGAGGAGGTGATGAGGAGTGAGGAGTTTCGGTGCCACGTGAAAAGGTCCCCCCAAGATATCCCTTCAAAACCAATCTGCAGTGTCTTATTTTGCTACGCAGAGTTTTGAGCAGTTGCACAAGATTTACTGAATGAAATCCAACTAAACACACAATTACATCATTTATGCTCTGTGGTGAACTGGAAAATGCAATTTAAGAGTGCTTTTTAAAATTATTTTTTATTATTTGTTTTAAGTCAGACAGTACCTCAGTCAGCAGGCTTTCAGCATGGTTTACAGCCTCAGTGTGCCGTATGTGCGAGCTGACAAGTGATGAAGGTGTCGAGGTGGTAAAAGCTGTTGTCATCAAAGAGGGAACAGGCTGTGTCATCCCCGGAGGCAGACGTGCGTGGAAGAGTAATGGCGAGAGATAACGCTGCGCGTCTGGAAGCTGAATTAGTGTAGCGGCCGTGGCTGGCGGCGCAGTAGTCTGTATTCCTACAGCAGGGCAGAGAGCACCGCAGAGAGCTAAAGACAGTGTTCACGCGTGACGTAGTGCTACTGTTTGACTATCACAGCTGGGGTGCTAGAACACAAGTCTAAGATAAAAGAACAACAAAAACAAGAACAACACGTAGCACACCATAAGCAAACAAAAAGGCATTACAGGCACTGCATTTCACAATGACCTGAGCCGCACGTGGAATTGCCTCCTGTTTGTTGCTCTTACGTTGTGAGCACAGATTTCACCAAGAGGGACAGAGTTGGTTAATCTGTGTAGAGGACCCTCTAGGTATTGGGGGGAGGGAAGGGGAGGGGAGGGTCTGTGGTAGAGAGGTGCAGGGTCAGAGCTGGAGGTGTCGATGGTGTTGTCAGGAGAACGCGAGCAGTGTGGTCTTTGTCGGTCGCCGTTTGTGGCTCGCTCTAACGAGGTGACTGGGAATGCCTGGAATGTCACGCTCACACCGGGAATGAGAGGACAAGCAGATAACGACCGCGTCGCCCAGCTTCTAATTACGTTTGTTCAGCCATGCAGAAAGGAAACCGCTGGGTCAGATCTCACAAACACGGTCATTCACAGAAACTAAACCAACATTACTTATCTACTTAAAAAACTCCCTTAATTTGCAGTCTGTATGTTTGGATTTCACACATTTTTACTGCTAAATAATATAGCTGAAGCAATTCAGGTTAAGCAGCTTGTTCAAGGGTACAACCGGAGAGCACAATTGGAGATGGGAACCTATAGCCAAATCAACCCTAGAGGCATAACAAATCAACACTGCTCCACTGCTACATGGCACTTTCACACATTTATTAGAAAAATGCTAGTATAATAAAAGTACAATAATATAGATTACAGATGATAATTGGGGCTGGTTATAAAAGGACTGTGAGCATTAACTGAACTGTTTCATTGTATTTTCCATAACGTAATCACAATGTTATAATGGAAATAAATGACAATACAAGTTTACAGTCATATTTCTGCAGTTTGAGGCTGTGTTTGAATCATATTGTTTGTCTTGGTACATATGCGCTGTTCTAGCCAGACTTCCCCAGCAGTAGTAAACCGCGGTTAAAGCTTGTAGCCAATCAGTCAAGGTGGTTCTACAGAATGGGTGATGTCATGAGGCTGAGGTCACATGCAATCCTTCAGGATCAGGTTGTATTTTACCTACAGTCCAGACTGAATCCAGAATGCACCAGTGTGTACCATGGTTGCAAGCCCCTATGCAGAATACGTAGTCGACTATAACAACGCTCAGGGAGGGTTAAATTTATGGAGGGTGTTGTGGCGCTGGGACGGGTGTAAAATTATGACTGGGCATTGCAAACTGGGGGAAGAGAAGAAAAACAGAGAGTAAAAAGGGGTCTTTAAGAGCTTGGAGAAACCACAGCTTGGAGAAATCCCATCTGTCCCTGGACTACAAACTGACAGCACCCAAGAGAAAACAGCGACAGCCCATTAACTTCAGTGAGCGGTGACCACGATAGAACCAGCACCAGTTTCTGCCTTTTCCCAGAATGCTTGTTGGTTCATAAAAACAGCAGAACATGGGTCTGCAGTGTTTCTCTTTTGAATGTGCCCCTAATAACCTATTTTTACTTTTAAATTCCTGCACACTCTGTTTAAAGACCAACAAAGATATCCAAACGAAGATGTCCAGGTTTCAGAGGATCACTAGGGTGACTCTTGATGTCCAAATGTCTCTTGATATCTTTGTCAAAAAGTGCTTTGAGCAGTAATCAAAAACAAAACATTTATATTTTCCTTAATTAAGCTTTTCTCAGATATCAGAGCTCTGTGCTGCAGTTCTGCTCTCTCAGATCTTCAGAGACTAACCACAGCTCTGTAAATTACTGACATTCACAGAGTCTGTCTCTTGTGTTAAATAAGGGGGACCTGATTTAAAAATAAATAAATAAATAAATACATATTATTTTAATGCTTTGCAAAACAAAACAAGCCTACATAGAAGCCGCTGGTGCACCCTGGTCCACAATTCTAACATCAGTGAAGCAGTGGAAAAGGCAACAAACAAAGCAGAAAGCTGCTTTGTATATAGTCTACATAAAATCTAATTGCTATAAACAATATCATGTAGGCTTTTCATACAGGCCTTATGCCATTTAAAATCCTAAGCAGGGCACCCTGAAACCAGACTCATTTTGCTACTGTGAAAGCTGCTATGAGCCACTTGCATAAAATATTATGGAGGTGGATCGGTGTGTTCCGAACACAGGGATCTTGGGTCAAAAAAGAACACTAAAAAATTAAGAGGCTCTCTCTGGGGATGGGAAGGGGATGGAAGAGTTAACGATAAACAGGACTGAAAGAATGCCAGACACACAACATTTAAAATGGTTGGGCTGAGGCTATGCTGAAATTAGGATAAAAATCAAGAACCGAGTCAACGGCCGTAGCTACCGAAGCTACTCTGGCTTTGTAGACTACACAACAGTTTCCTGGGCTGCCATCTGTAGCCAAACAGTGACCATCACATTCTGGTGTAGGCAAAGTCACTGGAAGGGAAAGCCATTTTTATTGACCCAGTTTTCAGCTGGTGCCGTAGACATTTTGGGACTGATAATGGTTTCCTGTGTTCTTACAACATCTCCTGTCAGCAGTGCGACCCGGTGACAATAATAAAAAGCTGAATCCCTCACGCACTAGAACACCGGGGGTCTGAGAACAGCCTCACCTCATAACGCCTGTGTCCCAGCTGTGCCTACAACAATGCCCCGCGGATGCCATAGCAACATGTCCCTCCTCTGGACCCTGCTGTTATTTTTCAGCTCACTGCTCATTTTCAAACTGCAAAGAGCTTATTGGTCCGAAAGGGAGCTCAGCCAATGGCAGGACCGGCGGGCCATTTATTGTCATTCTGATCTATTTCCTGGTCCCTTCATAATAAAAGTCAGTCTAATTCAACATATTATGCTTAATCCCCACCCCCACTCGCTCTTATTTTCTTCTTTATTATTTTTTGTAAGCATCAGAGATCTCACAATCTGAGACCTTTAGAAGGATGGTCTGAATGGCCCCTACCACTCCACACATGCTGAGTGGCTGTGCCACGCCAGTCCTTCTCTGGGGACCAGTGGGACCACAGATCAGAGACAGCCGGGCTTCTCCCAGCGCCCAGGGCCCATGGCGAGGTGTTGCGCTTAGTTTACTCTGTAACATGATCCACAGCAGCTTTTGGTTAAAAGCCCCCTCGGGGCGCTCGTTATGCAGACACAAGCCACATTTTCAGCTCCGCGATGTCCCGTCTGCTTCTAGGAACATTACTGTACGTCCCGTTAAAAAACTCGCCCCTGGCGATTCTTCCCATTAATAAAAACTCCTGCAATTTGAAAGATGGAACGAACATACCATTAACCTCCTCTAAAAAGAAAAGTAGCACTTTTATTAGCGGATGGTCTGAAACATTGTGTGAAACACAGCTCGCACGCTGCCAGCAGTGCTCGCGAGCGCATTCCTCCACACTGGGGCAGGGCCATTTAGAACCGGTGATGTCTTCTACTTCTGGACCAGGAAAGGGGGAAACGGTGGGTGGGGCGGAGCAAAGGGGAAGAGCAGAGACGGACAGCTCCAGCAGTCGCAGAGCCCCTCAAACCAACAGGAATGCAACCAGGTGAGGAGAGGCGGAGCTGTGTTCTCACCGCTCCACTGGAACGTGCCGATGCGGGGGCTCTGTCTTTCCATGACTCACCGCTAAACTTCATCAAAACATTTCCACAAGGCACGCTCTGTGCCGGAACTGGGAAACCAAATCCTCTGGTGTCCTTATGTACTGTAAATGAGGGCTTTGTGCCTTGCATACGTGCAAACACGAGAAAGATGCTTCCTCTCTCTCGCTCTCTCTTTCTCTCTCTCTGTCTGTCTGGGTGATCATGACGAGGCGGTGGCGGGCAATGGATCAGGCGGGCGGCCGCCTCACAGTTTCCACCCTGCGGTGATGTCAGGGCCAGCGGCTCCGCGCGGATACAGGGCTCCTTCTGAAACCACTCATGAAAATGGCACCCGTCCAAATAAAGGCCAGGGCCAGGATCCCCAGCTAAATACAGGCTCCCGCTAAACATTATCAAAAACGGGCTTAGCTACCAACGCCAGAGAGTTTGGCCTTGGGTTGCTGGCCGAGCAGTGTTTTATTTGGCGGGGAGGGGTGTGGTGGTGGGGGGTTTGGGGGATTGGTTGGGGTGCAGAGGTGAAACCGAAAATGTATGTGGGTGATTGATGAGCTTAGAGCACGTGCCTTTTAGTGCGCCACATAAACATTATGTGCACACATCTCAAAAAAAATGGTTCCACAGGATGATAAATAAGCAGCAGTAAAAAATTGATATATGCATAAAAAACTTGAAAAATGAAAAATGAGGTTTAGCCTGGAATAGCTTAGCAGTGGAAGTACTCAGTATAGGAAGCAGACACCCAGGACTGATACAGTGCTAGATGCATTCTAGACGTACTGAATGGCCTGTCATCTTAATTACATTGACTTCTTAGGCCCAACAGAATGCCTTTACCTGCACTAAATGCTTCACCACCACTGCCAGACATGGTGCGCAAGGACGAAAATGGCCTGAGTAACAAGCTGCCAGTAAAGCTACTGTCTTATGTCTTCCTGAAGGTTGCGGTCTTCTCTCTTCTGTGAGTGTCATCACGTGGCATTTTGAAAAAGATCTACTCTTTGACATTCTTGTTGGATTATGTTTAATTTCCAACGTTTAAGACAGGCCTCATGGGAAACCAGAGCCGTGAGTCGAGTGCATCTCATCACAAATCGGCTCCAGAATTTAAGCTCCTGCAGGCTTTTATATTCACTAATTACTAAATTAATGATGATGACCATGAACAAAATCCTTGGGGCTGAACTCTTTAGCGGTCGCAATGGCCAAATCCTCCGTGCGGAACATTCCTAGTTATTTCTCCACAATTAAATAAAATAAACAGAGCTCTGCGGCTGAATGCCTTAGAACACGATCCAGACACTATCTGAATATGGAGCAAGCACTTCCTACGATTTTGTAGCCAAGCTTCAACTGAGACAGAAAGGAAGAAATAAAATCAAAGTGCTTTAAAACTGAGGTCATACTGTAGGCTGGGCTCAATATTTCACGTTGAATCTTTGACTCCGACATCCTCCTGCATTCCTGAGTTAGTTCTCCATCAGTATTTATCTAGCCAAAAATCAAACCCTCCGCCCATATCTCTCTCTCTTTCTCCAGACAGGTGACCAGTGTCAGACAAATCCGGTCACCATGATTCTCCCTGCAGTGGCGCTGCCGTTTCTGGTTCTGGTTTTGGCGTCGGGGTGCGGCTCCGCGGCGGAGCGGGCGCAGGAGTTCCAGAGCAGCGACGACGAGCCGGAGCGGGACTTCCTGTACGCCGGCCGGGGCAAGCGGTCGGCAGACCCCCCGCAGGCCGACAAGTGCTCCTACACCTTCATTGTGCCCCAGCAGAAGGTGACGGGGGCCATCTGCGTTAACTCCAAGGAGCCCGACGCCATGCTGGAGAACCGGGTCAACAAGCAGGAGCTGGAGCTGCTGAAAGGGGAGCTCCTGAAGCAGAAGCGCCAGATCGAGACGCTCCAGCAGCTGGTGGAGGTGGACGGCGGCATCGTCAACGAGGTCAAGCTCCTGCGCAAGGAGAGCCGCAACATGAACTCGCGCGTCACGCAGCTCTACATGCAGCTGCTGCACGAGATCATCCGCAAGCGCGACAACGCGCTGGAGCTGTCGCAGCTGGAGAACCGCATCCTCAACCACACCTCCGAGATGCTGCAGCTCACCAACCGCTACAAGGACCTGGAGCACAAGTACCAGCACCTGGCCTCGCTGGCCAGCAACCAGTCCATCCTCATCTCCCAGCTGGAGGAGCGCTGCCACAGGTCGCCGCCCATCGTGGTACGCCCCGCCCCCCAGCCACCCCCGGCCTCCCCGCCCATCGTGGCCAGGCCCTACCACCCGCCCACCTTCACCCGCCTCACCAACCAGATCACCAACGAGATCCAGAGCGACCAGAACCACAAGGCCCTGCCGCCCCCACTTCCCACGATGCCCAGCGGCACGCACAGTCCCTCCACCTCAGACAAGCCCTCTGGTGAGTCTCCCGTTTTATTTGTCTTTTATTTTTCCAGGATGGTCTTCCACCACCACTACTTTACATTTTCCCCCATTATTTCTAGTTGGCAATTATAATAGACAACTAGCAATAACTTGCTTTACAAAGCTATTTTTTGTTTGTGGTCTTGACAATGCAAACTTTGGTTTTATCTTCATAGTACACAAGAATACATAGTTGTTTGATATAAATTACATACAAGCGCATAGGACATCCAGTGTTCACATGCTATCTACTTAACTCTGAAATATCAAAGGTCTCTTGGATGGCTCATTCAGCTCAAACACTGGGTCTTGTTGCATTGATATGGCATGGTGGTAGAGATTTGACCTGTAATTTAAGATTCAATCCCAAATTGAGCAAAGCACACAGTGTACCGAAATAAACTTTAGAAAATATTTTTTCATATTCCGCTTTCTCCTCCAAGCATAATACATGCAAGGATGGGTGAAACTAAAAAAAGTTGTGTGTGAGCTGTCAAACACATTACACACACACATTTTTGCCAGATTCATTAGTCACCACACAAAATGCCATCGCCATAGATCTCCTTGTTGATTCGTAGAGCTGGGTTTTGTAAAATCCCACACAATCAAGACTACAATAAGGCATCTGTTTTGGCATCATTGCGCTGGATTGTATTACAGGGACGGGTTCCCATTGGTAAGTCAGACATCACAAGTCAGTCATGTGACGGGACCGCATTGTTTCTGTCCCGACCTGAACAAAGCATAGTCATTAAATAAGGAGCATCTTTGTGCAGACTAAGCTGGAGAAGCCAAGGGCCTCTCGAGAACTAATGCAGAAGGCATATCACTCAATGTCACATATCACTGCGAGACTGCTGTGAGGATATATCGCATTATATGCGCAGGAGTAACTGGTTCCTCATCAATCCCCCAAATAGAGTGATGGCGCTGCACTGAGAACAGTTAAATGGGGCTCAGAAGGAATCTGAGCTGAACTAAAATGAAGTATTGCTCTGTTGTCCATCAGATTAGGCTGTGCCATAATTTTGTGCGCTGATAACTGTGTTTGGTAGATGGGTAGATAGAGAGCTGAAGAAGCCAGGGCTGCCTTCTTTAAAAGGTACTGTAGAGCAAGAGTTCCCAATGCGGCCTGACACCTTATAAGTGAGGATATTCTTGCACAGTTATGACTTAGGATATATTTGTGTGACTGTGACCCAATCCATTTGACATGGAGTGGCGTTCAAATGGGATTTTGAGCTTGTGAAAACCGTACTGGTATACAGCACTAGAATGCTCAGGCTGGCTAGTATCAGTGACTATGGTTCGGGTAGATAATGTGTTTTTCATGCACCTCACAATCTACCTTCACCCCCTCTTTTCCATCCACCTGAGGGTGCCAAACACTGTTTGGAAAGCACTCCTTTAAAGATCAGGCTTCCCCCACCAAACTCACATCATACTCCTCTCTCACGGCTCGATGGTGCTTAATCCTACGTTCTGAATACGCAATCACAGTGGAATTATTTTTTATTATCATTTGATTAATTTTTTTCTATAAAATTTATTTCAGATTTTCTCCCCATTTTCTCCCAATTTGGTAGCCAATTGAACCCATATTCTAATTAAATTCCCCCGTGTAGCAACCGCTAGAGAATCACTGCCGCTCAACCCCGTCAGCCGGTAGTAGAGCAGAGGTTGCCATGTTATTTTTCAGGGCACGACTCCTGTAGATTCCAAGCCTAACCGTGATTCCAACTCGCCTGGGGCCACTATATGCGAAGCTCCTCTCCCCACCCGGGAGCGGCCGCCAATTGCCGCTCCCACAGGGCACTGGCCATGCTCGGATCTGGCAGGACCGGAGCGCGAACCCCCGATCCTCGGAGTACAACTGCACCGACTGAAAGTCGGCGCTTTTACCGTTGTACCACCGCGAGGCCCATTGTTGGAATTATTGTGCAAAATGAGATTCCTGACTGACAACAGAACAGTCCTTTCTGCAAATTCTACAGTAACTCATCAGGGCATAATTCTACCACCATTGCCATGACATCCTCTGTAATGCAGTACGTGATCGCATCAATTTTCCAAGTTCCTACCCTAGAAGGGGGATTTGCCTGATTAGGGTATAAATCTATCATCAAATCTATCAGCAACCCCACTTACATTAGAAGATTATGCCACCGATGCAGAAATCACAAGCTATCTGTAACATTCTCAGCTGAAATGGTGGAGGTTTGGGAGCTGGGTAACAGCCCCCTCCTTTTTTCCACTCCTTCATTCCCTTTCTCTGTATTCTTTTCATGGGATTGACTTTTATATTTCCCCGGTTTAAAATGCCAATCCTAGCAAGATTATCGCTGACCTCGCAAACGTCTGCCTCATGCCCCACCTCAGAGCAGAACCTCCGCGGGTACACCGGTGGAGGGTGGCGGTGATGTTCCAGCCGAGGACGCCATACGGAAGCGTTTACTCAGACACACTGTGTTCAGGTGTGCAGACTCCACAAGGCCGCGTTTCTCTCTACGCCCTGAGAGGGAGGGGCTCCGGTGCACGAAGGACAGAAGGGAGTTTAGACGCAATTTCACGCTCAATCTCACCTTCACAAAGATAGCGCAGGAACAGTGTTTGTGGGACAAACCCACAGGAGACGAAGAAAGAAAGGCAAGGAAACAGTCTCCCACAATCCCTGATTAATCAGCACGAGACTTACCACAAGCCAGCTACTGCCAAGGTAGCTAACATCTGCTTGCTAATCACATTTTAACCGCCGATAACTATTTAAAAATATTCTTTATTTTAATAAAGTAAATAAGGCAAACCAGCCGGGACCTTTCCCGAAACCACAGACCATTTAAAAGCAAACGGCCCGGGCCTTTTTTCAGAATGTGCTCAAATCAATTAATTTACCACAGGCAGGGATCTTTCAACAAACACTTACAGCAAGACGTGTGAAATTTTTAAATGCGGCTCTTGTCCAGAGCGAATGGGGCGGATAAATATCGCTCACTCTTTCCTTTGCTATGTTAGCCTTTATTTTTACAAGAAGAGACTGAAGCATTAGAAAACGCAAATGGAAAGGAGAGCTCAACTGCCAGTCTGTTTTCCCCAAAGAGAGCAGCGTGATGTGGTGTGCTCTTTGGAAGCCATCCACGTTACATGCACATACCAAGCCATGCTCAAGAACACTCGCAATTTACAGCTAAAACAGAGAAATCAAAAAGTTATATAAGCTCCACTGCATGAGTGTGAAAGAGAAAGATAAGTGAGTTTGAAAAAGAATGACTTACTGCATAGCTCTTTCTCAATTCATCATAGTTACTTTGGCAACACAAATTCAAGTAAATGGAAATGACTGGAAATAAAATGAATTGAGTTTAACTGAAAGAGAGAGACAGAGGCTGAGCGATGGGGTGCAGGAGAGAAATGAGAAAATAAAGATAGAGATAAAATGCACCTTGTGTCAGTGAAGGGTCTGTGGCTCTCTCTGCTGTCTGGGGTATACCCATAGCCCATTAGAGCCGGAATAAAATCCTCGCTCTCACTCAATCCGTCCCTGTCCGTATGGTATAATAATCATGGCTCCCTTTCTCCCTCCTGGTCCGCATAGCACCACATCACTCACCTTCTCACACTATCCTCTGTCTCATTTTATTTACATTTCATTCACAGTGATCTGTTAAGGCTCCAAGCCCTGTCACAATCAGGTTATAGATAAGGTGGAGTGATAGTGTAAATATGAATTGTACTGCAATGTTAAGGGGTATCTCAGTGAGTGAACTTCAGAAAGTAGTTTAGAAAGGAATAAGAATCTACAGCTTTAAGAAGCATTTGCAAGACAATTGACATGCTCGCACGCACACACAAACACACACACACACACACACACACACACACACACACACACACACACACACACGCACACAGCATTATATAATTAGCTGGCCCAGGCACGCTGGTATTCGTGAGCCATCTGCCCATAGAAGCACTAAAGAGAAGAACAGCAAGTCTGTGGTGCCATGTAGGGGACAGAGTTACAGTTGCCCAGTGAACATCACATGACTCTGTCCACTATCATAACTGTGCACAATGACTGAGGTAGTACAGACATGTTGGAGGATCAAAGCTCTATCAGTATTCAGCAGCACGACAAGAAGTTTTCGCCAACTAGTTTTTGGTCGCTCATTACGTGCCTTCTGACTGCAGCAGTTTGGTATTGTGGTTAAGCAATGCTGTATGAACAGTTTGGTATTGTGGTTAAGCAATGGTGTATGAAGAATTGGTTGTGTTGTTAAGGGAAGGAGATTGCATGCTGTATGAACAGTTGGTATTGTGGTTAAGCAATGGTGTATGAATAGTTTGGTATTGTGGTTAAGCAATGGTGTATGAATAGTTTGGTATTGTGGTTAAGCAATGGTGTATGAATAGTTTGGTATTGTGGTTAAGGAGACGCATTGCAATGCTGTATGAACAGTTTGGTATTGCGGTTAAGGAGACGCATTGCAATGCTGTATGAACAGTTTGGTATTGTGGTTAAGCAATGCTGTATGAACAGTTTGGTATTGTGGTTAAGCAATGGTGTATGAATAGTTTGGTATTGTGGTTAAGGAGACGCATTGCAATGCTGTATGAACAGTTTGGTATTGCGGTTAAGGAGACGCATTGCAATGCTGTATGAACAGTTTGTTATTGTGGTTAAGGAGACGCATTGCAATGGTGTATGAACAGTTTGTTATTGTGGTTAAGGAGACTCAATGCAATGCTGTATGAACACTTTGGTATTGTGGTTAAGGAGACACATTGCAATGCTGTATGAACAGTTTGGTATTGTGGTTAAGGAGACGCATTGCAATGCTGTATGAACAGTTTGGTATTGTGGTTAAGGAGACTCATTGCAATGCTGTATGAACAGTTTGGTATTGTGGTTAAGGAGACACATTGCAATGCTGTATGAACAGTTTGGTATTGTGGTTAAGGAGATGCATTGCAATGCTGTATGAACAGTTTGTTATTGTGGTTAAGGAGACTCATTGCAATGCTGTATGAACAGTTTGTTATTGTGGTTAAGGAGACGCATTGCAATGCTGTATGAACAGTTTGGTATTGTGGTTAAGGAGACACATTGCAATGCTGTATGAACAGTTTGGTATTGTGGTTAAGGAGACACATTGCAATGCTGTATGAACAGTTTGGTATTGTGGTTAAGGAGACACATTGCAATGCTGTATGAACAGTTTGGTATTGTGGTTAAGGAGACACATTGCAATGCTGTATGAACAGTTTGGTATTGTGGTTAAGGAGACGCATTGCAATGCTGTATGAACAGTTTGTTATTGTGGTTAAGGAGACGCATTGCAATGGTGTATGAACAGTTTGGTATTGTGGTTAAGGAGACACATTGCAATGCTGTATGAACAGTTTGGTATTGTGGTTAAGGAGACGCATTGCAATGCTGTATGAACAGTTTGTTATTGTGGTTAAGGAGACGCATTGCAATGGTGTATGAACAGTTTGGTATTGTGGTTAAGGAGACGCATTGCAATGGTGTATGAACAGTTTGGTGTTGTGGTTAAGCAGACGCATTGCAATGCTGCATGGAAGCTGACAGTCTGGTTCTCAGGTGGGGCGCTGCCATTGCAATAAGATACTTAACCTGGACTGCTTTAGTAAATCACCAACTGGATAAAGGGATAATACGTAAAACCTCAGCAAAATTAATCTTACTTAAACGGGTTTAGGCATCTGCCAATCAAATAAACACCATACTGTTATTACTGTCTGGATGTCCAATCCAGGGATTAACTGCTATGATTATTTTCAACGTTTTCGACTATCTTCTGTCTTACTCTTTACCAGCTCTAATCCCTCAAAACTACAGACAAATTTAGCACATTTAGCATGTCAGTTTTCATGGATTCAGTCTATGTTGTTTACGTAACACCTGCAGAATGTAACCACAGAACACTGCGGGTCGCAGTACTGCCTGAGTGTTACAGCTCTGGATGTAAGAATCGATTCAGACAAATTACAGTGACAAATCAAGGCACCTCTAGATCTGATGGCTTGTAATACATTTATTTTTATTTTTTTACCTCATCATACTTGAGAATGACTCAACAGTCAACACCGACCCTGGTGCTAACTGACACTAATCCCTGGCATGTGACAACGGCAAGTCCCTGGTATTTTTAGTGCCATCAAATGATTGGGATTCTTGGAAAAAGTTAAAAGCCGCGCCGTGCCAGAGTGGTACAGGGGCCGCGCCTTGGATTTGCCCTAATTTTGTCAAATTCCCGAACGTCTTGCCCTTCTGCTAAACTGATGGCTCAAATCGCAGCGGGCATTAATTTAATTAACATGGTGACTAAGACGCTCTGTGTCAGAGGCGCTGGTGTGAAGCAGTGCAGGGCCACTAAACGATGGCCCATTCTTCTTACTGTAGATTCACTAACACCAAGGGTTCCCAATCCTTTAAATAAACTAGCATAAGACATAATTACCTACAGTGATTTCAATATTACAAAAGACATGTAACCCGAACAGTAAGAAAATAAAACCTAAATATTCATAAAAAGTCACTTCTGACTAATTATACAGCACAGCTCGGCTTACAATCCTGCTTCTGCCATCCCAGAACTATTCACAACAGAGAAGAAATTAAAAAATCTCTTTCCTTATGTGCATGCATCTGCAAAGGGCCACCAAGGCAGAAAGCTCACATTATCACAAGTGATGAAATACTCATTATAAAGTTAAGTGCACATCTACTGCTAGTTGTTGCACCTGTTTTTAAGTTGCTCACTGATTAAGTAAAACAAACACGGGCGCCATGAGTCAAAGACGCACGTGAAGACAGCCTAAGGTAGCTTATCCAGCGATTTGCAGGAGATGATCTATTGACCACTCCCACCTGCCCTTTCGCTTAATCAGCCGCATGATTCACCAAGGCTCAGGGCAGGAGTTTACACTTATTTTTTTGTTGCATAATTCGCCCAGGCAATTTTGTGCAGCGTGTACAACGGTCAGGGGAAATTCAAAAAGGTGTGGTGATATTTGAAACTTGGCGAGCGGCACCCCGTTCGTTACTTGGAGCTCAGGCGACTTCCTTCAGGCAGCGATTCCATAAAACGGACAAACAGACACACTGTGACCTCTCCTCCAGAGGCAGGTTAGAGCGACAGGCAACCAAACTCCGTGCCACGCGAACACGTTCGGTTCTGACACCAGACTTTAAATACAGGACTCTAGGTTCCACTCATGTAACAGAGAACACAAGCGTCTCATTAATGAATGGAGCCATGCATTAAGATCCAGTACAAGGCTATTAGTTAAGTGTTAAGTTTGTGTACAGCAGGAGTCGATTAGAGGAAATGGCACTTCCTCAGACCACTTCTTGAAAGTATTTAGGCGGTTGGACGCAACCCGTTTCTCAAAGTGCTCCCTGTTCATTTACTTCAGGTCTTAAAATATGCTTATTTATAGCCGTGCATTCCCGCTTTCGCGTAATGACAAGGGGTTTGAGGCGGAACTGTCGGCTTGATTTCTCCGTTTGATTCAAACCGGCTCAGGCACGGGCAGACACAACGCTGCGTGTTGTGTAATTACCGGAGAGAAGGGTGGCACGCCAACGCCGTGCCATACCGCCCAGGCGTCTCTCGCTCAGGGGGTCTGTTTTACAACCGCGCCTCACACACAAGCGGGAGAGCTTTTCCAGACAAGGTAAACCGCGGCACCCTCAATGGCATTCTTAACGGCGGGTATCTGAGATTATGGCACAGCGCACGGCCAAAAGCAGTAGTGCCCAGTAGTGAGCGTGGAGAGAAATATGTAAGGAATAAACACTGCTGTGGGACAGTGGGATGGAAAAAACCATGAGATTTCCGAGTTTACATATTAACATTGAGTCCCGCCTTTCATCTGGAGAAATCCACAAAACTTAAAATCTGATTTACAGCTTTGAAATACCCTTTAAATCTCTCAATGTTTATGGTCTGGGCTCAGAAATCCACAGGAATTGACTTCTCGGTGGAGGAGAAAATACGATCTTTCTTTTTTTAGGGTTGGAAGTCTGTTCATTGATGATTTTTGACCATCACTGTCTTTTATTGCTCTAGCATTCATCTGATATGATCTCTGCAGATGTGATATTACCATATGGAAAAATTTTGATATACACTATAGATAAAATTTTTTAAAAAAAAAACCTGAATGCTAGTGTTATAACAATAAAAGAAAAAACGACTGTACTGTTAAACGATACCATAATCTCAATACCATACAGCATAGTAATGTAAAACCATTAGCTGAATATGCTAACCCAGCAAGATGACAGCAACAGGATCTTCAGAAAGGTAAATATAGTCTGTTGGTTGGAATATCCAGTTAATATACACTATATTCTGTACGGTAGTGCAGTAACACACGCACACACCCCATGGTAACCTTGCATTTACCAGGTTTGAATGTGGCCAGCGGCCCAGTGACTCATTTGCAAAATAGGTTCTAGCACAGCTGAAGGAGTGAGGGTCTTGGTCCACTCACTATTCCCTCATTGTGCCATATCTACTCCTAATCGGGTGCCTTGGTTTTGCCTGCGCCAAACGCGGCAGCAGCGCAGTCCTCTGACGCAGCTCCCGCGGCGGACTGCGGAATGCAGAGAAGCGCAATTTCAGAGGATGCGCCAACCAGCTTCTGCACTCCTACAACTTTCCTGAAGAGGCCGCATCGATGGGACAGCCTGCAATTACGATCGGCTGCTTTAAATTGCGAGAAAAAAATAAACGTGTATAAAGCCCCGATTAAAAAATAAAATAAACGTAAAAAAGGCAAGATGTAGTTTCCAGCTGGTTGTGGCCATGTCTTGTAGCAGACTTTCCCCCACTTACCCCCAGAGCCTTTAGAACACCAGGGATTGTCTGAAGGCGAGGTGGTAACGGACATCCAAACATGAGCGCGGTTACTGAAACGGAAATAAGAAACCCGAGCGCGAGAGGATTTTCAGTAATGGCACGAGCAGCCTCTGGGATTTCCCAATGTGCCGCGGTGCATCGCCCGAAGAGCTGTACCTGCTGTTACGCTCATCCATCGGCTACCGTTCTATTAATCAGTAATTCAGCCTCCTTTTCGCCCCATACCAGTGCTGTTCTTGGCCCTGGGCGGATGGCGGCAATTTCCACAGCCAGAACAGCGGCCAAAGTCAATCCCGGCCCTTTCCTCTGAAAGCCTTTCCAGCCGGGGAAGGGGAGTGTTGGGAGTGTTGAGAGTGGGAGATCGGGCAGGGGGCTGGGAGGAACAGGAGGAGCCCCTGCTCCCAGGAGGCTCCAAGGGTCCCAACGAGGCGGCTGTCCGTGCATCCTGGGAAGATCCCACGCTACCATAGCGCACGTTACTCAGCAGTGCAGAAATGACCCGCCGGCTCACGCCAAGTACTTATATCCAGTCCGGATATCAGTCAGTACCCCTGTGCGTGTGTGCATGTGTGTGTAGGTGTGTGTGGAGACTGCACAAGGACTTTGCGCATTTCAAACTTCTTTAGAAAAAGAAAATACAAGGCTGCTTCTTCGTACATATCAGAAAGTACATTGATTTACCTCAAACCAATTACAATCTTCAATTGTGAGCAGAACGCTTGGCTCGACTGAGCTCCAGTGTGAGTGTGGCCAAGTCTGTCTGTCCCTGAGTCTGTGTCCACCCCCCCCGCCTTCTCCCAGGGCCATTTAGGGACTGCCTGGAGGCGCTGGATGAGGGTCACAGCACCAGCGGGATGTACCTGGTGAAGCCGGAGAATGCCAACCGGCTGATGCAGGTGTGGTGTGACCAAAGGCACGACCCTGGCGGCTGGACTGTCATCCAGAAGAGGCAGGACGGATCCGTCAACTTCTTCAGGAACTGGGAGACGTACAAGGTAAACCCCGCCACTCGCTCCTCCCCCTTCCTCCAGCGCCAGAACAGATGCAGGGCAGATGTAGATCAGTAAGTCTGAGCTCTGATACCTGGTTCACTGCAAGGCTGGATAGATGACGGCCTAGTCACATTACACTATACAAGGGCGCCAACTCAAGAAAAAAACTTTTCATTCACAACGCAAGCGAAAAACAGTGGTTATAAAACACAGACCAATGAATTACAAATTTTCCCTTGGAGCACACCTGCATTGAACCAACAATAGAATGTAGTCACCGTCGGCAACATCCCCACAGTAAATCACAAGGCAACACTGCTCCTTGATGTGCTTGAGTTATGTCTTGTTTCACTGATGGCTAACAGAGTCGAGTGTGTTATGAATGAGTAACTGTTGACGCATGGTGGCCCTTTGCGGTGGTCGTGGCGTCTAGGTGGGCCTACTAGCCGACGTGGTATGTGCTGGGTTCGCGCCTGTCGTTCACTGGTGTGTGACTCATAACAGCCACGTGAGTCTGTGTTTGTTGGATTTGTCTACCTAACAGAGCTTGTGTTGGAAGAATAGGAAACATGTGTCGGAGGAAAACGCTGCCATACTAGACCCCAGTGAAATAAACCAATTCCAAGAGATTACTAGATCTCAAATAAATAACAGTAACTCGAGCTAAAATGTAGCTTTCCTCACTTGCGGGAACTTAAAAAAATGTTCAGCAACTCATTTCAAATCTTTATCCATAAGCACTGTTGTCTAAGTGTTGTCATTTAAAAATACATTGTTTACAAATAGGACTTTCCTTCATGAGTCATTTTCGGGATCATGTGGTTAGAAATTAATTTAAAAATTAAAAAATCCATGTATACTGTACTGGAATTTTAATACAAGTCATTAAACGAAGCACTGGAATGCCGGATGCCGTCAATCAAGGGATGGCTTTATGGATAAATGTTTCTAGTGTTTTTAAGCCATGAATGAAAAAAATTCACAAGTGTGAGGTAGAAATAAATTATTTAAAATAGTAATTAATAAAAATAATATATACTATATATATACTGTACATATACTAATAGACTTATGCCCTTTGACACAGAAGGCAGAACACACCATGTGCAAGTCTTGTTTAAATTCCTGCCAAGAACGTAACAAGACATTTCCAGTCCCCTGACGGTGCACCTTAAAACACGTGGGAGTCCAAAAATAAAGGCACACAACAGGCAAATAGCTCTCTCCGTGATTGGAACCATGTGCAGGGGTAATGGAAGCCATAGTGCGAGGAAAATGAGAAGGTTTACAGAGACCCGTCTTACATGGATCCTGCAATTATGTCTCAGTGAATTCTTAGTTTTTTTTCTTCATTCTCCAAGGCATGAATATGTATTAGCCCATGTTGTGCACATCCTTGACAGGAAAAATCTGTGCATTGGCAATTCAATCCACCATCCCCCGCTCATGCCACTAGAATGGAAATCCAGCGTGTGGTTGGAAATATGATTTAATTCCAACGTGAAACCTTGTGGTTTTCAGTATAAAATACTTATTGATAACATCCCAGAACCCTCAGAACATATTAGGTTGAAGTGAGTCATCATCCACAGTTCCTCCATCACCGTAAAGCCCTTTGAGATCACAGGATAAAAAGCTGCTACATTAATGGTATCCATTATTATTTTTTTGTTGATCAGGTGCCTATGATCTGCATTTCCCAATTCGGGAAAAACTGGAAAAAAAGAGAAAAAGCGTTAAGGGTAGCTGCACCGCCTTAACGATATTCCAACTCCTCCTTCCCCCACAGCAAGGATTTGGGAACATTGACGGCGAGTATTGGCTGGGTCTGGACAACATCTACTGGCTGACCAATCAGGGGAACTACAAGCTGTTGGTGACGCTGGAGGACTGGTCTGGCAGGAAGGTGTTCGCCGAGTACGCAAGCTTCCGGCTTGAGTCCGAGGCGGAGTTCTACAAGCTGAGGGTGGGCCGCTACCACGGCAACGCCGGCGACTCCTTCACCTGGCACAATGGGAAGCAGTTCACCACACTGGACAGGGATCACGACGTGTACACAGGTGACCTACCTGCCATACAAGCTGCTGCCACATCAGCACAGTCTTACAGAGTATAACTGGGCCACCCAGTATACCGGAAATACTCCATATAATCGCGGCTCTTACTGTACTCTACATTAGCGTAGAGCATGCAAACACCACGCAATTGCTCGTTTCCTACTATAAATGTCACCTGGATGTGGCAGGCCAGTTCTCTGCTCTCATACCTGGCCCATTTCGAAGGCGGCGTTAAAAGTCAATTGGCAAAAACTGCCAAATAAAGCAGAATCCTGTGAGCCGAATTTGGAACGCGGGCTCCCAAATGAGGCGGGCTCCCAGCCCACCCCCCACAGTCATACTCAAATCAGCGCATATCAGCAGAAATTTAAAACACATCAAGCGCTGCTTTCAGGCCATGAACGTAACAATTGGAGCATGTCTTTACATTGTTTAGTCTCGTCTCTGGCATTGATTACAACCAATTGACCACTACTGCTCTGGGCCACGTAAATGTTAGAGTTTGAACAATACTGATGTAGCCAAACATGATATACTGTAAGCTGCTCCAAACAGAGCACGCAGTGCTTACACTAAGCCTCCTGAAGTTCATCCCCCTGCTTGCGTTGAACGTCACAGTACATGATTACACACAAACAGCAACAAAATTATGTTTCCATAACAATACAAAGACCAGCAAGTGAGGAGGCATTTTAAGAAATGTTAGCAAAACAAGCAAGCGCGGAATAATTGGCAGTTGGGTTTGTTCTGTGGGATTTGACTGATGCTCATAGTTATTTTTTGTTATCCTCCCAGGTAACTGCGCCCATTACCAGAAAGGCGGTTGGTGGTACAATGCCTGTGCCCACTCCAACCTCAACGGTGTGTGGTACCGCGGCGGGCATTATCGCAGCCGCTACCAGGACGGAGTCTACTGGGCGGAGTTCAGGGGCGGGGCATACTCACTGAAGAAAGTGGTCATGATGATCCGGCCCAACCCAAACACCTATCATTAAAAACTGGCAAGCAAGAGACAAAAACTAAAGCAGACCGTTTTAAAGTGGCGTTTTCCGTTCTGCTGACTCATCGAAAAGTGCAATCCATACAGTTTTGGAGCGTTCCATTGTGGCTTATTTTCACTTTTTTATTTTTTTGTTGTTGTTCAAGCATGTAAATGTATATAACATGGTGTGAAAGGGCAATCACCTTGCTGGGGGTTAGAAAGACAAGCACATTCTTCTGGCTTTAGCGCCCTCTAGCAAAACACAGAGGACATCTCAGAAAAGAGCAACTACTGTACGGGAAGTGCTTTTTGATTGGCTGGGAGGCCTTGTCTGACTTCAGCGGAACACTTAATTTACTTCTACAGTTGAAGGGCAACAGATTTTTATTGATCAGTTTTACCACCACCCCCCCATTTATATGCAGAGTGCCCCCCCCCCAAGAGTCATTCAATGTTTGTTTTATGTATGAATGCAAAAGTGAAGCCATTAGTCGACAACATTTTTTTAAATCCCTAAATCTTAAAAATCAGAAATGCTTGAGACATAAAAAGGTTTAAACTGTTTGGCGTTTGCCAACACACAACAAGAAACAATCTGCTTGCTTTAGCCCCCCACAATATACAGCACAGCTTAGCAGTAGCACCGTTCTGAGCCAGTAGTGTTATTGTGTACCGATGTGTACGATATTCCTTTACATAATTCTTTGGGAAAAGAAAGAAGAAAAAACAAATGACACAGGAAGGTGTATCCGGTGAAGCTTAGTAAGTCTTTATTTTAATGGAAGTTTCTTAGATACTGCTAAATGGAAATAGTTTCCTGTTCATCTGGATGATTTGACTATTTATTTGGAGACATCTAGTGATTCCAATGGTTCCTGAAAAAAATGTCGATATAGGAGTATCTCTTAGGCTAGCCACGAACCTACGACATTAATCAGTGAATGAAAGGTCAGTCCTGTCTGGTCTGTGTAGCTGCCTTGGGAAGGGGGTTAGGGGTTAGGCAGTTATGCTAAAAACCTTTATTACTGCTGCTGAAGCCTATATCTTGGAAAAAATATCTTCAATGCTTCCTGTTGGCATGGCAGGTTAAATAGAAATCCAAAGATCTGTCTCTGTAAAAATGCTGCACAACCATGCCAATTATGTTCTTGGAAAACACTTTTTCTGAGAAATTTCAACAGAAGGTAGCTCGGGATATTTTTAAAGCGCGGGCTAAGTTAATGTCTATATAAATGAGGAATAGGGAGTGTCTTTTCAAGCAAAATAATAATAATAATAATAATAAAAATTCAAATATTTCATTGGTCGTGGAAACTGACCAACCTTTCTCGACTGAAACTGGGCTGACTTTACTTATCATGAGCAAAAATGTCAAATATTAATCCTTATGGTCTTCCGTAGCCACGAGCTGACCTCTTTATAGAAGCATGAAAACCTCATGATAAAGGGTAAACACCTTTTCTGGTGGGAATGTCCAAAATCGTTCCGTTTCAGTTGGCCACATGCCGACCCTGATACCCAGTCTTAGCATGTATCACTCATTGTGATGCATTGTATGTACTGTATAAATTAATTGTTGGTATCATGTGGAGATCCAACATGTCTTTTTTTGTACATAAAAGTCATGTCGATAAAGTATTTTGTAATATAATGTATCAAACCTCCCATGTATTACCAGACTGTTGCAATAAACTATGTACAGCCACAGCTATGAGAGTCATCATTGCCAGATTGCTGGCTGGTGCTGAAAGATGATAAGGCAGCCAATGGATGATTCACCCGCCACGATTCATCGCTTTTCAGAGGGACCTGAGAGGAACTACAGGGGGTTAAAGGTCAGTCTGGCTCTGAATTAAATGATAGAAAACATTTTAACTCCACGTTTTTGTTTTTAAACACTAACGTCTGTAATTCACCTCATTCTGCTTAGCAGTGACTACGGGATTGTTTGTCATTTAAAAAATACAGATCTGATGGGTTCAATATGCCTGTGTTACAAATTAACACAATGATCCATTTTAAGATCCATATTAAGTCATAAATGGGAAACCTTTTTATTCATCCTTTGATTAAGCACATATTCAATTGGATATCCAATGATACATTTTATTGCTCCAGATCAACAAAGATTACATATGATTTTGTATACACTATGTATAGTCATCTTACCCAATTTAAGAAGAGAAGAAAAATGTGCATGATGTGGAAAAAGCCGACCAGTAACGCACAGTAATACACTCACGCCGTTTATATAATGTAAAGAAACAGACATGTTTTGAGTAGAGTAATCCAAGTGATACACAGAGGGATTATGCAATAGAGGAGCCAACATAAACAAACCTCCCTCCATGGCAGGACCGTGGATTATGGTAAAACGTTCACGGATGCCTGGCGACGAAGCTCTCGGCTCTCGGCTCTCGGCTCTCCCCCTCCGATATCGATAGCCCTAGCGCGAGACGCATAACCGTGCGTGAGCCTCCCATTTCAACCGCAGACGCGGCAGCGCCACAGATGAGAAAGTAAACCGCGTGACAACCCGTGAACCTGCAGTCGTGCCCTGGAAGCCTCCTCACTTCCTGGATTATAAAATGACATCACCATTTTACAGGCCAACAACGTGCACTTCTGCAAATCAGGGACTCTGATTCACTGGGTTATTAATAATAAACATTTCTGACAAGTTATACCTCATTGAGATTAAGCGTTTAATTTTTAAGGGGGAGCAGAGCAGAAAGGTCATTATGTAAAAAAAATAGTATCAATAGACAACTGATTCAAATTAAAATGGATGACAAGAGCTCTTTAAAAGTAAAAAAAAAAAAAAAAATGTTTAAGTTGTAAGTAAAGGCACTGAAATTTGCAACTGTGTTGGCTACCCTGTTCCTGCATTAGAGTGGGCGTGGTCACAAGCATCACTCCTTTCAAATGAAATGAATGCACCTGAAATGGGCATAAAAATGACAGACACAAAGGCATGGAGAGTGAACACTGATGGGATGAGAGCCAATATGTAGAGATTGTCCATTATTAGTTGTTGCCAATTGCAGCCCCCATTTGCATCAAACAAAGTTCCACCTGGTCCTCGTGTGCACAACATCTGCTGACGACATCATCGCAAGACTGCCGTTGTAGTGATGAAAGGGTGACCCCACTCAAATGCATTGATTGAAAACATTTTACAGGACACATACTATGACACAGAGCCCAGTGAGAACGACCAATAGAAAGAACACACAGATACGTCCTTTGTTCAGAGTGAATAATTACAATCAAAACGTCCTGACGGTCCATTCTGTCCGTTCCATGTACACATCTTGCTTGCAGCACTATGGCACAGGTTACCCAGAGTCCCCTTCTCTGGCTCAGTTCTCCCGAAACCCCCGTTCCCAGATTTCAGAGTACACAGGCGGCCTTGTGGGAGCTGGGAACTAATGCATGACCATAGACTGGCTTTTGCACCTGAAACTGCACTGACCTCAAGAACACCGGAATCATTTCAGATGTGGAGGGTTCAAATACAAAGAAAAATATAAGTCGGGACTGAGATAAACTATTCACTGGTGGTGGTAGGGGGGGGGGGTTATATGTCTCTATATTTCACAATTCCATTAGAAATAAAACATTTCATATTTAAAATTCAATTATCAGTGTTACACGGGGAGTCTTGCTGATTTAAAAAAAAAAGCAAAAGTAAGGGGGTTAAACGTGGGGGAACCTTTGTCCCCTTGCCCACCCCCATGTTCCGGCACCCTGCTGACTAACCTCTGCTAACCTCACCCTTTCATGAGGTCACCAAGCCCCCTACTCACAATGCCATGCACTGGCCAATCTTACAAAACACTAACCAGCATGAGGGTAGAGGAGGCTTCAAACATAATAATGAATACATGAGGGGGTGGCAGACATGATTGGATTGCTTGGGTTAGTTTTACTATCTTTATAATCAATGTCCCTTATAACATCAATGTACTGCCCAAAAATGTTAAATAAAACATATATATATACATATTAAATAAAACCAGTATAAAAAAATGTATTCTGAAAAAATAATAATAATCTTTTCCTAAATCTTTAATGTAATTTTTTTTTGGATAAAGAACAGTATCATGACAAACCCAAATAACAGAATGTGTACTAACAGGGCAGGTGGTAGCTCAAAGCGTATTAATAATTTTACCGTCAACAGGGGACTGGCGGGGCCAAAAATCAGCCCAACTATGTTTTGAGAAAAAATTAGTCTTGGAAAACATGAATCTCTTCCACTGTCAAGGCTGTCAAACAAGCTTTCACAGCCAATATATGAGAAGGGCTGCAGGCGTAGAGCTAAGTAATGGTGGCTCTGTCCACTGGATCGTCATCTGTGCTAATACCAGGGTGGGGGGTGGATGCAACACAGACAGGGAGAAACGTGTTTCTGAAGCAGGGCTGTTAGCGTTGCAGGATGGGTTACCGACTGGGGGGGGGGGTTACCGGGGTGGCCCAGTGCCGTGACAGGGCAAAGCTGCCTCTGAGTTCAGCGGAAGAAATGTGAAACCCCACAGGCCCGCCTGAGCAATTAACAGAGAAAACAAGTGTCATGGCGATGCTGTTACAAGGTTTCCAGTCGTCCCCCGGCCGACGCTCTGGCGATCCCCTCCCTGTCCTGCGAGAGCTGGCGCCTGGTTCCCGGACATGCCCTTGGGTCTGGGGTGTGGCCTGGCACACACCTGCACCCCTACATTTAGCTTACACTACCGTAAGGCACCACATCTCACCATGTATGAGAGCTCGGCATCTGACAGTATCCAACAGCACAGCATACTGAGCCATACCGAGTCAACACCACTCTCCTAACACCATCAAATAGTACATAATCTGTTCCTGCGATTATTACCATGTTGTTAGACTACGTTGTCCATGTAAACATGATGCATGAATGCAGTTGTTGGGTTAACTGCTAGACGTTACATGCATGCTCAAACAACTGTTCAACGGTACAAGCAAGCATTGTAATTTAGCACAGAGCAGAGGTATTACATTAATGATTGCTCTGTCCTTATTTTCTAGTTACTCTTGTGATGTGCGATTATGTTATATTGACATGATAACCTTGTGGTTTTATAATATAATGCAATAACCAGGAAACATTCCAAATATTTACAGCAAACACTTTCACGCCCTCTGCTGGACATGAAGCTTAATTGAAAACAGGAACCACGTCAGCCCTTTTAAATGGATTCAAACCCATACCGTCAAACAGCCAATTAGGGATAGACGCCCACACCTTCAAATAGTCAATCAGGGATTGACATCCAAACCTCCACATAGCCAATCAGGCGTTGACACCCAAACCCCAACAAGGCCGATGACTTACATTCGTCAAACTTTGACTTTCAAAATAATTACTCCGAATCAGTATTAATTAATAATCAAAATAAACTTGCCAGGCGTATTATCCATCATTGTCCAAGATCTGGGAATCAGACTTCCAGTGATTCTGCATTGTGAGGCCACTGAGAGGTAAACACTACATCCCAAACTGTTTACTTTCACAAACCATGTACTACACCTACAGTGACTAAGAAACACAACAGCAGCAGGCCCGAAAGCCCAGGTCCACAGTTTAGACCACATCAGCAGGTAAAAGACTAATGGTCTTCTAATGGACATCAAAGTTAAGAGGATTCAAGCCCAAAAACATTTCTGAATCCCACTGCTTCAAACACACAACACATGACACTGGAGTCATTGTTACAAAACCGTCTGTAAGTGTAAGAGGGAGACACCAGACCAATGTGGTGTTGGTGACAGATGCCACAAGCAAACAGGATAGGTTAAGCTAAACAGGACGTTTTGTTCATCAAACAAAAGTAAATACAATCCACAAATATGGCTTCCCAATCATCTATGTGGTAATGATACTCACCCAATAGTACAGGCTGAGTCTTCAGAGCCAAAGCACCAGCCCTAACTATGTTGTTAGCCAATTCTAAAGTGGGGCTTGATTTGTCACAACTGGGATAGGGTGGATTTGATCCAGCCAGATATGCACTCAGTACAACCAGCACTCGCTCCTGTGTAAGTACAACATGGTATTCTAGAATTAATGTGTCTGTCTTTGTTTATTGCTGGAAACTTCAATTGAAGTTCCCTCACAGGAAAATAAAAGTTATTCTATTCCATTAGTTCTGAAAATGATCGCTGGTGACAGGAGAGAGTCCATGACTGCTCCCTGTGTGGGTGTGATCACAGTGGTGACTTCAGAAGTACAGTTGGTGATTCAAGTAAAAAGATACAGTTGGTGATTTGTAAAAAATAAATGAATAAAACAATTAAGAAAAAAGCACAAACAGGCTTTCACAACATATCTCTTATTCACAGAGTATCCATATTAAACACCATATGAATGACTGAAGCCATCTACTGCAAAGCACTAATGCTACCAACAAACATGTGTCTGGCCTCACACGTATGCTGCCGCTCAACCTCAAGATGTCATCAGAATCCCGAAAGCAATTCCGTGTGTAAGCAAACCTACGCTTCTGAAAAATCTCATTTTGCTTAATGGGAAAGAAGGTTTAGGCAAGAAAGAATGCACAATTATTCAAATGTATATCCAGGGAATGAGATTAAGATTTGCATATCGACCGAGCTGCACTGGGCACTGAGAGGGAGACGCTGAGGGAGTGTAAAAGAGCCCTCATACAAAGCCAGAGAGGTGGGGGGAGAAAGCATTGAGGATTTAACCTTACAGCAATGCTGTTTGTCTTCAACTCAAAGAGCTTGGTGATAAAAAAAATTTTTACATAGAAATATTGAGTAAGAACCAATGTAAAATAAACGTCTCTTTCAATCCAATAGAAAAATTGTTCACAACCATATTTGTGGCATTATGAGTAACATAACAGGGTCCAGCCCCTTCCCCAGATTGGGAATAGTCATAATCTATGGTCTACCAGCAGCTCCTCCAAGAACGCCTTATTATTATTTTGCATACATGTTATTTTTTCCTTTGAGGTCCTTTGCACAAACGTCCATAATTCCAGGATACCCAGATCCTAGTCATCCATGAAATATGCAAACCATCATATAACAGATGACAAAGTTGAACAAACTCCTGTAACGCACCGATTTTCCAGGACACACAATGGAGCAAGAGACTCGCCTGAACACATGGGCCCACAGAATAGAGAAACCGCCCAGAGGATTCGTGCAGAGACTGAACACGGCAGACAGGTGGACCGGAGAAACCCCCCAGAGAGACTCCTGGATGTACTGGTCACAGCGGCCAGCAGGGCAGAGAAACCGTACAGTAAGACTCACCCAAGTAGGGGATGCAGGGGACCATCTTCAGTGACCGGATGTACTCCCTCATACGAGTATAGTTCTCTTCCTTTGACGTTAGGTAGTCCAGCTTCTCAAACGTGGCCTTGTCCTTCCGGCTTATCAGCTGTGAACAAGTCAGAAAAATCTATAAAAGAGTCACCCGGCCAGTCACGTGATCAATCATTCAATCAATGATTACAATTAAACTGCAGGGACGTATGATATAGTGTAGCATGGTTCCCACAGCCACGGTTCATACAATCTCTGTTCAAGAAACATACTGTTTGAGAAAAACTAAATTTTTGTACGCTTCATATCAATATGAGCTCAAGTTACACAAAACACTTGAGAAATACTGAAATTCAAAGCACCGTTGTAAGTTATGACCCCTACATGTAGGAACAACCCAAGGTTTGCTGAAACGATGTCTTGCATGACATTAACAGAAGTCAAGAAAGATAAATGACTAAAGGAAGTTGTCTGATTGCTAATTGCCTGGAGGAGATACTCTCACCGCACCCAATTTCTTTCAGGTGAGTGAGATTTATCTGCATTATGTGGATGGAATGGAGTCTAACAGTCTGGTATAGCTTCAGACTGTCAAACGCTGTTCGAAAAATAGTCTGAAGTTTCCATGTGCTTCCCAGGCATGTGGCTTGCGCTGGTTTCCATCTTTAAAAGCCCAGACCCCAGACACAATGTACAGACAGACATCTGCTTCTGAAGCAAGAATTACTTTATTTATGGGTTAAAAAAATAAAAGAATATATAATTGCACAAGAAGAAAATACCTAAATCTGCCATGTTGTAACAAGTAAAATAAATAGCACTTTTCAACACCACGTGTGTAGAAGCTTCATTTGCCAGTATGGTTCATTTACTCTGTCCTTGTGGAAATTTAAAAAATCTCTTGGACATTTTTGAAAGAGTCTGAAGGACAAATAGCCCACACTCTCTGGGACACTGAACTTCATCACCCAGACGCTGGAGCAGAATTTCCACTGTGGAACATTTCCCACTCAAGAACACAGCAACCGGGCTTTGATTTATGAAGATTTTGATTCATGGTCTGGTACATAAATAGTAACAGCAACATTTAATCCCCAGCGTATCAAACAGAGAACTTAGCAAGTATAGCAAAAAGGTTTATTTTAGTTAATCGGTTGAAAATGGTAGTTTTTTCTCAGTGAAGGCTCCGTTAAGACTCAGTTAAGGCAGAGAAGCTGAAAATGTAATACACGTTTATTAATGTGATACACGTTTATAAATGTGATACGTTTATAAATGTAATACACATTTATAAATGTAATACACGTTTATAAATGTCATAAAATTGTAATTTCTTAAAGATTTCTTCTCAAATCAAGACAGCTGCTCTTAGTTCTCTCCGTTTACACTCTGGCATTTTTTCTTTTTTAATATTGAATTAGTCATTCTTGAGAATGACATCCAAATTGGCTTTTCCTGTAATATCGCCAAATTGTTTAATTATTTTGATCTGTAAATCACTTGGCGACCTTTATACAAAAAGTGCTATACATTAGTTCTTACTTATTTATTTGTTTATTTTTGCTGCATCATTATGAATAGAAACTGTGTGTACAAACTGGGTCATTATTACTCCCTTGTAAATGCATTACAAATGGGCCAAGACTATCGAGTGCATTTAAAAAATAAGGGCCATTTCCCCAATTTGGGAATTGTCATAAGCCATGATCCACGAACACTTCCGCCAACGCTTGTTATTAATTATTACTGAGCATACACTGGTTATTTTGTCCTATGAGATCCTGTACTACAGGAGTGAAATGAAGTTCATGCATTACATGTCTGGTTCAAGCCTCTAATCACAACTGAAGTGTTTAAAAGACTGGAGAGCTCGACTCCAGACTGTTCGCTGACAAAAGAGTTTCAGCTCCAGCCAAGCCACCGTTTCAAGGGACTCCACCACATCTATGGTTCTACTGTCGCTTTACAAAACTATGGAGTCAAGAGTGAATCGACAGTCACAGCCATGGTCGTCATGATCAAGACATGTGTCATGGCCTTGCCCTATGATGCAGTGACTGCGCGTGTCATGGCCTTGCCCTATGATGCAGTTACTGCACGCGTCATGGCCTTGCGCTATGATGCAGTAAGCTCACTGTAAACCCACGGTGGATACTTTCACTTAGTGGTTGACGACCACCTTTCCAGGTACTTAACGTTTTACAACAGGGGTGGGGAAACCTCATCTGAAAAGGGCCGCTGTGGGTGCAGGTTTTTGTTTTAACCCAGCACCAAGACACCTGGTTCTACTAATCAAAGGTCTTGATTGAAAGCCATGATTAGTTAGTTAGTTGAATCAGGTGTCTTGGTGTTGGGCTAAAACAAAAACCTGCACCCACAGCGGCACTTTTTGGATGAGGTTCCCCACCCGTTTTACAGTGACCACTGTGGGGAAAGGGTATGGCTACATTGCTTCAGTGCATTCTGTAATCCCTTTGCAGTGTTCCTGATTGAAATCGCTTGCATTTGCCAATAAAGCAGCACTTCAGCCTTTTCAACTGGTTATTTGTGCAATTAGGCCTTGCTCTGGGCAACGTCAGGGGAAACCTGTCCTGACAGTCGCCTGGCCTTTGAAAACAAATATTTTGGATGATTTCTGAAGTGACTGCACTACATCCGGCAGGCACAAGAAATTTCAGCCTTCAAACAAAAGGGAAAATCCGAGCTGTGTCCGTTTGTCTTTGAACAAAGCTTACAAACAAACCTAACCTTTTCTTTGCACTCCTGTCGCTAGGATGCCACACCAGAGGGTGACAATACTTTTAGTTCCGCGTGTGTCGCCGGAGAGTACTGGTATGCACGGAAATCTCCACTGTTATTCACAGATAACATGTGTAGGAGCTGAGCAGAACGGACCTTATGAACACCCCGTTGTGGAATTACAGATTGAATGTTATTTCTTTCTTTTTTTCTTTTACAGTCCATCAGGTCAGGAAACACAAACATCTGTTAATCACATGGGGTGGAGATGATATCAAAGTATTATGACCAAAAGGAAAAGTGTGATTTATTCGCTCAGGACCTGTGGGGAAAAACTGTGTGATAATGTGCCTGGAGGATGGTCCAAACAATAGCATGGCACATACTGCAATAAACTGACACATAAATAACCCAGAGCTTTATTGGACAAGACCACTGCTCGGTAGGTCAGCGCTAAACACTATTCTCTATTCTCCCTCCTGCTCAAGCACAGCTGAGCCTTGGACACCAACTGCTAAGCATTTTTATGGTGAACCGTTTTTTGCCGTTTTTATTCATATCACGTTAGACACATGAATAAATTAGCGAGATCAATCAAAAAAAATAAAGATGCTTGCAACTTTGTGATGAAGGTAGGAATTAATTTTTTTCTCTATACCCCTTTTGACAAGACCACAAAAAAAGAATGCGGTCAAATAATGCGTTTCAGCGTGTGTGCATATATAAGCAAGAAAATGTTTGTCCTTGAGAGAATATGAGCATATGAGTTACGGGGAGTATGTGTGTGCTCATATGTCTACTGTACGCATACGATAATTAGAGGTTTCCTGAGAATGAATCAACGGGACCATTTGTGCACGTGTATAGCCATGTGTGCACGTGTATAGCCATATGTGTACGTGTGCGAGTGTGTGTGCATGTGTGTGTGTGCGTGTGTCCATTCTGCCAACCCAGCCAGTTCAGCCACCTGGCCTTTCCGCACTGGAACGGCGGATGTTGGCTCATCTTCTTAATAAACAGTCAGCAAGCCCACAGAACACCCAGAGAATGTTCTAAAAACACAGAAACTGCACTCGGCACATACTGTCCGCCTGCCTGCTCCCACTTAAGAGGACCTGGACGTAAGAGCGCTGTGGAAAAACCCAGCAAACGCAGCTTTAACCAATCACCACTCCCTCTCCGTCCACTGTTCCAGGATCCCATGCAGACTAAGCTGGAAGAGGCAGACTAAGCTGGAAGAGGCAGACCTTCATCTTTTTCAAAACGACTTGACTGATTGATGCGTATAACCTAATGGAAATTTGTACGGTATATAATCAGTTGTACCAGTTTCAGTGCTTTCCTTCTTAATCCACACAGAACAACGTGCATCAGCAGTTATGAATAAAAATCACATGCCGTGTTTTCCAGTGAGTTTGTGAACAAGATTCCACTGGAAGCCTTTCAAAGCTCCCTTGTTTTGAACAAAGGTTTAGACCGGGCCTTCCAGCAATGTTTGAGACTGCAGATCGAAGAAACGGTCTAAACATCTGTTGGAGATGAGGGCTAGGGAGAGGGCAGGGCGGCCGGCTTTGACTCTTACCCCCTTGGCCAGTGCAGAACCATGAACTGTCAGGAAATATAGGATGGACAGACAGGCTGATGCTTCTCCAACTTCACCCTGAGCACAGCCTGCTTTCTGTCGGCATCTCAATCTCGTTGGCTGAACCTGGCTCAAAGTGCGGTTGTGTGGATTATGTTCACATTGCATGCAGAAACGCAAGGAAAACGTTTGTTCTGTAACCCGCTCGGCCTATTGACACATGTGGCTGCGTGGGGCTTTGCAGGGAAGCGGGTGGTGTGGCTGTTGTGTGTCTGTGGTCTGTACACAGTAGCTTCAGCCCCAGGCCCAGAGTATTCTTTCTACCAGCGGTCCTTTTAATAGACAATGGCACTTTGGCACTACTTGCACTACTTTCTTTCTCTCCTTCATCATCATTTCACATCACTTTTTTTTTTTTTTCCTTTCAGCAAGTTCAAGTCAAGTTTATTAGGCAAAAGAATATGACACCACAAAAGTGTCCACACACGTCCGAGCACAGCACCACAGAACACACACACAACACACACACAGCACACACACAGCCAACACAGAGCCAACACAGCAGAGACACAGCACAGCACAGAACAAGAGCCATGCACACACAGCACAGACAGAGCAGCCACAGCAACAGCAGAGCCAGACAGACAGAGCAGCACAGAGCCAAGACAAACACAGAGCATGCACACACAGCACACACCACACAAACAACACAGCCCAACACAGGGCCACAACAAAAACAAACACAAACAACACACACAACACAGACACACAGCACCAACACAGCGCAGCTAGCAGTACAGCAGCAGCGAGCACAGCACAGCAGAGCACAGCACAGACAGCCACAGCACAGCACAGAGCAAAAGCACACAGCAGCACACACACCACAGCACACACAAACAAACACAACACAAAAAACACACAACACACACACACACACAACACACACACACACACACACATTCCTTCGCCTTGGAAGTTTCATTCACAGCATCACAGCAGCACAACCCACACACCACATTGCCAATTATTCATTCATTGAACAATTGTCATTCACACAATATACATTCACCATCATTTCACAATTTTTTTTTGGATTCATTTCAAAATATCTCAAAACTCCTAATATTCTCTACTGTGCTTCTCTCTCTTCTCTCTCAGTTTCACTCTGAACTCTTTTTTTCATGTTTTTTAAGAATAAGGAAAATGAAAAAGAAGAAAGCAAAAAACAAAAACAAAGAAAGTACAAAGAATAAAAAAATGAAAGAAAGAGATAAAAAAAGAAAGAGAAACAAAATGAGAAATGAAACGAAAGAAAAAAATTTAACAACAACATTACCCAACAAGACACATTACCAAACACACGCTGCAAACAAACATCAAAAAAAATCAAAACACAAACACAAAAACAAAAAAAAAAAACTCACAAAAACAAACAACAAAAACAAAACAAACAGATTTCATTCACAAAAAACAGATTAATTTAAAAAATTTTTTTATTTCTATTTTAAGGGTATATTTAAATTTTATTTTTTTCAAAGATCTATTATATATAAACTTATATTTTTATTTATTTTTTAGATTTTACTTTTATTTTTATATTTTTTTTTACATTTTGTTTTTTTTTATTTTTATTTTTACACACACTTTCCCACCTTATAACAGATATCATCACTCAGTCTTTTCAGTAAGAAAAAAGAAGAAGTTTAAAATACCCTATTTTTGCAAGCACCAAAAGAAACAAAAACTCTTAAGATGAATGTATGTAACAAAAAGTGTTTTCAGCATCCTAATATTATTTCTGGCCCTTAAATTGAAAGGTGGAGGCGAAGGGGGGGGGTGTGGGCGGAAAGTGTGGTCAGGACTATGAAACCGTACGCGCACCGGAAAGACGTGGGCTGTTCCGTTCTGCACGTCGGCCTGGGAACCATGTTAAGTGAAACACGGTGGCCGTCCGCAGGAGACCGGCTTTGAGGCACGTCCTCCCCCGCTGGAATCCTTCCGGTCCGCAGATCCGATGCTGCATTCCCGTCTCACACAAGACGGCAAACACTCCAGGTCCCACTCATCCTTTTTCAAACTGATTTAGCACGGGGACGGCTGGTGAGGGTTGTGGGCGGGGTCAAGTCCACCACTGGAAAGAGGGGTTGCATGTGCTAGGACAGCCATGCCGTTTAGCTCACAAATCAGTTGCTTTTTTATCAGTATTCCTGTAGTCCCAGTGCAGGCGGCTAGCTGAAGACAACAAGACTGCGCACTGAATGAAATCATCCCACAATGGGCGACCGGTCAGCCAATTAAGTGCCCACAGACAGTAACCGACACATGGCGGTTTGATACCAGACCACGGGACGCATCGCTACATTGAAAACCAGTGCTCTAGCACGCCAGGCCACCCACCAGCACTCTGGCTTCAATGAATTATGACAACTTAACCGCAGAATGTCAAAGATATCCATAATTCTCCACTGGATGTTCATACTTTATGAATGTTCCATGCTCTGCATGATCCTAATGTGTATTTTAATGCACATTTTTTTAAATTGAGGGTGAACGTGACCAAGTTTAAAGGGTTCGAAACACCGTAAATGTATTTTTAATGGGCTGGAACAAATGACATACACAATTGCGCAGCTCTTTAAGAGCAATAACCAGGGAAATGCATATCATTGCAGTCATTACACATGGCCTTGTGTAGAGAGGCAGGGATTGGTAATTCCACCACGCAGTTTTTCCACTGTGCATTACCAGTAAATATAAAACAGCAACAGCAAAAAAAATTATAAATAAAAAATAAAAAATACCTATTTGGAAACAGCTACCTTCTGAAACACGGTCCTGAAAGGGCAGCCAGGTGCAGTTAAACACAGCACACGGCAAAGAACACGGCGAGACGGTGAATTTTCAGCCGACTCCCACTTTTTTCTTTTTTTTTTCTTAAATGATAAAATCCTGCCAAAGAGTAAGTTGTTATGGAGCATGTACAGGATAGGGTAGTTGATGTTGGGGTGTGCGCCCCGCTTATCTGGGTGTTGTTTCAGCACATGGATAAGTTCGGTCACCTCACCTGATCATTACAGAAACGACCTTTGTGCAGGACTGAGTTTACAGGATATGGCCCTGGAGCTGCACTGAGATGTCAATCACTTTATCCTCTTATTTAACTATGCAGGTAAACTTGGAACCGAGGCCTTCTTATTTGCAGTTGTGACCTGTGGAATCCAGGTTATTAGGGATGAGTTGGAAGGAATCGTGCATCCGATCAGATGCAGGGCAAAATGAGGATAACACCCCTACTATTTTGAAAGTTGCCATGGGTATAGGGTGGCACGGCACGGCACGATCAGAAAATCACCTAAATTGTAGGAACAAAAGAAAAGGGTTTGCTCTCAACAGAAAAACACAATGATTGGTTCAAATCAGTGAATCACTGATGGCACATGGTAGCTCCACCCTTTTTTGCTTTCTTATAAACCTCACTCTCTCATCGCCAATGTATGCGTCCCCCTTCCCAGCAGCCACTGCGGCGTCAGCATACTCTACTATCGAGCGTATCGGTCCGGGACTATTTCCAGATTTGGCCATTTTAACAACCTACAGCTAATGGTGCTGGTAAGACGTCAAAGACTGTCTGGGGAGACAGAGAATGCAGCAGTGGCACATTTAATCCTCATGATCACAAACTCCTTCACTGCACAGTTCTGAAGGCCATTCACCCCATCAAAACTCATCATTTCACCTACTGTCCAGAGTGTATCTAGCACCACAGCACACCTATCCTTCAACAACCCAAGGCTCTTTGGGTCTACTGCTACTAATGCTAATAAACAACTCTGGATTTAAAAAGATTAGAAGATAAAGAACTTTACAGGTATAAGTGTCATGCATGCTTTTTTCAATCATACATTCAACGATAAGGGCAGTATCAAATTGGTGCACATTATGAAAACCTTATTGTCCATATGTTCAACTAAACATAGAAACGATCATTCTGAGGGTCATGCAAGTGCTTTTGATTGGAAGGACTGGAACAAAATCTAGTGTTTCTGTTTTGTTGTATTGTACTTTCCAGAAAGCTCAGATTAGTCATAGTTATGTTGATACACAAATTCATTGATATTTTTTTTAATGCCAGGGAAAACCAGATGCTGTGACTAACCACCGCACCCCTCACTTGCATTCGAGTGGTTGAGCATGTTTTCTTTATCCTCAGTGAAATTGTTTAACACATATTTTCCATTGCCTGGATGTATTAGCTGGTCTTGTGCATTACCAGTAAATCACAAAGGTCTTCTTCGTTATAAAAATATAACACTGTCTTTCACTGATGGAAAAAAAGAAAGAAAACGAAGCAGTGTTTTGGCAGGGGTGTTAAAAGCACTTTCGATGGCTAGCCTGCACACGCTCGCTCACTTTTTACAGAGCAAAGGGGGGGATTACCCGGGAGAAACTATTCAGGAGTGCGAATGCACAAAAGTGCCTCAGACAGTGGCTGTGAAATATCCTTCTGTCACTTGCTTATACAGAAAGTAGCAGACGAGTTCCAGGCTACACCAGTCTGAATCCTCTGTGATTCGGGTTCTCAAGGAAGGTGAGGTGAATCAACACTCACACCGACACTGACTGACGGTTGAGTTTTGTTCCCTAAGCACAGGCTTCTAGAAACGGTGAGCATTACAAGCCCGAAAACTAACAGTAAAAAACACGGCCGAGACCGACGCTGAGCGATGATTGAGATTTTGAGGTTGCCACGGCAGCATTTTTTGTTTTTTCCACCCATGTTCACCAGCCAGTAAAAACTGTTCTGGTGGTCCCTACAAACGTGGGAAAATGTTGGTGGACTCATTATGGAATTCCCTTTTCCATCTTCAGTAAGACTGAGCACATTCTGTAAGAGCCACCGCAAAGTAACGGTTTTTAAAAGAGGAGGGTCTTTTGTTTAAAACATACCGTAATGGAGCAACGATGTATTTATGGCCCAGTCATTTCCTCAGCTATTACTCTAATATCACATTTTAGGTCCATAACCCATTCTCTGCCTCTCCTTTCCCAACACATGTTTGTAGAATAAAAACCTGTTCGCAACACTTAAAGGAGAAGAAAGGCATTCGATTTAAAAAAAGATTTTTTAGAAACCATTGTGCAGAAGATGAAAGAGGGAAGAGAGGAGGATAATATAAAAGAGGAATATGCCAGTGCCACATTAAGCTTGTAGAGGGATGATCTCATAGCTGGGGCCCCACAGAATAATACATAACCACTACCAGCCTTTATTAGCAGCCACAGCTGATATGGCATAGTAATTACAGGATGAAGAGCCAGCACCTGAACAGGAAGCAGAAAAGTGAGGATTTTCAAACCTGCGAAACTAAGGCAAACACATCCTCTCTGGGGTGTGGTGTCATCTTTTCCAAAGAAGAAGGCCCTGATAATAAATCAATTACAGGTCATGGCAAACCGTGTAATGCATTCCCACAGACATCTATCATCGGTCGGCCTGGAACTACTGGGTTTTGTCATTTGGACCAAACCGCGGTGAACAGTGGTAAACCTGGGGATGCACTGTGTGAGTAAAGACTATGATGTACCCTGAAGCCTAAGAAGGACAGTGGAAAAATGAGAACTAAGACTAAATGTGCAGGGTAGAGGTCAGAGTCACAGGTCGTTCAGCCCATCCGGGTTTGAGGAACCCAACAGACACCGCCCCCACGACCCACTCTGTTCTGCCAAGCCTCGCCCGTCTCTTACCGCCCAGGTCTTGCTGAGTCTGAAGATGGGGGCGCTCTGCAGGGCAGACACGACGGACACCAGCGAATGGAGGTTGTTCAGCTCAAGTAGTTTCTGGGGGGAGAGGAACACAGAGAGGCATCGAAATTACCAACAGCGCCAGGCCAGGGTTCAGACCACTGTCATTTCCGGGTAATAATCACCACGCCATGTTTTTTTAAAGAATTTTTTTTAAAGTTAAAAAGAAAAACACAAAAAAAAAATCCACAATCCATTAAATGTGAAATTCCTCCTATACTGCAGAAAGAAAAGAAAGATATCAAACAGCCTGAAGGAAAGAGCAGTGAGTGATATATTTTCCCCAATGCATCTTTTTGATGAAAAAACTATGGAAAAGAAATAAAGATATAAACAGAACCAGAACAATGAAAGACTTGGCTTCATAAGCACATAAATTGTTTTAATGGGCCGATGAACAAAATTATAGCAGCCTCCACATAATCTGAGAATTCACATCATGGGCTATTCCATGATCCCACTGTTTTCCGCTACGTGGTCTGACCTCTCTGAAATACTCTCCCTGGTAGACGCGAGCCAAGGGAGCCACTTCTTGTTTTTGTCATTTGCGTGTCTGTTTTCCCCATCACCTCCCTGGGCTCGCTAAACCATGCGCCGCGTGGACCCGAAGGCCGCCAACGTCTCGAATGTCTCAGCCCAGCAGGTGATGAAAAGTGCTTATTAGGCACGTTGCGATGATGAGACGGACTTCCATTTCATGTCGGAAAAACGAGGACCGTCCAACTGTGCCTGCACCACGCAGTGAATGGTTTTCCTGAAAGACCTTTTTGAGCAATGTAGGCAATTTTTTATATCAATGAATTTAAATGAATAATAACTGAATATTAATTTCTATTTTAATGAAACCCCAGCTTTATGTCTTGAAGTCACTGGTGCATGACGAGGCATGGGCAAACCAGCCAGCTGAAATTCATCCTCAGCCTAACCAAACTACAGGGCTGCCAGCCACAGTATGCTACTTCATCCTCAGCGTAACCACCCTACAGGGCTGCCAGCCACTGTACCCTACTTCATCCTCAGCGTAACCACCCTACAGGGCTGCCAGCCACTGTACCCTACTTCATCCTCAGCGTAACCACCCTACAGGGCTGCCAGCCACAGTATGCTACTTCATTCTCAGCGTAACCACCCTACAGGGCTGCCAGCCACAGTATTCTACTTCATCCTCAGTGTAACCACCCTACAGGGCTGCCAGCCACAGTATGCTACTTCATCCTCAGCGTAACCACCCTACAGGGCTGCCAGCCACAGTATGCTACTTCATCCTCAGCGTAACCACCCTACAGGGCTGCCAGCCACAGTATTCTACTTCATCCTCAGCGTAACCACCCTACAGGGCTGCCAGCTACAGTATTCTACTTCATCCTCAGCGTAACCACCCTACAGGGCTGCCAGCCACTGTATGCTACTTCATCCTCAGCGTAACCACCCTACAGGGCTGCCAGCCACAGTACGCTACAAGCTGGACTCCATGCCAATGTGAGGCTCATCCAGACACTGGAATGATATCGTAACATGATGAGCAGCTCACCAGCCTCAATCACTACCATGTGTTATACATTCTCAATCTGAACAAAGGTTGCAGATCTGAATTCCATAAGACACTGCAGTAGCACCTCATTTAACTCTGGTGTCCTAAACACTGACTTTCAACACCCAGACGAATAACAGGACCAGAAAACAAACCTCTACATGATATCACAGGCATTTAGCAGAGGCTCTTATCCAGAGCAACTGACTCAACTTTTGCACGTTTACAGTTTCCATTTAGCTGGATATATATACTGAAACAATTCAGATTAATTACCATGCTCAAAGGTACAAAGGCAGCGTCCTGCCTAGGAATCAAATCTGCACCCTTCAGGTTACAAGCCCAGTTCCATAAAAACATTCACTGCTTTAAAAGTTAAAAGCTGCGTTTACGGGGAGGAAACTACAGTGCATAAATCCGAGAACGGACTGCATCTGGCCATTTGCGGACATGTGTCTGCCGTTGGGAATGGGCATAATCTCGTGCATATAAATGACCAGACATGGTCGTCCACTTCTCCTAATCAGAAATCCCTGATGACAGACACGGGAGTGTGCAGAAGTTTCTGGAAATATATAGTGCAGAAGTATTTGGACAGTGACACATTTTTTTATGTTTTGGCTCTGTACTCCAGCACATTGGATTTGAAATAGAACAATCAGTGACTATGAGGTTGAAGTGCAGACTTTCAGAGTTAATTTGAGGGTGTTTATATCCATATCGGGTGAACTACTATACTATAATCTCTCTGCATTTGAATGGATCTCTATGGGAATTGGGGGTGGTCTAGATTAAGCTGTCAATTACGATGGAACAGTATGGATCACATGGTTGGCTAAATGGATGTAAGTCATCAAGGGTCTGAGGTATCAAACAAGCCTCAAACCAGCACTCTGCTGCTAGATATGCAGAAGATGTGGATGGATCACTTTAAGGATTTATTTTTCGGACTTATTCCAAGAGTTCAATAGAAAACGAGTCAAGAAAAACAACCCTTACACTGATCCATCCATATCTACTGCATATCTGGCAGCACAGTGATGGTTTGAGGCTCGTTTCATATCTCAGACCCTTGATGACTTACAGCCATTTAGCTAACCATGTATTCCATACTGTTCCAGCATAATTTACAGCTAAATCTAGTCCCACCCCCCAATTCCCATAGAGATCCATTCAAATGCAGAGAAGTGCAAAATAAGATATCAAGAGTCTTTTGATGTTGTTGGGTCAGACATCAGGACACCATGGCATGCAAAGGATATGCAACCAACAATTAAATATGATGACTTTATTTCAGTTTATGTTAATTAGTCCAATTACTTTTTGTCCCCTAAAATGGGTGGGGGAGGGGCTATGTATAAAAAGGGCAAAATCCTCAAATTAAAGCTGAAAGTCTGCATGTTAGCCTCGTCGTCACTGTTCCATTTCAAATCCAATATGCTGGAGTACAGAGCCAAAACAACACACAATGTATGACCGTCCTAATACTTTTGGACTGCACTGTACGTGTCGACATGGGAAACTAACCCCTCACGACCAACAAAAAGTTCACTGAATATGATATCTTCCAGAAACTCCTTTTGCATGCAGTGATTACACCACACTGACAACTCTAACAGCAGTAGAATGACAGTGAGAGCTAGCAGGAAGGGGCAGCAACACTGTTCGGCACATATGAGAAACATGCATGAAGGACAGATATTTTACTCAAGACATCCCCTGCCACACACTGGTCTGCACACACGTGAACATGCGCACATGCACTGCATGTACAGTTTTGTCCAGGGTATTGGAAAAATTAAGAGACAACTTGGTGGCTACATGGCAGTACCTAGATTTACAAATTATACAAAAAATGAAAATGCTGTTAAATCTGGCTATTCAGTATACCTTAACCATTCAAAAAATGTATCCCCAGTTTTACATGTTAAGCTTTATGTAGCCTACTTCCAGCAAAATGCACATTTCAGCATTAAATCACATTTTTACAGAAGTTCTATGACGGCTGGCAAGTACAAAACAATTCAATCGGCTAAACGAGAATAACATTTGCAAGGTATGCACAAAGTTATAACTGGAGACAAATATGTTTACATTATGAGAAATAGAAAAAACATGGTCTTCACAGAACGCTGCTGCAACGGTGAAAAGCTTGACGGGTTTGCTGACCTACTTCAATCCCCATTAGGTTAGACTGAAACTCGTTTAAAAGCTGAAACAGTCACCGCTGAGCTCATTTTTCATGGACCTGGAGCTAAGCGAAGCCGCTGAACTGACTTTCAAATACCGTCATGGAAGACGCCATTTATTTGTTGTCATTCCGTAACTGTGCAGACAGAGAAGAGCCATCTTCCTTGTCCCCCCAAAAAAATATCTCACTTCCCTTCCAAAAACATTCCAGTACGACTTAAACCATCTGGAACGTCTTTTTCTACTTTATTTTTTTGCGGAATCCTTTGGCAGCGAGACCAATTCTACGTGTCACTTGATACTCTGCTTACCCTCGAAACACCCTACCTGAGCATACAGGCTACATGTTTACAGTGCATGGAATAAAAGGTCCAAATCGCAAACGACCAAAGTGCATGCCTGTCTCACATTAATGACTCTCATGGTTGTGCTTCACCGAAAGGCAGGACTCCCAGAGGACAGACTCCACCACCGCGATAATGGGCCACCCACGGGCACAAGCCAGCGTGGGGGGGGGGTGAGATGATGGGTCTGCTCTGCCGATGGTGGCTTGTGCAGGCCATGCCGGGACAAACCAGGCTGTAGCAGGCCAGGCCACAGGCTAAACTGCCAGGTGAGGTAATGCATTTCCATGAAAGATTCTCAGTAAATGTCAAACATAATTGGATCAAATTTATGGGACAGATTTACAACCCTGTATGGGAGATGGAACAGGCCAGGCAGTTCCCCAGGCCCAATTTGGGACCCAGGGCTATGGGGTAACACGGTGCATTGCATATACAGCTTTCTAGGGAGGACTACCTGTTCCCCTGAACAACCTCTGTGAACCTGGGGAGGAATTCATTCACAAATTAAAAACAAACAAACATTCGGGGGTGAACTCACCTTTGCAAGTTTAACAAAGTGGCTCAGTATTTCTGCTCGGATTTTCAGGGTCTGCGCTGTCAGTATCTCCCTCACCAACCAGAAGCTGACCTACAGGAAACAAAAATAAAAAACACACCCTGAGGCAGACACAGAAAGAGAGGTTTTATAAATAATCTAGGCCAGCGGTGAATGCGTTTCACTCGCTTGACATTCTTCACACAAAATTAGGAGTTGTTTGTTCGAACTTTGTAGCGCTTGTTATTCAACTTGTGTGTGCTATACGGCAACCTCACTGAAAAGTTTACATTGGCACGAAGACACAGAGTAATATGTGTGAGACCCCATGCTCTTAAGATGTTATAGTTTTCCACTGCTGGGAATATATTTTAAATAAAGTCTAAAGAAGAACCACCACTAAATAATGGAAAATCTACCGAATCACAAAAAAACAAAAAAATCACTAAGAAAAGACAGTGAAAAAATATCTTGAAAAATAACTTGGACATCCCTCATTGTAACGGTTCAAACCACAGAGTGTCCTCCACAGTTTAGCAATAACCCTATACCAAAATCTGAGTTAAATATAATAGCAGTGCCACAGCACTAATGCTGGACTGCAGACTTCAGAAGCAAAACAGAAGCATATAATCCAAAGAAGAGGCTTAGTTAGAGGGGGGTGTTTTGGCCTACGCTGCCAGTGAAGTGCTCCACCCAAGACCTCTCCCGCCAAAAACAGTTGTCGTTCCGTGGCAAAGTGGCCGATTTTCCACCACTTCTTTCCTAGACCCTTGCCCTTTACCGTGTGCTGATATTCTGCACAGTATTTTACACCACAGGTTAATACAACTGACTGGAGGTGGCGTCATTACGACGGGCCTCGGATTTACTGCGCTGTGAAGCCCACAGCCACAATGTATAAATATTTAATGTGGGATGAGGGAGCACTTATTGCCAAAGTCAAATCTGTGAGTGAACTCATGTGAAAAGAACAAAGCTCTTGTCCTTCGCACATATTTTACACCTCGTCTGCGGGTCTACAGAATATACAGAGACAGCTCTTGATTGGACGGAGGGTGGGGGGGGGTGGGGGGGGGGCAGGGGGGGTTGTGCACAGAGGGGCCTCTAAGGTTTATGGGCTGTGGCCTGCCTGAGGAGGCTTTTTCATTGCACACATGGGTGTGCAGGATGTGGTAGGTGAGGAGAAAATCATGCTTCCGTTCAAACTCTAGAGGAGTCACTCACTGTTCACTCTCGACTGCATCATTCCACGGCTGAATTGCGGAACAAGTTCTGGATGTGCAAAAATGAACAGCAGTAGTAGTGCACTGGGGTCTAAATGTAGTTAATAGGTTATCAAGTAAGTAGTCGGATGCCTTGTGAGTAGAAAGTGACTTTGAGTCTAGTGGTGAAGGCTTTTATGCTACGAGACTGTACCAGACGGTACAGCAAACACTCCATAAGAGGGGTGGGTGGGATCCGATATGATTCTATGGGCTTTCCACAGGCACCATGTTACATATATGACCTGAATGGGTGGGAATCCCAGTCCAATGATGGACCCGCTGTTGTGCTTTGTGATCCTGGGCTGTGCAGGTGCAGTACCAGGGCCCCGTCTCCCAAACAGATCTTAGATAAAGATCATCTTAAGCTATTTTGTTTTCATATTAGTTTCATTGTTTGTTTGTTTTTTGTCATTTATTTTTTGTCTTTCTCCCTCTATTTTTATTATTTGTTTCATGTAATATCAGTACATTTTAATAATTTTAATCCTAAAATGCAGACAGCACAAACACAAAACACTCTTAAGATGATCTAAACTCTAAGATGCTTTTGGAAAACGGGGCCCATGCTGTGATGCAGCCAGTCAGCACACTCTCAACTATACTCCTATAGAAGCTATAGAGAATCAGCGGAGGCATGTCGAACCTTCTCAACGTACTAAGAAATTTGGAATTCTTAATCGTATTCAAGGGACCGTCCTGTAACTTAAGACCAATTTGGGGGTAGCGTAGACGAGCATGCGTCCACTCTGCGTGTGAACTCGCTGGCCCCCACTTTTTTCACACCGCAGCCAGCCAGCAGAGCTGCACAGTTGTTACAATGGAGGAGCACACTTCATGGGCTTTGGGGCTCAATCACTTTGTGCAGAAACCGTGCAGATTCAACCCGTCCCTCCACGGGAAACGCCACGGCCGACTGTATGCCAACCTGCAGAGCTGTCGGCAACTGTCAACAGGGACGCGGTCGAGATACGCTGGGGCTGTGGGCCCCATCACTGAACGAGTGCTTTAGCAGGCTGGGCCCCTAAGGGACCAGTTTTTACCCTCATCCATGCAGTTACAGCACAAAAATCGCACAAAGGCTGCCCTCATTATAGCAACAGGCTGCCACATGCGGAATCAACCAGTCTGAAATCTTGCACCAAGCTCCCGATTACAGGATAATAAACACACATCGTGTCAAAAAATTAACCCAAGTATTCTGTTTACTGTACATTTGCCAATCTTTTTGAAAAATGATGTTTGATTTTCATTGTGCAATTAAAATCTACTCTAAAACAGAGCTTAATCTTTGGCTGCTGTTAACAGGGGAGATTCCTGGCCTATCACTGTAAGATAAACAAAGTTATTTGAAGCAAAGAGTCCCTGACCAATCAAGGACACGTTGCAATAAGCATCCATTCAGAAGGGTATGCCGGAAATTTGGCGTAAAAACGAGTGCAGAGTTGGTGCTGGCATGCCGTTCCAAATCCAGCGTTTAGGTAGAAATCGCTCGGGACAGGCCTGGGCCAGTACTCGGAGGACGAAACTCAAACGTCGTTCAAGCGATGATATATGTTGCGGTGCCAAAATAAACCTGCGCCCTTCCTGTGAAACGTGAAGTAATCTCTTTGGACAGCCTTATACAACAGTGATTTAAGAACCTCTCAACTCGGTGAAACAGATGCAGAGACATTCACAATAAAAACATAGAAATATAAACAAATTAGAGCAGCGCATGCTGCTTTAGTCATTCCTCGTTTCAAACGGGCTCCGACCCCAAATCCAAGCGGAGTTTGGAAGTTCTCAGGACAAACCAGAGCAGGGGGCTCGTGAAGTTGGATTCCTGCATACCTGTGTGACCCTGGGCACTGCTGCCACAGAACCTACAGTAGATTACTCATGCTCATTTTCCCCATTCGATCCGTTTGTAAGGAAGTCCATTCTTACTCTGTAGTTAATGTTCATTCATGCAGTATTAATGAGAAATGTATCCAAAACTAATCAATCACTGATTTAACAAGAGCTTTTTACAACCATTGGCATAATCATGGCACTTTTTATTTATTATTCTTTGGCTTCCAAAGTGATATAAAGCATCTCCATGCACAAATGTATTTATACAAAGGGATATACACTGACCAAGAGCAAATAGTTCAGAACCACTGTGGTAGCCTTTTTTGTTGATTTATAGGGGCTAAGCACAAGGACAGAATGCACCTACAATTTCAGCATGATCCCACATCTTATTAAACACATCATTAATAGTACGAATTTTCTTTTTGCATTTCAAGGGCCAAGCCAGCCACTTCAAACTGTTAAATGTGCAATTAAAGCTAGCGTAAAATTACATGCCACAAACGGCAAATGCTAAATCCAGAGAACCCATGCCATTAAGTATTATCCTTCAAAACATGGCAGAGTAAGACATGTGGCTAACATGAACAAGGTCACTGAAATCTGCAGCACAGCAAAAACTAATTATGTAAAATCAGATAATTTTCTCTCCACTGGATCCAAACACTTCATTCATTAGGTGCTATTCGGAATATGGCACCAGCGAGAGCCATAAATTTATTGTGGCTTGAAGCTTTGGGGGGAAAAAAAGCAGACTAATTTCAAAGACCAATGGGTTCCCTTTCATTAATATTCCTGGATGTCGATGCGGCCCTTTTAAATTTGGACGCGGAGCAAAGGCAGGGGAACAGAGCTTGGATTCAGGCATGGCGTTTGTCGCCTCTCAGCTCTGACTGGCTTTTGTGCGAAAGCCTCCAATTAAAGGGCAGAGGACAGAAAGACGGCCTTGTGCCATGGCGGCAAAGTGGCGTCAGTGACTCGCTGCGAGAGAAAACGGCCCTACTTGTTCAAGAAGTCTGGGCATAAACAACCAAACTGCCTGCGAGCTAAACCCCGCCCTTCATCTGTGCTAAACACCGCCCTTCATCTGTGCTAAACCCCGCCCTTCATCTGTGCTAAACCCCGCCCTTCATCTGTGCTAAACCCCACCCTTCATCTGTGCATCGAGAGGTAAATTGTTTTAATTTGGCCAATGGATTAGTCGCACCCCCGCTCAAGGACAAGCCGCCAGCTCTTTCAAAAAGAAACACGAGCAGAATGTACAAACATTGTGTTGTACAGCAAGCCAAGCCTGGCAAGCCAAGCCTGGCTACCTGCTATTAATTGACAGTACACCGGTGTATCTAAAACAAAACTGTGGGGGTTTCAAAGACTAATTAAAGCGATCTGATGAAAATGAGAGTGCAGAACCGAGATAAGAGAAAATAGAGGACGCAGAGTCACGACCTAGAGGACACGCATGAGATCTTTCCACAGACTGATGCACTTCAAAGGACGATGCTTTCCCGCCTAATCAGCAGTTAATCAAAGTCAGTGAAGCCAACAGCAGCACTGGGTATGCAGGAGATACCGCTTCTACTTTACAGACTGTTAATCCAGATGAAATGATTAAAACTCTCTAATCCTTATCAGGTTGCCTTAGAAGGACAAGGCCACTGTTCACCACGGCAACTCCAGAGCAACAGAGGAAGAGAAAAGAGATGGCCATGGTAGAGAAGACTGCAAACGAGATCGGAGAGTATTAAATTACAGCCTCACTTTTTCCGCTGGCGGTTACGGGCAGTCAAAGCTCACCCCCCCCCCCATGACTGGATGAGGGTGAGTGGTGATGGGGGGGTGGCTGTGATGTAGGGGGGGGGGCTCACAGAAACTAAGCCGAAAAGTGGCTGCTGTCGGTGGAAGACTTGGCAGCTGGACTCCGACCGGGATCCACTCTCAAAGCAAAAGCCCTCCTTGGCACGGAAACCAAGATAATTAGTCACTAATTAGTTAGAGTGTACAGCATGGCTGCCGTGGTCCAAGTTTACATCATGGTAAACTCTGCGAGACCCCTCTTGTCCCCACACCTGCCCCCTCCCCTGACTCCTTTCCGGCTCTCTCCCTTCGCGAAGCCGATGCGTCTGTACAATTCCAACTCCGGCACGGAAGTGGTTTCATCGGTTATCCCACGTCTTTTCTTTTTCTGACAAATACATTTCACGCCCTCTGGCATGAGCGTTTCCCGTGACATAATCGCAATCAAAATGCCATTTGTCAAAAAGTCCAAGGGTGATTAAGCTCTTCATTTTCAACACTCAGTACAGAGTTGCTTCCGTATGCCGATCAGTTATTTCAGGCCCCGGCCAATCCAATTATTCCCTGACAACTACAGTCTAAAACTGTGCCCATCACATTCTTCCAAACATTCAGCACATCTGCGAATTGGGTGGTGGTGGTGGTGGTGGTGGTGGTGGGGGGGGGGGGGGGGGGGGGGCAGAGCGAGAAGGGATGATCCAAGTGCTTTAAACAATTGAAACCTCTGTGTCTTCAAACCATGGGAGATAACTTTAGGTTACTGTCGTAACCCCGGTTCTTTGAGTAATATGAGCGAGATGTCTCGCTATGGGATGTGACCCTCCGCAGCCCTGACAGAAGTACCTATCTCAAATAACCAATCCTGATTGGTCAGAGAAGCGTGTCCCTCCGCTGCTTGATGTAGTCCCCCCCACTACAAATACCGCAGCAGGAGGACACGCCCGCCATTCTAAAGCCCGAAATTCCTTCTCACCGCCCAGCAAGAAGGGTTGTCTGGCGAGACATCTCGCTCATATTACTCAAAGAACCGGGGTTACGACAGTAACCTAAAGTTCTTTTTCATAATATGAGCTCGATGTCTCGCTATGGGATGTGGTTACTCCCGAATTGCCAGACAGCTTTATCGAACAGCCACCAACCGATGGGGGGGTCCAGATGTCCAGATGCTAGGCCTGAAGGACCGCGCTGGCAACGCACGGGCCCGACACATCCAGCATGTAGAATCGAACAAAAGTCAGAGGCGAAGTCCAACTCGCCGCCGCACAAATGTCCTGAATAGACACCCCCCTGAACAAGGCCCAGGATGCAGCCATGCCCCGCGTAGAGTGAGCGCGCAGGCCCGCAGGCGGGCGCAACCCCTCATTAGCGTAGGCCAAAGTTATAGCTTCCACCAGCCAGTGTGAGAGGCGCTGCCTCGAAACAGGCTGACCTTTCCTGGGATTAGCCCAGGAAATAAAGAGCTGATCGCTCCGTCGGAAGCACTGAGTCCTGTCCACATAACAACGTATGGCCCGGACCGGACACAATGTATGAGCCCGCTGGTCAGCAGCTGGAGCTGTGAACGCAGCGAGAGTAATCGGGGAGCATGAACCCACCACCTTAGGCACAAAGGCTGGGTTAGGTCTCAGCGACACCCTTACGTCCCCTGGGGCAAACTGAGTGCATGACGGATGCACCGAGAGTGCATGAATATCGCTGACCCGCTTCGCGGAAGCGAGCGCCAGCAACAACATTGTCTTAAGAGACAAATGCTTCAAACTAGCACCCTGCAAAGGCTCAAAGGGGGGACCCTTAAGCCCCTCCAAAACCACCGTCAGATCCCATGGGGGCATAAGCGGCCTGGAGACTGGGAGCAGTCTACGGGCACCCTTCATAAAGCGGCACACCAGAGGGTGCTGACTCACTGTTTTTTTCCCCAAAGCCCACGTGACTGGCGGCAATGGCCGCCAGATACACTTTGACTGTCGAGAAGGCTCTGCCATCATCGATGAGGCTCTGAAGAAATGATAAGACCACCGGAACAGAGCACTGAAAAGGGGTGTGATTCCGATCATGGCACCACCGCTCAAACACCCCCCACTTACCAGTGTACAAAGACCTGGTAGAGGGGGCCCGAGCATTCTGAATAGTGTTAATCACACTCGGAGGAAGGCCCGCAGTGGTCATAGAGAGCCACTCAGGGGCCACGCCCACAGTTGTAACCTGCCCGGGTGGAACACCGTCCCCCCCCCCTGTGACAACAGGTCCCTGCGTATTGGCAACTGCCAGGGCCGGGCGCACAGCAACTGATAAATCTCCGCCAACCAGTGCATCGCCGGCCAGTGTGGAGCTATCAGGATAAGAGAGTGTCTGTGTTCCCTCACCCTCGCCAGGGTGGGAGGAACCAGCGCCAGAGGGGGAAACGCATAGAGCAGCTCGTGAGGCCAGTCGTGCGCCAGAGCGTCCAGCCCCAAGGGGGCCCCCCGACTGTGTAGGGAGAAGAACAGCTGACACTGGGTGTTCCCCTCCGACGCAAACAGGTCCACTTTGGCGCGGCCATAAATGGACCAAATCTGAGTCACCACGAGAGGGTGTAAAGTCCATTCTCCGTATACGGGCGCACCCCTGGACAAGAGGTCCGCCCCCACGTTCAGGGTCCCCGGGACATGCGTTGCCCTCAATGACAGGAGACGCACACTGCTCCACAGGATCAGTTTGCGTGCCAATATGTGTAATTGACGTGAGTGCAAACCCCCCTGGTGATTTATGTACGCCACCGTGGTCGTATTGTCCGTCCTCACCAGGACATGATGACCCCTGAGGAACGGGAGGAAATGTTTCAGAGAGAGAAACACTGCCGAGAGCTCCAGAAAATTTATGTGATGTCGCTGGAGACCCAGGCTCCAGCGGCCCCTCACAGATCTGCCCTCGTGAATGCCACCCCACCCCTGGAGGCTGGCATCCGTAGTGACCACTTTCCTGGACAGGACGGTGCCCAGGGGCACACCCTGAGTCAGAAAAGAGGGTGCCCGCCAGTGACGTAGGGCCAACACGCAATCCGACGTCACCAAAATCCTCCGTGCGCCATGACGCACGGGGTCCAGCCTGAGCGCAGCAACCCAGCGCTGAAACTCCCTCATGTGGAGGCGACCGAGGCGTATTACGTGTATAGCCGAGGCCATCAGGCCCAGCAGGCGCAGACACACCCTGAATGGAACGTAACAGTGTCTCTGAAAAAGAGCAAGACATGCCTTGAAACTGTTCGCCCTCTCCTCCGAGAGGCGCGCAGTGAACGGCATTGATAGCAGCTGTAACCCGAGGAAGATTATTTCTCGACCCGGTGAGAGATTGCTCTTTTCCGTGTTTATCACAAAGCCCAACTCTGACAGATGACGTGTGACAAACTCCGTGTGCGACCTGGCCTCCTGCTCCGAGCGCGCTAGGAGAAGCCAGTCGTCCAAATATGTGGCCAGGCGTATTCCCCCCCGCCGTAGCGGGGCGACCGCCGCGTCCGTACACTTCACGAACACCCTCGGGCTGAGGGAAAGTCCGAACGGGAGCACTCGGTACTGATAACACACTCCCTGAAACGCAAACCTCAGATACTTTCTGTGGGCAGCGTACACTTTTATATGGAAATAAGCGTCCCTCAGATCCACTGATGTGAACCAGTCGCCTGGTTTTATTAGACGCAACAGAGATGCCTGTGTCAGCATCCTGAACTTGTATTTCCTTAAGTGACAGTTCAGAGCCCTGAGGTCCAAGATAGGGCGAATTCCTCTCCCTCCCCGTTTGGGGACGAGAAAATATCTTGAATAATACCCGGATTGACTCTGCTCGGGAGAGACGATTTGAATAGCTTTTTTGTCTAAAAGAGACATTATCTCCTCCTTTAGCACGCCAGCTAAACGTCCCTGTGCTCGTGACTGTATTATGCCGGAAAAACGAGGCGGCACAGTGTTGAACTGCAGCCGGTAACCCCGCTCTATCGTGCGTAATACCCACGGATGAGCCCCTATTTCTCTCCACTTTTGAATGTGTAAACACAGTGAAGGGGAAAATATCGGCTGGGGTTCTGCCAACACGGGAGGGCTCATAAGTGGTGGTATGGCTCCCTCCAGTGGCAGAGCGAGAGAATGTCCCTCGGGCCGTACTGCGCATGCGCGAACTCGCGCCGCAGCCTGGGTAAATTCCTCCGTAGCCGGAAATGGGATGCCCATCGCCGGCAACAGAGGGACAACATGCCCGGCGGACATGTTGCTTATGTGCAAAGCATTCATTTTGTTTGTGCTTGCTTTGTTTTGGGTATTTTTCACACATTTTGTTTTCAACTTTATTTCCCTGAATAAAGGCAGAACATTGTGTGTATGCGCGTGCTTGTGGACATGTGAACACGGCTGTGCAACGGCAAACAGCCCGGTGACAAAGTCCCTCCTCGTCTCGTCTGGCCCTGGGGCGGAGATCAGCGACTGGAGATGCGCACTTAAAACCCTCTTTGGTGGAGCCCATGAACGGGGAACTGATGGGCGCGTCACCCGGAGAAACGGCGAAGGCGGTCAAGTAGCCTTCTTCTTCCTCCTACCCTGCGCAGCTGAAGCGGCCGGTGGAGGCGGCGGGGCTGCGGGCTGAGCGCCGGGGGGACCCTTCCAACCAACCCGAGGGGCAGGCGACTGGGATCGGGCCGGGGAAGGTTGCTGCTGCGGCCTCTTCGGGACCTTAAATCGCGCAGATTGAGCAGCAGCCTGGGCGAAAGATTTTCCCCGGGGCGGGGGAGACGGCGAGGGGGCTCTACGCGGCAGGCAGAGCGCAAACGCCTCGTTGTCTTTCTTCCTCGCCTCCGCTCTCTCCTGCATGGAGGTCAGAGCTGAGCCGAAGATACCCTCCGGTATGACGGGCGCGTCCAGGATGTCGTCTCGCTCTCTGTCAGTCAGCCTGGCGAGATTGAGCCACCTGGCTCGTTCCTGGACCACGAGAGAAGCCATAGCTTTCCCCGTGGCGAGCACAGCCACCCGCTGGACATGAAGGCACAGGTCGGTAATCACTCCCGCCTCGCGCCAAACCGCGGCGCTAGGTGCACCGTGGAGAATGTCGGCTTGGTAAGCGGAGAGAAGCGACAGCACATTCAAAGCCCTCATCGAGAGCGCGGCTTGCTTGTACGCCCTCTCGGTCAAAGCAGACTGAAGACGCTCCGATTTAGCGGGGAGGGACGGACGTCTGCTTGAGCCAGCCATGGTGCCACCCGGGTACAGATGCGCTGCAACCGGGGACTCGACCGGGGGCATGGCGAGGAGACCCAGGGCTTCCATGTTCTCGGTGTCGAGGACGGAGGCACCCGGGATCTGGTTCCTTCCGCTGTACGGCTTGTCGCTCCACATCTTGGTGAGCTCGAGCAGTAAGTCAGGAAAGACGGGAAGAAGCTGCTTGGCCGTGTTACCGCCCGGTGCTAATAGCCTGCCCTCGTAGCGCGAGCGCGAGGGCTGTGTCACCGGAGCGGGCCAGGGAATACCCATGCTCGCTGCCGCACGCTTGCACGTGTCGAGCAGGACCACAGGAACCGGGGACGAGGGACGTGCGTCCTCGCCGTCCTCCGAGCCCCCGGAAAGCAGCCCCGGCTTTGCAGCCGGCACCGGAGTGATTAAGGCATCATACTCCTCCTCGCTCTCTGAAATGAGAGGGGGATCATCGGAGTCGGACTCTACACACTCCAGCTCTAACACATCGTCGGAAGGAAAGGCAGGAACCGGGGACATCACGGACAGGGCGGCCCAGTCGGTGTGCACCTCGTGTACCTCCTCCACCATGGGCTCCTCTTCGTCAGCGGCTACCGGGGCAGCGGCGGTCAGAAGCGGGTCCTGGTCGGACAGGCTGGCTTGGCGAGCCAGGCGGCGTCTCAAGCTTTTCGTCGTGAACATTTTGCAATGTACACACGAACCAGGGACGGATAGGGACAGCCTGGCGTGGTCAGTCCCGAGACAACCCATACACACGGGGTGCGTATCCTTCCCCGAAATCCGGGCACCACAAGGGCAGGGCCGGGAGTCTCCTCTGGCATGAGGAGCAGCGGACGCCATGGGGGCAAAAAACACCGGCTGGTGCGCGGGTGTCTTTTACGGTAAGTGCTTGCTAACTGGTGTGTTAGGAGCAGGTAGCTAGCTAACTGGTGTGTTAGAAGCGAGAGGCTGATAACTGGCGTGTTAAAAGCAAGATGCTGATAACTGGAGTGTTAAAAGCAGGAGGCTAACTGGTGTGTTAGCAGGAAACGTCGAGGGGAGCTGGCGTGCAAACCCTCGGCGAATAGTGAGCTGAGTTAGCGTCCGTCGACAGAAGCTAATAAATAATTCCGTCTGTGGACAGTTAAACTAACTAGGCTCGGTGTGAGATAATGCTTCTAGGTGAGAAGAATTTTTAGAATGGCGGGCGTGTCCTCCTGCTGCGGTATTTGTAGTGGGGGGGACTACATCACGCAGCGGAGGGACACGCTTCTCTGACCAATCAGGATTGGTTATTTGAGATAGGTACTTCTGTCAGGGCTGCGGAGGGTCACATCCCATAGCGAGACATCGAGCTCATATTATGAAAAAGAACCCTACATTGGAAACGAACACAAATAGAGTTGACCTGGCCCTGATGAGATGTATCCGCCAATATTTTATATAAAAAGTTTCCAACAGATTTTACTGACATAGCATGACCAAAGCCGGACTTAACATGGTAGAAATGTGCAACACAATCATACAATTTTAGCAAAAAAAAAAAGTAATGCTAGCTATTGCCTGACCAATCAGTAAGAACCCATGATGTCAATTATTATAATCTTTTATTCTTTTTGCAATATGACCCCTCATTAATCCAAGGTTTGAAGGTTTGGTTTGATTGAATTGAATATTCCCTTGAAGAGACCAAGTGCATTTGATTGAATCCACTCTTCTGTAGACAACCTGCCAGCCAGCTTGTTATTGCCGTGATAAAACAGCTCTAGTATTACATAGGAGGCAGACATGGATAAGCCTTTAGTTCACTACGCAAATCCATTTTTCACATAAAACATTGCCTTAATCTGGCCAAGGAAGCAGAAGTGTTTCATTACAGGACACAAGTTTCTTTTTATTTTTGGCTGGAAAACTTTATCAATCCTTCGTTCATAAATACTGTAAACCTGATAACCCTATGACAGTTCATTTATATTGTTCCATAGTGCATTAAATTAAACCAGGCCTGGGGAAATCATACGTTCGTACACGTTAATGAATACAATTCCAGATAAGTTGAAAAAGGTTTATAGCGGCCTGCCAAGCTCAATATTACTTGTAAACATTGTAGTGTTCCAACGTAAAATATGTTGAAGAGATTGTTATGGGACAAAAAGATCCAAATACGATTTGATATAGCCTAGAACAGGGGTAGGCAACCCTGGTCCTTGAGAGCCGCAGGGTCTGCTGGTTTTTGTTTTCACCTTAAATATGACAATTACTCAGACCAGAGAAACCAGATGAGGCGAGTTAACTGTGTAATCAACTGCTTTAATTGATCAATTAAGTGGCGAGTAACAACTAAAACCAGCAGACCCTGCGGCTCTCAAGGACCAGGGTTGCCTACCCCTGGCCTAGAAGCACACAAATACTAGTTGCACCACCATTATAAAACTCTGCTAACATAACCATAGTCTGTGCTTTAAAACAATACATTTTGGTGTGGTCCTGAAAATGAATGGGAGTGAATGGGGACCCTGACAACCGGACTAACGGCAATGCTGATGTTGCCAGTAGTCACACTATGCAAATATAATGGGATAAGCTCCACAAAATTACTTGTGTCACACTAAGATGAAATTTAGATTGGAACTCATGATCAGACGAAACAAAAATGTAGCTTTTTGGCAATAAATACCAAAGGTGGATTTTGCGTTATAAGAGGCATAGTTATGCAGAAAAGTGCCTTATCCCCACTGTTAAGTATGGTGGAGGTTCCGTGATGTTGTGGGGCTGTTTTTCCTCAAAAGGCCCTTGTTAGAATACATGGCATCATGGTCTCCATCAAATACCAGGAGATTTTAGACCAAAATCTGGCTGCCTCTGCCAGAAGACTAAAAGTGGGTCGTCGTTGGATCTTCCAGCAGGACAATGATCCAAAGCATAGTACCTCAAAATCTACACAAAAACGGTTCACCTAAAGACCACAGAATTAAGATGACGCAATGGCTATCCCAGTCACCTGACCTGAACCCAATTGGAAAATCTGTGGGGTGAGCTTAAGAGGAGAGTCCACAAGTGAGAATCAGTGACCCGTGAAGGATCTGGCAAGATTCTGTATGAAGTTTTGCTCATATTAATATTGAATATGTTGCTTTTCTAAGCACTTAGGAATAGTTCAACTTTGGCCCATCATTATTGCAGTCTTTAAAAATGCACTATTAAGGCCTAGGCTTCACGACCAGACTCGGAACGCTCTGGAATTGGTCTCAAATCCCCCTGGGTCTCGGTCTTGAACTGGACTCGAATGACCACGGTCTGTTCATTGAAGTGGTCTCAACGACATCTCTGGTTGATAGACAATTAAAGAAGGCTATATCAAGTAGTAAAAAAACGGCCATCTTAATTAACATACATTTAGTATTTGATAAATTCAATATATAGTAAGAGAGATTGAAAGTGACAGACGTGAGAGAGAGAATAAAAAAAGTTCACATGATCCTGAAGCCTTCTTCAGAATGATTGGTGAAAGGTGAGGTCCAGGCCTGGGGAGACTCACCTGGTTGAACCTGCGGGTGAACGCCACCACGTTGGGCGCCAGGCTGTGCTTCTCCTTCTTGCTCCACCCGCAGCTGGCCAGCTCCTGCAATGCAAGCCAAAAAACATACCCGATGACCCGTGACCCCTTTGAGGGCAATTCCCACCCACTGTATGCAGGAGATGGGGACATAAAACACCACGTCAGGGTTCACACCAGAAAATTGAGCCATCAGAGAGCTGCTCGCTGGAGCATTCTCCAGTGACATGGTGCCGAGCGGACTGGCTTCACCACCTGTTTGTTATGTAGTAGCGTTAAATCAATACAGACCGCAAATAACACTGAACACGTGGAAGCTGTTGAAAGGGCCGATGTAATTGTTACGCTTAGCTCCAGCAGGGAAAAACAGCCTAGCAGATTTATGATCATTCCACACTTAGATCTTGTTACCAAGATATCAGTTACAATCAATGTGGGGGTGGTGGTTGGTGACATATAAAACTAAATATTATAAATTATTCAACAGGTGCAGGCAGCAAAATCATCAGCAATAGGGCTCCATTCATAGCCATCCTCCTATAAAATTAGACAGGCACAGCTGTTCACCAGAGTTTATTGTTTTGAACATGAGCCCATTACCGGACAGACCCCGTTTATTGTTGACTTGAAACTTCAGAGATTATTTGCAGCAGGTTTTTAAAATTTGCTCCACAATCTTTGATGTATATGTTTTTAATATCAGTGTGACCTTCCGCAATTTGTGTAGTATGTAGCATTGCTTCAATGGTTTGGTAAGTGTAATCTCAATTAAGATGGAATATTTCATAAGGTGCAGATATTAAATGATTATCTGACATAAACAAGTCACTTTTCATCAGTTTGCTTCGAACTGCAGCCGAATCTCGTGATAGGCCCAGCGGAGCACATCGAGCCCCAGGCAAACATAACACGAGGAGGCTATACCATGCATACTACTGTACAGCATACAGTTAGCCTTGGGAAAGACTGAAATCTTTCCCTTTGTAATGCATTTGGCCTCATCTTACAAGGGGTCACATTACAAATCGAGGCTTCAGAGACAGTGAAAGACGACCTGAAGACGGTGCACTTCATTCCCTCCTATGGATGAGACATTGACCCAACGATCCTGACTGGATGTGCTCGTAAGATACCTTGTGGCAGTACAGGTGACATGGACCTCAAACAGTAACTCACAAACCCCAAAGTTCAAATTTTGGGGAAGTGCACTCAAACGATACACTACTTTCATGAATAATATGTAGTGTAGGCTACAGCATAATGTAATGATGCATGAAGTTAAGCATAAAAGCGAGGGCTAAAACAATAACCCCCAGTTTATCATTGCAGGACAGGCACAGAATTAGCTTCCTCAATACTAACAATGGGCCAAAGCTAACGCTGAAAAACCATAATCATTACACCTTGACTATGTTATTAAAACAATGTCATTATCTGGGGTGGTGACAAGCACATTGACATTCATAGTGTCCACAGTACATCAACCATAATGATGTACTCGTTCTCTCCTGTGAGAAAAATGTTAATTACAGTTTACTTACACTATGGGTGGATGTCAGCCTAGAAAAATTATATATTAAAGAAACCAGCAAGCATGTGATTATGGATTTATGTTTTTAACCATCAGACAATGCATACAATAATAATAATGTGCTGGAAATTCAGGGAGCTCTTCCTATTTTGCACTGAAAGCATGTTGACTGTTGAAGCCTATGAGTTCCTGTGGAATAATGTCCAGAAGGTTTGGGACTGGCCTGATCTCGGTCTGTCTGTACTCACATCACTAGGGGTATTTATGGAATCTTTGTGAATTCCAAAAGTTCTGGAATGAAAAAATTTTCCGCCTCGGACTGCTCCTTAAAACTCCCAGGCATAGAGAGACGTTCTCCGAGGAGAAGAGGACGGGGTGTGCAGTTAAGCGTCTTGCCAGGGAGTGGGAGTGTCTTTGAGGACGCCATGTGCTTGTAATTGTTAAGTAGGAAAGCACTTCTTGTGACTGGTCTGGTAGATGGAAATTTTGTCTTTTGTGGACATTGCACAGGCTCAGTTTGAGTCTCAGGGGGAGGCCAGCCCACGTATACCCTCAAATCAAAAGGGAGCTGGGTCTCAGGGGGAGGCCAGCCCACGTATACCCTCAAATCAAAAGGGAGCTGGGTCTCAGGGGGAGGCCAGCCCACGTATACCCTCAAATCAAAAGGGAGCTGGGTCACAGGGGGAGGCCAGCCCACGTATACCCTCAAATCAAAAGGGAGCTGGGTCTCAGGGGGAGGCCAGCCCACGTATACCCTCAAATCAAAAGGGAGCTGGGTCTCAGGGGGAGGCCAGCCCACGTGTACCCTCAAATCAAAAGGGAGCAGGGTGCATAGACCCATCGCAGAGTGGCACTGATATGCCATCCAAACAATTGCCTTTATGAATTCTGTAAGATTAGAAAAAGAGCTGTGTCAAAGACACATTCAATTATAGTAGGCTAAATATAATGTGTCTTTCACACCACTCTCCGCGGTCTCCTGCTGCCAGGCTCATACCAGCCTACGGAGCTTCAGCTACGCGATTCTGGGGGCGAGGATCACAGCAACCGTAAATGGAGGGTCGCTAATGAACTTTCGATAGCGAGTGTGAATTTATCATCATGATTCTCACTGAAAAGCCTTCCATCTGTGAATCTGAAATATTGGGAGTTCTACTGCACCCTGAAGACTTGATTTGTGTGTGTGTGTGTGTGTGTGTGTGTGTGTGTGTGTGTGTGTGAGGCATAAATATTGAATTAATTTTGAATGTAGTTGAAAATCAGCTGGAAGCGCATACAGGCCTACAGTAAAGACTTTTGGTGGTGACACACACATCAGCTAGAGACTCATCACTCTGAGCAACACTGCCTTTCCTGTTCTTACTTCTTCTGTGAGGGATAAAATGCCAAACAGGAGGCAGATATTTAAATGAGCCATGTTAAATGGAAAATAGAGATGTGTCCACTGGCTTACGATGAGGAACTCACTGGATCTTGGACTTTCATTCTGAGAAACAAAAACTACCGTTTTTAATACCTTGGGAGAAACTTCGAAATAGTGTAATTAATTACCAAGGTTGGGATTTGATTCTATTTTCAATTCAGTCGAGTGAAATTTAACTGAAAAATCGCCATTGAACATTACTGGCATTTTCCTATTCATTTTGTGCATTAACAAAATTACAAATGGTTTTGACCAACTAACAAACATAGATGTGTAATAAAACAGTTTTGGTAAAGGGGGGAAAAAAATGGGGGAAAAAAAAAATATATATAGTAAATATTGTCAGAATTCAAGCGGGATGAATGTGCTGTGTTCTTGCACAGTCTGAATGTGCTGATCAGCAATTCTGCACAACCAAAAATCTAGGCCAAAAGGTTTTTAATTGTGGTCTATGCAAGTGCAAATAAGAACAAAATGTTAGTCCGTGAATCTAACAAATATTCATATTCCACATGTATTACAAGTCCAAATACAGTGCAAGTCACAGCTTGTGTGCACAAAGTGGATGCACATTAAATACACTGTTTTTGTTTCTCAACCCTGGTCCTGGGGACCCACTGTGTATGCTGTTTTTTGTTCCAACCATAGTCACAAGCTCTGTATTTTAATGAGCTGCTAATTGCTCTTAAATACACCAATTGCTCATAATTCACTAAATTCACAGTTCACTTGGTCCATATTCACATCCCAGGAATCGGTCAGACCTACTTATACTTTCATATACTGCGCTGTATGTACTATATGGCAAATAATTCCTATTGCAACAGGTTCCATTTTTATTTGATTCAATTACAAACTGATAGAAAATGGGACCAAACTGCCTTCACCTGAGTGTGGAAACCTGAACCCATCTGTGTAAAGTCAGTCTGTGGATGGCAAATGGCAACAAGCCAAGCCTGCAATGTATTAAAACAAGTTTAACGATACAATTACGGGAGAACTTAAACACATTTTAAACAACCTTAATTGATCAAGAGATTGGCTTCGACTAAAACCAGCATGCACGGTGGAGGGTCCTCGGGAACAGGGTTGAGAAACACTGGTCTACGTGAGATACCAACCCCAGAAAGGTCAGCGGCAGACGATACATGTTTATTCATGTACCGTTTTGTGATATGAATACACTGTTTATTTATCAAGAAATGTGATCCGCTTTAATTTGTTGGTTTTTCTATTCAATCCTTAGCCCTTTAATTACAACGGAGAAATAGAACAGGAACATTTAAGTTCAACTGCTGTGATGCTCAAGCAAAGTTTTTTTTCTTTCAACACATAACAGTATTTCACAGCACTGCATTACTATGCTGTAATCATACGCTTTGACTCAATTTAGCAGCTTTTCTACAGCTCTGACACCTTATTTAGCATCTTTTCTACAGCTCTGACACCTTATTTAGCATCTTTTCTACAGCTCTGACACCTTATTTAGCATCTTTTCTACAGCTCTGACACCTTATTTAGCATCTTTTCTACAGCTCTTATTTGCAATGTAATAGTTACTTTGTTCCTTATTTCTCCTTATTAAAACCCGGGGGAAGTTAAGGCAGCTGCAGTTTAACATTCCTACCACTACAGCATAAAAAATTTATCCTGAACCACTATTTTCTAATGCCTCGTATTTTTTGTCAAGGGGTGAAAGCCCTTTGGTAATAGCACTACCCCCTCCCTCCTCACACTCTTCAGAAACCTGAATGTCCGTAAAGACCTCAGTCTCAAGTGCAGATACACATTCAACGATGAGCTCACGACACGTTGACTCATCTTATTGATTTCGTTTGTGGAAATGGCCTGCTCAGTCCTGCCCAGTTCGGAAGCTACAATGGCACTCTTTTAAACGTACCGTTTAAATTAAGTTTTTACGTTGCGACTCACTTCTTCATTCACCCAAGAGACCGCTAATCACGACAAGCTATGCAAAAAGCTAATTTTGTTTTTACAGACCTTCAGTGTCTGGTATTTTTCATCCTTTCCGACAGTGATGAAAATATAGGACCAACTTAAAATTTTCCATCCTCTTTAGATAATTCACAAAATCTACATGAAAAACTTAAACTAATATAATTACAATTCAACCCATAGAGGTTCACCCATTAATCAGGACTAAAAAGGTATTTTCATTGTACGGATTCCATGAAAAAGTCTTAATGAAGTTTCAGGATGTTGCTTAGTTACATTGGCGTGGTTACTCTCAGGATGTTGCCGAGTTACATTGGCACGGTTACTTTCAGCTGTAATATTTATATAACCTCAGAGTTATTACTCTGTCAATTGCATTCCTGGTTTTAGTCCCTTTATCATGATGATACAATTTTTACAGATGTTTTATGCAATACCTATAATTCCAAATATCTACCCTCAGGTCTCTTAAAATGCATTCACCAAACCTTTTTTCCATATTATCTGTACAGCGGCCATAAATACAGACGGTAAACACTTTAATTCAGTTGTTTGCTGTATGCCCCAAGTTTCTCTTACTGAAACCCAAAATTACTACAAAAATGAATGCAAAGTAGGTTTTATAGTTCATGCCCTAACCGCAGTGCCCTTGTGTGAGGTGCATGCCCTAACCTCAGTACCCTTGTGTGAGGTGCATGCCCTAACCTCTGTGCCCTTGTATGAGGTGCATGCCCTAACCTCTGTGCCCTTGTATGAGGTGCGTACCCTAACCTCTGTGCCCTTGTATGAGGTGCGTACCCTAACCACAGTGCCCTTGTATGAGGTGCATACCCTAACCTCTGTGCCCTTGTATGAGGTGCGTACCCTAACCTCTGTGCCCTTGTATGAGGTGCATGCCCTAACCTCAGTACCCTTGTATGAGGTGCATGCCCTAACCTCTGTGCCCTTGTATGAGGTGCATGCCCTAACCTCAGTACCCTTGTATGAGGTGCATGCCCTAACCTCAGTACCCTTGTATGAGGTGCATGCCCTAACCTCTGTGCCCTTGTATGAGGTGCATGCCCTAACCTCTGTGCCCTTGTATGAGGTGCACGCCCTAACCTCTGTGCCCTTGTATGAGGTGCATGCCCTAACCTCTGTGCCCTTGTATGAGGTGCACGCCCTAACCTCTGTGCCCTTGTATGAGGTGCGTACCCTAACCACAGTGCCCTTGTATGAGGTGCATGCCCTAACCTCTGTGCTCTTGTATGAGGTGCGTACCCTAACCTCAGTGCCCTTGTATGAGGTGCGTACCCTAACCTCTGTGCCCTTGTATGAGGTGCATGCCCTAACCTCTGTGCCCTTGTATGAGGTGCACGCCCTAACCTCTGTGCCCTTGTATGAGGTGCACGCCCTAACCTCAGTGCCCTTGTATGAGGTGCACGCCCTAACCTCTGTGCCCTTGTATGAGGTGCACGCCCTAACCTCTGTGCCCTTGTATGAGGTGCACGCCCTAACCTCTGTGCCCTTGTATGAGGTGCATGCCCTAACCTCTGTGCTCTTGTATGAGGTGCACGCCCTAACCTCTGTGCTCTTGTATGAGGTGCGTACCCTAACCTCTGTGCCCTTGTATGAGGTGCGTACCCTAACCACAGTGCTCTTGTATGAGGTGCGTACCCTAACCTCTGTGCTCTTGTATGAGGTGCATGCCCTAACCTCTGTGCCCTTGTATGAGGTGCATACCCTAACCTCAGTGCCCTTGTATGAGGTGCATGCCCTAACCTCTGTGCCCTTGTATGAGGTGCATGCATGTTCTCAGTCATTTTTACAGGGCATGAATCAGCACAGGTGAAACTCAGTCAGTCAGTGCTTTTCTGACTTGCACTGGAGCACCGTGCAACCACTGCAGATGCTAACTGACCAGAGGATCCACTATCAACCACTGCAGATGCTAACTGACCAGAGAATCCACTATCAACCACTGCAGATGCTAACTGACCAGAGGATCCACTATCAACCACTGCAGATGCTAACTGACCAGAAGATCCACTATTAACCACTGCAGATGCTAACTGACCAGAGGATCCACTATCAACCACTGCAGATGCTAACTGACCAGAGGATCCACTATCAACCACTGCAGATGCTAACTGACCAGAGGATCCACTATCAACCACTGCAGATGCTAACTGACCAGAGGATCCACGATCAACCAATGAAGAGGATTCCTTGCGGACTGAAGCACTCCTTCCCAAGAACACGCTACAGCCAATATAGCACAGCCCACACAGAAGCCCCGCTTACAGTCAGCAACACAAACCATATCTTATCTGGACCGACGAGTGCTCTACTGCAGTCTTCAACTAGAACTCACACCTCAACTGGCTATGCCACTCAGTAAGCCAGCTGCCTCTGTATGATTATGCTGTGCCTTAAAATTGTTGTGATTACGGCACATTAATCCAAGCTTCTGATTGTGGTAATTAAAGGATCACGCAGTAGTCACTGCCAAAAGTGGGAGGTGTTATCAACAATGGCCTTGCCAATTTCCCAACGTGGCTCTCTTAGACTGGGTCATTTAATCACCCCGTAGTTTAACTGGCTAAATAAATCCCCAACACTCTACCCTAAATCATGCTTGATGAGCGTCTGTGTGCATCATCCAAGAGATTTTACACATGGCAAGTGCCTCAAGTGACTTCACTCCCCAGAAAAACTATGCTTTGAGATCCATGAAAGGTGCTAAATTAATTAAATCCATTATTATTACGCTTAAACTTATTATTTATTATATGTATCCTGGCATCTTAAGACTGTTAACAGAAGTACCCAAGCAAAGCACAACTCGCTGATTTGAACCTTGAAGCATGGCAACTCCCCCCAAAAAACAAATTTTTTTTTTGAGAGCTTACAGTTCAGCAAGTTTACTTTTCTGGCGCCAGATGTCAGCCCTAAATCAAATATAATGTATAGAGTTTTCTGAGCTTTCATTTTAATCTCAGTTTTCAGCTGCTAAGCTTTGGCAGTATCGCTTTTTATTGTGCGGGTACAGCGGCTGTTTACTTAGCCATCAGAGTAACGGGTGGCGCAGCCGTATTTACAGGCCACAAAAAGTAACGGCTGGCGCATTTCACCTCTGAACTGCTGCCATGCATTGACAGTGCCTCACAGGCACTGAGCATAGCGCGCGATGCGTCCAGCAACCGTTGAGTCCATTTTCCATCCGTTTGAGTAACGGTTTGGCACCGAGAAAAGCCCGCACATCCACCGCCGTTGTCTCGCGAGGGACGGAACGCCCTCATGTGGTGCAAGAACACAAATTCAAAAACATTCTGAGTGAAAGTCAGCACTTCCCGAACTGACCAGAACGCAACGGGGGCTCTTGACTTCAGAGATTCATCGGATTATCCCCTGCCTCCCCCACACCTCCCCAAATACCGCAAGGCAGATACAATTTCACCTTCGTAGCCATTTCCACTCCCGAAAGTGGAGATCTAAAACGAGACTTAAAGCAAGGCAAACACACTTAATAACACACACCCAAAAATGGAAGAATTCCTAAGTATCAGCAAATTAGAAAATATTCCACAGAACACCTAGGCTCTGTCCGTCTCGACTCCAGAAGAGAAAAACAGATATTTGGGCAGTGACTGAGTCGTCGTCAACCACCCCTTCCCCCACCAAAAGTAATGTTTTAGCTCTTTTTTCTTGCAGACACCAAACTTTACAGAGCAATCGGATATTTGAAATTCATTGCATAAAAGAAGAAAATGAGGAAGAGGTTTTTCCTCCGGTTGCTATGAATGAAATGAACTCTGATTGGGATGAGATGGATGGAAATTACTGGGAGAGAGGCAGAACCCTTGATTGCAGTTTCCTGTTCCCAAACCCAGTCTCAGACTGATGATTAGAAAACACACTCATGCTTACAGGGGCCTTTGCCGTACATCTGTCCTACTTGAATACATCACCATGCGCGATGCAAAAATATATCTGCATATTTTAATCACTGTCATACCATAATTATAAAATAGAAGCAGTTTTTGCAGTTCCTGAGAATTAAATGTTTTTGTGCACAACAGCGACTATTTTCTCTGCAGACCCATTTTCTAACGTGGAAGGGGGCCGGTTCAGTAACACTGTCAAACATTAATGAGAACGTTATGCTGATTGTGCAGGAAAAAAGCAGGGCTGCAGGTTGTACTTTTTTCCACTGCAGTCCTACAGACAGACTCATTACAGCAACCTCAGCTCAGAGGTAATCTAAGGCTTTCTCATAAAAGCAATGTGAGCTGCAGCATTTCCTCCAGACTTACAGATAAAAACCTTGAGCTACCCAAATGGTTTTATTTATCGAGAAATTGCTGTTGATGTTTAGTCATTTCCGCCACAGGGCCAGAGAAAGGAACAAGAAAAACGTGGAGAGGGTTTCAGCACAATATGTGGGTTTCAGCACAATATGTTGGTTTTGCTGGTTTTTAGTGGGAAAAAACCGAAATAGTTCACCTTAGTTATTGTTTAGCATTGCCCCTCATTGAAGCCTGGAATTCATATTCTCTTGGAGCAGGCAAAGTTAGCCTTAGGGAAAGTGAGTAAGGCTGATGTTTCCATCAAATATCAAGCCAACTGGGAAGTTATTAATGTTTTGTCCAACAAAATACTTTCCCTGGGGTTTGGCATAGAACCACCATGGGTGCCTTTTAAACGATGCAGCTTAAAGGCTGATTGACAGGAAGTGAGAAAAGGCCGGGGTAACTCGTCTGCTGACCATTTACACTTTGTTACTGTTGCTGTTCTGGCTAGCTAGCGATAACATGCATTTAGCTAGCGGTTACATGCATTGTGTAATAAAACAGGTCTTAGTCCATAAAGGCTCCTGAACTGTTCACAGCCTGGGGCTTATAGAGGCAGGTTTGGGCCTCTGCTTTGTCATTAACGGACTATGACTGGGACTCCACAGGAGGGACATACAATTGGCCACATTGAGCCAAGAGTAGGATGGGTTGACATCAGCCATAGTTCCTCGAGTAATCACGGATTCAATTCCTGAATTAATTCCTTAAAACAATGTGTCAGATTAGCCCACAAGCTATCAGGCTACGAAGATCTGAACGGACTTAGTCTTCAGTGCAAAATATAATGAAACAAAGTCAAGTTCACTGATCACAAGTACACAGTGCTTAGGTCGAGACAACCACATTTTTTCCACACTAACATTTCTAAAACACGAGCAACTTTGGCTTGCACCTTAGCTAAATCTTCATCTACCTGGCTGCACTAACAAAAACTGGTATCTTGGCATTGTCAAGTGTGTTTAAATACTTTAGTTGTATGTTTGTTTTAGTTATATTGTTGGGAAAATGAGACAATTTAATCATGTCTGCCGTTTTGGGTTAGAATTTAATGAAAACTTTACTCAATTAAATTTAAAAAAAAAATACTTCTTCCAAGAACCTATTGTCTGCTTATGAAGATATCTATGCAGAAATAATTGTGATGTTATATTACGCACCAACCGAACCAGAAGAAAATGTCACAGGTGGCTTGTATTCAAAATAACTATGAAACAAAAATGACTGGTTTCTTATTTCTTCAGCTTTTTGTAATGCAAAACACTTTTTAATCCAGACAGTACCTTGGCCAACGCAACCTGAATTACAGCTCATGTTTGGACACAGCTTCCATTCCTGAGAGCTCCTGTGTCTAGCCACTTTAAACATATACATCCACATGAAAATTAAACTTGACTGTCGCCATCCCGGAAACTGTTTGAAATGAATCTTGTGTAGACGGTTTTCAGCTGAGTCCATAGATTCCATAGCATTTCAGAGGGTGATTTGAAATGCTTGTCAAAGAGATTCCAAGAGGTCTCCTTTTAATACTTGTGTTCTGTGCAATGTGAGTGTGCTTAAATCAACAAGCTGTGTGCGAGAGAGTGAAACGACAGTTTCAACACCGTTCCATCAGAAATCCAGCCAAACAAAGAAGTTCCTTCCATCTGTCATGCTAGAACAGCAAAATGTTAGCGCTCCTTCTCTACAGCCCAGGAATTGGTGTAGCGAATGCCAACCGGGAAAACTGTCACAGCCAATCAGCATCCTTGCAGCTTGGCAGCCAGGAGCAGAACAGCGATTCGGTTGGCCGTAAGTGTGCACGTCTGTACTGCAGTGTGCCATTTAAACCAACAGAAGGAGTACTGCAGCTATCACAGTGTAGGTTAAAGCACATAATCATTTATACCCCTCATTTTTATTAAGTAAATCATAAATCCGTTATTTGTCCTCATTGTCGTTATCATCCGACTCATCGCCCGAGTTCAGTCTCGACCCGCAATCGGAAACCATTCTTGCTACAGCACGGGAAATAAGCCGTCAAAATCCTCCCGCAGTGCCGCCCTGAAACGCCCTGACCTATGTGCACCTGCTTCGGCCGCCAGGGAGAGAAGCTGGCCTGCGGTGTGTGCGCAGTGGTGAGTGGGTGGGGTGGAGGGCTTCTGGGCAGGACAGGAAGTGCGCAGAAGAGTGACCGCGGCACAGCCGGGCAGCCAGAGGTTTCCACCACAGGATTCCCGGCGGCTTCGGCCGGACGGGGTCATCAGGATGGAAAACGGCCGAGCTCGTTCTGGGTCAGCCGACAGGCCTGAGGGAAAGCCTCCTCAACACACTGCTCAGAACCAAACGACGCGGACACACCGTCTCCAAGCACGCAAACGCAGCCAAACACACCGTCTCCAAGCACGCAAACGCAGCCAAACACATTTTTGCTCAAACTTGCAAGAAAAGTTGAATACAAAAATTTTCTTTTGAAAAAAAACAAAACAAAACAATAATCCAGTTTCAAGCAATTTCAAATGTAACTGTCCATATACTGCATTCACCCCAAAGTCACCATGAAGCACAACTTTCACACTAATTTATTACTTCCTCCTGATAATATGTGCCAAGCCTGGATAAAAATAATTGCTCACTGTTACACATCAATCCAGAGGACTTTCTCTTGCCCTGAATCAATATTCTGAACGTACTCGTATCCGATTCAACTGACAATCCTCACCTTCTAGTTCCTCTCACCTAATATTGGCCAATATCTACAGTCATTTTGAGTGGGAATAGTGGGTTTTAACATCGTCATAGTCTTTCCTGTCAAAAATCTGAATGTACTGCAATTAATTTAATAATAATATATTATTATTATACAAACAAAATATATGATATTATACAGACGATATATTATCAGGATCAGAAAATATATTGCAACACTTCCCAATATATGGGAAATGTACAAATGAAAGGCACAGATTTGAGATTGAAATATATTTTTTAAGAAATATTTTGTCGTGAAATGTATTTATCATAACATTTTCAAAAACATCCACACCATTACAATATATTGCTGCATAGCAGTATTTCAGTAGGAAGCTAAACGGAATGGCAGCATAGAAAACACAGAGCCCTGATCACTTAATTACATTGTCAGGACCACAGTCATTGTCCATCCCTGCAACTGTAATTGATTTTGGCAGAAGCAAGATGAAGACGCTCTCAAGTCCAATCAAACTATCCCAGTGCAATTAAGCTGACCGTGCGGTGCACAATGCTAATGCCACCGTGTCCACGGATTGCTGTGCTGGTCAATCGACGAGCACCCCCAGTACGCTCATGTTCTTTTTTGGGGGGAGTGGGGGTGGCAGGGGGCGGTTTCTGCCTCTGTCTTTGTTTATTAGCTTATCAACTTGCGCATCGCGACTTTTACTCTGTGCTGCAGCAAACGCTACGAGACTAAAAAATACTGTTTCCATACTGTGTGCTAAAAGTAATTCACAGTAAGAATATGATATAAAAGTGCAATAACGAAACTGAGGGGAATGCAAGACAAACAAAAACAAGTGAGTGACATAAAACGGCTGGAAAGCGAAAGCGAAATGTAGGTCTTTAACGGTGCGTCTGGAAACAGACGGGGCTGGCCTCGTTTCTTTTGGCAAGATATCCCACAATCTCGGGGCGCACACAACAAAAGCTGAGTCACCGTAATGTGTTCTCTCTCCTTACCAACACCTTCAGTCATATAAACGTGAACTGATTATTAATAACCCAACAAAAACAAAAACAGAGGGATAATCACAGGTGTCAAAAACAGAGACCCAAATACCCTCAGGCCAGATGTCTTACCTCTGGCTGTATCGCTTTGAATACTGGGGCATCCATGAGGGTGATCTGGCTCTGCCAAAAACAAAATGAAAAAAAAGACTTAATAAAACATTCAGCTTCCAAATAAATGTAAGAGGTTTTGCAGATGTGCACCACCGACCAAACATTATTTTACAAAAGCCCTTTATTAACATAATTATTCTACATCCTGTAATGTTTTGCCTGGAGGTCCTAAAGGGCCACCAGTGGATCTGGAAATGAGCAAAGAACAATGCCACAGTGCAAACATTTTCATTTACCTTTCCCTGCACGTGCCACGTTTACCAGGTGCCCAACCCTTTGCATACCACTGGATATGTACACCCAGTGATTCTATTATGGCCACCAGGGTATCATGGTGTCTGTCCTGGGTCACATGACTGCATTGATCTATGATGTCACAGAGCCTATCGTCATTTAAATCCCCTTCTTCTCCCTGCTACTCACAGCAAATTCCTCTGGCGTCACTTTCAGCACGTCGAACACGACAGCATCGTAGCTTTTGGCATAGTCCACACTCCGCCCATCCAGGGACTCCGAGCTGCTGCTGCCCTGCAGACGGACAGGACAGATGGTCAGACTGACAGACAGACAGATGGATGGCTGGAGATACTCAAGCAGAATGACAGCTAACACAGATGGACAGAATGAAGAAAGCCGAGTCGACGGCAAAACAAACGCAGTACAACGCAAGGCTACTACCTAACAGTGAGCAATGCTATTCAATTTCAGTTCCACTGCCAGCATATGGATCCAGTCACCTTTCATCATGTTAAAATGGATAAAAACAGATGGGAACATTTCTGGATTGCCATTATAAATTACACGGTTATTAATATTTCTAAATTATAGCTGTTATTTATATTCTTGGTGTCACACAGGTCAATTCACCCCGACATTTTATAAAAGGATTAACAAACCATAAAGCACAAAGGACAGGATGAATAAAGTGCACTCTCTACATATCTTTGCTATGGTGGGAAGCATGTATGGTGCTAGGTCCCTGTGGAGGTCACTGAGACAGAAGGTTTTTATTAGATGGAGTTTGGCACAGTTGTGAGGGGAGGGGGGGTGAGAAAGAGGAGACAGGAGGAAGGGCAGAAGCTCATCTGTGGTTTAAGCACGGGGGCATTTCACAGGGCTGGCCGGTATCCACCGTCGCACCGTCCTTGAATAGCACCATCGTACCGTCCTTGAATTGCACCATTGAACCATCCTTGAATAAGTGTTCATGTAGAAGCTGGGCTACATTAATTATTTATAGAAAGTACCTTATCCTACCAGAAGGTGGCAGTATTGTACTTAAACAATTTTTCTTTTATAAATTTGGCATCTCCAATCCCACCCGAATTTGGAATGTCCAATTCACAAACTGTGTACAAGCGTGCTCAGTTCTCCTACAAAACGCGTGGTGCCAGCCAGCTGCTTCTTTTCACATCGCCGTAAGAAGCCGTGCACGCTCAGAGTGGGGGCGGAGGAGACCCAGTCAAGCATTGCAAGTAAAATGAATTGCATCTCACTCCTTGTTCAAAAAAGCATACAAATGCGAGCTGGTGAGATAGATGGACACAGTTAAAAGAAGAATAAATAGTTTGTGAGCTATATGAATAAACACTCTTCCGACATGCATTTATGTATCAAGCCTTTATGGGTCTATAAGTCACTATATGAGCATCTGCTAAATAAAAATTAATTACATTTTATTGTTAATTAATTTTATATTAGATTTTTACATTTTATAATATAATTTCTCATGTAACACTCCTGTACAACATTGATGTCGTAAACATTTTCATGTCATAAATCACAGAATTCCAGGTTGTCATTTTGATTAAGCAGAAGCCTTATGATTATCACATAAAAGTAATTGAAAGGAAATTAAACCGCTGTAGAGGGAAAGCATTGGCTGTAACAGCAATGCAGGCAGTGTGGCTGAACGTTAAGGTCTCTGAAGACAAAACCAGATTAACATGGATGGGTGATTCTTGAGGACCAATTATCATCTGTTACAAGACAAGCCAAGACAAGACAAGCTGGGGCACTGTGGGCCAAGGGTCCTGAGACGCTCCCAAAGGCAGTGCTCTATCCTTTTTGCTTAGTGATCTTCACAAGAAAGGGTACCAAAAAAAGTACCACGTGCTGGAATCAGGGTCAGGGGCACAAGGAGTAGCGCTTTGAAAAAGACGTAGCGACCTACTTCCTACCGCCGGCTGACGGGGTTCTGTAGCGGCAAATTCTCAGCAGGGAATTGAATCGTACTAGGGTACAATTGGCTACCAAATTGGGGGGAAAAAAATATGAAACAAACTTATTAAAAATATATACAGTGAGCATCATAATTCATCAAACTCAGTCCTGGGGCAACCCTGTGTATGCTGGTTTTTGTTCCAACCACGATTGCGATCCGAGAATTATAATTATAATTTGGCTTAAGAGGGTAAAAATATGAAAACTGCAGTTAAAAAAAACAAACAGCTTGTTATAATTTTCGGATCGCAATCGTGGTTGGAACGAAAACTAGCATACACAGGGGTGCCCCAGGACCGAGTTTGAGAACCGAACATATTTTTTGTTAATTTGGTTCTGTACTCTAGCACTTTGAGTTTGAAGTTCAGACAAGTGGTATGTGTTCCATACTATCCCCATGTAATTTACATCTTAATCTAGTCCCCCCCCACCCAATTCCAATAGAGATCCATTCAAATGCAGAGAGATTATAGTACCGCTTGTAAGAGCACCTGAAAATAAAATATCAAAAGTCTTTTGATATTGTTGGGTCACAGACATCAGGAAGTCATGGAATGCAAAGGACATGCGACCATATATAAAAAATTACTTTATTGTACAATATGTTAAACTGTCCAATATTTTTTTGATGCCCGAAAATGGGGGGGGCTATGTACAAAAGTTTCTATAATTTCTAAACGGTTCATCCAACATGGATGAAAATACCCTCAAATTAAAGCTAACAGTCTGCACTTTAACATCATCGTCATTGTATCCTTTCAAGCTCAAAGTGCTAGAGTACTGAACCAAAATAACAAAAAATGGGTCACTGTCCAATGAATTATGGTGCTCACTGTATATATATGAGCATGGCCACTAACAGGTTATTCTATCAGAGTATCCATGCCTAAGGCCTGCTCATTCATTTCAGCCGTCTACATGCTTCCCTATGTGTTTGTGTGAACAAGGACAGCACTGACCGTTCGTTTCCTCTTGTGTGGTTTTAACTTCACACACAAGTTTGAGCGATGTTCCGGTTTCCCCCTCCCTCTGAGATGAGGGTTTTTGCCGATGGCTGACCAAAACTTGGTTGCGTTGACTTGGTTATGTTACCTCTGCCCCGTGACTGCTAATTACGTTGACTGAGCTGTGTTTCCGCTCCTTATTAAATTAACTTTCGGTGCAAGCTTTTCATTGCGAGGAAGACCAGAAATGTTACAATGTTAATGCATTTTTATGAGGGAATTTACAAAACGGGTGTTGCACCTTCTTTCTTTCATTCAAAGTTTAACATGGGAAATAGGGAATGACATCCGTTTGCACTGCACAGGCAGACCTTCTCATTGGCTGTCCTTGGCACGATGCGTACGGGGCCTAGGCTGCGGACTCACCTCTGGAGTGGCGGAGGTGACTGTTACGCTGGCCATTAGTCCATTCCTCCTGTACATGCCGGCGGCCAGGTAAGCGGGGAGGGCACACCGCGGGCCTCAGCTGAACGACACACATGACCTCTCATCCATCCCTGCAATGAGACCCAAGCACTGATGATGTCACAATGCACACAACACCACAGATATAAGTAAACAGATCAGTCCTCCCAATGTCAGCAGATATAGAACCAAACTTACGGCATCTGACCAGGGAGACTATTCAGACTTTAAACCCGATAGGAGATTGATTTGAAGGAACGCGATGTTTGGCCACTCCGATGTCTATTACACGTACAATCGTACATACATTTGACAACTCATTGATCAGGGTCTGCTCAATGCCAATAATTCATTGGCAATCTCTGTATCCAATCTCCTATACCTTTTACAGGAGGAAGCAGTGACTTGCATCATGTGGATTTATGAAGGCCATAATGGCCACAGGCAAGGGCTGTTAGTCATCCTGTCACACTCACTATGAGTCAATTGAAGAAAACTGGATATCGAGTCGCGTCGTATCGCAAGATCATATTAACATTTCACCAAAGCGCATCCGTTTTCCGTAAAGAGAACATTGGCTTGCAGGTACCTGTCCCTCCCCAGGGTGGAAATACAGAACAAAAGGTACTCGGATGAGGCCCAATGACTTCAATAAGCCCCCCCCCCCCGCCCAGGGTGGTGGACCTCTTTAAATGAGCCACACTTTATGTTTTGCCTGAAGGCCACAGTGTGCTCATCGCAGCCAACCAAAACGGACACAACGCTGTAGAAAATACGTGATTTTTCTTTATTTTACAATGAAGACACACACACACACACACACACACACACACGCACACACACACGCACACACACACAGAGCTATAAAACATACATATTTTATGGAACACACGAGTGCCAGGCTGGGAAATGTAAAACAGCTTAGGCAATGCAGGGAAGAGAATAGACGCGCTTCGATAGATAATGGAAAGGAAATGAAGGAGCCTTTCAGAATGCCTGTGGAATTACCTTAACAGGCCCAACAGGCTTATATACCCACAGCCGTTTATCGGCAGCACAACAAATCCTCATTTACATCGGCCCATTTGACAGACGACTTCAGTGAACTCTATAAAATACAAAACCCGTCAAGCTATTTTCAGTGCACAATATAATTACAGGATGGGTTTTCATTGCTGGAAGATACACAAGTGAGAGATAAATAAATAAATAAAAAATAAATAAATAAAAGATTTAAATAAATTCAGCAAAAGGGAATAGCTACATCCAGTTGCTGCATCGTGTGCATCAAGCTGTAACAGTGACTTTCCGGTGTGTTCTGCAGTACTGCGGTACTGAAATGCCCCCTTGAGTAAAAGCGGGGAATATGGAGAGTAACACAAAAAATGAAACATGAATCAAATAAATAACACAATTACGAAAAGAAACCAGGCCAGACGAGACGAAGAGAATCCATATAAAAATTACTTTATACAGGCCCAACCCCCCCCGCTGTGTTTTGTTGACTTGAAAATGCAGTTCAGACTTTCAGCCCTTGATCAGATTAAGCAAACACTCTGATGAACACATTACAAATCACACATTTTTGGAAAGTAGATTATTGTCTTCTGTCTGTTTGAATATCCAACTGTCCTTTCTGACAAATTAAAACAATTTTTATGTGTGTGTAAACCTATGAGCCTCTCGCAGTATTTTCTTGCCGCTTGGCTTAGCGCTGTAACTCAGTCATCCTGAAATGGATAGTGCAAGAGAGCCCCCATCAAACCACAGATATTAATACTGTAGTTCTGCAAAGAGATCAATACTCCATTCCACAGGCAGATGCTGTTAGGCCTAAACTAATGGCTCCAATTCACTAACGCTATTGATTAGCATTTATGTTCTTCCACTGCAGAAAATATGACTCAACTAAACATCCATAATTCAATTAGAAGGCTATTTGTCAATGAATGAAGTGTGAAATGCTTTAAAACCACAAAAGAGGACACAATACGAACACACTACGCTGCGTGTTAAGCACTGTTCACACACTGCTTATTTTCTCAAGGTCGTGGCTGCAGAGTGAGTGGTTTGTGTCTGAGTATTCTGTATGCATTTTTCTCATTTTAGGGGAAGCAGACAACTTTATAAATAAATACAAGAACTCTTAGTAATAAAGAGTATTTGCAATGAAAAAACTGTCCGATAAAAAAAATATATATATATATTTATTAATTTGGTCGCTAAATTTAACATTTTCCAAACAGATACCCAGAAAAACACCTGAACTAAGACTATTTGTATCTGAAAATCTGCTTAGCAGCAGTCTTCTGTTTTCAAAGAGATGTAGACTGACTTGGATATCTGATTTCACTGCTCGGGGATGCATTTTCTTAAAAATAAACACTTACACCATCTAACATTAACCAGCAGAGGGCAGTGCTGTCCAGTAATGCAAAAATCAGTATTCCGCACTGTTTCTGTTCCTTCTGTTCCATTATTTTCCGGTGGCCTACATTGAACCACAAACACCTCGCGTTTTTCTCACCATCATTATTTTGATAGCACTCTTCCTTGCGAGAAACCGCAGTACGAATTCTAATCATGCGCGCTCAGGGCCGCGGGTCAGGGTGTTACAGTTTTAATGGCCGTTTTCACCTCTGGAGGTGCACTCAATTTCTGCGAGGTGCCGCTACCTGAGAGGAGCATGAGAGAAAGGGGGCGGGGGGCGGGGGAGGCTATGCAGTTAGAATGCATGTCTCTCTGTGTGGCGAAATGAATGAGTTAATGATAAGAGGGTTAATATTTATCAATAAATGCCACGCCTCCACCTTTATGATGGGGATATCATTTGCACTGTTAGGCGTGGGTGGAGGTTGACAATGAAAAACTCACAGGCACACCCAAGCAAAGTGAGAGAGGATAAACTTGGGAGAGTTGTCTTGGCTCCCATTTGGGGGTAATGTCTCTTTTGTGAGTTTGCGGTTACTGCAAACTGGCACATGGACAGGGTGAAACAGCACTCAGAGTGCTGTAATATGTGAGACCGTGTCCCGCACACCTGTATGCGCACACTGTGCTGTCAACTGGGAGACTTATACATCATCTTACAGCCATTTGTGTGTTTTTATTCCCACTGGGGAGTTTTTTTTTTTTATGTCCATTTCTCACTTTTTGGGGGTTCAGGCCAGGTTTCTTATTTTGTATTTCCACTGTAAAGTGCCTTTCTGATAGTGTCACTGTAAAAAGCACTATACAAATAAAATGAATTCAACCTATTCACCTCAGGTATGCTGTTGTGTGTGTGTGTGCGTGTGTGTGTGTGTGTGTGTGTGCGTGTGTGCGTGTGTGCGTGAGCGTGTATGTCTTTGTGGAGGGAAGGGAGGCGGGGTTCTTCAAATGATTGCTTCTCACCCTTTAATCAAAAGCACATTTGCAAACACCTGTGTGATGCTGAGATTATTCTAGGATTACGCGGAATCTACACATGAAAGTAATGAAACACCAGGGTGACATCACCAGCTCTGGGAAACATTTGAGGTGAAGTATAAAAACCCATTGAAGGGTTTCTATGGTAATGATTTCTGTTCTTCCGCAGCCCAAAAAAAAATAAAAAGCCCTTCAACAACAGCACAGAGAGGCCTTCCCTCACTGCCGGGCCTGTTACGGAGTCGAGTGAATGACAGACATTCTCCATTACGGCTATTATTGGCCCACATTGAACAACAAAAATCCAACGATACCATAATCCTCTGTGTACTGTAAGCCTACGGCAGGTGTGATTAATAACTGGACCCTGAACCACAAAAAAGTGCACTGAGACATGGTTTGAGTGAGATGCATTGACAACGCAGTTGTTTTGTTTTATTTTGCCCAAGAGGCAGTTGTTCACGGAGGAGGAACGGTGTGCTCTGTAAGACATGGCCACAGTCCACGCCACAGTGCTGGCTGACTCACTGACGCGCAGCGCTCGGAAAGCGGAGGAAAATCTTGTTCCTCGCAGGGATTTCCCCCCCCGACGGCCTGCCTCCTCGCACTCGCTCGACGGAACGGAAATTGCGAGGCCAGTTGTTCAGCAAGGAAGTGGAAACGCCCGACTCTAGACGCACGCTCTTATTTGTAACATCTCCATCGAGTGCATGCCAGCGTGTCATCAAAGACTGATGATCTTATGACCAGTGAAGTAGAACCTATGTTTTCAACAATGGTTTCTTCTGGCCAGACTTGATATTTAGTTACGAAATGTAGATTTGGGGAAAAATGTCTAAATATAAACCCTTTTATTAAATATAACAATTTTTAACTTATGGGGGTCTCCTGGATGTCTTTGAGCCTGGGTGGGGGTCCCTGGATGTCTTTGAGCCTGGGTGGGAGTCCCTGCATGGGAAAAGGTTAAAACACCTGCTGTAGGACCTCACAGGTATACAGCTGACTGATGCTTTGCTGCTGTAGGACCTCACAGGTATACAGCTGACTGATGCTTTGCTGCTGTAGGACCTCACAGGTATACAGCTGACTGATGCTTTGCTGCTGTAGGACCTCACAGGTATACAGCTGACTGATGCTTTGCTGCTGTAGGACCTCACAGGTATACAGCTGACTGATGCTTTGCTGCTCTAGGACCTCACAGGTATACAGCTGACTGATGCTTTGCTGCTCTAGGACCTCACAGGTATACAGCTGACTGATGCTTTGCTGCTGTAGGACCTCACAGGTATACAGCTGACTGATGCTTTGCTGCTGTAGGACCTCACAGGTATACAGCTGACTGATGCTTTGCTGCTGTAGGACCTCACAGGTATACAGCTGACTGATGCTTTGCTGCTGTAGGACCTCACAGGTATACAGCTGACTGATGCTTTGCTGCTGTAGGACCTCACAGGTATACAGCTGACTGATGCTTTGCTGCTGTAGGACCTCACAGGTATACAGCTGACTGATGCTTTGCTGCTCTAGGACCTCACAGGTATACAGCTGACTGATGCTTTGCTGCTCTAGGACCTCACAGGTATACAGCTGACTGATGCTTTGCTGCTGTAGGACCTCACAGGTATACAGCTGACTGATGCTTTGCTGCTGTAGGACCTCACAGGTATACAGCTGACTGATGCTTTGCTGCTGTAGGACCTCACAGGTATACAGCTGACTGATGCTTTGCTGCTGTAGGACCTCACAGGTATACAGCTGACTGATGCTTTGCTGCTGTAGGACCTCACAGGTATACAGCTGACTGATGCTTTGTTTCTGCTTCAGATGAGGCAAGGTTTTGTTAGGTTGTCACAGCAACAGGAAAGAGACTGGTCCACTGGTGCAATGCTGTCAGTTCTCCCAAGCAAAGCAGCCAATCAAACAGGGTTTAGACGGTTTACTGTACCATAAACCGTGTTTCCACACCACTGCATCGTGACCATTGGGCTCCATTGTGTCGCATAACTTGGGGGGAAATATGTTTCGTACTCAATATCCAGCCACCCGTCACTGTCCAGCTTTTCGGTTTTGCAAACACTGTTCACACAAACATAGTTCAGAGTTCCCAATAGAGTCAATACAGTCTGTCCAGGTTATGGATACGTGGTTATGATGGCAGTCTGAAGTCAAACATTTTTATTCCACGTGCCTCAGCCTAGCACCTAGGAGACGGAGAGAGCGAGCGAGCGCTTATTTGGAGAAGTATTATTGATGCCTCCAGAAAACTGAGTGCAAAACGGCGTTCTGCAGGCTTTTTCGAAGCAGAGGGCGCGAGAGCGTAACCTACGTCAGGTGACTCCGAGCAGCATCCTGGCGGCGCACACCTTTTCCCTCACTCCAAAAAAGAAACAAGAAAATAAAATCAAACGTGAATTTATCTTTAAAAATAAATTCACAAGTGTTTTGCACCACTAAACAAAATGCGATTAAGGTCTGAACAAACATCCTCCAGGCATATCCGATTAAATCTCTTAAAATCCCGGGCCTTGAACAACGTGCCTTTTATGTCGGATATGATTATTAAGCGTAACCAAGTCACGGACTTTCAAAATCTACTTTAACCAAAAATCTTAATGTTATGTTTTGTTCCTCTTTTCGTAATCTATACCTGTCAAAAAAAAATTAAAAACACCAGACGCAATTTCATGGTGGCCTAGATCTGGTTCCGTGAATTAAGAATCTTGTCACTAACAATGTCACGGGAGAGCAAGGCAGGGAAAAGATACACAAACGCGTGGATGCGGTTCATCCCCTTCATCATAACATCCTCAGATTTATGTCTTCTCATATGTTCCATTTATACATTTTTTATGTATTTATTAAGGATTATATGTCTGTACCTAATAGAGATAAAGATGGAGGACAATATCTTTATATGAGCATATGGAAAAAAATTCCTTTGTATGCAAACCCACAGTACAGGCAAACTCGGGAAAAACAGACACACGTTTGTGTGTAAATGACCAGCTGTCCCTCGCCGTGCGTCTGATTGGGTGGCAGGGCAGGCGTGTAGCGGCAGTAAACTGGCTTATGAAAAACATCATAACATGCATGAGGGGACACACACACACGCATATGCACACACACACACACACACACACACACACACACACACACAAATCCTGCATACAGTACATTGACATACACGGGCACACACACACCCAGAAAGAATGTTGGCTGCAGACCATCACTGGCACATTCCGTATCATACGTGAAAATACACAGCTTGAGCTCGGTTTATTAGATTTAGGAGCTCTTTCACCAGACTGGACAAAACGTACCGTACGTGTTTTTAGAAAGGAATCACCGGGCTTAAACAGGAGATGGAACACACTGCCCCCATGTACTACAACAGCCATCATTTATGTAGCCCCCAGTGCCCAATACATTCCTGCAATAACACACTGTTCCTCTTCTCATTGACAATTAATAGCCAGGACTCTAAAGAGGAGTAGACTACATCAGAAATGGAGCACGTTCCTCCCACGCAAGGCTTTCTCAAATAGTGTCACAGTGACACAGCTGTGAAAGTCTCTGTTCTCCAAACTGCCTTAAGGAAAACGGTCCAATTCGCCAACGTATCGCTACAGTTTTACAAAGAATACGTCTCAAAATAAATGCAACAGGTCTGACGGGTTCGACAGTTGTTTTTCCCCTGGGGGCACCATAGTGGTTATAAATACACTTTAAACGCTGAATCGTCTCATGACGTAGGATGTAGCCTATTAAAAACCTTGCGTTAAAGTCCGCGGTAGCCGTTAACAGCCAACAAGCACGCGGCCACTAATGCTATCCCCCATTGAGCGCCAATGATAACACAACCGGGTGGTGAAAATAAAAGTGCATTTAATCTAAGGAGCCAACAAAAACACAGTCACAAATGACAAAAACACAGTCACAAATGACAAAAACAAGAGAAAGCCCCAAGGCAAGAATAATAACATAATAATAATGAAACATAATACAATAACTGTGTACAGGTGCTGTGCACGCAGTCTGAAATAAGGAACAGAAAAATTTGCAAACATTTGCATTTACATTCAGGCATTTAGCACACGCCCTTAATTTTGAAATAGGTGCATCCATAAAGGTTTAGGCAACCAGCAAAACTGATGCCTAAAACTAATCTCTTTTAAAATACTGAAGGGAAGCAGCAAGGGACAAAAGGACCCGGTGGAAAGTGGCCCCAGGCAGGCAGAGATGGAGAAGCACCCAAAAGGCACATCGGGCTTGCTCTCTCCACTCTGTTGAAGGGGTAGTGGGGGGAGGGGTGCGTTTCAAAAGCAGCAGATGTGCGTTCTACCCGCGCGTCGGGGTACGTGGTACGAGTCATCCCCGGTAGGCCAGAGCCAGCTCCCTGTACGAATTGCTTTGTATAGGTAAGCAGTTCTATGAGCAATCTGTTCTCCACGCCTATGTATATTTTAAAAGACAATACACAGACGGTGGAGCTCAGCATTGGGGAAAGTTCCGTCAGAATCTATGAATTGTTATAGTAATACTTTCTGTTCCTGCAGAACAGAAAATGTATTCTGGAGTTGAAACATAATTTGTACCTGTTAATATGCAGTAATCAGCACAGGACAATTACAACTCCCCAAATGCTGCCACAACCACTACTACTAGGCCTACACCTAAAACTCCCACTACCCACAGTACTTTGGCCTGTACAAATAACACACAACATACTGCAAAGCGTAAAAATATAAATATTTCCCAATAATTACAATGTCACTGTGACCATTTAATTGCACACTGACATTTTCTTCTGTGAAACTTAGCCCCTTACTACCGTACTACTCTTGTCATGTCTCTGGTTCTCCCAGAGATGATGGCTCCATGGTATTAATGATGAACATTGCAGTCAGTACTGACCCATATTGGACTTCACTCTGGTCTTGTACAGCTGACCCATTCACAGCGGTATCACCGGTCGGGCCATTCCCCCACCGGGCCCCGAGCAATGTCCCAGAAAAGCACCTGAAACAGAAACCATTCCAATTACAAACACTGGGATAAGCTCTTTGTTTAAATCATATCACCATTCCAATTACAGACACTGGGATATGCTCTCTTTGTTTAAATCATATCACCATTCCAATTACAGACACTGGGATATGCTCTCTTTGTTTAAATCATATCACCATTCCAATTACAGACACTGGGATATGCTCTCTTTGTTTAAATCATATCACCATTCCAATTACAGACACTGGGATATGCTCTCTGTTTAAATCATATCACCATTCCAATTACAGACACTGGGATATGCTCTTTGTTTAAATCTTTGTTTAAATCATATCACCATTCCAATTACAGACACTGGGATATGCTCTTTGTTTAAATCATATCACCATTCCAATTACAGACACTGGGATATGCTCTCTTTGTTTAAATCATATCACCATTCCAATTACAGACACTGGGATATGCTCTCTGTTTAAATCATATCACCATTCCAATTACAAACAGATTTATGTAATCATTACAAATAACTTTCTGGCTGTGTAAACATGAATTAAACTGCACTTGTAAGTTGCACATTTAAGTGTGCTTGTTTATTATAAGATGCATTTTAATTTGGCTGATTGAGGAACGGAAATAAAACCCAGAAAAATTTACGTATGAGAACTACTTTAGGATTAGTCACCCACGCCTTGTAGCGCTGAATAATGTTTTTAAGGAGAAAAACAATGAAATAGGAACTCCAGGTAAATCCACATTTTCCATCTGTGAGTGTGGGTCAGGGGTCAGGATGAGCTCATTTCAGTCCTTCATGCAACTCGGCCTGAACCACCTATTTTGGAGTTAAGAGACTGCCTATCTCAAGTGAGATTTCGAGTAGGCCCTTCGCTGACGGGCAAGTAGACTATCTATGGGAGTACGTAAAAAGCAGTACGTTCCTCAAGCCAGGATTCGGCCAAATGTCTTCCTTAATGCTTTGACTCCATTATTTCGATGTTAAGTTAGGTGCAGACTTTTACACTGGTAACAGAATTGTTCCGTTGTGACACAAAACTGGTTCCAAGACCCAGAGGGAATTTAAAACAAGCAAAACATAAATAATTTACTGCCTTTTCTGCCATGCGTACAGTCTATTGTTGCTCCACCTGGTGAATTTGAACACCTAAATCAGATCACCATCTTAAAATGTGGCAGTTAAAAACAAGTTGAAGAAAAAGTCTGTTACATTTTTGACTAAACAAATAGGCCTAAACCGAACAACAACAAAAAAAAAGTCCAGTGAAAAAGTACTTGCAGCAGACAGCCTACAGAAGGTTCCAGGCACTTCAGCGTTCAATTCCATCAAGACTGATTAATTAAAAGGTCGACTGGAACATGAACCATTAGACACCGTGGCTCCCTCAGCACCAGCCCTGGTGAATCACTGATGTAGAGCAAGGACCAATGCAGGTTTGGCTTTAAAAGCAATAGACGGAGACCAGCGCGGCCGCATTATACTACAGACTCAGATTCCTCCCAACCATGTGGACGGTGGACCCTACAGCCCCTGCAGCCAGGAATTACTGCGCCACGCTCCAGTTCAGATGGGCCAGATAAAGCGGCCAATTAGCCGATCGCTAAAAACACACAGGATGGCACGGCGTCCATCAAACTGGGCCTGTGGCTCAAAGCATGCAGGTCTGGCTCTCAGGTAGGGGACTGATGTTGTCCCCATGAGCAAGCTGCTTAAGGGGTGAATTAAGATTAATTGCTTCAGGTAACATCTAGTATGTCCATCCAGTGAAGAATAAAGAATAAAATGACAAAACTATACAGGCAATGGAACTAGTTTTCTTTCTCATGGCTGCCACCGACAATGTAAAACATTAATCTTTTCTTGTGGCAGCAATGCTGTGGTTAATCTTGCACTTGGAAACCATGACTGCTCCCTGGCATTCTTATGCTGTTTGCACAGCTCCTTGTGCTCTTTTCAGTACATTCTGTTGTTGTATTTTTCCATTTTCTTTACATTATGAGGAGATGATATAGCCTTGCAGTTACTGAATTTGCATGCACGACAATATACAGAGCCGTCAGCTTGGAGAAAGATAAGGAGACTTAGATTGAGAGCATAGATCACACAGTACACAGAAACCGTCGTACCAACAACAATGCAAGTATCCATGAACACCACACGTCACACACACAGTGCGGTTGCCAGGTTTCTGGCAACAACTCTAGTCAACATTTCTAATGCCATTGTGCGATTTCTAGCAGCAGAATATGTCTCCGTTTTGTAAGCGAGAAAGTCATTGCTTTAAAGGTTTCATGACAGCCTAACAGAACAAACTCAAAAGAAAGAGGCTCTTTCCTGTTAGCGCTGACGACAGGGAAGGACTTTCTTGTCAGCAGAAACCCTGCCATTGCAAGGCACACCCCCATACCCAGAGGCACCGGGACCTAGAGTCAGGGGATTTCAAGAGACTGGAGAGGAAGGTGAGGTACTTTTTCCATATCAGGACTTCACATCAAGCATCTAGTTTGATGTTTCTCTTTGACATATTACATGGACTTAAAAAATAAATCTGCATTAAAATCAATACTGAATTATACTCACTCAGTACTCTCAAATAGCATAGTATCGTATAGGCACAGAAGTATTGCAAAATCACAAGGAAGATTCCCGAATTTGATCGAATCGGTTAAAAAACAGTCGCCACCTGTTTGTCACAACAAGCTGCCCGTCTCAGTGACAGCACAATTACAGTGGTTCCTTTTAAAACGTAAAGGAGACAACAATGTTAAAAAACAATCCTGACCTGGAGTACAGTACCTGCCTCTTTCTGAACTTTGCGTAATCGATCTCTCCCACAAAGTGACACTCCTCACTCATTAATTTACTGATTTATTTGGCGCGATTGGCAGTCACCCGTTTCCGGGGGAACTTAAGGTGACTTACAAAATCTCAGAGTCCTGATGCGGCTGAACAACGTGGCGTAAGATAAAAGAAGTACGTAATCAGCCGAGGGCTGCAAGAGACGCTCATGACACACCTGCGCTCACAGGACAGCCACTAACCGTTAGCCGCGGGCACGCTGGTCATGAGAAACGGAAAGCAAGTTCAGAGCTTTGTCGTGTCCTCGGTGAAACCAGTGGCGATGCTTAAATAAGGGAGTGATTATTTCCTTGGCGAAAGAAAGCATAGTGGCTGATCTTTACAATGCATGACCGCTCAAAAAATATGCTTATCTGTTTTTTTTGTTTTTTTTGGAGTGGCTAAGAATATTGCTTTGTGCCAACAGCCACATGGTTCAGGTGTTCAAATCATTTCCTTCCCTGTTGACCTTGCCATGTAGCTGCATCCCCATGTTTGCAGATGCTGCTCGAGGACGTTCAAATGGACATGGGGGAGGACGAGGAGGAGAATAGGCCCCAGGGTCCTCGGGGGCCTATCAGGGTGTCAGTGGAGCTGCAGTACCAACTGGGGGAGAGGACGGAGACGCACCTCCGGGAGATGGGGGCCAGGTGTGTGGAAGAGTCGACACTGACTGACCTCTACTACGACACTGAGAGCTTCCAGCTGGCCGCACAGCAGACCTGGCTGAGCAGGCAGGGGGCCCAGTGGAGGCTAATCCTGGATCAGGAGCCAAACTCGTCTGTCGTCATCGGGGGCGAGGCCAAACATCCGGGGCCCCGGGCGGAGCCTGGATGCGGAGCCTCGCGGGTGGAGATGTACGCAGGTAGAGCGGGAGTAAAGAGAAGTGGGGAAACAGCGGTGGCGCCAGAAGGCCTTGGAGACGTCCGATTTCCTGAACCCGCTGGAGGTTCTGAGCCCCTAGGGGGGCAGAAGATCCTGTCGCAGTCCCCAGCCTCCCAGTACTGCGAGCTGACGGCAAGCAGCGCCATTGTGGAGCACCTGGCCCGGAGCCTACAGGTTGCCTCGACGGAGGAAGAGGGGGGAGAAACCATGAGCGTTGAGCGCTTCGTGGAGCTGGCCGGCATCCAGAACTATGGAACCTGGACAGTGTCCAGGAGGCTGGAGTACAGGCTGCGGAGCACCTGCACTCTGGAGGTGAGGAAGGACTACACCGGCTCTCCCCGGGCCCACATTGCTCTTCTCACCATGGGTGCAGACGTGCTGGACATTGGCCGAGAGCTGGAGAAGATGGAAAGTTTGGCAGCTGAGCTGGACCTTGAGCACAGACTTGCCTGACTGACGGAATGAATGACACCACAAGCCTGCCCCCACTGATGATGTCACAATGGTCTCTGTCTCCACCAATCACTGTGTTCCGTGTCTCGACTGTTCAAGAGCTAAACCAGGCAACAGTTGTGGATTAGCTCACTAAAAATGGAAATGTATTACATGGTATTAAAAAACACCTCTGTTAATTTTTTTTAAAACAGGAAATTAGCCTGGTTGCTCAAACCAGGCCATATGTATTAATCTTCCCTGTAAGGGAATCTAACTAAAATACGTCACGTGGTGCTGTAATGGCAACATGTAGTCCAGCTGTCTCTCATGTTCGGGTTTGTTCATTTGATGTTGTCTGGCTTTTGTCTTTTTTTTTTTTTCATGCACTGTGTGTCTGTCGTGGGATAGGATAGCGGGCTGAAGATTATTCAGGGCACTTCTGCTGCTCGTTTTGATAATATTGATGAATTGTCTAGTCCATGGTGATGACATCATTTTGTTTGTCGTCACCATGGAGATGCATTTGCACCATACGCTCGGGAATGTCCATTGGATCTGCAGCTACAAAGTTTACCATCGCTCTTCACCGGAGTTGAAGATGTCGGGACTGATCTAGGACTGCAGGCAATCTTCAAAAGGCCACCAGTGAAGGAGAACATATTGCGGGGGAAAGTATGGAGAAAAGTTGTGGAGGCGGAGTTTGTGTGTTGGACTGCTTGATGACACTGAACATCTCGGGACAGCGGGAGCTATTTTATCATGACGTTTGGCTGTATTCCACTTAAATTCACTTAGTTTGATTAATGCAATGATTCAATTGAATGTCTTTATTTGATATGTTTGTTTGTGTGTTGTGGGTTTGCCCCACTGTCTATGTCTTTTCTGTTGTTGCTGGTGGCTACAACCAAGGTTCCCTAATGGAAAAATAAAAGTTATTCCATACCTTAATAGAAAAACATATTTCAATTTTCCAATAAGAAATGCACTTTGAATGCAATTCTGGGGTAAAACAACTAATGACAAAAGTATCAATAAATCAACTGAAGTTTTTCAAAAGCATTAAGATTATCCATACATCAACACTGTGAGAAGAACTATGAATAAGTAAATATATACATGGCGGATATTTAAATTAAAACTTGCACGCCATAAATATTCATCAGTTCAGAAAAACGAATATACAATTCATCCTAATGATGGTGCGCTTTGAAAGAGGTTATGTTAATTCTTAATTTAACACCTATGTTCCCTGGAGAAAAAAATTGAGAGGAATAAGAATTAATGATTGAAAAAAGATTAATAAATAATTCTAATAAAAAATATAAGCGATAACCCATAACACTTATTAGCTCAGCTAAACATAATTATTTTGCAGAACGATTAATTCCCCCCTCCCCGAAAAATAATAAAATAAAAAATCCCTGCTCGGTAGATCCACGCACGAGCCTATTTCTTAGGCTTGCAGTACCAGGTCTGTGGTTACTAGGGCAACGGCATGGGCTGCAATCTGTTTATCATTTAATTGCCAGCCCTGAAAACTGAGCCGCGATGCAGGAACTCATCACCCAGCAGGACAGAACTGAAGATTTCACAGGCCTCTCTCCTCTCCTCTCCAAGGCCACGCATCATACCTAATGGCTGCAAACTCCTTCTTCCTCCTCCTGCCCCTCCTCCTCACACAGCGGACCGGAACGCGTCAGAAGGAAGCGAGCCGACGTCGGCCCGGAGCCCTCTCAATTCTTTTTCAGCCCATAAATAACAGTGAGGCGACGGGACTGGCCGGCGCCAAAATAAAGGAACAGTAGCAGTTGAGGTGTATATACATGCGGAAAACATACTAAATTTGGAATGGATACATTCCATTGATGTAAGAAGCTGCAAATGAACAAGAAAACATGTATACAACGTTTCAAGGCTCATCTGAGGAAAACGTGGAGGAAACTCGAAAAAGAAGCAGGCAGTCGAGTGACGGGCGCCAAACACCGACCCATACAGACATTTTGGCCGATGCTGACAATGGCGGCGTCCGAGAACACAATTACATTTTTTATTTCTTTAGTTTTCAGGTTTAACATATAAAATGTACGATGCCACATTGAGACATTTACATTTATGCCTTCTGTAGCATCTCACGCTAAGCACTGTGCTCAAGGGCCATGGCTCACCTGAGAATCAGGCCTGCAGCCTTCAGGTTCAGCCCACCTCATTCAATACGACAGAACAGTACTGGCCACACAACATGCCACCAAACCTCCTGCAAGGCCTTCCATAGATCATCATGTTATCACAGTGTTTATCCCTAACATTCATTAGACACTATAGAATCCATTTCATTATTTTCAATTGCACTTTAAAAGGGCTGTTTGAGGATGCTCAGGGTTTTAACACAAGAACAGATGAGGTGGGTTATAGTGAATGACACCTTGCATGGCACAAAAAAATCCCTGCTCGCAATAAAATGTACCTCTCGCGCCCAATTGAATCCCTCTTCAGCGCTTTCCAATAACGGTCAGAAGTTCCCAAACCCAGAACAATGGGGTATGGCCGGCATCGCCCCATTTACAAAGTTTTTTTTAATTCTATGGCCCACCAGCTGAGCTGAGTAGCCATGCCACAGGTTAATAACATTTCTTATGCAGACGACATACAGGCAAATGGAAGACAGTCAAGCGAATAGTCGCCACAAGTGCTTATTGGTCAGGCCCACGCATCCGTATGTTTGGAAAGACATCGTGTGCAGCGATATGAAAGTATGCACGCAGTATTTAAACTTTATTTGAGCATGTGAGTAACCTGGTCTACAGAGCTACACAAGGTCTACAGACAACTAATCAGAGACCAGGGTACTTTATTAACACTGTAAAATAACACACAATTCAATCCCAAAGTACACACTGTATTTAGAACCCACTTAAGCTCTGGTAATTTGTGGAGTTAATTACATGGCAAACGAATTTGGTTTCACTCTCTTCATTCAGACTACTTCCATAGATGACAGTAGAGGATGAAATCAGATGCACAGTGGGAAATTAGTCTTGCAATCGCTGTCTGTAGTCGCCAAGGGAAAAGCCTGCAGCCAAACATTAATGAAAAATTTAATCGGTAACGAATCCGAAAATGTTGAGAACAGTGTGTCATTTCACCACACCGATAAATTTAATTCAGAGGAACGGGAGAAATATAGAACCTGGCCAATATGCTGGACTCCAAGGGGTGAAAACCATAAAACTTATCACATGTTTATACCCGGCAAGCGTGCGCTAGTCTGCACTCTCCAAGATTGACAGGAGGATACTGCAGTGATTGAACGGGCCTATAAGTGAGGTGCTCGGAATTTGGCAAAAACAATAGCCTGCTAAAGTTAACATAAACTAAAGACATATGTTGTATAGCATGCAGTACTTTTGAGGAGGAAGTGGAGGAACATCCTGCTCTTGGTTTCTTTGTGTACAGTAGATGAGTCATCCAAACGAAACTAAATCATGGCATAAGGAAGATCCCTTTTTGAGCAAGGGCTGCCACATTAAACACGACACAGCGGGACGAAGCTAACGACTTGCTTGTCACTGTATCGTAATTAAGCCCCTGTGATCTAGAAATAATGCTCCTTCCGGGTACCTCTGCTCAATTATGGCAGCTGTGTTAATTATGGGATGGCTGATTATGACCAATCCACTGCCCTGTTGCCCTCTAACTTCCAGGAGACTAATTAGTAACTACAGCAGAGGAATCCATGTTTACAACAGCACTTTAACCTTGCCCATCTCATGGACAATTATTGTCAGACAACTTCAAACAGTTTCTAAAAGCAGTATGCAAATCAAAGTACTGCACATCAAAACTGAGCGTGTGCCCTGAAAGGCTTTTAACGCTGCCTAATCAACAGGCAGTGTCCTCTCTTTTACGAGGTGGGACGTGACAAACATATTTTACAAGAAAATGTTCTTGGAATCTCCTCCTTCAGACGGCTTTAAGGCAGTGGAAATGACAACCTAACCCCAACCAAACCTGGGGCCATAGGGGCAGCAGGTATGAGGGGAGTAAACGGTGTCGCTCCCCAAACTAGGAGCAAGGGCTCAGAGATCCATGTGGTTCTGTGTTGGTGTCCATATGGCTTGTGTGTTGGTGGTGGACTGTGGGCCCTGTGCAAAAAGCTTGCTCTTGAATTACAGAGTGCCTTTCACAGTTGTCCTGGGAAACAGCTTTCATAAGGGGGGCGGGGGGAGTAGAACTCAACTTCTTACATGGCTGCAGACTTGCTACAGCTACAAACCATCACCAGGCTCTCAATGCATGGGGGAGGGCGGGGCGTGTGCTGTAACACAACAGAGCTCCGCCCTCTCATCGAAAACACCAGGAGAGCTAGCCTATTTATTCTGCAGGAGAAAACATTCCTCCCTTCCTTCAAACAGACGTCTGTGTGTGAAGAGGTGGGGGCGCGTCGAAATGGAGGTAAGAGACAGACGAGGGGAACCGTGCCTCGCGGCCAGCGCGGCGGTGCACGAGCACTGAGCCGCAGCGGGGGCGAGCCGCTAACTGGGTCACGGCTAACCGCTTCACACCTTTTGATCTGAGCTTTCATGCAAGTGGCCTTTATTGCTGTAAACCTCCGTGCCCAGGATGCCATTTCTGACCCTCTTTGCCTTTGATCTGGTGACTGCCAGCACTATAAATAGACCTGTCCTTCAGTCAACATGAACATTAAAATAGACAGAAGAAAACTGTATAAAAGCATTTTAGAGAACAGGACATTTTATCCGCACATATACTGAGACCCTGGAAAGTACTGTGTAGCTTGTATGTTCACTTACAAGGGCAACATACCACAGAAAAATGGCAGTGAGGGGGGGGGGGGGGGCAGAAACAACAACCAACCAGCTTCTCATTGGTATTAATCAGAATCTACAGAATCTAGACTTTAACATGGAGGCTTCACATATCAGAACGTTTAGCACATTACAAACTCCATAGTATACCTGCATATTTAATATGCATTTCTATTTCTACACACAGTACCGACAACCCAACTAGGCTTAATATGTTTTTAATTCTTTACTCAGTTTTGGAAACATGCTCTAGTGTCTAGCCTCAAGGGTACCAACACCTAACCTGTGGTAACCGTAACTGTAACAGTTTTACCCAGGGATTTAACAGCGGCTTCACCACTTACAGCCTTCAATATCTCTTTCACAGCTGCCCCAGTTGGAGAGGGTGTTGTGAGGGAGAGCTCTCAGATTGCCTGTCTCCATGTCAGCCCAGGCAAAGTTAGGCCACTGAAAGCAACCGGGGAGGTTCAAGCCCTGAGGGGCATGGGAAACTACAGCTGATCACAGCTGGCTGATAGGCTCTTACAAATACACTCATACTGAGGTGGAGCATGGGCGTGGTCACCGTGGGTCAGGTGCCGGCCGGGTTCCGTGATAGTTCAGTTCCAAATATCACAGAAAAGCAGATTTTCAAGATGTTCACGGTTTCCATTATTCTCGTTATGATTATGATGCCGACGCTGACCAATCGTTACTATACTAAAACACACTTATACATTTACAATGCACCCATTCATGTAGAAAATAAAATTTAAAAAAATATGCATATGTAAACAAATATACAATACTTGTTAGAAGGCAGGAAGGTAGTCATTAAAATTTCCAGGTACAATTGTACAAAGAGGTGTACAAATATTTTGTACCAAGAGGTTTGTACAAATTTTGAATAACAATTACGTCAGTAAATATTCAATTTAAATGGACATCTGGTATAAATGGAGTGTAAAAAAAAAAAGTATGAGGTGTCAGTGGATCTGAATAAGGGTGCCTGCAGAGCATATAAATAATAATAATCATAATGCGATGTGTGAGAGACGCAGCGTGTGCCGGTGAAGCAGAAGTGGGTGAGTATCGTGTGACTGCTTTTCGCTGACAGACGAGGTCATGTGTCCTGGAGTAGGCAGAGTTCCAGTGTCTCCCTCTCCTGCTCTCTCACTCTCTTGCTCTACCCATGTCTCTCTTGCTCTACCCATGTCTCTCTTGCTCTACCCATGTCTCTCTTGGTCTCTCGCCCTCACACTCTCCCTCACTCTTGCTCTACCCATGTATCTCTTGGTCTCTCGCCCTGTCTCTCCCGCTCATTCTCCCTCTCAGTGCCCGACAGGTCACACTTAATTCTGGGCACAGATGTTGGCAGGGCAAGGCTCCTGAGGCGTGTGAGGTAAGGAAAGCAGAGCTTTGCGGGGGCTTTCCGCTTTATGTTCACTTCTCATTTCCTCTCCCTCCTTCCTCTTTCCTCTCCCTCCGCACCGTTTAATCCCAAAAAAATCGCATTTCCCCCTTTCAGCCCTGTTAGCCCGTAGTGTTCCACTGTATGTGGAGTGTAGTCTACGCCTTGGCAAATGACCCTTGACCTCTGACCTACAGAGAGGCCTGACAGGGGGGGCTGACCTTTGCGTAACACCAAAGAGCAAACAAGTACTGGGAGTTGTGTCCAGGGCCTTCACATTCTTGGCCATTGCGACAATGAGACCTGTGAAAAACGTGATATTTCAACGACACACAAAAGGAGGAATTTTTACAACGACACAAAAGGAATGGAATCTCTTCCGAGACAGCTGATAAAACTGCTCTCAGGCCAGAAGCAGCCCTTTGCCTCTGTAAATATTTGCTGTGGTGGGTACATTTACTGCAAATAGAGGGGTGATCACTAGTTTTAGTGAGCAAACAGTTTGTCAGATGGCAGGAAGGTTAGCCTATATTTGAACATAACATGCATCTCCAGATTTCAGACTAGGATAGCCTACATTGCCTTGCAAAGAGCTCAAACTTTCTGTTGGCATTCTCAACACTAACATCTAAATTAGTTTAATTCCATATGTGCGATATGACAACCGTAAAGGAATGCATCAAGAGACTTTCATTTCACTTCCGACAAAATGAGGAAACCCAAAGTCCGTATCTGCTGTTAATATCATTAGCCAATTGTGTTTTTAGCTACGGACAGGTGTCATTTACTAGAAGATGGATAGCAACAGAAAATATGAGTTAGCTAGCATGGACTGAATGCCACTGTGCCTCATGTGAAAAATGCAAGACTGCATTTCATCATAAGTAGCAAGTAGCAAATAGCAAGCTAGACCTAGCATCATAAGTACCTGGAACAAAGCCAGCTACAGTAGATAAGAATAACCTAAATGTCATTACTGTCATCAAGCTAAAAACTTGGAAAGTTTCCATAATTTTGATGGACAAAACAAGAATTCAGGCAGAAGATTAATTCAGTCAGTAAACCTACTTTCCAGCACCTGGAGTCCTGGTTACCTAAACATTATGTTCCCAATACTGTGGGTATTATGTAGAAAGTCACTTGGGTAAAAGTTAGTCAAAAACAGGCTCAGGAATGGCCAGTAACAGTGCATGTGCATGTGCGTGGGCGTGCGGGCGTGTGCAGGTGTGTGGCCATACCCTGCAGGAAACACACCCTCTGAGCTTCAAAGCTAGACTTGCTTAGCATCTCCCCGACAAAGGTCAAAGAACAGCTGAACTGAAAGCAAACTCTGGATCTGAAGGACTGCTGAATCAGCAGTCTGCTCGTGGCCGTGTACTGATTCTGCTCCAGCGGAAGAGGCAGCGAAGGTTTGTGGGCTCCACACACTTAAGGCAGACAGCCTCCAGCAAAATGTCTTTGCAATGACAATATTAAACTTTGCACATCACCTCAGCGTGTGCCAGCTGTCCTTCTGGCAATCACCCAGGCCTTATCTCCTCTCAGGGTGTTGCTCCACTACATCTGCTACATTTTATTTCATTTATTTATTTAGAATTATTATATTTTTTTAAACAGGGAGTTCCTTTCATTCTCTGTAATTTACATGACCATGTTAGAAGCCAAATTCATTTTCATATCTGCAGCGGTCTGAAAAGCAAGATAATTTATCATTACAATGAATACCAAAAAAGAAAACCAGATGTCTAAAAATGTATTTTTCAGCATTAAATCCCATTCAGCAGTGAAAGCGATCATGGCTCCATTTGACAGGGCAGTCATTGCAAAGGTTGAGATGTGAATCAGTAGCCGAGATACGAGTCAACATTTATCCTGCATTGCCGTTTCATCTCCAAATAAAATAAATAGGTTTCACCCACAATTTATTTTTAATGACAGCATGTGGAATAAGCGTATAGGACAGGCATAAACAGTCTGTCAATCCCCACTGTGCTTAACCCAGAGTCACCCCACCACACCCGCCTCCCCGAACCCCAGATCGCCATCTGTAATCTCCTGCTGAAACAAGCTCAACTTCAGCCCCTTACAAAGTCCAACGCAGGAAAATGAACAGGATCGCACATGGCAACAGCGCCAACGCTAACGCGGGCCCTGCCAAAGGCACAGGCTGACTCGGGCCAACACACACAAGGGCTGGACGAGTCACTTTATCGCAGAGCAGCCGCACATTAGCCTAAATAATAGATACTACAAGCTTCAACCTGAACCGCTCCATCTCCAGTCTGCATTAGGAGCTTGGCACAAAGACAACTCTCTCTCTCTCTCCCTCTCCCTCTCGCTCCCTGTACAGAATTAATCTTGCTCGTATAATTGCTCTTCAAGAGGCGCTTTTAACTGTGCCCGCACAAACCATGTGCAGAATCTGAGCTAGGCTGCTCCAAGACAGGAGCACAAGTCAAAAATGAGATCTCCCAGATTTCACCAACGCAAAGAATTCTGGGATTTCTGCCGACTGCTGCAAGGGTCCAGTTTACATCTGGGCTAAAAAACAAAAAGAGATTCTGTTCCGTTCTGAGATCAGTCAGGTTTGATTTAGGGCGCTTAAGAGCAATATAAATTCCTTTCACCTCTTTCATAAATAAGAGTCATTTTGGCATAAGCCGTAACACAAAAAGAATAGTCGAGGGCCCAGGATGGAATGGAACTGACTGAATATTGGCTAATGTACTGCTGTTACTATACTGAATGGCATAGCCCATAAACCACTGTTTTTAGGTAAGTGCAGAAGAGTGTTATGCCAGTGCAAAGCCTGACATTTTGGGCTGTGTAACCAGAATGTCACTTCATGAAAAAATGACAGAAGGAGATGAAACTGTGAGAGACCCTACTTCTTCTGTCTGATTGGTTGGACTGCGTTTCCAGCAAAGAGAAACATACGGTAGGCGGGCTCAAAGTAAGACTCGATTCCCATTTTCTCCAACAGCGAGCAGCTTTCCACTAGAAAATGGCGGCGGGTTCACAGTCAGGTAATGTCCATGCTTGCTTGAGACACCAAATCACAAAGCGGACGCAACAGCAGTGCTTATGCAAGCGATGGAGCGCGAGCGTCAGAAAGGTGAGAACATGTTAGCCAGCGCTGGGTCTGCGTGGGCCGATACCGCCGTAGCCCTGACCGGAGGGCGTCTCCTCAGATCGGACGGCAGCGTCGCTATCACAGGCGGGATCTGCGGTCATTTTGAACGGGCCCTTTCAGGACATCACTAAGGGATTTATGTTAACCCCATAAAAAGCTTTATTGGAACCTGTATTTTGTAAGTGCTTCAGCAGTTGTTCTAAATGACAGAGTGTGCATGTGATTGTGCATGTGTCCTCTGTAATTACGCAGCGGTTTTTTTGTGGCACTAGAAAAAAAAAATACATATACAAAGTACAGTTTATTTAGCCTCTCAGACAAGGCAGGATCAAGCTGAGCTCCATAACTGTGCCCTTAAAAATGCCCCAAACCTGTGGCCAAGGCTCAAACTACGAGCAATAGGCTTTCTTCTTATTGGAGTAGTGAATTCAGGATAGGAGGTTTTCAACTATTTTACAACTCCCACATTACCGTGAAGCTTCTCTTCGAATGCTTTTATTTTTAGAACAAGTGGCGTTTTGTTTGACGCTTGTTTGACCTTCCTTGTGACTCATACACCTCTGCTTAAAGAGAGGTGAAAATGACTAGCAAAGGTCTGTGCCAGGTTTGTTGGGTGACAGGCTTGTGAACATGCAGGATGTGCAGTCGTACAAACACCATTCTAAAATGCAGCCAGAGCTCATTGCTAGGGTTGAGGATCATTACCCGGTTCAATATGGGACCCGGTTCTAAATGGCTCAAAACCCGAGAATCAACAGGCGTTGACACTATCGATTCTCTTATCGATCCTATAGGGCGTCGCATTCAAATATTAGTTTCTGCCAATTAGCATAGATACAACTCAAACAACCATTACAGACAGTAAATAAATTATTAAATATTAATTTAGCCTACAGCATTTAAGCAATAGCCTATGCGCGGCACGGGAGGCCGTGCTGTACTGGAATCAACACATTGTTACGATGTGTAACTAGCGGAGAACCGGCTGCCAAATTCCTGTTTGAATTTCTTTTAGCCTTTTTGTTGTAAAAAATTATATATTTTATTTATGTTTGCTATATCATTGGTATGGTTTACATTTTTTTCCTGTAAGAGAGCTATTATAAGAGAGATATTATTATTATTGTAATAAGAACATATTATATAAAACATTTCTGCTCTAAAATGCATATTTTTGTTATTGAAAAATAAACAAATGCAAGTTCTGTTCTAAAATATTTTCTCCAAATAATCAAAAATAACAGAATGGACATGGAATTGAATGATTACGCAGACTCAATAAGGCCTCGGTACACCCATCCCTACTCACTGCTCATCAGAAGCCCTTTGTGCGCAGTCTTAATAAACGCTGTTATTTGGCCGTCCTCCCTGGCCCTCTGCAGAGTCGCAGCGCCTCCGTCACACAGACGAAACATCTGCCACGATTTCACACATCCGGCCCCCAGCATGCTCTCCAGTAATTTACCGACGTGTTCCACCCGAGCTTTGGCGAGCCCAGGAAACCGAGGGAGAAGGGGAGAGAATCTAATTTTGTGAAACTCAATACCATGTCCATTGTGTTACACGTTTCGATTGCGTGCTTAGAAGAACTGAACCATGAACACTCCCAGGTCATCAGGCAGCATGAGCTACATAGAGTCGCTGGTTTTGTGTGGCGGTTTTGAGTGATGGTTGCGTCTCCTACAGTATAGCCCTGGCGACTGTCATAGAGGCAGAATGTCACCTTCTGCACATCTTGTGCAGGAGAGGCAATGAGAAGCTGGGGGAGTGTGGTGGTGGTGGTGGTACAGTGTGAGGGTGTGGATAAGACTGCAGTGGAGTGAAGATGCAGAGTGCCGCTTGCAGTGCCCCGAGTATTCTCCACCCCCCCACCCCCCAAAACCCACCCTCCACTCCTCCACCGCCCCCCGCTATTCAGACACATGTCAGGAGGGTTATTCATTTCCTCTCCCAAAGGGAAACACTGGGGGGGGGGGTGATGAGGAGGACAGAACAATGGCGTATTCATGGAAAGCTTCCGACCAACTCGCGTTCCTGCGGCCCGTTTTTTCTTTTTTCAAGGAGGGAGAAAAGAAAGCTGGCCCTGTTTAGGCTTCTATGCTGTGCTGGAGGCAGCAGTGGCAGCAAGGCCAAGGAGCTCCATCGCTTCTACACTTCTCTTCCGTTATCATTACCGAGTCCACCCACCCATACCTCACCTCTGCCACCTCCACTCCAGGGATCTCCACATGTAGCTATGCCTCCTTTCCTTGCTGTGCACATGTTATTAATCTATGAATCACACACAGCATCGCCTGGCTTTTCAATCATTTGCAGCTCTAACTGTTCATCGCCACCCCTGCGGACTGCCGGCCCTGGCATGGCAGGTGAGATCAAAATTTGAGATCGTCTGAAGATGCATCGTCAACATGGCGAAAATCATCATTTACACCATGCTACGTAGTGTGAGAGCCACAAAAAAAAAAAAAGGCCGCCTTCCTACACGCTGGGAAGATACCAGCCTCTGCACGGCTTTCACGATAATTTCAAAGAGCAGGGGAAAATGGAGCAGGAATGAAGCGCCTCTTTGGCTCCATCATCTTTTCTGCACTTTTTTTTTGTTTTTTTTGAAGGGGTATTATGCTGGTGTTGCTAGGCAGCAGAACATTCCAGGTTGCAGTTGGTGTGTGTGGGTATATGCAGCACTGCCGCCTTTCTTCTACATACGCCAGCATCCTCTCGTCACAAAAATCGACTCGAACTGTCAGTCTGATAAGTAGATTCCACAGCATGGGGGGGTTGCCAGTTTAATACTATCAACTAAGAAAACGTGTGTGCAAGAGAGAGACAGAGTTATAGCACACTGAGTGAGGGAGAATCATAGATGCAGGATTTGCCTTTAAACATTTAGAGCACGTGTCTCTATTGAGATCCATTAACTTCAGCGCTCCTGTTCACTTCGCCCCGGATAAGACAAATGTCTACAAACTATATGTCTGCATCTAGACTTAGGCCTACATAAACTAGAAAAAAAGAAGCTAGGATATAGCCCATGATAAATTACAGACTTAGCTGGAAACGTTTTGGCACATAGGCCTATGTACTTTGTTCTTTTATAAATAACCTCTGCTCAGCAACATGATTGACCTGAACTGACCTGCAAGTATGCCTTTTAAAAGACTGAACATTGAGCTGTGCTAGGTTGCAGTCTGTAATATGATATAACTCAGATGGGAAGAAAGAGACAAGCGTAGCCCAATCATCTGCTTCAGCTTCAAGTTTAAAAACTGTGACAGAGGGCCCAGCAGATCTTAGGCGTTATACCGCAGGAACCCAATGGCTCTCGTATCCTTTTATCTTCAGCCCTCCCTTTGGACACAACCGCCTTTTTTTTCTTGAACGAACATTAACAGAACGTGTTACATTACCCTGTTACAGTAAAGGGAGGAGGCTTTGAAAAATAAAACAATACAATTTTAAAAAATCAGTGTGAGTAGATTTAGTTTTACTTTTGAATCAGGTTCACCTACATATCGTCACCTTCTTAAAATAATCGCCTAAGTCATATTTTCAAGTTTTTCAGAAAACAGAATAAACTGAACCAAATACAGAATATATGATATTTGTTAATCATTTCACACAAAAAGGGTATATCAATAGATGACTATTGACTTACAAATAACGCTGTCTGTCAATTATGTAACATAAGAGGATTAAAGACTAAATAACTACACAACATTTATAGCCTAGCCAAATATTGTAGTAAACATTATCACTTACCATTCGGGGACGAGTCCAGAATCATGGAAATGACTTAATTTATGTTGATTTTCTTTGTGCATCTTGAAGCAGCCGCCATATTAATAACTTGTAAAAATGCCTAAGTCAAAATTTATTGTGACTTAGGCAAACATACAAACAGCCTAAGAGCACTCTTGACTTAGGCGATTACATTACCGGGGTAAAACAGCATGATCCTTTCAATTAAGGATCTAGGCAACTTTACCAGAGGTGGCCAGCATCATGAAGAGCTGATTTAAGCAAAAATCTCATGTTCCTCAAAAAATGACTTAGGCGATTATTTTAAGAAGGTGACGATATGGAAACTGAAATACTCGTCTGAGAGTGAAAGCAAACTCTTTGCTGCCCTCACTATCAACTTTCAAGATAATGATTCTGTCCGTGAACAGGACATCCCTCCCCCAATTAAACAAAAATCATAAGTTTTATATTTATCAAATATCATATTTCTAATAAAACAAGTGCAGTAGTATCTAGACAAGACTCTCTGGCACATTTTAAAAAGACCCAGCTGGCAGAACACAACCCAGTGCAAATGTCTTCCATTTTAATCTTCCTCTCCTGCAGGTCTGCCTCCCTACATCGATTAGTCTGCACTTTCTCTCCACTTAACAAATGAAAGCTTGGTCAGCTCTCACCAGGAGTGGACCTATAGTACAGCAGTGAGGGCTAACTGTGTTATAACAAATGCTACTATTCATTTGCTGAACAGATGCCCTCGTCTAGAGCGACTTGCACGGCTTAAAATGCATACAAGAGCAATTTATAAAAATGCCACAGCAGCAAGGCTCCAATCATGATTCAAACCTGCATCCACCTGTGATGGTTTTATCACAGAATTGTAGCAACAAAATGAGTAATCCATTTTTTAAAAATAAAGCTTCCATAAGGTACAACTCAATAACAGACTCAAATTATTACAACTGGTATTTTCACACCTCTTTCAAAGTTCAAAATGTCCCATGGTTCCAAATGAACTTTGTTCTTGCTATGGTCAGATGTCAGAGGCTCTGTTGGGAGCACTGTGTCACGTGTTCCAGAGAGACCGCAAAATTCGCCAATCTGGAAATGGATCTAGTGAGAGAGAAGTAGGCCTACGAAAGGCCTGTCCATCCTTGCCCTACTGTTTGGCACCAGCACAAAGTCACTTGGAGTGGATAAGAGAGAGAGAGTTTGACTACTCCATCTACAGCAAGTGAAATAGTGCGAGCTCTCATCAGCCATATGGCGGAACAAATCTCGCATCAATTATACACAGCAGAATCTTGAATATTTAAACGCAAAGATAAGTCAAGCGTTCCCGCTGCCTTTCGGTCTTTTCGCGTGTGACATTTTCTGAAGTGTTGTTATTTCGCATGAAGCCTGCAGGCGACTGAGGGGATGAAAGCTTATGTCAGACGTGAATCGCTGGAATATTTCCATGACAGAGCCTTGATTGCGGTAATCACGACCACGGTTATCATGAGGTGTCCATTGCGCGGAATGCTCAAAAGGCGTCCACAGAGAGGAAGAGGACTGTCTGTTCCCGCGGGAGCGCGCACTCGAGGGCTGAAAGAGATTTCGGAAACGCAGAGCAGAGGTGTTGATATGCTTTGGGTCTCCGCCACTCTGACGGGCGCATTGTGGAGAAGGAATCGCAACACAGGGGACCCAGAGACTACCTTTCAGGTTACTCGAGGTTTTCGACATAATCGTAATGACATGTTTTAAATAATTCAATTCACAGTAAGCATCGCATGCATTTTTAACATTCGCCAAGTCCCGTGGAATTGCTGCAAACTTAAATTCAACACTATGTTGAATTCCTTCCAGTATTTTTCTTATAACAATGTTTAAACTTTCATGTATAATTTTAGGATCACGGTTTCGCGATATCGATGCTCAGTGGCAGTGAATTGACTCTGGAACATGCCTGAAATACTTGGTTGTTTCTACAGACACCACCACTCCTCAGTGCTGATCAATGCACGCTGTCAGGTCTCGATACTGTCAAAAAATCGTTGGGGCATTTATGTCAAAAGCGATGAGTATTTTTATCAACCTTTTAGAAGAGAATAAATTCAACGTCAAAATTTAGTAAAAAGTAGTCGGCAGTTTTAAACCATAGGTTTGCTCTTTTTTTTTTTTTTTGCATTTGCAAGCTGGCAATCACTCAACCAGTTAGACGACAGCACCTTCTGCAACCTGGTAATCCTACTTTATGCAAGTTTCTTACAATCTGATTCAACCTCAGTGGTTAAACGCCTGAGTTTACAAACAAGAGGTTGCATGTTCAAATCTCAGGCAAGCCACCGCAGCTACACACACACACACACACAAGCAATGTGCTAAACCTGATTTTCTTCATCAAGCTGTACATACATGAATAAAATGCAGGTTATCCAGGATGAGGGATCTGCTAAGAAAAGCAATCATGTACCGAAGATAGGGCTGTTCGTTGGAAGTAGGTATCCGTTGCCTTATCACCTTATCAGAAGTGGACAGAGAAGTGACCTCCATCAATGTAGGCCATTACACATTATTTGCCTGATGTGTACACACCACATACTGAAGCCAGCTGACACTGCACAACACACATGCAACACATAAGGTCATGTTGTAAACGTCATGTCAAACTTGCATCAAGAGGACTGTCACTGCCGTGCTCTCATTCAGTACAGTGACTAGCTATAGGCTACAACAATTACGACAGCCATCAAGTTGGCTAGTAAGATGAACTTCAGAAAAGCATTTGTTAATGCCATTGCAGGCCTTGACTATGTAAACAAGCTGTACTATAATACTAGCTAGCTAAGTGGCATCCAAGACCGCAATCAATAATTTATTCCCATAATGGACCAGACCCAACACAAGTCATTATCAATAACAAACCACATTTTTCAAACTATTCATTATTCTTTTATTTAATTATGAATCCGTTCAAAATGCATTGCCTATATCAAAACAGAATCACACTTTTAAAAGACCCCTGCTGGACAACTCGGCATCAACCTCCCCCCCACCCCGACACCACCCTAACTAACAAAATCCCTAGAGGAAACCCTGTATCTATAACCTTGTATGGGTTAAGTATAGGCTACATTTCAAGTGTTCACTTGCTAGGCACATCAAACTGACGTCAGTGCAGTGGGAAAGAGAACCATTTGGAATGGCTCAATTGTTTGCGAAATTTGGTTTAAAAAAATATCCCAAATGTACACAGGCATTTAACACTGCATATAAACCAAGGAAGTATTTCTACCCTGTGGGTGCAAATCACAGTTCCAACAGGGCAAATCGTTTAAACAAAATTTCTGAAAACCATTGAAAAATGCAAAAATCTGAACCATATGACAGTGCGTGTCTTCCTGAGCTATTCCAATGCACATTGGACTGATTCCATAATTATTATAAGTGCAAGTGTATTTTTATCTATGGTATAAATGGTATAAATACCGAAGAGACATGCAAGATGAGGTGCTCAGAGTTTGCTGTAGTTTTGCTTCTATGAAAAACTTCCCTTTTAATTAATGTTTAGCTGGAGTTATGTTAACTGCATTGCATTACACCTCATGAATATTTGCGTCAATCTGATCCATCAAAAATTTGGATGATTTAACTCAAAAAGCGACAGTTAGTGAGCACAAAAGAAACTGAAGCATTATCTCAAAATGATCTGTGTTCCGTGCAGAATATCACTTATGTGCCTTCAATATGCCATTATAACCACATTTAGAGAAAGAATTAGCCAGGAACGACTAGGCCCTGTAAGATATTGACTCGAACACAACAGTGAAGAATCTATGTCCATCAGATTTGGTGTGTATTACTTGATACACTTAAACAGTAAATGTTCATCAAAAGCATATATGGGCATCTCCCAGGAAAAAGAAGCGTTGTGCAGAGCTGATTCACATCCAACAGGCACAGTGAAGGGTTCCGGGTTCCATTTCCAATTCTGGTTCTGGATTTTCCTTATAACCACAGCCATACCAGGAAAGTGGCTAAGCTTGCTAGCCAAATGGAGAATCTTGTTCTTTTATAGGTTTTAGGTTGAATTTCTAGTTCTTCTGGTCAGTTGTATCACCAAATAGTCCCATACAATCCACAGCAGGCAGGTTTGTTTAGTTTTCTGAGGTTGTTTGCCCCCCATTCTAAGCGAGTTTATTATCCAGAACCAAAACAAACAAATGTCTCAATGTAAACGCAATCCTTTATTTTTGACTGACCTTTTTCCCCACCATGCCTGGTTATGATTTCAATATGCATCTGTATCTGCAGTGTTTGGTCATTTAAGGATTTTTCCCAGAAGTAAAAGCATTACAAAAGGGACAGGCATGAGCATTTGCATTCTGACAATTCAATAATTTGCCTCCTATGGTGTGGCTATCTGAAAACACTTAGTAGGCAACATGCCCTTGGATCACTGGACCATTCTGAAGGGGGAAAAAAACTTTTAGATTCTAGAACAATCTGGGATAGGCACCGTCAAATCAACAGGTAAAAATAAAAAAGGGGAAAGTATATATGGTAAATGGTGCGTAAAGACAGCTGTGTGTACTTTTTCCGATTGCTTTAAAATACTTAATTTTATAATAGTCTATGTATTGTGCTTCTACATTATGTACCAGTTGAGAACCACAAGTTGACCGCACATAAATTAACCAGGCTCTGGAAAACATACACCGAATCTTCACTTTATATTTAATTTTACACTGCCCATGGTGATTAGCGACCGTTTTACATGATTTATCAAGAACTAAGCTTTTACTGAATTAGTTATTTAATTCAGCCAATATTCAGTAATGTTACGCAAAATGCTTGATAACAATTCTCTACATTAGCCATATATTAATTTACCAAGTTCTAAACCTTCAGGTGTCTACTTGAAAATGAAATAATAATAATAATAATAATAATAATAATACATTTTGATTTGTTATACAAACGGTAAGTGTAAGTAGGCCTATTAGACATAACGTGGCACCCAATATTTTACATGCTGGCAACTAGGCTATATAACCATGGCTTTCATAGCGTTAAAACCACACGAAGCTCAGATATTTGTGCTTCGTTTGGTCCATGTAACGTTAAGCATGCCCTCGCCCCCTAAATGGATCCGAATTTTAAAAAATAAAACACGAGTGAAAAAGCAAAGTTATTCACCAGCTGCGGTCACATTTACTAAAAAAAATAAGGACTCGTCGTTAGCTAATAATGGCCATAGCAGGTCCAATGAAAAAAGCCAGGCAGTCAGATTTTAAACCACCAAATAACCTTATGCCTGGTCCAGGAACTATGATGCTGCAGCTATGCCATTAGCTAACAATATTAGCTTGCTAAGCTACAAAATCAATCGACTGTGTTAGCTGGCTATCACGTCATGCAAAATAGCTAACAGAAGAGTGGCATCACGAGTAACTATGCATTTCACCAGACAAAAATGATTTGTATAACCAGCCACCTAGAAATCTGACTACTGACTAACTGAGAAAATGGTGACAACCAGTCAGCAAACTAGCAAGCTACGTTGGAAGGTTATTTTGTCCGAGAAAACATAAATCTAGTATCATCAAGTATCCATAAAGTTAATATGATGCATATAGCTTTTTTCATCTTTTAAAAATAACATACTAGGCTAAACCATATATACTTACGCTAACGTTAGCTAAATCCACACGCATGCATGCGCACCAAGATAAATGCAGCAAGCGAAACCCCCGCTGTGACGCTAATTCAAAGCTCCTAATAGAACACGAAAAAGCGTCTTCACTGTGTTCGGTATCAAAGGACCTTTGCAGCAACTAACATTTAAGAAAACAAATGGTCCTTACCTCCCCAAAGGCGAGAACAGTCAGTCCCTCGCTGTTGCGTCTGACTGCTGGCTGCTTCAATCCTTCCAAGGCAACCGCGAGTGTATTTCTATCACAACCTTGCGCTCTTCCAAAAATCAAAATGTATTCCAAATGAAGCTACCTGTGCGCAGGGTTAGCTAAATGTGCTCGTCAATTAATCGCGAGTAGATTATATCCCAAATTGTGCATTATTTCTCATCGGTGACGTATCATTTCCTCGTTATGCACAATTTATCAATGCATACAGAAAAAAACATGGCAGTGAAATGTAAGTGCAGTCTACGACCCGAAAAAATACAGTCTTTTGCCAACAGCTGGGTCGTGACATCAGGAAGTGTCAGGTAGGTATAGCTACTTAACTTGATAGAAAGATGCGTTGACAAATAGTCGGCGTAGACTTGCGTAGAATCCCCGCCCAGCAAAAAGCGTAACCAACCACTCGATTCGTCTGCCGAATCTATGCAAATTTCTCCGAAGTGCGCAGGTGCTTTTTCCTTTCACCGTCTCGCGAACTCCGAACACATTCAGCTAGAGGCATAACTAAAATGTTATCTTCTCCCTTCTTTGAACCAACACAATATTAATAAGCATAGTGAAGCACTCTAGGCGGCCGCAGCTTACAGAAAAGTAGCCTATATAGGGCCAAGTATTTGATAAGCATAAATGGCAAACGTGGTCAGTTGCGCATATTGCCACCCTTCATACATTTAACACTGAAAAAATGTTCTCATTTTCAGATTTGTGAACTAGCCTCTATGATTTTGATATTAAACTATAAATCACTTTTGAATAAAACTAAAGGCCAAAATCACGAAAAAAAAAAAGTGTGCTACTGCTACGCAATAAAAGAGATGTAGACGTTTCCTAAAACAAAGGAACGTCAATGCATGTGAATTTAAAAAGAATGCAAACGCTTCATTCACTCCGAAATGCTTTGAGACCTATGTAGAAGTCACCCAAGTCGTTTCAATCTATCAGCATTTGTCTGGTGATCTTTAGCCCTTGGTGCAATGTAAAATATATGGAACACTCCCAAGCCAATAAAACTATGTTTTTCTTTTGGATACCTCCATTGGGGCAGGGCACTATGTCCAAAGAGCAATATAATTCTTAGGACTCAAGGTCAGCTAAAACCAGTCTGTGATATTGAGTGCCATCTGCTGACTATACATATACTACAGGACTCCTATTTTTGGAGACCATTCCAGGGCTTTGTGCTAAACATATATAATTGCACACACCTAAACAGGGAGTATTCCTTATTCCTTAACGTGCCAAACAAGTGATCTTGCCAAGTGCACACAATCCTCATGTGGAAATTGGGGACCGATTCCATAGTAGTCTCTCACCTTCACCACGGCAGTAATACATTCTCTCATTGGTTGAAATGGCCAAATACAATTTAACATGATTGGCACAAAAAAAAAGGGTGTATAGCGTTTTTTGTCGCTTTCATGGGAATGCCGATGATCAGCTGCAGTGTCTCCTCGGGGCAGGCTCAAAAACCATCAAGAAGTCTATTGATACTGAGAAGTGGCAGAAACCTCAGCTTGTATAATGTTTAGTTTTTACACCAGTTCCAATTTTATTCTTCTTTATACAACACCACCCTCTGGTGGAAGTCACTGGTAAATTGACTAGAAATCCACAGCATACCATCATTCTCCCCCATCACAAATTACAGGCAGTGGAATATTAGAAAAGAAGCCTGTTGCTCATACATGCACAGAACACATTTAATTTAGTTTCACGGCAATTCAGTGCACATTTTCTAACTTGGTTTTATAAATAAAATTCGAGACACAGTTTTTATTGCCAAATCAGCATCTTTATTTTACAAACAAATGCAATTTTTTGCTTTCCATTGACATTTCTTTGTATCATAAAAAAGCAATTTACAAGCTTAAGGACAAAAAAAGCAGCACATAATGATTATGAGTAAAATATAATTTGAATAAATATATATTTCATGCTATAAAATAAATTCATAAATTGCAAGTTAATACAGCATCAGCTCTATCTAGCTTCATTTACTTCATAGTCTTATAAAAACAGTAGAGTTGTGAGGTTCACTGTTGAGTTGTGAGGTTGTAGATACAGTGGACTGAAATGAGCAGACACCCGTTTAAGACACCAAACCATGAAACTCTCCCCTTTTGCCCTAGTCAAATCGGAGCTCTGTGCTTGCAACTCGTATCAGGAACAGGAATTGAGGGTGTATGGAGACCCTTGAGGCAGAAGGCTGGGAACGACAGACTGACAAATTTGTTCTCACCAGAAGATAAGTGCATTTTAGAATTTTTTTCTGAACATGAGACATGTCCAGTGTTACCTTCTTGAAATACTATAACCCTGAGTTCTACCGTTTTATCCTTTAACAATACCACCAAAATGCATCGATACAAAACCAATAACTTCCAGAGATTAACAAGTTTGACTTGGGGGGCGGGGGGGGAAAGGACATGAAGGCAAAAAGGAGAGAGTTCAGTATCAAACAGGCTGCCACTCCAAAAGAAAAAAATAAAAGTGGGTATTTCGCCCACGATCCCTTTTGTATGACACAGACGGAAGTGCAACCATTCACAGCTGTCTCTGGCAGAGCACCAATCTGGACAATGGCTTCCCATGCCAGGCAGCGTGACTCTTGTGGCAGAGAGCTGTAGGCATGATGGCGCCTTCAGCACAGGTCAGCAGTTGAAAAGTTGCACCTTTAATAAGCATGTTCACTCGACCTGTCCAAACATTCACAAAAATTGTATATAAAAAAAACAAATTTATCAATATATTAAAATCCCCTCTAACCCTCCAACTAAAAAGTCAAAGAGCTCCCTGACAACCCGCTTCCATTAGTTTTTTTTGTTTTTGAGGTGCGACCTGCGACCTGCCCCCTTCCCAACGACAGGGCAGGGCTGGGACCGGTGCACGGCTTCTTTAAAAATAAAAATTTAAAATAAAAAGTTATTGCTCTCGCGTCGAAAACACAGTGGAGGAAAGTTTCAGTAAAAAGCAAATGGAAGACTTCAAGATTTTTTTTTTGATCTATTTAGGTCTGGATCAGTGTTCATAAACTACCTGAAGTGAGTTTGGAGGAAAAAAAACAAACAAAAAAACAAAACAAAGGGTGGGCTGTAATTCAAATAAGTAGTCCGACAGCCTTCCCTGTAAACAGTTCCTTTTTTAAATTCATATTTGTATCAGGTCCACAAGTGACTGCTACCCTTCACCTGCTCCCACCCACCCCACCCCACCCTTTTTCTGTGAAGTTTTGAACAAAGAGAGTGAATCCAACTGCATGGCAGATTCAGTTGGCTGGTGAACATGGTGGCATTAGTATGTATAATTCATAAAAAGCATTTACACATTTTACCCCGCCCTCCCAGATAACGTACGTGTGTGTGTGTGTGTGTATATATATATATACACATATATATGTATATATGTGTATTCATTTATATATAAAATTAATAAATAAACCTGACCAGTCTAAAAGCACCATTCGAGGGTAAAAATTCCCCATAAAATAAAATATCTGAGGCCTTGTATAGCTGAGTCCCTTCAAGAGGAGTCTGATGTTTTAAATGAGTCCCCTTTGCAATACCTATACAAATTTTGTAATTTTTTAAAACAAGCACATTTTAGATTTGTGGCCAATGAGGAACATACCTTTAAGTTCCCCAAAAAAAAGGCCATTTCCACACAATTTTGATGAGGTACATGCAAGAATCCTCCGTACAACACCACAAATGAAACCAAGCCGTTTGTCCATTTACACCGAAACTAAGGGTGCAAATGCATGCAGGAGATCTGCAGATTGGAAGGCATCTCTTGAGCTGGGCGTTTTAAACAGGAAAGCAGGTGAGACCAGGTCTACCTCTGATCCACTGTCCCCAAATACAGGGTTAGAAATCAGTTTCCGTTTCTTGAATCGTTTTTGTTTAAACCCCAACTGGGTCGAAAGTTCCCGATGACTTGCCGCGGGGAATGGGGAGGGAATGTATGTGATTGGGGTACAGCTGTCATACAGAAGAGCTATTGCGTGATCATGCATGTGACCTCAATAACTAGGAGAAAGAGAATTTGTTTCAGTAAATGGGTACAAGAGTAAAAGAAAAGGGTACTGCAGAGATGGCTGAAAAGATCATAAGAGCTCAGCACCCCCAAACCCCACCTGAAAAAACATTAAATTAACAATACACAGGAAAAGGCTTGTGGGAATAAAATATGTTCAGCTTGCAGTTTTGTACGGGAGAAAAAAAAATGCTGAATTACCTGACTGCACAAAAGGGACTCAATTATGTGCCTGCCTCCTTGATCAGTATTTCATTAATGCATATTATATTTATTTTCATTATTATTATTTTTTTATTTATTTTTTTACTATCACAGCATGTTTTTATAGATTTTTGCATTCAAATATAAAAGAAACCAACAGTACTATACCAATGTAGTATATACATATATAAGAAAAATGATTACTTTTTTTCTGTGAAGAGTGGCCGCTTCCTCTATATTCACAAAGCTCCCCTTGATCCCCTTAACGATTAGCATTGGAAACGAGCACACAAGCAGTAATACATGTAAAGTTCAAGGAACAAACCTAGCGATAGTCGTTTTCATGTGGCAAGGCACAGACAAGGTCGATGTTACGATAAGAAAGCTCAATTTAACGCCGTTTTTCCTATTTAAAAAGGCGGGGCTTTTCGCGGGCTTTTGCCCTGCAAGTTCATCGCACGCAAAAACACTCGGGACTTCCCAATCGCAACTTCACATTGTAGACACCAGCATGTTATGGCTTATTTTGTTTTTCAAACTGAGACTCTGGTGTACAGTCTCGTACTGGTGTCACTCCACCCAAATTGCTGAAAGATACTGGTGTGCCAGCTGCCCTCATTGTTAAGCATCCCCTGAAGACAACCAAAATAATAAAAAAATACCTCAACGTCACATTTTACAGAATGGTTTAAAGGAGAACACCGTTTTAAACAGCAGGAACTGGGGGGGGGAGGAAGGCGAGGCCTAAAACATGCTCTCACGCTGCTCAACTGCAATCTGCTCCAAATATCTTTTACTCCGAGACAACTTTTTCACATCCATTAAACTTTTAACAGATGTTAAATTTACCAAAAAGCTCTGCTTTTGTTCATTCTTTGTTCTTTTTGGTTAGTTCTTTGGTTAAATACTACCAAGGTAAACTCATTTGTCTTCCTTTCTTCATTCCAAAGTTTTGTAAAATGCGCAATAAAAATACATGTGATTGATTGGCTTTCCTCTGGTCCAGGGACAGAGCCAGGCACTGCCGGCGGTGGCGACATCCAGGAGATGCCCGCTTGAGCACTTCCAGCGATCGCCGGACCACAGAGGCAAACCCTCTCTCTACCGAGAGACCCCAGATACTCTGCCTCCTCAAACATGGAGGGAGGGAGGGAGAGAGAGAAGGCCAGGGCATTAAATTAACCTATTCACCCACTGACCAGAGTGGCTTGTGGATTCTAAAAATCACCAGCCATTTTCAACATTTTACCAGCCACCTTACCTTTTACAATACAGCACAATCTGGTTGGTTATCTGCCAAAGTGGCTGCGAGAGTAGAAAAGCTTAGCAGCCACAATCAAAATTTTACTAGAACTTGGCTGGTGGCAGGTGTTCATTTCACACCCTGGAGAAGGCCCTTCAGAGGTGCAGACAGACCCCAGGCTCAGCCATCTGTACCGCAACACAACACGGCTCAAGCCACAGCTCATTGGTCACAATGTAATAAGCAATGTCACCAAGAGCAGGTTTTTGTATTGGGACCATCCCCCCCCTCCCAGCACACGAGCTGGCGTACCTAACAGGCACCAGCTTCATCGGGGTGTGCATCTAATTGACAGCTTATTTAAAGTGAATTATGCAAACCAGTCCCCAAACTTCCACTGTGTACCAAACAATATCCCAGCACAAACTTTGGAAATAGCGGTTTCTATACAATCTGCCACCGACACGCTCTCTGCAGCAGCCAATGAGAAGGAAAACAAATATCTGACTATAAATGAAAATAAGTCTCGACTATAAATAAGCTAGCATCTTCTACACTTTGCTTTGGGAATAAGCTTAATGGTGAAGCGCATGCTGTATTGATGCACAAAGAAAAATAGGATAATCATCATGGATCATACACAAATCCATATAATCAACATGTCAAACTAGAACTATAAGACAATTTAGTAAGAATTCAAAAGCTAACTGAAGTGTCCTTGTTGGTTGTAAACGGAACCATTTTCATGGCATTCGATGAGTATGAAAAAATGAGGGAAAAAAACAAAGAAACGTTGTACTGCTGTGGTGAGAATTCACAGTAAAAACCTACTGCTGTAGTGACCTATGTTTTACAACATGACAATGCACACATGATTAAAACAAATTATAAAAACTGAAAAGCACCAGTGTGTAAGAAAAATAAAATCATTACAAAAGAACGGAGACAAAAAAGAAAAAAAGAAAACTGTAGCTGCTCAAGACAGCTGGTCATAGTTTGGAAGGAACTAGAACGCTTTAAGCGGCGCCATATTCTTACAAGGGGGTACCGCAATCTGCTCCTGGAAAGAAATATATGCTTAAGTGCTTTGTGTTCACAGAATTACTCTTTATATGCAGTGGTTATCTCTCCGGTCTACCCAAACCTGGATCTTCAATGTCAAGAGGGCTTCAGAGGGTCTTAGGAACGGGGGGTAGGGGTGAGGGGGGTCTTTCTGACCATTAATTCCACCCCTTTCGGGCCATCGGGCCCCAGAACAGATCCATTTCTCCAGATGGCCCATTTCTGGCAAGTTGCTAAGCGCTGGCAGCAGCATGTAAAGAACATCTGGTTGGGTTTCATATGGCTGGCACACCGAGTCGGACAGCAGGGTGGCCCTGCACCCAGGGACTCGCCAGCCTTATAGTACTGTCCTACGTTTCCCACAGTGCACCAGGGTCGGTGTCACCACTCCTGGTTCCCTGACGCACACAGGCATGTACAGACTCCTCCCAGTGTCATGTGGGCCTCTCACGTGTACTCACTGAATGGCACTAAGATTCACTCTGGATGTAAGGTGCTGAAAAGTAAAGTCTGCATAACGGGCAATTGTGTCAAATTTCTTAAAAAACAACAAAAAAAAAAAAAAACATTGTGCCTCATGGCAAAACCGTACAGTACTGCACATGATAGTTATTGTTATGAGGAGGTGGGGGAAATGTTCACCCCAAACTGCTGAACAATGGATGCCAAATATATAAGTGCGATTGTAATGCAGCCCAGTGACAAGCACAGCAACCAATAACACAGGCCAATTAGACTGTCCATCAGAGAGGCGGGGCCAGCAAGCTCAGCTCCACCAATTGCGTATCAAAAGCCTGTCCTGCCTGCATGGACCAACACACAAATTTGGGATTCACAGGGGGTCAAAAACCACATGTGAAAAACACCAGCATTCTCCGTAAGGACAGCCAGGTAAAATATGCATGGGTCTGCCTGCTTTCAACTCACTGACAATTCTACTTACAAAGTGCACTAATACTTTGGATCACCAGCTCCGTTTAGAATAGCCAATAATTTACCATTTTACAATTACAATCCAGCCAATTCAATCCAAGTGGTAATAACTAGGGGCCAGCTACTCCTATGGGTGTGTGTGTCAGCAACAGAAGCTACCTGATGAACCCCATCAACATTAATATAGAATAAAACCACTTGATGCACAAATAAAAACACAAACTTGCCAAAGCCTGACATTACCTGTTGTTTGTGGTTTCGGTTTGCATATTTTAAGTGGTTTATTTATATCCATAGATCAAAGCCATTTGCATTGAATGGACTGGTTCAGAACGCTTAAAGGAGAACTATGGTCAAAAGCTACAATCTAACCAACTGAATATATGCATGCCAGCTTACAGAATTCTATGATGTATAATGCAAATATTCATGAAAATTGACAAACCACATGTACAACCATACTTTAAAAAATGTTTTTATCCTACCCCATTATATTTTTATCTATGATAAAGAGGGATATTTTCAGGTACACATAATTATATATATATATATATATGTGTGTAACTGAAAATATATAATGGGATTCAGGCACATAATATCAGCCCTATATATAGTCAGTTTGCCACATATTTGTTTCTTTAGTGTCTATTGACTCCATTTGTTTGGTGGTGCATATACCAGAGAACAAATGTGTAATTTCTCCTCACCTGCACAATTAATAATTAATTAATTAATATCCACTTTGGCATCAAACAACATTGCACTTATAACATTATACACTTCTACAGGTAAACCAATGACTGCTGAACTCCCAATTATGACCAGCAGAGCAGACTGAGCAAAATCAGTTATTTAACATAACCTGTGAAAATCTGAAAAAAAGGTGACAGGAAAACCCATCTAGCCTGCTGCTGCAAAAAAGCATCTTAGTGAAAAAGATGGTGATATAACCCTCTTTTTGATATAGTTTGTACATATATACATGTACGTAATTTAATATCTATCATTAACATAAAAATATAATAAAAATAAGTTGTACATGTGGTCATCTATATAAATTATACAAATTAAATACTTTGACCTGATTTCTCCTTGAAGGACAATTGCTGACTTGAAACATGACGTGAGAGTTTGAAATAAAACTCACCTTACTTGTTCTTGCCATTCCATTTCTGAAAAGAATAATCTCTGGAAAATTGATTAAACGCCACCCTCTGTCAACACGTTGAAAAAAAAAAAAAAAGGTATTTCATGATTTTCACGAACACGCTATGAAGTCAAATGAAGAGTCTCGTGTTAAACGTGCTACTCGCCGATTTTTCTCATCGCCGTATAACAGACTTCAAATCTTATTCGTGTACTCTGGCCGTCTGCCAAATTAACTTGCTCACAATTCAATGTATGCGCATTTGCTGACTAAAACATCGATTCCAGATTCACCGCAAAACTCTGGACGTTCAAAAGTCCCTAGTTCACGCAAACAGCAAGGAATATTTCACTGAAGTATCTAGGCTTGGTGTTGTGTAAATGTTTTTGTCTAGGGTTCATAACTGAAACTTATAAACCCCAAAACAAAATGAAGCTTTAAAAAAGTAAATGTTTTACTTCGTATTGGGTTCCGGTCTATGAGGTAGAACCCAAGTGGCTTTTTTGTCATTAAAATAGCTAAATACTGTCTGTTATGAGTATAAGTTTGTATCATGAGGTATTGAAAAGATATGCCACACAAACCTTTGCACTGGCAGAAAACCATTCCTTGTGAGAAAGCGACCTTTTTTTGTTTTTTTTGTTTGTTTTTAAAAAATCTCTCAACAACGGCCGTATGTGCAAAAAACAGGTCAGGTAAGGATGTGATATGACAAGGATCTGTTATATGAAATTTCACATTATTAATACTCTTATTGCAACATGCCTATATTACTCTTGTAAATATGTTTAAAACATTGCAAGATAAAAAATAAAAACAAACAAACAGGAACACACAAAACCAAAAATAGGAGGCCTTGATTATTGTGGCCACCTGGACATAATACTCCAAAAAAATAAAATCCACCTTCCCTTTGAGAGAATCTACTTTTTAAAAGCACCCTTTTCTTGTTTTTGTCTTTTCTTTTTTTTTTGATAAAACATTTTCATTATGGATAACAAAGAAGGGGGGAAATACCCCTAATGTTACGCTGAGGGTGACAACGTGACCCAATCCCAAAACAGCAAAAAGCCATTCTTTTTATATATAAAAAAAAGAAAAAAAAAGAAAAGAAAAAAGGACGCATCTTAAAGCTTTTTCCATCGATGGACGACAACAGGGAAACGTGGGTGGGGATTGTGGGCGGGGCTCTAAAAATCGCATCTGGACGCATGCGCTTCCTCCGGACTACACCTGCCGCTTTCCTCGCCGTTGTCCTGGCCGGGGGCCTCCTCCGCATAGGGCGCGCCGAAGGCAGCGCCGCCATCTGAGGCCAGGCCGTCGTCGGGGTCCCGAGGACCCCCGGGCCCCTCGGCCCTTTCCGGCGAGTCGGCCTGGTTGCTGCCGTCCGTGGCGCCCATGTGCTTCTTGCGCAGGTGCTGGTTGAGCGTGCCCTGGAAGGGGAAGCACTTGCCGCAGATCTGGCAGTGGAAGGGCTTGTTGTCCGTGTGTCCGCGGATGTGGTACTCCAGCTGGTCCTTGCGCGTGTACTTCTTGCCGCAGAACTTGCAGACGAAGGGCGTGATGCCCATGTGCAAGCGCATGTGGCGGTCCAGGCTGCCCTTCTGGTTGAACGACTTGCCGCAGTAGATGCAGATCAGGCGCTCGTTGAAGGGGTACCACTGCCCGCGCAGGTTGCGCTCCCGCACGTCGTTCTCAAACCCGGGGACGGCGCCCGCCGCGGGCTCTCCATCGTCCTTGGCGGCCTTGGCGCTGTGGCTCAGGGCATCAGCCGTCACGGCCGCGGGGCGCTTGAGGCGGCCCCGCCCGCCGCGGAACCCGCTGAGCATGGAGCGGGTGGGGCTGGAGCTGCTCAGGCTGACGAAGCAGGGCGACGTCAGGGCGGGGTAGGTGTAGCCGGCCGGCTGGATGACAGGGCCATAGGAGCCCACGCTCACCGCCAGCACTTGCTCGCCGTCCACCAGCTCCGTGTGGTAGCCGTCGTCGCCCGCCGAAGAGCTGTCGGAGCAGCTGGGCCGGTCAGCCTTCTCCAGCTTCACCCGCACATCCGTCACCTGGCCGTCCTGGCCAATCAGCTCCACCTGCTCCTGGTCGCCATCGGCGGCGGCCTCTTGCTCGGATACGCCATCGCTGCTGCCGCGGTCCGACTGCCCCTCCTCTGCCGCACGCACCCCCCGGGAGCCCTTCCCCACCTCCGCCCCTGCCCCGCCCCCTACCACAGACACCACCGCCTGCCGGGAGAAGTACGGCGGCGAGATCTGCATGGGGTTGATGAAGAGGTTGCTGTCCTTCACGCCATTGCGGCTGGCCCGGGGGCCGTCTTTCTCTGGGCTGCCGCTAGAGGGCAGGCTGATCTTGGAGTGGATGCCCTCCAGGATCTTGGTGCACTTGTCGATGACGGTCTGCATCTGCAGAAAGCTGGCGGCCGTCAGGAAGCCGATGACGTCCTTGAGCTGCAGGGACATGCGGCCCGTGTAGCAGAAGACCAGCAGCTGCTCGAACACCTCGGGGCTCTTGATGACGGAGATGGACAGGCCACTCATGGTGCCAAGCGAGGAATGGTCGCGGAAGTATGGCGAGCTGGCGGCCAGCACGGCCTTGTGGGCACGAAAGGGTTGGCCCTGGATGTGCACGATGATGTCACACAGCTTGCCCTGCAGACGCAGCTCATTCAGCTGGCTCAGGACGCTGCTACTGAACTCCGGCACGTCAAACTCTATGTAGCTGCTGTCATCCATGACTCCGGAACGTCTCTCCTTTTCGCTGACAGCCTGTGGAAGAGGACAAACGGCCATTAGAGCTGAACCTGGGGTCAATCCACCTCTAGTCAACCAATGCCCCAGCCACACCCACTTTACATTTCATTACAAAAAGAAACGTAAATGAAGGGGATGTCCACCTAGGTGCTAACTGACAGGAATGACATATCCAAGTCTGGAATCTCAAAAATGTACTGAACCTCAGAGCCTGTGATCAACACTTGCTCCGCAACAGTTGCAATTTAAAAAGTCCATGAGTCTACACTAAATCTTTGCTGATTTGATTTTGGGGGACCCCCCTCCCCAGCAAAAGCAGGGATCCTGAATCGAAACCCAACAGCGCCAATGCAAATGGTGGCTGGGGAGATCCCGTGAGGGCAAACGGCTGGCTATAGATCCATCTGGGCAGAAGGGTAGCCCAGCAAAGTATTCTGCCATCTTCTGAGGGATTGGGTGCATGAGGTCTGCATGAGCCATAGGTGTAATATATGTGGTCTTGTGGTGCAAAAGCAGTGCTCAGCTGATGGACTGTACAGAAAAACAAACATAAACAAATGGCAGAAAGTGCTGGAACTACCAATTTGACAAGGATCTTGCAGCAATGCCTTAAAATTGTGACTGGACATTCAAACTTGGCAGAAAAGTTTTGGCATAAAGGGACATTCAATACTTTATAACAAAAAAATAAAATAAAATAAATAAAACCCCAAGAAAAACAGGCATCATCTACCTACCTGGGGTTAAGCCAAATATTTTTTTACCAACAACAGTGATCTGTGGTTACCCACAAAAGTACTGCAAAATGTCCTTGGCCAACATCAGTGTTTTCACAAGCAAGCAACACATCTAGCCGGACACGTTCAAGACCACAATGAATCCTTACTATGCATGTAAATGATTCCTCAGTAACGCCAAATATTTTGGCCTCCAATTGAGATGCTGGTCAGCAAAGCAGGTCTTAGAAGGGAGCTGAATTTCATACCATGGCTGGCTAAGTAACTGTAATTGCACAGGCAGAAAACCATTCCTTGTGTGGCTGGTTTCACTGTAATTTAAGAAAGGAGACACAGGATGGAAATAGGCCTGGGCGATATACAACATCGATAATTATCGAATGCAATAATTTCTTCTTTAAGTATACCCGATATACAGCAGTAAAAATCCAAACTTCAGAGGCCGCGTGAAATGCTTCCGGAAAAAAACATCACCGCTGATATCTAATGAGTGTTGATAAGACAGCCAACCAGCAGCATGGTCGTGCAGCTTCCACGTGATCATGTGCTGTGTTTTTGTCAATCGCACGAAAGGTGCAACGCCTTTCTGTGATCGTTCGTCTTATCAACACGCAGTAGACAGTGATGACGTTTTTTTCCCGGAAGAATTTCACACGGGTTTTGAAGTTTAGATTAACTATACCTGATGCGGTAGTAAAGGAAAAAAGACGAAAAGAATATCCCACATGGTGACGACGGCCGTTATTGCAATCAATAATTATCGTTGTGATATATCGCCCAACCCTAGATGGAAATAAAGGATTACTCCATAGGCCATCGCCGTTTTGGGATGATGAAAGGGGAGTGGGCCCTTAGACGGCACATGAGCACTGAACATGGAGCACGTCCCAATAATCTGCACCTCTGCCTGAATACAGGGGGACTCTAATTAAAAGTAAGCTGCCAACAGCAAAAAATAAATACAGGCAGATGTCTAGTCCCAAGTAAAAATCCCCACAGCATGAATGTGTAGCCCCTCCAGCGATTAGGAACAAACGCATCACACATTTCACACAAGCATAACCAATATTTACAACCCTGCAAGATTATTCACACCTTTAATAAAGATGAACAAAAGACCGTATAAAATAAATAACATCAAATAAATGTACTCAGCTATATTTCAACTCAAACATGTGGTAAACATTTTACTTTGATGATGGTTCAATGGAATCAACCAGTTGAACCACTTTTTTCCAATTATCAGGGCATGAAATTAACCTACTGGACAGAGTGGCGTGTGGATTCTAAAACTCACCAGCCATTGTCAACATTATACCAGCTATATTACATTACAAAACAAAACCTGGTTACCTGCCAAAAGTGTCAAAAACACTCACATCTGTGTTCAGTACTTTGTTCACACTCGCTTTGTAAGGATAACATTACCGTTGTCTTTTATACTGTTTTATGCGATTCACGAACATATGAGGTGGTGGTGGTGGCGTTAGGGGGGAGGGGTGCTCTCTGACCATTCCTCCATAGTCTTTCAAGATTCTTCAGATCCTACAGTTTGCATTTGTGAACCAAATACCCTCTTCAATCCAAACCACAAATTTCCAATCAGATGACCATTGCAAAAGGATAATCCTGTGGTCATTTTACCATTTCTTGGTTGATTTGAGGTATGCTTGGGATCACTTGCTGAAAAGAGAAATATGCAGCCAAGTTTGAGCTTCTTGGCAGAGAGAACCAGTTTGCTGGCCAAAATGTCTTGGTCTTTAGTGGAGTTCAGCATTCCATGAACCTTAACAAGAGGCCCAGAAGCAGGAGATGCCGAACAACCCCATAACAAGTTCAACCACCGTATTTCACCATAGGTATGACGTTCCTTAAAACAAAAGCGTCCTCCTTCACACACCAAACCCACCGCTGCTTTATGTGGCTAAAAAGCTACATTTTTATCTCATGTGACCATAACACCTGGTTCTAATCGAAGTACCAATGCCGTTTAGCAAACTCCAGATGTTCATTTTTGCTAATTGCCCGATGGAGGCTTTTTCCTGGCAACGCTGGTGTGGAGGTGGCGTCTGATGGCCGATTTGGAGACTGACAGTGTCCCCAAGATGCAACCGATGCACCTTGCTGCAAGATTCAAGTTGATTGATCTCCAACTGTGGCCTCTGAATTTTTATTTGCTTCCCAAACCATCTGGCTCACTGTGAGTGGGAGCAAAATGCACTCGCGTCCTCTACCAAGCAGGATTAAAAATTCTTCATTGTTACCCAACAGTGAAAATCTTTAGTGGCATCTTTAGTTTCTGAGGGGTTGTTGTGAAGGTCAACAACCCTTTGCCTTTCCTCATGGTGATTGATGGAACATGGATTTTATGTGCCATTGACCTTAGTCTACCCTAATGTTAGAGGAAGCCATGGGAGGCAACAAAACAGTTCCCTAAGACCGAGATGAATTTAACATGTTAATGCAGATTTATGCAGGTGAAGAAGCATGTTCATGCAAATCTATTTTGGTCTGATTTGACTGAAAATAATCATCAGGCATGAATATTTGTGGAATTAATTTTCTTCAAGAAAACTACTCGTTAGTGTGAAAGAATATAAATTCCCAGTATACACAACATAGCTTATTACCGGTATTGTTTATTTAATGCAGCCTTACTGCTCATGCGTATCAAGGGTGTGAATAATTTAGGAGTGTACTGTACATGTATACGTTCCATACATAATATGCATGCACTAGCATGCACAGGCATATCCGTCGCCCAATAAAACAGACAGACGTAAATAGACGCACATCCACATACATGCACACACAGCTGTAGACTGCCTCACACTGAGCCAAGGCTGTTTGCCCATGCCGCAGTGCACCAAGTCTAATTTATATGGAAGGGCATGGTACATTATGGCATGGCAAAGGACGGTATCTTTCTCTGACCTGCACGTGCTAGTAATGCTAGCACATTAGCCGGAAGCAGTCTCCATTAAACCAGAAGGGGGGGGTTACTTGTGCTAGTCAAACCTGCACAAGTATATTGGATGAGGAAAACAGTGCAACGTTACGGAGAAGCAATAATAACAATAATAATAATAATAATAAACCGCCACTCTATGCTCCATCTGGCTGCGGTGAAACTAGCCTAAGCTCATGGTTCGAAAGGGGTTTTGACAAAATGCTAATAAAACACCACAAACAATCTAAGCACCGGGACAGTAAAGGCAAAATGCTCAAAGTACTGGATCAAAGGAGCAGGTGGGATTGTTTTTAACAGAACTCAGGCAAAGGAACAAAAAGCTTTTACTTTATGTGCTCTGCTTTCCCTTCATTTCTTCGCTCTCTCCGTCAATCCCGCCCCCCCTCCCTCCCGCTCTCTGGCGATTCAGCAGGATCCTCTGCACTGGGACTCAGTCAGCAGTTTGGGAACATAAACACTTTCTCCAATTGCCAGAGCCTGCCAAGGCACCTGTCCCTAACCCATATGCCCACGTCCTGGCAAGACAGAATGTGAGCGTCAGTCAGAGAGAGAGAGAGAGAGAGAGAGTGATAGAGGGAGAGAGAGATAGAGAGAGAGAGTGATAGAGGGAGAGAGGGTTAGACAGATAGAGAGATGGAAAGAGGGACAGGAGTGAGTGAGTTAGAAAAAGTGAGAGCTGGGAAGAGCGAGAGGGAGTGCACTACAGAAACTGAGACACAAGTGAAAAGTGAAAGTGCTAAGTGAAAGCGTATTCACGCGGGGAGGCAGAGGGAAGCGACTGCCGCAAAACAAACTCTAACCGGCTTGAAAAGAGACACAAAGGGAAAGAAAAAGATGGGAAGGGTGGGCGGAAGGGGGGGGGTGTGAAAAAGATTATGGCTGCTCTGCGTCGCCGACGCCCAACCCCACCCAATACAGCATGCCTAAAAAGGCCCCCCTCCATTAAAAGATAGGATGGCTCTCTGTGCCAGAATCATTACATCCAGAAATGAACTCCGGGTTCCAGAGCTGCCTTCTGGACGCTGCCAAACTCCGTCAGCCTTCCCAGCATGCTCAGTGGCCACGTGGGAGCTAAGGGGTGGGGGACCCTGGCACTGCACCAGGATGCTGCTGTCTGTTGTCTTGAAGACATGGAGCTAATGGTACAGAGATGCAAACACATAGGGGATTGAGTCAGTCCAGGCCTTACCACCTGGCAGCTTCTACCATAGAAAAGCAATAACCTGCTTCTAGTAAACCCTGGGCCAGCTCAAATTGCTACATGTTAGGGGTGTCATTTACACACGTGAGGCAAAACTTCAGTATTTTGTTGGGGCTGGTGAAGTAGCCTAAACCATTCAATGATTCTGCAACTGTGACTTAGCCATTCTTTCGTGACGCAAGTGCGAGGTCACCGTCCTATGCCGTTTACGTAGCGGGGGAATAAACCAGTTTGGCAGGAGAACCATTTAAAAACTAAACATTTTTCCCTCGCTCTCCCTCTCTTCGCAAGAGGAGGGGGTTCCAGTGTGGGTGGATTTAGCACGCGCTGATCCAAGCTACCCCCACCCTCCTCTGCAGCCCTGGCCCCAGCCCAGGCTTCAAAGGTGAACAGCCTGCAATTCTCTGAATGCCCCTCAGCCCCCATAGCCAGTCCCGGTCCAGGGTTACCATCCACCACACAATTGTGCAATTATCTCAAGGATTCTGGCATTTCCATGCACAGTGGTTCCACTCTTCCCTCTTCCTCGAAAAACCCGAGACAGAAAATAAAGAAACTGGTCTTTTTCTGCCAAACCAGTCCAGTCTTTTTTTTTTTTTTTTTGTAATGTGAAATTAGTTTTCACATTGATTAGCAAACCCACTGCTCTGTGATACAATCCATAAACGGCAGAAACATGCACAGAATGTTAAACGGACACATTTGATATTTACAGAGAGACAACGATACACTAAGGGTTCTCTCCCCTATAATGTAGCTGGCAGGCTGTCCTCCAGTCCTGAGTGTGTTTTTATATTTGTAAGTATGTAGATGGGGAAAGGTTGCAAAACACCAAACGTGGCGAGGAAAAAAATAATTCAATAAAATATGGAGGGGGGTGGGAACCATGATTTATAATGGGATTTTCCATTACAATATATTTTTTTAAAACATTCAGTGGGACAGAACAGCATAGCTATTCAGCAGCTTACCTTCAGTCTGAATGCAGAGCGATGCATTCTCCCACCGTCATCAACAGAACGTACAGAACGCTTCGAAAATCATTACTGTGGAAAAGAAAACTTGTTTTTCCCGCAAAAAAAACCCCTGCCCATCACATGTAGCATTAAAAAGGGAGAAGACGCAATGAAAACGCTGCCGGAAAAGCAGGGCAGAACGGCCGTTTCGCGAGATGCAGCGTTTTTTGCCCGTTTTGCAAAACTGCAAAACCCGGTCCTACCAAATTTGCTAAACAAGCAAAGCGCTGCAGGAGAGAATGTGAGAGACGACAAAGCGTGCTGCTTTTTACTGCCTACAGAGCTGGAGAGCTCTTTCCTGAAAGAAATGTATTTGTGACATCTTCTTATCCCTGAAGTGTTTCTGTGGGGGCAGAAGCCCTTATCCAGTCCCCAGGGATTCACCCTAAAGATTCACCACCAAAGAAAAGTAATTATTCACTACTACAGTTTAGAGTACTGCATCAATCCTAAAAGATACCTTACAAGCCATAGATGTAACATTACCATACGTTTATGCAATAAGCAAGCAACTAATATATACAGTGGCATTCAAATTTATTCATCCCTTAGATAATCAGACTTGGCAAAATATGCAAAAAGAAAAGTTCCATTTTAATAACTTCAATAACTACATACACCATGCGAGTCAACAGCATTTTCTACTATGCAAAATGGCACGTCCCCCCCCTTCTAAAAAAACGTGAATAATTTGCTCCCCCTGCCATCATGCATAAGCGCACCTCTCTGACTTTGATGACTGAGACAACCTCGCCTTGTCAGGACCTTCTCACTAAGGACTGTGACCGTTTCTGCGAGGCACAGTCTCTGCACTGCGAGCTGCATTCTTTTTTCTTTTATGCAGAAGAGCAGACGGTCTGCCCTTCTTATGTACCGTTTCACTTTATTCAGACAGGAGGGGGGAGGGGGGCAGAGAGGTTTACAGATTGAGACGACACCGCAGTGCAAAACTCCCTCCGGACTGTGCTGCACGGTCTCCCCCGAGCTGCGTTTAGAGCTCGAACCACAGATGTTCCACTGGCCTGTGGTGCGGACTGCAGAAGGCTTGGATGCCCTCATTATCGTACCGGAGCGTCCATTCTCAACTGCCGGAATCGCGCTTTCAGTGCTTCTTTGACACAGAATGCCTCGGGATGAATTAAGCGCCGTTCCCACAGATCTGACGAGGGTCACTGGGCCAGAGGACGCGAAAACAAGTCCCATTACAAAACAGACCTGCCTCCATACTTTACAGGGGGGATTATCCTCAAGATAAGCCTCACCTGATTGTACACCTGCAAAGTGCTGGTTTCATCTGACCAAAAACACAGTCTCACAGGTAACTGAGATGCAGTGTGGTTAATAGGCCGTGCTTCCTGTTGTATTGTAGCTTTAAACGGTGCTACTACCACTGACATTAGATTAATGCAGGCCATAAAAATGCTAGTTTTTTCAGGGTACAAAATTAACACCAGCCACATGCTGGTAAAAGTTTGATTGCGGTTGGTAAGATTTTCTGCACTAGCAGCCACTTTAGCAGGTAAACAACCGGGTTATATTGTAGTTAATGTGGCTGGTCAAGTGTTGACAAAGGCTGGTGATTTTTAGAATCCACAAGCCACTTTGGCCAGTGGGTCAAAAAGTTAACTTCATACCCTGCGTTTTTATTTTTTTACTTGCTACATGAACCATTTGCCTTTTCTTTCATGACCGGGTAAAGAGATTATTGTATGTCGCTTTGGATAAAAGCGTCTGCTAAATGACTACTGTAATGTAATGTAGATATCGCCACAGTAGCCTTGGACTTCTTGATAATGGATACTGACGGAAAAACCACCAGACTCGCCTCTTGCAATCTTTTTAATAGCCATTTATAACCCAACTTGTGGAGGTCATTGAACTGCATTTTGTAAAAGTTCACACAGCGATCGAATACACTGGGTTGTCACCACATTCAGCCATTGATGCTTGGAACAGGCTGTGCTGGTTGATGTGGACACAAAAAAAATAAAACATCAATCTCAAACCCACAAATTACAAGGTTCTCTAAGCCGGACACTTTATTAAGCCAGATCGCAAAATGATCACCATTCCTCAGCGCATCCTTCACAAAGAGAAGCAGACCCTCGCTCAAGACAAGGAGTAGGGAAGAGACTCAATTTTAACAAGACAGTCTGCCATGACGCTTTGAGAGCTACGTAGCAGGAAAAAAATGGTTACTGCTGCGTTTGTGGGTGTGTCGGTACGGGTGTGTGCGTGTGTGACACAGGGCTGGATTCATTAGGACCACTGACACGTTCTGAGGGTATCCTTGGTAAGCAACTAAACAAACATAGTAAAGTCAAAACAGGAAAAAGCAGAAGAATAAAAGTTTTTTAAAAACGAAAAACAAACAAAAATAAATCAGTTGCACTGCACCCTGCCAGACGGTCACATAACCATTCCCTGAAGTAGTGCCCCCATGGACCATGACCCGGGGACAGCTGTACAGCCTTCTAAGAACTCAAATGACCTGCGACTCTCACAAGCCGGAACTCAGCGGCCCGGAGGCTTTCCGACAGGCAGGATGGAAAAGGCGTTCCAAGCGTTGTTAACCAAAAAGGCATGCTGCATTCAGAGGCCAGAAACGAAAAGGGCGTTCCACTCTTCAGGGACAGAAATTAAAGGGCGTGTCTTTCTCAATGGCCAGACCTAAAAGGGCAAGCATCTCTTCCGGGCCAGAAGTGGAATGAGGTACATTTGGCATTATTGGGAGCCATATCAGACATGCCATGGCTTTGCATCAGAGTGAATGAATAATGAAACCACTTGAGCTGAATCGTGGCACAATTACAAAAAAAAAAAAAAAGGAAAAGATAATTAAAACCAGCTATCATCAAATTGGCCTGGAAACCATGCATTTGCCAAGTATAATCAGTACAGATAAAAATAGCACTTTGTTACAAGTTTTTTTTTTTGCACTGATCATTCTTTTAGCTTCAGCCACGTTGAACTGGTCCGGCCAAAAGTTAGGGTGTTGTGCCAAAACCATACCGACACAACGTCCCCTTCAGCTGCCCCCCGGCTAATGCCTAGCGCGCTTCAGTTTCAGTTCTCATCTGACTGTCCCCCAAACGACACGGCCGCCCCGACTAAAAAAACCAGCCGCAGTCATGGGGGACCCTCTCCGATAAAGGTGGATAAGAAGGTGAACTCTTCTTTCAGTTTGTGCGCTCTGGAGCAGTTTCGGTGCTGCGCTTCCACTGAAACTGCTCCACCAACCAACCCCCACCCCCCTGCTCTCCTGTTGTGCTGCCAAACCTGCCTCAGAGAGGAGAGGTTTCCAATTCCAACCAAGTCGTTTTACAACTTACCCTTAAAGGAACCATATCTATAAAAAAATGTCGGTTTAATGGGTGCAAAGCAATAATGCCTACTCATGCACAGGGCTTAATTGGTTTGGCTGCATCTGCACTGACAAGGCCTGCAGTGAAAATATTTGTGGAGCGGCTGGGCGGGACGTGCCTGCCTCCTATAATGCCACAAAATAACACCTTCATAGCTGTGTGAAAAAGGGGGAGAGGAGAGGGAAGGAAAGTAAAACCCACATTAAACGGCGTAGGCTTTGTATTTTGTGGTTATCTGTTGTGTCACTGGCATGATGGATTCAATCCCTGTCAACATTCTTTTAAAAATAATAAGAATTAACATAACGTGTTTGGGGTTCTCTCTGAACAATCAGAATGCTTCCACAACCTTTTCAAAGCACTGCTTGGCAGGCAATTGATGTCTACAGAGAAACTACAAACACCGTCACTGCAACTGGTTTCAAAGAAGGTACTTTAGGGACTTGGCACCCTCGAGTCCTGTGGAACTGAATGACTCTCTGTGGCTCAGAGCCAACCTTGTGCCCTTTGTCCTACCTTGTCAGGTTTTAATTGGTAACTATATAAAATGTTCAACCTTGTGCTTATCCTCTCATGGTTAAGGGTAATTACCTAATGCCTTAAAGAAAATGACACAATATGGCCTACCATAAGACAAAAGCCAGTGAGGAGATATACGATGTATCTGCATCTCTGGAAGACCAGTTCCTTCTCCTGTGAAGACTATGCGCTTGGTATCATTTTGAATTGTTTTGCATCCCATGGGTGACTTGGGGTCAGGGCATGAAATTACATTTTTTAACCACTGGCCAGAGTGGGTTGTGGATTCTAAAAATCACCAGCCATTTTCATCATTTTCCAGCCACTACCTGCCAAAGTTGCTGCTAGAGTAGAAATCTTATGAGCCACAATCAAATTTATCAGCATTTGGCTGGTGATAACTTCACACCCTTGGATTACCATAAATCCTTACAAGCATCCATTAAACTTGGCAGCAGTGGGAACCAATCACACATATCCAGTTGCGCCTGAATATTTTCTATGAATACAACTTTAAAATCCTAGATGAATGCACATGCTGTCGCTATCTTCCTTTCTCAATCTCAACACCCACAAAATACAATATAGATCATTTCATGATCACTCAACATTGTTCTAGACAGAAGTTGCAAAAGTAAATCATTAAAAAGATGCTAAAAATGATCACATATATATTTTTTTTTTATTATTCTTTTTTAAAAAAAAATTTAATTGCCCTTTTTCCTAAATTCCCCTGGGTGAGTGGAGCCAACCCACATGACAATACAACTCCATGCCACTTAGTTTGAGTTCAATCTAAAATGGAAACCAAAAGATGAATGAGAAACTCAGATCAGAGTTTCCATAGCAACCCTTTAAGAAAACGACACTTCGAAAGGAAATTTTCACTCAAGACTTACACCAGGCGATAGCTACTTAGGCTATGTTAGTAGAGCACTACAATGTGGAAAATGTTTTGATCCATAGCGGTCACTAACAGACAGTAAATGTGCACAGCTAGCAAGTTAAATGTAGCCGGCTATCCTCAATCCCTCTGCTTACCAGAAAGCTAAATGCAACTGCTCAACTGAGACTGGGGACATTCCGATTTGAATCCATATGCATTTCTACAACAGTTGTAATTTTGTTGACAGCACGCAAGCCACGTCCTGAAAACACAAAACCTTGTATAGTCGGCTGGAAAGCATATAGATTATGTAAACACACACACACATACAAACACGGGTCGTAACATTTAAGTAACCCGTTAAAGCAAACGAACGGTAGACTGCAAATTGCACACAAAACCTTTGCAGCTCGACTGCTAACGGATCAGCAACGCCAGTCGGCTGTAACACAATATCATAGTTATCTCTGCTATAACTGGGACTTTATTAGTAACTTAGGCTAGGTATATTACAAAGCCGTCTCATAAACTCGGAATATGATGAAGGCGAGGATCGGGATTTACTTTTGCAATTTCTTGTTTAGCTAGTAGCTGTTATTTATGTGCTCCCATGTCCATTAACATTACTGTTAACTGTTAACTAAGTTAAGACAAGTTGTTACTTGCAGCGTGATAATTAATTCAGCTTGTTCGATTTGTATACCAAGCTACTGGCGATCGTTACCCATGTCAAAACGCAGACATAAACAGACGTTAATTGTTAACGTTACACTGATTTCGCCAGAAAACAACGTAAAGTGCTACAGCTAGCTGGTGAACTTATATTCTTCGTTGAAAAAAAGAAGGTTGCCCGCGCCCCCCAAAAAAATATGAAGTTCATGCAAGCCAGCTCTCTGTCAAGTTCACAAATATTATCATCGATCTTCCCTCCTTTCTTTGCTGAAATCCCTCACGTATTACCTAACGCTCACATATACTAGTCTACCAAACTTGATATATGCAGGCGAGCTACACTGATCGGTACACAAACTAGCAAACATTAGCTCTCCCAAAATGTTGCCCTTTCATTTGATAACGGCTCGCCTATTCGCTCGCCATTCACAGCAAACTAGCGAACATTAATGTTAGCTCATCTCCCATCGCGACTGCTCCCTCACAAGCAAACCTGGCAGCTTGATAACTTACTGCAGATTCGCAATGTGATATCTGTAAGAGTTGTTTATTTTTGGGTCAATAAAACTCGACCGATGCAGTCAGTTGGATAACCATCTGGCTAACATGAACGTTGCTGTAGTGCGATAGTAGCTTTGCTAGCAATCTGGCACCGAAATCCGCTAAATTCATACCGAGTCCACAAGGTAAAGATAACTGCTTTCAGAAACTCCACGAAGGGAGTCAGTGACTGATCACAGCGTTCCGATAAACGTTTTTTTAAAACGATGTATTGACAACCTCACCTTTTCCCCCGATCAAATGTCGCCCATTCCCCCGACAGCGGCTCGCTTTGCTGCAGGCCTCCTTCTACTCCAGCTATGTATCGGTATCGGCGACTGGCTGCTGTTTTTCCAGCGATTCCTCACCGGAAGTGAATGTGTCAATTCCCGTGAGCGCAAGCTTCCGGGTCGAGAACGCACTGATCCAAAAACCTTAAAAGTTCCTGGAACATACTCGATCGATGCTCACCAGTACAGGGTACAGTTAGGAATTTAAATTTCAGCCCGCTGGGTTAACAAGAATGACATGTTGACAACGTACGTGTTCTCTTTCCCGTTTTGACAAGGAGTCAACAAATGACTAACTTGTATTCTTAGTGCAGGTTACTGAATTATGCCAAAGCCTCTGATTATGTTCAACCTGGAAACATAATAATGTTATGGTAATGATAGGGTAATATTCCTTAATGGGATATATGTTAAACAGCTGCGTAGATAGACTTTCTGAGACTTACCGCCACGATGATTGGCATTACGTCGTATATTTGGGATACGAAATGCATTGCTAGGGCTGAATATAAAACAAACGCAACACGTCCTTCATGAGGTAGTCTGTGCCTGAGGACCATATAGATTAATGTATTGGTAATTCATCTTACAAATTGCTGGGTAGCAGTGCCTTAGGTGTAAAATACTAGTAGTATTTTACTACCGAGTACGCCTGGAGCTCAGTAAAATTATGGGGATTTACGGTCTTGGCCGTTAATACTCATTATCTAACTATTTATTATACTACATCCAAACAGGTGACAACTGAATTAAAAAGTTGAAAGTCTTGTACTAAGGGGAATCAAACTGACTTGTGTGTTGATTGGTAGAAGCTACGCTTCAAAACGCCTCTCAATCATGAAACTAAACAATCAAAGGTAATCATGTCTATTAATACCTATAATAAATTTGATAGCCAGTACGAGCTAACAGCTGAAATAGGCTTCATACCGAATTCATATGGGCTTCTGTGCATACTGAGTAGAGTGGTTTGGGGGCACATCGTCAATAGAAGCCAGTCTAAACAAGACACACTTTGTTAAGGTCCTAAGGCCATGGGGCCTGCTGAGGTATGCGTTTAATCTTGACTTCATGTATGAGGTCCATAGATAGACGCTGCCCCCTTGTGGAGCACTTTAAAAAATGCAGGTGTCCAACAAACCAATTCGAAAAGAAAATACAAGAGGCTAAAACCAGTTACATTTATTGTGAACACAATTTTTTTTTTAAACAAAAATTCACACCGTTCTTCTATGAGAAGAAAATCTTCATGTATATATGTGTGTGTGTGTGTGTGTATATATATATATATATATATATATATATAAACCTTTTGTGAAATCACCTTTAAGCACACCATATGTATCTCTCAAAAATCAGCTGATTATCCAGTGACTTCACATTTAAATATCAGTAGGAGCTTAATTTTAGTACAAAAAAGCAAGGGAAAAAACCCAAGGCTAATCTGGCTGGCCATACAAAAAACATACCGAGTTGGATAATCTTTACAAGGCCAATTTCTAAACAGTTGGTATGGCCAACCAAATACTTTCCCTGGATTTTTTCAAGTATGAACCCTTGGTTTCCTTTGACAAAATTAAAAACAAACATTTCAATCCTTTACCTAATACACAAAATTAGTCAAATATTAAGCTTTGCAATACCTCAGGGATCTGTGTGTTAACAAATGAAACAAAATGGTTATTTTAATTGTTTAGAACAAGGCATTAAATGCTACAAAATACTGAAAAAAAAATTATTTGGACCAATCCAAAACCCTTAATGGAGAACAGTACCTTCAATAAAACAAAAAATAGGAGTAAACCACTTTGCTCCTACATTGAGCTAAAACAAATCAAGAACGGAAACCAGACCAACTTCTACCATAAGGTCAAAAGTCCAAAATATTTCCCCAGAAATGATTGTCCACGGTGTTTCCAGTAAATACTTGGTCCATTCTCTTTTTTAAAAGGTCCACTCTTAAAAAAATGTTGAACACTTAACAACAATGAATGGACAAGCATTAAAAAACAGCACCCTAAATCGTCGGCCACAGGGACCGTTTTTTGTATAAATAAATGGATACTAGAATTCATATTAGAGCAAAGGCCTATTTAGTAATAGACTGGCAAAAACCATGAAAACACCAACGATTTTTTTTGTTTGTATTTTTTTGCTTTACAAACACTGCACTGCCGTCAAAGTTAACATGTCAATAGCACTGTTCAAATATCAATATTAGAGATACATGTCTGCCTATGTTTGCGTGTATGTGTAATGTATATTCTGATCTTTGAATCACCACCCCCTCAAGGCTGTAGACAATACCTAAAAGCTGGATATTACAAATATCTGCTCCTAGAGGTGACTGGTGGACATCAAATCAAACCAGGATTAGTCCTTGTGCATGACTGAATATCATAGCATAGAGTGTAAGACATTAACTGAAATGCAACATTTCTGCAAAGGATTTCGGAATGATAAAACAGTCACCAGTATATTGTCTTTCGTAGATAGGCTATACAAAAAGAAAAAAGTACCTAATAAAAAAGTATAACATTTTCATATACAAGTACTCTTGTAATAAATAAATGTATATTTATTTAGTAAAAAATCAATTAAATACTTCCAGATATATACACATTTATGCCCACACACAGACATGTTTTCTGTATAAAAAGGAACGCATTACGCTGCTCCAATAACATTGTTTACAATATGCCCTTACCCACATATGGTATCTTTCATCATAATGACCAAAAACTGAGTGAAGCTTGTTCCAATACAAACCCAAAGGTCCCGATGCCTGTATTTGAAGTTTCTGTGAACACACCTAAGCAACAATATCTACATTTTTGCTTCATGGCATGAATACAAAAACTGTGAATGTAGCTTCACTAATATCATAGAAGCACAATACCCGTAGTAAAGACAGTCATAAACTTGATTTACACTCACCAGTAATTTATCCACAAACAAATTTCTTATGACCACTGAGCTTATGCAAATGAGTTTAAATATTCCTGAAGCACCGCATAATAATATAACATACTAATATTCTTAAATGCTGAATGTATTATACACACTATGTATGTATGCAACATTTGCAATGTACTTACAGTTGACCTTCCAGTCTCATTATTCATCCAGATTCCGTATTCATTTATATCATATAAAAATAGCTGGCGGCCCTCCTCTAAAAGCTAAACTTAAATTAATTTTCAATGATCAGAAGTCATCACTATGCTGTCATTCTCCTATGGCGTCAGCCACATTTATGGCCAAAGTGCACATACTCTTTATAATATCTGATCTCAAAAAGAATAAAATAAATGAACACACATTTTTAGACAACTCAGAAATACTGCAGGTTATCGTGACAATGTCTCCTGTGAACTAAAGCATCATACTATTATAGTAAACACACATAAACCGCAGAGGACACTAGAAATGCCTGAAGCTTGCGCACACTCTCTGTCGGGGACAATGCCTCCTAGTTTTAATGATGTAGCTGAAATGGGCATAGTGCAGCTATACAAACACACAAAAAGGCCCAATTGTGGTTTTCAAGCTGACAAGTTTCATACAGTGTGTATTGCAAACTGGTAAAAAAACTGGCGATGGCACTGCATATCTGAGGTCCAGAGGCTTAACCTGGATCAGGGTACGAACGCGAGCCCCCGCGCCAAAACGACTACCTTCGACTTCAGAGAACTGACCCGATGACACGACCCGTGGATCAGCAAACGGGGGCAGCCTGCTCGGCGACGGCGCGCTTGGCCTGGTGGGCCCTGGTGCACGAGGACACGTGACGGTTGAAGCTGTCCCTCCACATGAACCTCTTGCCGCAGACGCTGCACTCGTAGGGCTTGATGCCCGTGTGGATCTTCATGTGGCCCACCAGGTGGTGCTTCATCTTGAACTTCTTGCCGCAGTCGGCGCAGCCGTAGGGCCGCAGGCCCAGGTGCATGCTCATGTGCCGGTCCCGCTGGCTCTTGTGGGTGAAGCTCTTGCCGCACTGGCACGGGTACAGCTTGTAGACCACCGCCGCGAAGCCAGAGTGGGACGTCTCCTCCCGGATGCCCTTCGCCAGCTCCGAGCCGTCCCCCGCCACGCCCGAGTCTCCCCCGGGCCCGGCTGGGGGCTCCTCGTCCTTGTCGCCGGAGAACTCGTCCATGGAGGCGCCGTAGAAGTCCAGCGGCTCGTCGTACGGTTGCCGCACCTTGTGGCTCCCCTCCAGTTCGGCCTTAAGCTTCTCCTCCGTGCTGGTGCTGGGGGTCAGCTGGAATTCATCGTCGGCGGGGCTTGCCGCCGGCTCCGGGTCCGTCGCTTCTGTGTCCGTTTCCACCAGCAAGCGGTCGCAGTCCTCCCGCTCCGTTTTCTCCGCCTTCACCTGGATCCAGCGCTTGTGGCACATGATGCTGGGCTGGATGTACAGCGGTCTGGTGTACTGGTACTCCGTCACGTCGATGCCACCATCCTCTCGGTCCGGGGGGGGCGCCCCCGAGCTACCGTCGTCCTGCGCCAAGGGGGACGAGCGGCCTGGCGGAACCCCTTCCCCAGACGCGCGCGAGGAGAAGCAGTTCTCCGCCTCTTCGTCGGAGGTCTTGTCGAACAAGCCCAGTTCCGGGGCGGGCACGAGGTCAAAGCTCTCGCTCAAGCTGTCGTAGCCGCTGTTGACTGGCGACGGTCGCGCGCTTCCCAGGTCGGACTTGTGGCACAGGACAGTCGGGGTTCCCTCCAGCAGCTCAGTGCACTTGTCCACCACGTGCCACATCTGCAAGAAGCTGGCGGCCGTCAAGAAGCCCACGACCTCGCCCGCTGGCAGCAGGAGGGTGCCCGTGTAGCACGACTGAAGGAGGCTCTCGAACACGCTGGGGAGCATGACGTCGGGCAGGACCACACGCACGCTGTTCTTCAAGAGGACCTGGTCACAGAAGTACGGGGAACTGGCCGCCAGCACGGCCCGGTGGGCTCGGAAGCGGTGGCCCTGGATCACTACAGTGATGTCACACAACTGACCTAGCTGCCTCTGACGATTTAGCTTCTGCAGGATGGAGCACGAGAAGTCTGGAAACTCCACATGCAACGGACTTGCCACTGCTTCCATAGCTACAGAGATAAAAATCTGGCAAACAACAAAAAAAACAATGAAGAATTTTATCATGGAGAACAGTAATTTTTCAGTTCTCTAAATCACTGAATTGAGAGTAATGTAAAGCCTGGTTAGTGTGAACCAAACCTCACAAGCAATGCACCAATTAGCAAGTCCGCGAAGCACAGGAAGTCAGGGTCACTCATTCATTGTCAATATACCATTAGTGTTTATCATTAAACATTCATGATATGGCTATTCTGAAACATCGAATAAATATTAATGTTGTCCACAATGATGACTGCATCATAATTGAAGAAATAACATGTTTAAGTTAGATTAACTTATTCCAGTAGTGTCAATACATGCGATTGGCTTTGTACATTAACGTTAACTTAAGTAACGTTAGTTGCCTAGTGTGGCTAGACAACAAACTAGCACGTCTGTTCATTTAGCTAACCACAGCTAGCTAGCTAGCAAGTCAACTACAAAAGTGAAGTGCCAATTCATTAACGTTAGCCTGTGCTGCGACTTGGACGTCCAAGAGAATCACTAAGCTATCAAAATAACTATCGTTGGCTAATTAAGGTTCACTAATAACTAACCAACCAATTAACGTTAGCGAGCTAACGTTAGCTCAACTGCAAGGGGCGTCAAGTTAAGGTGCTGGTAGCCAAGTTCATGTACGAATGACCTGGATATAGCTAAGAGCGTGTGGAATAACTGAAGTTATACTAAATGTGAACATTCCCAGATAAGTTAATAACATTAGCTAGCTCGCTAGCGTTCGTTAGCATACTGTACGCGGGTTGAAAGCTTGCTAGCAAGGTAGTTAACGTAGCGGCGACGACTATGATACTAATTGACAGGCTCGCTCCCCTAGGCCTGCTTAGCCAAGGCAAACTCTGCAATACAAAACAGTATAGAGACAGGATAGTTAGCATCAGCTAGCCAGCCTGCTTGTTCATTAAGTTAGCTAGCTGTCCAACCACTAATTAACTAGACATCACATCACCAGATCTTTTATATCCCCTCCCCCATCTCGTTGTCTTCCCTTTTCAAAGAAAGCCTCCCCTTTTCATACAGTAAGATGCCATTCGTCTACCTTGGAGCGGAAGTGTGTTCGAACAAAAAAATACCTGTCAACATTATTTGAAAACCAGAGAACCGGTCGTTTCGTTTCACACAGCTGAGCTACCATTTTCCTCGGCAGTTTCAGAGCCCTTGAACGGGCTGCTCAGTCTTCTTCTAACCTGTTTCTTCCGCCAGACTTCGCCAGAGGAAGATGACGTCATTACGTATTACACGTTCACACCGCGTGGTGTGCACTGTAAACAAACACGGGTTGCCAGAAGTAAAAATCACTCGAAGGTGGATTTGTTAACGGAATTAAGACATTTTTGAAAACACTGATTGAAGACACAAAGGATATTATGGCCATTTGGCCAAAGGTGCAATTTTGTTGGCTTATTTTTAGGATAGATGAAAAGAAAACACAGACACAAGAATCTTTATAAAAACCAAAGGGCTGCAACAATAAGAGGAGGAAATATTATATATGTTATATAATGTTATACATTACTCTACTTAGAATTGTGTGCATGTGTAATGTTAGATGGTACCATGCAATTATAGCTAGTAGATAATAGTCTGTTAAAAATTGTTTGAAGATGTAAATGGGGCATGGTAATTGTGGGGCTAGGTAAATGGGACAAGTTTATTTTATTTTATTTAACCAGAAAATTATTGCTAGAATTCTTTGACATTGTCATATTACAAACACCAATTCCAAAAAAGTTGGGACAGTATGTAAAATGCACATGAAATAACATATATGCAAAAAATGCACATTTTGTAACATATATTTAATTGAAAACAGTACAAAAAATATATATTTAATATTTAGTTTTACCTTATCAACTTTATAGATTTTTGTAAATATACACTAATTTCCGAATTTGATTCCTGCAACACAAGGGTTGGGACAGGGGCAAAAAAAAAAAAACTAGGAAGTTCAAAAAACACCTGTTTGGAACATTTTATAGGTAAACAGGTGATGTTATTATGGCTGGGTATAAAATTATATCAAAAGACTCTTGATATCTTATTTTCAGGTACTCTTACAAGCAACACTATAACCTCTCTGCATTTGGATGGATCTCTGTGGGAATTGGGGGATGGGACTAGAATAAGCTGTAAATTACACGGGAATAGTATGGAACACATGGTTGGCTAAATGGCTGTAATTCATCAAGGGTCTGCGGTATACGAGTCTCAAACCATCACTCTGCTACTCTTTCTTTGTACTGTTTTCAATTAAATATATGTAAAAGACCATTTACAAATCACTGCTTTCTGCTTTTATGTGCATTTTACATACAGTCTCAACTTTTTTGGAATTGGGGTTTGTACATGAGTCCTTAGCCATTCAGAAATAATTTGCAAGCTATGACAAATAATGTTTGAGCTGCTTGCTCTGCATGTCAAAAGTGAATTTTTACACACCAACAAAAAAATGCCTGTTTTTGTTTTACCTAGGTGAACAGATGTTTGAAAGGATCAATATGGTTAAAATACTATTATAATGTTTAATTGTTACTGAAAAGTAAGCTTTTTTCCAGGTTTTTCACAGTGCATGTCTGGTCTATACTTTCAACAACAGGGGGTGCTACAGGCTAACATACTATGTATGAGCAGGCTGAAAACAGGGTTCAGGTTTGTCCTTGTTCATTGGCACTGAATAGCCCACTTACATTGACACGGTTTTCAATCCTTGGTGTATGAAGCATACATATTAAGTTTCTTGTCAGAGTAAACAGTTTTTCACCAAAGGTTAGTTGGTTAAATGTTTCTCTATAATCAACTAGGGTTCTGTAGCTCTGCTTTTGAAGTATAAAATTACTTTAAATCACAGACTTCTTTGGTAACTGATATGGGACTGCAGGCAATTCAATTTGGCTTTTCATTCAGCTGTATTGGACAGAACAGTGTAGAGAGACAGGAAGAATGGGGAGCAAGAAAGAGGGAGAGACATGCGACAAAGTTTGTGCGGCCAGATTCGAACCCTGATGCCACAGCTCGCAATGAGCATGCGGACGGTGCTCTACAGGAACGGCACTGAGACACCCCCCAAAATCTTTTGAATATTTTATAGATAACCACAAAATGTAACTAGCTGGACAGATAAATTGCTGATATGTGTAAGTGAAAAATTATCAATTAGATTTTACTTTAACTTGGAAGGAAAACTTTTGCTGGAGAGCAGACCATACATGAAGTGTCACATACAGGAAGTGTATCTGTGACAAAGCGATTGAAAAAAGACATCTCTGAAATACTGAAGGTTGGCTCACACCATACTAGCTATATCCGGCACAAAAAATGTTTTACTTCCACTTTGAACAAAAAAAATTAGATGTTGATTCAAAGGTTTACATAACTGTTTACATAATTATCCCTACAAGAGAGTGCAATATCAGATAATACAAACACCTGTGCTGTTAATATACTGCGAAAAGAGGCAACTTCTGTTTCTGAAGAAAAAAACACCATAGCAGCCCAAAGTCATAGACACTGTGGCAGTATTGTGGCAATGCTGTAATGACAGTCTGGTGTTGTGGTGACAGGACTGTCATTATGGCAGTCCTGTCTGGTGTTTTTGGATCACCACAAACAAGTATCCTTGATTTTGTTTACCCTTGGCAAGCTGTAGAAAGACAAGTACAGTTCCAAGTGCCAATTTGTGGTCCTGAACCAGTTGACCAAGTGAACAATGCCCAAAGCTTGTTAAACAGTATAGGGGCTTATATTAAAATAGCCATCATTTTATAGCATCATTATGTAGCTAAAACATGCCATTTTCAGCTTTGTTTTTTTATTATTTCAGGGCAAATAGAATCCATTCCTCTTTTTTATATTTCTATGAATTACACCTTAGATACTGTGAAAGAGAGACAGCAAGCTGGTTTGCATAACAGTTCTATGTTCATTTGCATAGGAAGGGCGTGAAACACAGGCAACAGATTGCCAGCGCAAAGGACTATAATTGTGTTGCTGTGTGTTGTATTAGATTGTTCTCCTGTTATTCACACTTGTACACATGACTGTTTCAGCCTTCAGAAAAGGCACATGAAGTACATTGGTGGTGATCTGACTTGTAATAATGCTTGTCGGCTAATGCGATTTCTCTCCAAATTCATATGCATAATCAGAGGCAATGAATTAGCATGGGGTGCGTTCTGAGTGCAGCACCACTGTAAGACTAATTACATCACGTTCAAGTAGCTGCTTTCAAAAGAGGACAGAAAAACAAGCAATAACGCATTTTGTAGTTTAAATGATCTCATTTCCAGCCTCCCTCGCAATAACAATGCAAATCAGTTTTGTTTATTGATTTCTGTTATTTATGTTTTTACACAAGCCTCTTTCAGTGTTGCACATGCTAGAGGTGAAGGCTTTCTACTTTCCAGGTGAAAAAGTAGATTGATTGTTGTGGTACAGAAATTAAATTGCATATCAATTCTGTTCAGTTTAGAATGAATCAATAGGTATATACGGGTAAATTCCAAAAGGAAAAAAGATATTCATTCATAAAATAGCAGCATAGGCATCCACTGTAAACTTTTTTGGCATTTTGGATATGGACCAATATATGCAGAGCAGTGACTCTGAAATGCTGTGAGCATTTGGTGGTACATTGCCTGTGAATGTGTTTATTAGCTGAAAGCAAATATTTCCATGGAAAACAAGGTGTGCCTGCTGAAACTAGCCTCATGATATTGCTTTATTGAGCCTATTCACACAGGCATGAGTTTTAATCATTTCTTTGACTGAGAAAATACAAGACTTTTTTTGAAGTATAAAAACTGCATTGAAAGATCAGTTTTTATAACCAGTAAAGTATCTTTAGGTCAAAGAACCTTTTCACACGTATAGAGTTCTACATTAAGACCCAGCCAGTTGGCTGGCCAAGCTAACCCTGACATAAACCATCAAAAAGAATTCTTCTGGTCCTTCAAATTCTGTACAGGATAATTATAATGACACTATATTACTTTATTTCAGCCTTATTTTGACTTCAATGTTGCTTCTATAGCTCGAATACTCCACTACAGGTTTACACAGCTGGTCATTTAAAAACATTTTTTTGAAATCTTGTTTAAATTTAGCTTCTGACTCCTCAGTCACCCTCTCTGAATGTACGTCATGCTTCCATCTAGTCTTCTGTTTTTTATTTATTTTTTACTTCGTTCGGTGAGTGACAGCTTGGCAGCCTGCCTGAATATCTGAACTGATCCGGGGCGCAGGTGGGTGATCGGTGAAAGGAGCAGAATCGCTTTGTCATTGCACGTGCTCCTGACAGCGCCCCCATGTTAAACAAGTTGCTCCTCTATCCCCGAACAGTAATTCGCTATTTTAAAAAAAAGACACAACCAAATAAGAAGCCAAGGCAGGGTGATTAGAAATGGTTTTGCTGACCTCAAGGGGTGATCAAGGTATTGATAAAATTTCAAACAGTTTCTTAATGAAAGGGTTTCCTGTTGAAGTTGTAATCTTGCCTGAAGTAGGGCTTTGTTAGCGGCTGCACTGCTCACTTGACCAAGAATTCCTTCCAGGTAAGCTAATGGAGCTGTTTGTGAGTGGGGCAGGAGCGGGGATCAGGAGGGTGCTCTCGGCGGGGATGAGAAATAAAAGGGGTGTGGGGGGAGTACCTAAGACGTGCCTCCTTGCAGCTCTTATCCCAGGTGACTTGGCACATTCTCCCATTGCTCCCACCCCAGCTTAATGGAGCCAAGGTTAGTGGGTGATCTGCTGAAGGTCTTATTCTCAGGTGTCATTGGGTAAGAGAGGGAGCCCCATAGTCTTGGTGGTGTGGACCAAAGATGAGGAAAGGAACAGTGGTCACACACATACATGCACACACACACACACAAACACATACACACACAAAATAATTAATGTTCGTTTCAGTCGTCTTGTCCATGCCATTTATGAGGAATCTTTGCTGACTCAGGTTTATCAGTGGAAACTGAGTTCAGCTCATCAGCTCAACTCAATCAATCGATCAATAGAGATAAAAAAAGGCTGATAATGGAAGGCTTCAGAGAGCGCATTAAAGTAAAAGAGAGAACAAATAGAAAAAAAAGAATACAAATATATAATGAAACAGAACACATAACCTAGAGTGACAATATAAAAAAAATAGATTCTGGAGATTTTTTGATGCAATGCCTTAAAACAATATGGTAAGGGGCAATAGTGAGGTATCCTATACTATGCTCGTAAGGATGAACAATACAGTTTTATAGAGTTACCAATGATGAGCCAAAGAAAAAAGCTTTTAGAAAAACAATGCATCAGGTGAAATGATCAAGCTGGCCAATACAGCTAGTCTGTCAATATTCTGTGTTCATGTTCCAAAGGAGATGGGCAAAGTATTGCCTTGTCAAAACAATTTTCACACAGAATTTTTATTGTTCAAATACAACTTTCAAAAATGGAAACAAAAACAAAAACGGTCACTCATTTCAAATTGGAAATGGCAAACAACAGAAAGGACAGTGACCACAGTATGCATTTAATTAGTTAGATGATTATTACATATATGTTATTGAAATGTGTGGGATACTCAATTGTCAGTATGATATAAATATAATATATTTAAAATAAATATAAACACTCCTATGACTGAGACCGCACTTTCCCTTGGAATTTGTTTAACAAAAATTAAAATGACCACGTTCAAAAGAACCGTTTGCCTTGCAATCAATTATGTGACGAATAAATAACAGTACAGTAAAATAAATAACAGTACAGTAAAATAAATAACAGTAAATAACAGTACAGTAAAATAAATAACAGTACAGTAAAATTAAGAGGGTGAATTAATTTTAAGAATTCAAGCAGACCCATTTACACATTGCAAAAGTTCTATTTCTAGTTTTTTTTCCCAGTACCATTAGTGTCACTGGCAATGAAAATATCTGCAAGCATTTACACTTCAACGGTACTGTGCCTACAGTATATGGTTTCACAGTGTCTTAAAATGTACAAATGTGAAACCGATTACTATGATAACATAAACATGCACAATTCAACTTCTGTTTGGATGAAAGCGAGAGCTTTGGTTGCCATCACTGAAAGGATGCACCGTTTTTGCTGTGCTGAAGGTATGTAGGTTCCTGCGCTGACCTCAGGGACAAAAGAACACTCTCTACCCTGCTCTGAGAAAGAGAACCTGGGTTAAGAGACGCAGGATCCCGCACAATAAAGAGCTGATTAATTCACCTCTCTGTGTTTTGTCGAGGCGTTCTCGAAAAGCAGCGCACCTCTCAGGTCTGTCATCTGCTGCCATGGGCGGGTGAAGCTGAGGCGCTGGGCACACAGGGAGGTAAAGAGAGTTAGCGAGGCGAGCAGAAGCCCGGGCATGGCATGGACCCAGGTCCCGAGCCTCGCATGCAGCAGTACGGCGGGAGAGAGAGACAGGTGCACACAGGACACGTCGCCACTCACGGCACGGCAACCCAGGACACACACCCCCTTCACCGAATCCAGCTAGCCAGTGCACGCCACACACACCCCTGCTCACTTTGTAAAAGAAGACAGACCCTATGCTCCATCACACAACACACAACCCCACCATTTAAATTTTGTATTTGGAGGTAAAACACAATATTACATTTTAACAACTTTAGTTGATCCTGCCTCTGTTTACATAAGCAGCTGTCACCAATCTTGCCTGATGTGGCCAGGATGGCCAAGCCTGATCCACTGGCCTTCGTAAAGCATGCATAACATGTTTGTTACTGCTTTAATAAGTATTTATAAGATAAAAGACCCAAAAACATACTGCATCTGCTTAAGAAAAAACATACACATTATTATACATATGTTATTATTGTGCCTTAACACACAGAGACCTGCAAGTGGTAGCGGATTTCGGAAATTATGAGCATCACAATTTGTTGAAATGTGTTTTGTTACAAAAGTCCCTGGCTCACAAAACATTTTTGCATCCTATGAAACACTGACGCAGAGGTATCTAAGAAGGGCTGGTGTGCATGTAGGCTTTTGTTTGGGGCCAGCACTAGAACTTCTGCTTCAACTCGTCAACCAATCGCAGGCTTCAATAAAGACCTTGTTTTCTAAGTGCTGTGAGAAAAATCTTGCATTCTCGCCAGCCCTTTTTAGGTAAGACCAGACATCCCTGTGCTACAGGGAGGTGTCTATTGAATTAAATAGTGAGACACTGCGCAAGTCCTTCACAAACTGCAAATCCCCCTGCAGCGTTTGGTAATGTAAATAAAGGCTGTGCCACTGGGTTTGGTGCTGTCAGCTGAACAAAGATAGAATCTTCTCACTCACCAATTCCATCTTGCTTATTTTCTGTAATGATTTACAATATATTCTAATGCGAGTTTATTGTTCTTCTGTATATCTTCTCTTAAACCTTTTATTTCTAATTTTTTTATGCTTTGTTGATTGTATTATTGCAATACATTGCTGGAAATACCCCTTCTAAATATATTATTATTATGATTATTATTATTATTAATAATGCCAATATACCTCACTCTGATAAACAGTGTTGAGGAGTGAAATGTAAACGTCTTAAGAGGTTTTGGCTAAACCTGATGAGTGAGACGTTCTCATGAGGAACCACACGGTGACAGACAGCTTCTGTCCGCAGCTCCATAAGGAGTATCCCAGAGATTATTCAAATACCCATTTCCAGCAGTCCTGGGGGTGGTGACAGTGAGGCTGCATCACAGAATGGCTTCCTAGTGTTGTTTAACGATCAGTCCTCCAATATAACCAACAACAAGCTTGTGTGCGTGTGTGTTCTGGTTTTCTTTGATCCTGGCTTAACTCCTGCGTGTCGGTGGACATCCCTCCACAGATGCGGTTCTCTCCCAGTGGAGAAACGCAACACCACAATGATGGTTAAAGGACCAAAATTCTTTTTTGATGGACCATGAGCAATAAATAATATGTCAAATGTCCTTTTTATGGCTGTGGCATTTTAGACCAGGGCATTGTGTGTGCATTTTTTAAAACTTTGCTTCAGGTCAGAGGTGAGTGCACCCCCCAACCCAACCCCCCACGCATGAATAACCAGTAAAATGATCATCTGTCCTCAAGTGTCCCTTTTAAGTGAAAAACCACAACAGGGTCCATGCAGGCTCATATATACTTAATGTGAGGATGCTAGACCCAGAGACATCCATAACTGCCTGACTGACACAAACAGAAACTACCTGCACTCAACATCTGATTGGGAATAAAAGATGAATCCTTTGTCTCAATTGAGATGTTTTTAGCAAGAGCGATATTAGAACATCCTATGATCATCAGTGTCAAATGGTTTGTTTGTGGAAAAATTCCAGGCATTAAAATAATAAGCTATTATTTGCAGGGATATTTCAAATAGACGTTTTGTGTTTTTTCGACTTAAATGAATCATGAAATGTAGACATAGCATTAAACTAAATGAGCTTTTTATTATATGTATATATGAGTATAAGTGAAAATATTTGGAAAGCTGTTTGATGTGTATGTTAACAGAGACTGTATTTCTTCCCCCGTTAAGGTGCATGAATTGGGCATTGTTTCCCCGCGAGGCCTTGGAGTCCTGAAATACTTTGGCCCGCCAGTGTTTGGGGAGAACAATAGCGCCCCAGTCTTTGGAGAAAACAGGCTCACTGATAGAGAACACATTTTCCAATAGCAGGTGTTTGAGTCTGTCAGTGGTTGATCCACTGCGCGGCCAGCAATGAAAGGTCTGGGTCGGCCAGGTGTGTGTGCGCGTTTGCCAGGTGTGTGTGTGTGTGTGTGTGTGCGTCGTTGAGCTCCCGTCTTACCCTTATTGGGTTACTCCTCGCAAGGCGCTTGTTCTCGGAGGGCTTCAGGGGGCCCCAGTGGACTTAGCGAGCGAAGAAGAGATTAGAGATCACTCATAAAGAAAGATGGGGGGGCTGGGTTTTTTATTTTCTGTCTTGATTCAATGGCCTTGTCTGTTTTATTAAATTTTTTTGAATATCAGGAAGAGATATCAGACATAAGGAACTGTGTTAAGCACGGTTGCTAAGGAACCCAAAAGGTGAGTTTTAACAAAAGTATTTTTAACAAAATTTGATACTAGTATCTAAAAATCTAATTTAAGCCATCTGAACTTCCAACATTCTGTGCTTCTTTGTTTTGAAATCTATATTGCACAGGACAACAGTTTCACAAATGGGCCTAAATGGGTCTATGCCACAATTGGTCATGATACTGGGCTCCTTAATACACACATTCAAGTCCTCATTAGCCACATGATTGCCTGTTTATACAAGGTTTAACAATGGGAACTGTCTGCTGTTCAACCCCCAGTCTTTATTCAAGCCAACTGGGAGCTCATCTGCAGCTAGATACATTTATAAATAAATTTTTACTTTTTTTCGGTTGATATGATGCCAAGATGTGATAATGACCAGCCCTCCCTCTCACTCTTTCTCTCTCACACACACACACACACACACACACACACACATGCAGAAGCCTAATATGTGAATCCCCCACGCCTTCCATTCATTGAAGGAAATGAAATGGCTAATCAGGCGATCTGCTCCCTCGTCATACTGATATGAGGGTTATTGCACAGAGTAGTTATTGAGTGGATTAGAAATATGGAGCTGACTCTCTGTGAGCCTGTCAGGTGGACACCATTGCACAAATAATGGATGGTGAGATCAGAAAATCATTAATTGCCAGAGAGTGCCCTCAAAAACGGGAAGTCAACACAAACAGAGAGAGAAAGACAGAAAACCCCCACAGTAGTGATCACTGGCTAGCATCCCTAGACTTTAGTGTACAGGTGGTGGTCTGGGCTTCCCCAGCAATGAAAAATGTTACAACAATGATTTTTCCATGAGAGGACTTTTGGTGTACTCAAAGCAATCGTGAGATTGGCACTTTTGAAAAAGTACAAATAATGAAAGGATTTGTGAACGCTAATAATTTGTCCCTTTCCTTTGTGTTTTTCACTGTCCTGAGAGACAGCTTTGGGGAGAGAGAGCAAATAATGACTAGGCCTATGCATGTATTTGTTGTTAGAAATTGTACTAAACTTTGAATGTGAAATTAAATTTTGAGTTTGAATGTGTAGATTCACAAGTATGACTTGGGGAGAGAAAACTAAATTTCCAAGTGAAACTAAATTAGTTGTAATGTAATAAGTAATGTCCCTCACTTTTTCACTGACTCACTGACACATTCACTCACCTGTAGAATATAATAGAATAGAATAACTTTTATTTTCCTGCAAGAAAACGTCAGTTGTAGCCCCAGCAACAAACATATCAAACAAAGACATTCAACAGAATCATTACATCAATCAAGCAAATTAAGTGAATTAAAGTGCAATAGAGCCATGATTTAAAAAATAGCCCGCTGTCCCGAGATGTCCAGTGTCACCAAGCAGTCCAACACACAAACTCCACCTTCACGACTCTCCTCCATACACGCAGCGCCGCGGTATCTGCCCACCGCCGAAACGGAGCACCGAACTGCATCAATCCTCCCAGTCATTTCCTCATTCCTCCCCCGCATAATGTTCTCCTTCCCTGGCTGCCTTTTGAAGATTGCCTGCACTCCGGTCAAGAGCAATGGTAAACTTTGTTGCTGCGGTCTGCAGATCCAACGGACATTCCCGAGCATATGTTTTGAATGCGTCTCCATGGTGACGACCACAAACAAAATTATATCGACTAGACAATTCGTCAATATTATCAAACGAGCAGCAGGAGTGCCCTGAAAAATCTCCAGCCCGCTTCCCCGTCCCACTACAGACACACAGCGCATGAGACAAAAGCCCGACATAACAAAACACATTCAAATGAACAAACACGAACACGAGAGACAGCTGGACTACATGTTGCCATTACAGTGCCACTTACAGCACATTGTAGTCACAGCCAGTTCAGTTCAGTTCTTAACTTTCTTTGAAAAAATATAGTCATAGATGTGATACTACTATAGTTCATTACGTAATTCTCCATTTATCTTTCAGTGAAAATGTATTCTTATTTGTTTTACATCAAATAATGTATTTTTCTGCATTTAGCCAAATGTGGAGAAGTGTAAGAGGGAAAAAATAAACCAATGGATCAAGGATATCACGTTCAAAATACTGGCATGGACATTCCTGTCTTCCACAGAACCACTACAGTGGGCAAGATCTCACCACAGACTGGCATTGAAATTTGTTGATGGAGACAACAGAAATAACACTGTACTGATATCCTGTTTGATTTTAAAATGCACACTAAAACTAAACTGTCAGCACTTGAAATAGCTTCTCTCTCACTGGTCTGTTTTTCTTCACAGATCACAGGTGTAACTCAAGAAACGCTCACAGTGCAGAATAAAAAAATTACTTCAAATAAGTCTTTGTTGGGTCACTCCATCAAAGTTTTAGTTACAGACCGTAAAAAGCACTCTAACAAAGTCAATTATCAGTTTAAAAAAATGTAAGAACAAAATACATAAATTGATGAGTGAACATTGTTTCAGAAGATCTGATATCGCATTTGCTGGAGAAATTAAGCCAAATTGGCGAAATAATAGCCGAAGCTCAGAAACACAAGGAGGGTTGAGGGGGGGGGGGGGGTGGCGTGGGGGATGAGTGATTTTTGGCACGCCATGAAGAGACGGAGAGGTGTGCTGCGTGGTGCTTAGCCAAAATGAAAACCCTGCTTAACGGAGCAGAGATCAAAATAGGGGGCCAGCTGAGACTTCACCTGGGCCTTTGTTATTGATGAGTCTGTCATCCCTGCTGATATTGGGGTAATGGCAGCCGATGATTAGGCCACTCCTGAGCTATTAACTACATTTCTTATTCCTTTTTTTATTTTTTTTTCGGCCGATGCCCTGGAAAGCCAGATGGGTAACAATGGGCTCTTTCATGGGTGTCCCGGGCTCAAAACTCCGGGACTGCGTCCACCTGACCTGAAAGACACGACTGTTGCGTTTTTTTTCCTGCCGCGGCCTAAGAAGCCAGGGGATGAGATAAGGGTCAAAGGTCGCCGTGTGGTGTTATCTGAAATGAAGGGGTTCTGAGTGACCGGGCCGCTGAAAGACGTCTGTAGCGAAATTACAGAAAATTGGCTGTTTTGTCAACATTTCATCGGCAGATTTACAGAAAACCGACCCCCCGGCCGTCTCTCCCTCTCTTTCCTCTCTCCTCTTTGTCTCACCCTCTCTCTTGCAGATAGCTAAGGGGATTGGGTCGGTCAGAATTGACTGACAAACAAATCTCCCCTTTCTTCCTCCCTCACTTTCTCGCTCTCAAGAAGCGATATTTAATATGATCTCTTTTTAATGATCCTTAAGTGACTGAAATTACATCTCCCACAAAAACATGTAAGATTGGGGTATTAAAGAGGAGATGTAATATGATGATGTGTTTCAGATTTATGGTGATCAAGACAAAACCCATTTGTTTTTGGTTCAAAATTATATTACAAAAAAATATATAAATAAGGAATAGCCTGAAATACAACTAAAATTTTTATATTATCGACTTAGAATTAAACATTTTAAAACTTAAAAATAGCTTAAGTACTCAAATACAGTTAAATGAACATGAACACAAACACACAACACATGTGGACACATTAACTATTTGTGTAATGCTAATGTTAAATTTCAGTGAGACAAGCACACCAGCTTTTAGGATTTATGCTTCATAAATCTCAGATTGACAAACGTTCTCAGAAAGTGCTTTCTTTCCCTCAGTTTCTATTCACTGTCCTTTTAAACCACTATAGGATGACACATATCCATTAAAAAGTTAAATATTTCTGACAAACAAATCTACTATTTCTGTTATTTCTTACAATCTTACACAAAATTAATTGCTGGTTAATTAGCTAACCATCTGCAACTTGGAATGCTTTGGAAGTTTACAACAGGGATTATATTATATATTTTCAGAATGCTTGGTTAGCTATGATTTATGATGAATATGACACATTACCAAACACTGTTAATTAGTTAGCATGCCAGGAGCCACATGTATAAAACTCTGAGTAAAAGAATGTGTAAAAGAATGCTCAATGGAGAAAGTCGGAAATCTGCTTACGCAAAGTTTTACATTTTCTCCCTCTGCCTTATCACACTGACTCCAAACATTGCGTGCTTATGGTGCCCAGCATGTGCAGATGTACACAGATTCTCTTATTTTATACATCTGAATTTCTGCGTGGAAACTCGCTTACGCAGCGTTCTGAGGGCATCTTTCTGCTCAGCACTGTTTATACATGTGGCCCATGGTGTCATAACTGCCCTTCACACAGAGCCTCTTTTTCTTTTTTGGAAAAGTTGCTTTCCCGCTCACTCACATTGCTACGAGGTTGAATCCATCCATGTGTTTTGTGGACTGTTGTTCAGAATTAATATGTTTATTTGCTTAACATTTATTAAGCAGATCTCAAGACTGAACTAAAGTGGACCACATTTTATTTCTGCAACTGCTATGTGGATGAGGAAGCACCCAACATCACTGTGATGAAAGTCAGCTTTCTCTCCTCATGGGGGGTCAGGAGTAAATACAACAGAGACCCCATTCTCTGGCGTCTGTTTTGATTTCACATGAGTAAAATGGCTGCAGAAAATAGCATTCTGATTAATGTGGGGATGCAGGGCCAAGCCATCCTTCAGCTGGCCAATGCAGATTTTATCAGCCACAGCTGTGACCATGGCTGGTTGAGCAGGGTCAAACAAACCTCCAATGCATAGCCTACACACCTCGCTCTGAGCTAACAAGCTATTGCTAACGAGCACACAGGCATACAGGCTATTGCTAACGAGCACACAGGCATACAGGCTATTGCTAACGAGCACACAGGCATATAGGCTATTGCTAACGAGCACACAGGCATACAGGCTATTGCTAACGAGCACACAGGCATACAGGCTATTGCTAACGAGCACACAGGCATACAGGCTATTGCTAACGAGCACACAGGCATACAGGCTATTGCTAACGAGCACACAGGCATGCAGGCTTTTCCTGCGTAGAAAACTTTAAGGTGGTTGTGTTGCTGATTTTCTGGTTTGGTCTTCTAAAAAATATAAACAATTGGCCAAAAAATGTTCTCCAAAATGCCGGTCTTCAGACCAGCAGGGTGATGCGGTAGGTAATGGCATCTTGGCAGTGGTAAAGCGTTGAGGCAGTGTAGGACCTAGGACTGCAGAAGAAGCTGAAGACAAATTATTTCACTGAGTGTGTGTAAAAGGTAAACACTTACTTTATATTCTAAAAAGCTTTCATGACAAACTACATGTTGGCTAAAAGGATGCAATCATTTATGTTATACATTTGGTGGCCAATGGGGACTACTGATTGTTACAGCTTTATCATACAACGTTGTTTTGTTGAAAAGAGGTTATCACAACCTCTGCAAGGTACAAACTTACACAAGACATATTTTTTCAAATTTCAATGCACAATTACTATTTATTTGCTGAATTTAACCATTTGAAAAAAATATAACTGTAAATGCAGCTGTAGCATGTGAAAAGGTTGATCCGTTAACACTTAAAAAGTTCTCAAAACCTGATTGACCTGTTAGGTCTTAAATTAATCCAAGTGAAAACAATCCCAGAGCTTACAGTTTTTTTCGATTGCTTAAGCACGATTTTGAAAACAGGGCCCGGTTTTTACAAATACATGAAAAAAATACATGTAACCTACTATAAAATGTCACAGGAAGGGGTATCAAAAGTGCTGATATGGTGCATACAATAAGCAGCTGATTACTGTAACTGTAGACAGATTTTTTTTTTACCAGTTTTCTTGTTGAAATGTCCTAATGCCAGATGCCACTGTATATCTGCTAAGATTTGGCGTCAATCCGTGGTTCCCGACATGGTCAACTAGTGTTGCGCGAATTTCATTTGATAAATTTGGTCCTCTTCTTCTTTGAGCACGTTCTCCTCCTGCTTCAGGTCTTCCTCTTCCTCGGCCTCTACCTCTGGCACGGCCTCCGCCTCTTCCTCTTCCTCCTTCTCCTTCTCCGTGGATTCTCCCTCTCACCCTCACTCTTCTTCATCTGACTCCTTCCATTTTGGTTGAAGACAGGTGAACTCACCTGCTGCATGTGTATAGTGCTTAAACCTGATTGGTGTGTCTACAATTAAGCAATCATGTGTTTGCGCACCCGATGGCTGTGTTTAACCAATTGGCTCATAGGTGTGGTAATTTGACTGTCAGTGCTTTGGAATTGCAAGGAAGTGACATAATGATATACTTCTGTGTCTAATGTATACAAGTGTGTTTAGTGTTTTGCAAATCACTGTATTATTTTGCAAAAAGTGTGAGGCTGACATTGTGCTTATAGTGGTGCAAATCTGGGCCGATGTTTTGCTCCTTGAGTGTAAGGTTTTGATAATTGTGTAATACTTTTGATTTTAGTGTTTATGCAATCGAAAAAAACTGTAATAAATACTTTGACCCTTCTAATCTCACAGGAGCGGACTGAGGACTTGGAATTTCCACTGTCAGAATTCCAGCTTGGAATTTCCACTGTCAGAAACACAATTAAGAAATAGAAGTTAAGGGGAGCTGTAAAAGTCAAGGCAAGATCTTGAAGGCAGAGAAAAATCTCGATCGAACTGCTCGCAGATTGTTCAGGTATGCAAAGCAAAACCCACATATCACTGCAAAAGACCTGCAGGTTTAGCAACACTGAAGTGGTGCACCGGTCCACTGAGCAGCATTGCTTACACAAAAATTATGTGCATGGAAGAGTTGTCAGAAGGAAAAACTCACAAAACTCAATGTTTGAAGTACGCAACGCAACACTTAGGTCAGGCAGAGACACTTTTTAGGAACAAAGTGCTGTGTACTGATGAGACAAAAATTTTACTATTTGGCCACAACCATCAAAGATACATTCAGAATAAAACTGGAAGCATTTGAAAAAAAGAACACCTTGCCCACCTTTAAATATGGGGGTAGACCCATTATGCTTTGGGGTTGCGTGGTAGCCAGTGGCACAGGAAATATTGTGTGGGTGAAATGATGAATGGATTCAACAAAATATCAACAAATCCCAGTAGCTAATGTCACAGAGTCAGTGAAGAAATTGAAGATGAAATGAGTTTGGACATTTCAACACTGATAACAATAATCCAAAACATACCTCAAAATCAACCATTAACTATTTAAAGGAATTAAATATTAAGGTTTTGGAATGGCATTCATAGTCCCTAGATTGAAAATTTGTGGGGAGATCGCAAACATGCAGTGCATGCAAGAAGACCTAAGAATACTTCTGAACTAGACAGGTTCTGCAAGGAGGAGTGGTAGTAAAAATCTTAAAGCAAGAATAGAAAGACTGTTAGTTAGCTACAATAAATGTTTGGAAGCGGTGACATCAGCCAAGGAGGTGTTACGAAGTACTGACTGACAGGGTGCCAAAACCTTTGCACATGCCATGTTTACAGTTTTATTTTTTCAATCTATTAAATTCATAAAATAAAAAGGATTTACAAAAACAAGCCATTTTTAAATTTGGTCCCTGCAGAGCTTATTTTCACTCAGAAAACCAAAACAAGTTCACCAGGGGTGCCCACACTTTTGCAGACCACTGGATGTCCAATTTACATAATTTTGACTTAGATCACAATTTCATAAATGTATTCCTGATGTAAAATTGCTATTTCCAGTAAGCAATACAGTAAACCAAACTCCCACACAGTTCAGTTAGCTAAACATACCTGCAATACAACATTGATTTTATTTTTTACAGTTTTCACAATTGCTAAGACACATTTCTTGAAACCTTCACCCATTTTCTCAAAACTTTAAAGCACTTGCATAAAAATACAATAAACCCAAAGCACAAAGAAAACTCTAAATGAAAGGCACATAACAGTACACTCAAAAATGTTGTGCAACTGCAAAATCAAAGTCAATGAGAGATTCATTCTGCCTCAGCATCACGTCTTTGTGCTGGGTCCGGCCAGAGGACTTCGTCCACATCACATGCAACGTTGTTCCTTGCCAGGCAACGGGGAAAAACCGTCTGGTGTGCCGGATCCAGCCTTGACAACACTCCACACCTATGTCACCACAGGCCAATTCCATTGCCTGTAAGAGATTTGCCCTAGTATATGGGTTTCGGTCATGGACCTTCCACCGCCACGCAGAGAAAAACTCTTCTATTGGGTTGAAGAAAGGGTTGTATGGTGGAAGGCAAACATTTATGAATCGCTGGTTGATGTTGAACCACTCGCATATCCGGACACCACAGTGAAAGCTGACATTGTCCCAAACCACGACATAGACAGGATGCACTGCCTGCTGATGCTCCTGCTGCTCACGCTCAAACAAAAAATCTTAAAGACCACCCAGAAATGTAAGAAAATGTTCAGTGTTATATGGCCCCAGGTTTGCATGACGGTAGAAAACCACTGATTACTTATGACTGCACAAAGAGTGACATTGCCACCACGCTGGCCAGGGACTTCCACAATGGCACATTGGCAAATTATGTTCCTGCCTCTCCTTCTCCTCTTCGCCAGATTGAACCCTGCTTCATCTACAAAAATGTATTCATGGGGCCTTTCCATGGAATCTAATTCAAACACTCTCTATATATAAAAATAAATAAATAAGTAGTTTAGTAAGTGATAGAGAAAGACAGTCACTATCTGCAATAGTGTATTTGTATGCACTGATTTACATACACTACAATATAGTGCAGTTTACAGTAACAGTAGGCTAGTAGCCTTGAATTGTACTGTAAGCATCAGCGCTGAAATTGTCTGAGTGTACACTTACTTGCACATACTGATATCGTCGATCTTTGACCCTTTCTGAGTTGCGCTCAAAGAGTACTCTGTCCACTTGCTTCATGCGTACCCTGGTGCGCTGGAAGACATGGGCAATGGTAGAAAGGCTGACACTGTTGATTCCTTCAAAGTTAACATTGTGTTCAACGACACTTTGCTGTATTTCATGCAGTCGGATGGCTATATAAAAATAGTAACGGACTTGTAAAATGTTGTATGGTAAGAAAGGTTTTCTTTTTTCCCCCAGTCCCCTTTCGATTGACAAAGTTATGCACTGAATCAAATGTATACAGTAAACATATACAATTACCTGCTCTCTTCTCTGAATGTCCACTATATGGTGGCCACAGAGAATCTGCTCAAATTGAGTTGTACTCTTTGTCCTGCTTCCCTCATTGCCATTCCATGAACAAGAACATGGTCTATCACAGTTGCCCGAATTTCATCTAAAATGTCTGTTCTTGGTCTTGCCCTTCCTCATCCTCTTCCTCTTCGTACACCACCTCTTACACGTACTCTTCCTCCTCTGCCTCTCAGATTGTTTCCATCCATTGTATCAACATTCAACTGGCTTATATTCTGTACAATTGGTTTGATCACATCATTAGAAACAAGTGTGAACAATTTTGAGTTGTTGAGTGTAAATGATGACAACTGTGTTGTAGTTGTGTTTAACTTTTGCCGCTCGTGTTTACCATTTTGCAACACAAGTGCATCACAGTGCAAAATGTGTTATAGTGAGTGAGAATGTGTTTAGAGTTTTGCAAAAAGAGTGGATGAGATTTACAAATGGTGTCTAACTACCTGAACTTGTTTAAGGTTTTGCCAAAAGAGTGACTGATTCGACAAATGGGTTTAGGCCACTGAGCATTTGGTTCAGAGAATGGGGTTTAGTGTTTTAGCAATTCAGAAAAACTGTAATACAGGTGGGGACACCCTTGTAACAGACTCAAAGAATGCCATCTCCATGCGTGCTGCAGGGTGACAACTGATGGACTGCATCAAGATCACAAAGACACTGGTAGAAAGTTCTACAAAATCAACAAAAATAAGAGTGAAATAGCACAAAAGTAGAGCATCACACAGGCTCCTTAATTGGTTTGGAGGGCCAGAGGCCCGGCGAAGGCCGAACAACGGAACAGGTGTGCGCTGAACCACGCCAAGTTACCACAACTCAGCCCATTTTTGTTTGTAGGAGGAGCAGGAAAGGAACAACAAGAATAAAAAGAAACCGGAGATGACGAAGCAGAGAGAAGAAAGAAGAAATCAAAAAATAAGATATAGGAAAGGAAGTGGAATGGGACAAAAAGCATGGAAGTGGACGAAGAAAAAGCAGGAGAAGAAGAATAAGGGGGAAAAGTATGGGGCGGAGCATGGCTGAGACTCCTGGGAAGGCAGTGGGGATGTGAGCCCAGATGATATGGCAGCCCCAGCTTTTGGAGGGAGTTCAAACACAGCAGGATTCTGGAAAAAAAAACAAGTTTATTGAAGGGGCTCAGAGAAACCCAGGGCCCTTTGGAAAGAGCGGACAGCCAGGAGACTGGTTTCGGGGAACATTCTGGAAGGCTGCGTGCCAAAGAAGCTGTGGGTCACACGGGCTGATATCGCGACCAAGTTCACTTCACAAAGCTTCACCCCATGCGATTTCTGAACGTCCGGCCAAAACAACGCTAAGCGCAACGCTAACAACCGCAATCTAAATGATAAAGTAAAAATCTCAGGCATACGCATGCAGCACAATGAGAGTGCTCATCCGTTGTGGTTAACCCAATAAACATATTTCAGTGCAGAAAAGCTCTTGGGAAAGGTTCCCAGACAGTGTCTGGGTGTGGGATTTAAACCCCTGCTCTGTGACCACGGCAGCAGGAAGTCAGACCGCTTGGTTTCTCAGCCACCTGCGAGTGAAAAGCATTCCTGTACGGTGGAGCCTTTGGGACGTCTGCCTCACGCCGACAGCGCTGGCAGTGCTCACGCTCCGATGTCTGTCTCGCGTCGCCTGCCAGCTGCGATAAACGCTCACCCAACGCTTTGCCCAGCCCCCGAAAAATAAGCAAGCAAGCATACATACAGACAAACAAGCAAGCAAACAAAAAGCTAATTAATACATAAATAAATCAATTGATGGATTTGCTTTAAAATGTATTTTCTAAGTAATAAGTGTCTGATGTTTGAAGCATAAACCTACATACAGTAAAGAGGGAGAGATAGAGAGAGAGATGGAGAGAGAAAGAGAGAGAGATGGAGAGAGAAAGAGAGAGATGGAGAGAGAAAGAGAGAGCAGAAAAGCGTCTTATGATTGAAGCACTAGATTTAAGAGTAGTAAGACGAGAGCATTGTGCGACTGAAATTAGACATATAGGTGTGGTAAAGAAAGAGAACATCTTATGATTAAAGCTTTATGCCTCCACTGCCTCATACAGTATAAGGCTTTCATCTAAAATCTAGCTCTCTCCCACTGACCTCTGGTCTGTGTCTGTTATTCCCCTGACCAAGACAACAAGAATCCCGGGCATGTTGTTTCAGCCCCCTGAGGCTGGAGGGGGTCCGGCAAAGTATCTTTCATTAAAGTATAAAACCCCGGGAATAAGATATGGGGCCCCACGATAAGATCTGGTAACGCGGTAACATGGAATTATGGAAAAAAGAAAATTGTCATTTTGTAAATAAGCACCTGTGATCTCCCATGAAAGCCCCCTGTATGCGGACCGGGGACGTGCGGGAGAGGGCACGGCGTTCGCAACCCAATCCAGCCTGAAGTGGGGGGGGAGAGAGATTACCGCCAGGGAGCCCCGGGATGTAATACTGGAGCTATGGAAGGTCGGCGGCGGGAAATCCACACGCCGAACACTGGGGCCTCCGCCACGTGCTCATGGACAAAGGCAACACTACACAGCCCACCTCTTTGTGCACACAAACACAGGCAAAACTACACAGGCCTCCACTTTGTGCACACAAACACAGGCCTCCACTTTATGCACACAAACACAGGCAAAACTACACAGGCCACCTCTTTGTTCCCACAAACACAGACAAAGCCACACAGGCAAAACTACACAGGCCACCTCTTTGTGCACACAAACACAGGCAAAACTACACAGGCCACCACTTTGTGCACACAAACACAGGCAAAGCCACACAGGCAACCTCAGACAAAGCCACACAGGCAAAACTACACAGGCCACCTCTTTGTGCACACAAACACAGGCACAAGCCACATAGGCAAGACTACACAGGTCACCTCTTTGTGCAAACACAGGCAAGACTACACAGGCTCCCAGAAGCGGCCCTTTTAGTTCTCTATCTCTAAACTGAAATGAATACAACGTGCCCCAATAATGCCAACGCGTGGATTGTTTCAGACAAAAAAAACTAAATAAGTCAAATGAATTAATAGGATCCCTCTGCTGGACTGTGAGAGCTCCACCACTGTCCTTTACAGTTGTAACACCTGACCCCTCCTTTGAGGCACAGTTGCCATGGTGTTGGGTGGGGTGGTGAGGTGGTGGTGGTGGGGGGGGGGGGGGGGGGGGGGGGGTGATGGATGATTGGTGGGGGCCGGGCTGTGGCAGCAGCCTCTCACTCACGAGTCTGGTGGTTTCCATGAGACCATGCAGAAATAAAAGTCAGGAGAACAGATCATCCGTCTATCCTAACTACGACCTGGGGAAAAGGCAGCAAAAAAGCAAAACCACTTGCGCGCGAGAGAGAGAGCGAGAGAAAGAAAGAGAGTAACAGAAAGAGGAAGAGAGAGAGTGACAGAGAGAAGGAGAGAGAGTGTGACAGAGAGAGGAAGAGACAGAAAGAGTAGGAGAGACAGAGAGGGAGAGACAGAGAGAGTAAGAGAGAGAAAAAAAGACAGAAAGCGAAAGAGAAAGCAAGAGAGAAAAAGAGAAAAAGAGAGAGAGACTTTCAGTAGAGCAGGTGCACACAGGAACGGGACGAGCCAGCAGACTATCATAGCATGTGCAGTGATGCGGGTTTGCACCGCCTTTCACCGCGGGAAAATGGGAAAACCTCTCTAATTAGCGCTGCTTTGAGGAATCACGGCAAAAGCCAAAATCACAGCATCTTTCTACAAGAGAATTCCGGCTGTTTGGCCCTCTCTGCAGCCAATGAAATAGTGGAGCAGGCTTCACTGACTGAGAATGGCTGGAGGCCTGTGTGTGGCTCCCCTGACTGCAGTTACACAGTACTGCTCTCCGAGCCACTTCTCCCAGCACACACTTCTGCTCAGGCATAGCTGTTCAGATTTAAGGCAACAGGAATACAGCCAAAGTAGCTGTAACAACAAAAACAAACAGGAACAGGAAAACAAACGGATGTGGAGAAGTTAAAGCAGCTCGGGGCCTTTCTTTAAAAGCTTGCTGTTCATGCTTGCCTGTGGCAGCTCGTATAATAGGTCACGCAGTAATGGTCACAGTGGATCCCGCTGTGTATGCGCACAACTCGCTAACCAACCGCCGCCGCCCAGGAGGCGGGCCACTTGCGCGGATGCTCCGTGAGTTTCAAGTCATGTGACCCACATGTGCTCAGATTTCTAGATGTTTTTATGTGTAGGTGCCTTTGAGCAAAACCACACCGATTTATTGGTGCGCAAGCATGCTGGCCTAAGGGCCCCAGTCTTCCGACTGCAGCTGCACACAGGACAGCTCTCCCCTACCGCCCAGCGCTGGCCGTACTTTGTAAGGAAGAATGTAATTTTGTTTAATGTTGGATGTGAAAGTATACTTGTTCGTTTTTAATTGAAAAAAAACTTTCCCTTGGCGGTTTAACTAGATGCAGAAGAAAGCAAGAGGTCAATGACCTAAGCAAAAATACTGAGGCAGCAATGTTATAAATTGTAAGAGTTTTGGAAATACACACCACTCCCAATGATACATTTCATGATTCATATCCATTCAGCTGCCGCTTGCGAACAACTTTCTTACTTTTAAATGGTTGCCAACTGATGTCTACATAATAAAAAATAGGAATGCTACAGGACATTACTTTATTGTTCAATTCTCCCTTAACACCAACTGTGGAACCAAAGCCAAAACTGTGCCTCACTATTGAAGTCTTAATACAGGCCTGCTTTCTGATTGGCTCCCCAAACTGCCTCTCTGCCCCCAGCCCCTGGCTCACCCCTGAAGGTCTGCCACGCTGCGCCTGGTGATGTCATGCCTGGAGCCCGGCCATTCTGAGCATGTTTTATGGCGAGATGAAAACGAATGACTGGGGGGGGGGGGGCTGGTACCCCATCGCAAAAGTCTGTAAACCTCAAAAACCTGCGCGGGAGTGTCATCCCGTTGGCCTAAATTCACCCCTGCCAGTGCAGGCCACGGTGGACAAAGCCCAAATCGAAGGGGAGGGTTTGGAGAGTGTGCCATTACATCTGAGCAGAGAATCTGGAAAGCCCTGCGGTCTCCACTTCAGGAGGCCACAAGGCCTAGTCCTGGTTTCAACCTGCTGAAATCTGAGAGTGATCATTTGCATGGCCGATCTCCAAAGCAGCCACAAATGGACCTGACATCGATTTAAATTCAGACCAGGCCATTGCTTGGGGATTAGTATTTTCCTAATATTACAACGGGGTCAAGCTGCGGGAAAGAGCCATACAACGCCCAGGTACTGTGAAATTGGTGTGCTTACAGTAGTCTTGTCGACAATACTTAAAGATACACCTATTCCTATGTCCAAAAAGGAAATTGTACAAATAGACTTCCTTCCCTTATGCTGTTGGCTCAAGACTTTGCCAAAGCGAGACAGCTGCTTGTTGACACCTCTTAGTGTTGCCCAGTGGGCCATCGATTGGCATCTCTGTGGTGTTGCTCCATTTCACCTAATTATCCGCAGCTTGCCTTGACAAATTCTCGGTTTCCTTTAATAAACCGCGGCTTGGAAAACATTTTACCTGGGGTCCGCTCTTGGAAAACATTTTACCTGGGGTCCGCTTCTTCTTCCCGTCGCTTAAGCACCCTTTTCATTTTCCTTTCCATAAACCTAATCCCCACTGCTAGTAAAGCAGCCAATGACTAATGAATCTCCCTCCCTCACGCCGGGGTTCGGCAGGGGCCAGCCGGGAGTTTCTCCGAAGAGAAAGGGAGCGGCAAACGGGGGGGAGAGAGGCCGGAGGAGGAAGAAAAAGAGAGAAATCTCATTGCGCTTTAACTGATGTGTTCCTTGTCTCTCCTGGATAGTTTCTTCATCACCTCTTTAAATTTTAAAGCGTTTGGCACGCGGTCCTTGGCAGGTACTCCAGAGAAAGGCCGCAGAGCAACGGGGGTCAACAGCGGCCGTAAATTTAAAAATTCTCCAGACTGGAATTATTCATGGACGCTCTGAAGGAATACAAACGGGTTCTGCTTTGTTATAACGCTCCGTGCAGGAGTAACGGCTGCATGAAGGGTTGTGTTGATGGGGTGGGGGTGTAAAGCTCTTCTGCTACATCACGTGATCTCACATATCTGATATGTTATGGTGGGCGACGAGAACGTTCCATTTTTGGAAGCATGGATTCTGCTTTCTTGGATAAAAGGTTCCCGTGCTGTTCCAAGGCCAAACCCTCTTAAAGCACTGCTCTGAAAGTGTATTTGAAGCTTTATAAGTGTTTAATAACCAGTCCAGTGCAATAAGTGTGCACCCGGAGTTGCAATTTAATTAGTTCCCCAAAGATGTCGCTGGTATGAACATGAAAGGCTGGAAATTGAATCAAGTCACTCAAATTTCTTGGCCATGGCTAACCAGTAGGAAAAAAATGTGATTAACAGGGGATGGCATTGTGGAGTCATAAGATAACTCTTTGGAACTGTGCTTTGGAGTATTAACCACAGACCTACAGTCAAATTAACTTGTCATGTCAAGAGATTCTGGGGTTGAGAGATGTCAGACTCCATGAATATAAACAGACCGGCAAAACAAATAGGAATCCTTCAGTCCCCGTCAGCCACAACCCCCCCCTCCCCTCCCACCACCACTAACAAAATGTGTAACCTGCTCCAAGCTCCCCATAATTCTCTCTACAGGAGCAATGACAGACTCCTTCAGTGCAGAGGGAGGAGGGGGGACAGGTGGGGTTTGGAGTTGGCAGACATTTTCTTTCACACCTCATTCCAGCACTTTGCAATAAGTGACATTACTGTGACTTTAGCCGAGGAACGAGGCAGGTTTCTCCATCTATCAACCCCCATACCTGCCCCCACCCACTGCCCCCCCACGTAACCCACCCCCTGCCTTTCCTTCCACCTTCTTCTCCCCCTAACCTCCAGATCGACCTCAGAAATTTCTGGATTATGCAGATGTGTGCCCGCTCAACCTCGCTTATGCCCAGGATCCCTCTGAGGTAACAGCAAACGTGCCTCAGAGGACCGAAGTGGAGCAGGTGTCGTACCCCAGAACACAGATCGAGGGCGGGGGGGGGGGGGGGGTTCATTCAAACACTTCATTATACTTTACTTGTTTATTTTTAAACCTCTTATGCTCTCGGAGACGTGCGTCCATGCCTGTCTTGCTGAAGGGCAACGGGGCTCAGTCAGAAGCCGCGAAGATCAGAGGGAGTCATAAACATGACAGACTGAGCTCTTCGCCAGGCAACCTGGCTTCTTCTGTACAAACAAATGAAAACAAACCTACCCCCCCTACCGCTTACTCTCTAAATACGGAGGGAAGATGGGTGGGACTATGTGGTACTGTGGCGATTTCACTGCAAAATTCAGTTAGATTTGAAAAAACTTAACCTTTGGACCTACGTTCTTTGATCTTAAAAACACAGCACAAATTCTGTTGGGCCAGTGGCTACATTCTGCTTATGGCAGGTCAAAAAAGACCTTCAAAAATATATAATTTGATTCGGCACAAAGCCCAGTCATTGGGCCTCATTCGTGAAGCATTCCTAAAAATACGCGTACATTTATGTCCGAAGGGAGTTGCTACGAAAAATGTACGCCGGATTCATCAAACCGTGTGGAAAAGGTATTTTTTCGTATTCACTTACGATGCGCGTCCACGTTATTTTGTGATTAGCATAAATCCACGCCCATTAATTGCCTTATATGGAGGCTGTCACTTCCATTTAAAGGTCCATGCCTAGTCAGAATGGCCCAGAAAAAGCAAAGGAAATAATTATTCTAACACTGAAATTTAAGTTTTATTAACAGATGTTCAATCAATCAATGTACCATACGAGCGCATTGCTTTATCGCAGCCTGAAAATAAATTAAACGTTATTCATTTTGTAAATGGGGTTCTGTGCATGTGAGTTGTGGTTTGAAATCGGGTAATCACATGGGCTACCTTATTTTAGAATCTCTCTGGCACATTCTAATTACGGTCACATTGATGCGCGTGTCCCACACAGCTCAGGTTTTACCAGGATATAGCCTGCTGGCTACATTCTAACTGGTTAATAAACTTTCACTATTAAATAAAGGTTATCCGCATTTCCCCCTGAACGCGAGATGGCGTTTCACCGACTTTTCAACAAAAACGTGCATTGGGGTGTGCAGTCTATGGCACCCATAACATTGGACAGGTTGGCAATTTCATAAAAACCCTTCTTTACCTCCACCTGTCTTTGCATCTTGTAGGGGAACTGGATGTATGCTGGAATTAGCTGGATTAAGCTGTTGCACAATTGCAACCCTGGCTACAGACATGTAAGCCACTTTAAAGCACATTTCGTGCATTGGTTAAATGTGTGTTATAGCATAGCCTATGTAAGGTCATGTAGAATTTCCATTTTTAGCCATTTAGAAAAAATAGTAGGCTACTGGGAGCGTTCATTAGACTACGTTATGGGACAAATTAAACAGCTTCATAGCCTACAATTGATTAATAGGCGTAATCTAATGCGTTTTCTTTTTACAATCATAATTACATTTGCAATGTGTATTTCAAAGGCTACATTTAGTCTTGTGAATTTAACAGAAAATAAAAATAAATTCATATTCTAATTATCACTCAGAAGCTACATTTACCGGCATTCTGAATTTACGAATGAGGTATGTGTGCTTCGGAGCAGGTGTAAATTTTGTTCGGTGGTACTAACAAATCTCAGATACAAAAATGTTGATGAATACCAAAATACGGGCAAAAATGCAAATACGAACGATTTACGTACAAATTCGTTCTGCTCACGTTTCATGAATGAGGCCCATTGTACGTCACAGCCACTGGATATTCTTTACGTATTTTTGTGCGTATGTGTAACTGCAGAGACAGAGTATGAATCCATGGTGAACACATACTGCAGGTAATGGTTATGGAGCTCCTGAGACCGCAGTGGGTTCTGCAGTGGTTCCTCTCAAATTCACTGGTGAATTCAGTAATGACCACAGACAAATCCAACATCTTTTCTTGTTAGTGGAGATATTTTACATCTGTGCATGTGTGAATGAAAGACAAGGTAGACACGTGGATGCTTGGAAAGAAAAGAGGGAAGAGAAGCCCGTCCACAGAAGTTAGCTACGTATACCCCTCAATGCTGTGCTCTGCGCACTATGAACCTATGAATCTAGCATCTCACTAGATGCAGATGTATGTGTGTGTGCATGTGTCTGCGTGTGTTTGTGCATGTGTGTGTGTGTGTGTGTGTGTGTAGTGCAATGTGAGAAAATAGGGTATACTGAACAATCATAGGAAAATAAATCTAATGTTTGATACAGTATATTGTGTACTCAACCATATGTGTGTGTCAGAGCTCAGCCATGTTTGCATTTGTTTGTGCATGTACAGTATGTGTGTGCACATGTGTGTGCGTGTGCCTGCATGCACATTAATACATATTTACATACATAAAGAAGTGTGTATGTGCATGCACTTACAGTATATGTGTGTGTATGTGTGTGGGTGTCTTCATATGTTTGAGTGTGTGTATATGTGTGTATGTGTCAGCCACACTGCCGCAGGAAAGCACATAGCTGGGTTTGCAGGCTGGTTGAAATTCCACCATTCCTCCGTTTAGCCTGACACCAAGCACAATGAATAATTTAGCACAGCTGGGGCCTGCATCTCAGAGGCTCTGGAATACAAAGTGAGTATGACGAAAGCCGCCTCAATAAAGGGCTGCTGTGGACGCTATCGTAAGACAAACAGGATTCCTGAATCACAAAAAAACAAGCGAATTATAGAGCACCACAGGGCATCCTGTGTAATTTGCAAACAGAAAAAGGCCCACGGTTGTCACCAAAAATGTTTTTAAAGACAATTATTAAACTATTAATAAAAAAAATTAAAAAAATTAAAAAAACGTATGTATTGTACTGATTAACGTATTCCATCCATAACCACATCTGCACCAGAAATATATACTGAGACAGATTCAAGTGAATCAGGTTTCCCCTGTGTTCTTTCTCAATGGATTCCGGTGACACTGTCGAAGTGGAAAAGTTTACAAAAATATTTACTGGCTGTCGGTGCGATTACGAGCGTAATTCAATTAGCCGGGGGTCGCGCCCCGGCCTGCGGGTCAAAGTTAAGGCTACGTGCACTGTTAATAATGTGAGTCAGGAGTGGTGTGAACTCCTGTTGGTTCTGTTGGGTCAGACGGGTCGAATTAAAGCCTGCGGGCGCTGCCTTCCAGGTCCGGCGCTCAGCAGCTCCATGGCAACCCTGGTCCAAATGCCTCTTGAGATTGACCTGGAGCTGGTCACCAGAGCACACAAACAGAGAGGGCATCAGTGTGCCAAATAAATGAGTGGAAACGCATTGATTTGGTGCAACATCTCTGAGTGGGGCGAGACATTTGGAACCTCCGTCTCTTTGATGTTTTAAAAAATTAAGCGAGAGAGAGAGTGACTTATCACTTATGTGGAAGAGAATGCTGAAAGATTAGTCACACGCAATTGCAATGTTTCATCAGGATTACCCATTTAGAATGTAATGTGCAACGTGTGGTGCGCATTATTTTTAAAAACACATTTTTCTTTTGTTGCTTCTCAGTGTAGTCGCGGCAATGTCTTTGCAGACATGATTTGGCATCTTTAGAGGCTAATTTGTTTTCACGGAGTGACTAGCGCTGGCCTCCCTCCCTTCTCCCTTCCTCCACCTGTTGACAGGTGGGATTATCTTGTGGAAACAATGCTGGCCCGGGACTGTTATGGTCGCGGACAGAGTTGGATGAAACCTGCGAGCGCACTGTGTGTGCTTGGATGAAAAATGTAACAGAAGGAATAAAGAGACGGATTCTAACCCAACATCGCATCGTCGCCAATACCACAATGAGAAGCAGAGTAGTGGTGGACTTCAGTAGGCTTACAGCTCATGTGCTGTGCCAAAGAAATGCTTCAGCAATTTGGGAAATGCATTATGTGGCACTCTACTAAGCTAAAACTTTGAGATGCAAGTAAATTGAAAGCCTGATAGCCAGGGCTCCCAAAATGGCTCAGCTGGCAAAGGTGCATACCTTAATTGCAGTGTAGGCCCTATAGCCTGGGCATTGAACCACAGGCTATGCTATTAGCCAACATTGTCTAGGTGTACGTGTGACACCTTAGTTCTTCCTGAGGTCAGTTGCCCTTGGGTGACTGCTACATTGGTTTCTTCCAATGATGTGCCAAGTGTCTACAGGCTGTCAGTTGGCAAAAAACAACAACAACACAACAAGTGTCAGAGGAGTTTAAAGTGAAATGAGCAATTCCAAAATGAGGAGAAAAAAGAAGATATCTTTTTAAAACAAATGTCAAATTATATTAAAAAGCAGAAAATTATAATCGTGCAGCATACCATGCTGGAACAAACTTTGTCTGAAATCTTATCAAGAGCTTTGATCAAGTAATCATATCTACACACATTAATAATTTCAGCCCCTTTTTAACAACCGTAGGAAGACTTTTGAGGTCCTTCACAAATGAATGTAGTTGACACAAAGTATCATAATGTCACACATACAAATTCTTGCAGCATATCGCAGTGTTGAGGATGTTGTGACAATGCAAAGGGAAAAAAACATCGTTTCTATGTTCTTGTCCGATTATATCTGGAAACTACGTGATTAATATCCTGAGCGATACGGACGCAAGCTCTTGGTCTCCTTAGAGTCGGGCGGTTATTAACAGTTTCAAGATGAGCTGCTTTGACTGACACAAATCACAGCTGTTCTGCCCTGTGGGGATCGCCGTTCGGGGAGGAAGGGAAAACGAGTTGGACGAGGGCGGGAATTTATTGCGCGAGGTACAAATGCGTGGCAGCGCGGTGCAGGGCGGGCATGAATCAGCCGTCGTTGGGAAACGCCCTGCGTTTGATTTAGGTTTGCGGTGCAGGAAACTCACGCCAGCCCAGCTGCAATTAATCATGCGCAGGGGGGTTTGGTCTCGCATCCCTAATCCAGTGTGCCGTGATGCTGACGTACAGGGCCGGAAACCCCTGGGACAAGCTGCACCTGGTGTGTGGTTAGGCTACAGGTTGCTGTATCTGTCCACAGTACATATATTTCAGTGGCATACTTGTACACATCTACTAATATGCCACGAAAGGGCCCACCACTACCCATCAAATACCCTGCATTTCATTATTCATCTGTTTTTTAAATGACTAAAAAAGTCTTGTATGCACATGAAACAGAAATCCCTTCATACAGCTGGATATGTTCTGGTGCAACTGAGGTCTCCCTCCCATTCACGATTTGAACCAACAACCCTCTGGAGAGACTTGTTACTACAGCACCACAGTATTCAAGGTATGTTTTTGCCTTATAATTTAGCTTAGGCCAAGATGGTGGGTTGCAAGTTTGTCAAAATATGTGGTTTTAACAACACTCACTCGAAACTCCTTTTGAGAGGATTTTACTCCCTTGGAATTCTGGGGATTGACTGTTAGAACTACAGGAGACACCAGAGACATTCAGAAGGGTCACCAAAATCCAACAGAGAACAGAGAAGAGAGGAGAGGGGGCAGAGGGAAAGAAGGAAAGAGAGTGAGAGAGAGAGAGAGCAATAAAGAAAGAGAGAGAAAGAAAAAGAGAGAGAGAGAGAGAGATGAATGCCTAAATTGAATGCAACATCAAATTATATTGTATTTATTCAGCAGCTTACAATAACAAGACACAAAGAAACAATCAGAAGGAGAGGTTTGAGCTAGTTAGCGTTTCGCCTCGAGACATCCACACTAAGCCCTCTTCTGTTTAGACAGATGGTGTCATGTCCCCTTCGTCTGGGTCGGTTATTTCAATTTCTAACGTAACAACTTCCCAAAGAAGCCTTTGAAAAATTCCAAAGGCAACATGCGCTTAAAATCTTTAATAAGAGAAAGAGGGGGTCTGATTTGATACAGATTGCCCCGCAAACCCAGATATGGTCCAGGTTCATCTCCCTGTTGCCTCTAAATCGGGATTTCCGTGCCTGGGCCGACCATCTGAGGCTTCTCCCATCCCTGGGTACGCCTGAGAGACAGCATGGCAGGATTTGGGGAAAATTTGAACCATGTGCGCTCTGATACAACTGTACCACGCATCTCCCTGGTGTCTGTTTTTACATACCACCTTAATCTTTTAGCAGCTCTCACGGTTCCCGGTCACAAGCTCTAGGGGGCCATGCACCTGTTCAGGTGGCTGAACATCTCTCTGTTCAAAAGGCCACAGCCAGAACCCTCCATCTGGGGAAATGAGCTTTGCTATGAAATTACCCACAATGCACTGCAGAACTAGTTCAGTTACCAGCAACATACTAAAGTCTTCCTCTGCCAAAATAAAATGACACTGGAAGCAACAAAGTATTTTGCGGTATCCAAAAACAACATCTTTCCACACTTCCAGGCCTGTAACAGGATTCGACAGTATATTTGTATTAGTACAACTGTTCACAGAAATATCCATTAAGAATTATTTTAAACAAAGAGAATTTGGCAGCCACTATTAGTTAATGGCTACATGAGAATTCATTTTTCATCTGTTTTTGGGTGAAATGGTCTCTCAACACCTCCTATGTGTGTATATACATATACTTACACTGTTACTTACAAAGGAGAAATCCGGCAATTAGCCTAATATTGGTTATGTTGATCTCCCCAGGAGGGCATAGACTGACATATCAATTTAATTGCCTAATTTGACATTGGTTAATTACAGTATCGTCAATATTACCATTTTATTTATTCATTTCATAGACAAATATGTCAGACGCATTCATTTAGCTCTCTGGAACAGAAAATCAGGTTCTTGATAAGAGCATCAAGACCGAATAATGGCAATAAGAATTCAAAAAAGCCATAGGTCAGTTTTGTCCTTTATGTATGCAGGCCCAACACAAGCTCTACTGAGATATGGGGATTGTTGTCCATATGGCACATTGCTTGATATTATGAGTACATAAATACACCGCAGTACAGCAATCAATATGCGGGCTGGCTTGTGTAAACCGGTGGCTTGAAATGTGGCCCACAGCGTTGTCATATCAATCATTAAAACAACACGGAGGGGAGCAGAGTGGAAATCGATGACAGCGCAAAGCGCCAAAAAAAAAAAAAGAAAAAAAAGAAAATCAATGAGAAGGCATCCACTGGTGCCCTCTCTGCTAAACATATAATCTGTGGAAGTAATCTGAGGTGATGATTTTTACGCGGATATTGACAGCTGACACTTGCTGACTGCAGCACGGCCCCTCTAAATTATTAAATGCATTTTTCCATGTTGCGTGTTGGTCCCAGCGGTGACCAGCCATGTAATAACAGGACCTCCATGGGGACAATGAGGGAACCGTCACCAATTTTTTTTTCCATCTTTGGATCTGAGAGATTCAGCCAATGCCTCTATACTGCGGTGGAATCCATTTTAGTGCCACTCCCTCGCTAAAATGCAGCCTGGCACATGTAGAAATATGGAATTTAAATAGTTTTTTAAATGGTAAAAAAACGGAATGAACTTACACATAACAGGTGCTGTGTTTATACTGACATATTCTGACTTTATTAACTAAAAGCCATACATTCCATCCCATGTTATTAAAACAAACCTTTCATTTGAATCATTCAATCCTGCAGAACATAGAAAGGTGAGGGAATTGTGGAAACAGAATTGTAAAAACACTATTTAATTCATATTTCATGAAACTACTACTGTGTTGTTTTTATTCTCTATGATACAGGTCTGCAGTTGGTGACAACGCACATTTTCCATCTGGGGACTATACTGTTTTACAATATTGTACCATTACCCAGAGATATAACTAAGAAGTGTGGTTGGTGGTTTGTTGTCCAAAATTTGTTAGCATCTTATGGTTCAATAAACTATTTGGAACCCAAGGGAGATGCGGACCAGAAAAATCTTTCCTATATTTTTTGCATGTGAGAAAAAAAGATTGTGAGAGAGGAGGGAAGATATTGTCTAGTGTTGAAGATGTATATTAGGAGATAAGCTGCTACAGTCGGCTATAGCATTATAATAGTTTCTCCTGTATGCAGACATATCAGACCTCAGTGCTCGTACAGGTATAAAATGTTACGTTTATGTGCTGCTTATGCAAGGGCTTAAACTTTGTGTAGATTGGGAGAGACACGTTCCCACTTTTGTAGTTTGGGAACTGACCGATTTAAAATAAGCATGGACTCTAGAGAATCACAGACTCTCGAGCACGTGTGACTCGAAGCCACAACATAATGTTCTATGTGAAACAGACGAAAGAAATTAAAGTACATTTACAAACGATCATAGAACGGTTTGTGAGCAAGGCGCATACAGTAACGTTACACCATTCAAATAGTTAGCTTATCATTTTAATCAAATAAATAAAGTATAAAGTGGCGAGGTATCCTCTTTCCAACTCACCTCTCACGCTGATACTATTAACAAAAGCTGCGGACGCTGCAGAGCAATGGGGGAAACAGACTGTCTGAACGGAGGCGGGATAGCTATTGTGAATGACACGCTATTAGCCAATAATTGATGTATATTTTACTGATCGAACAGGTCCATCGTACCTACTATTTTATGATTGGTTTTGAAGCGCATTGTGAATGTGATGTAGGCACCAGAGCCATATAGAAAGAGAGTTGCGACACTCTTTTATCTCGCCGTCACGCGATCACATGGTTCATGTAGCTTTCAATAGTTCCAAACCTATCTGTGATGTCAACCTGTTTGAATGGTTTTCACCGGGACAGACAGCAGCAGTGAATATATTTAGTGAATATATTCATCAGCCCACATTACAATTTACTACATTGACGACACTTATATTCAATATATATAATATAATTTCTGGGGAGTGGCGGAGAGACAGCGTTAGCTAGCAAATCAGTTTTTCTGTGTGCAATTTTGGAGGGGTGTGGGACTGTTTCCATAACGTAGTGAACAGTTACGAAAAATATTAATGCATACATACTGTAAATGTGTTAATTTACAGTATGTATGCATTTATATTTTTCTTGTGCTTATTCACATAAACATGCACACAAAGTGAATATGGAAATGCAGAGTAACAGCTCAAGGTATGATAATAATACGATGTACACTGTAGATCAGATATAAACACTATAGACAATAGAATATGCTACTGTCTATAGTGACAAATATCTGATCTAAAGTGTGTACACCGTATTTCCATCATACCTTGAGCTGTTACTCTGCGTTTCCTAGCGTTTACATTAGTGTATTATTATCTTAGTGTATTCATACCACTCTGTTCATTCTGTTAATACTGTTCATACTGTATCTTAGCACATGCATACCTACCCTTACTGTTTATTATATTTATATTATACATATGTACATTACACTGCACGGCTTCTTTTGCACTTCTGATTAGATGCCAAACTGCATTCTGTTGTCTCAGTACTTGTACTCTGTGCAATGACAATAAAGTTTAATCTGATTTAATCTAAATATCAATCATGCCAGCAACTGCTCAATTTAAGCCAAGAAGGAAGTTTGGTCAATAGTACAGAATATACAAGGCAACCAATTGCATTCAACAAAACATTTTATTATATAATATGTCCAGGGAGAGGGTAAAGCTCCTGTCTGTTTCCCCACCCATGGTCTTCCACTCCTATTGTTGGTAGTTCTAGATCCGCCTGCCCGTCACAACTGCCACTCCTCCTAGAGACACACACACCTACTTAAGCTTACATTTAACATTTAGCTACCTGCAGTCATACTTTATTTTTACTGTGATCATCCACATTTATGCTGCTGATCTTACCATCGGTCATTGATGCACTGCCTAGCAAACGATGTTTATATGATGACTGAATTAACCAAGGAACAACCTTCTAGACACAAACTAGCCATGGTATCTAAACATGAGTTGTTTGTGCGATTGGATGATTAAACTCTATCAGTAACAAGGAACAAACAAGTCATATTGGTAATTTTACATTTTATTCATTGAACAAACAGTTAGGAGCCTCAGTAGCAGGTGGAAGAACCATACGCAGCCACAACCTCCTCCTCATGCTGGTCACGCGTTGCTGTGGGATGGCATTCCAACTCAAAACAATAGAGTCAATACCAACAGGAGAATACACTGTTTGACATTGACAGGGAAATTTGGCACATTTCACTTGGGACCCCACCCACATAATCAGCTGTGCTGCTCATCCCACAAATGTATGATCCTTACAAATGGGACATCACTGTAAAGGAAAATGAACAGGCTTTCCAATGATATAAGATACAATGCTAATAATACCGTGAAACAGAGATATGATCGACCAAACACAAATTTCCAAACTTTTTTTGAGGGGTTTAGTTGAGCTAGCTACCATTCATTGTAATCAGATGTATTAATACGGTGGAAACTAAATGTTGCTAACTTTAACAATAAATCTATTAACCGAAGATAAACTTTGTATACCAAAGAACACCAATGACTGCAAGTAGTTTGAGGTAAATGTAGGCTAACTGACATCTGGTTATGGTAGCTAGCGAAGTGCTGCTTACGTTAGCTAACTGCATTTGGAATCTAACAAGCTTTTATCTTACGATAAACATTAACTAAAGCTGGCTACATAAAACACCACTATTGACTAAATTGATGAGAGGTCTGCTAATGCGTTAAAATGTCAAAAAATGCA